>JALJCO010010476.1:0-1200000 GCA_023101725.1 Atherinomorus stipes | reverse complement strand
GACAGCAGAACCTCTAAACTGAGGTTGATCACTTATGTAACCAGAGACAGGGTTGTCAGCTACTGAAATCAATGAAGCATGTATCGATTGGTTCCTTTCATATCGTGGTACACTTTGATAGCACAGCTGTGACGATTGTCTCTACTCACATGGACATTTTCTCACGTGCATCAATCGTTTTGCATTTCTGTTACGTCCCAGCTCGGCTAGGGTGTAGAAACGTAACAATAAGACTGGTTTCAGGATGGAACGGTGAATTTCAATTTGTTCAGGAGGCAGAATTAAGGCAAACTCTGTCTCTGTGAACTGAATAGGAGATGGGGTTAGCAATGCTGCTCAAATGAGTGAAATCAAAAACAGACAGAGCATACAAATCTACAAATTCTATGTGACAAAAAGGGAAGCACCAATAAGCTAAAAACTATAACCAAAACCCAAAACAAGGCCCAGCTATGGAAACCCCAAAACTAACCCAGGGTAAAAAAAAACACAGTTTAAAGAGACCTAGCAACTAAACTATTAACCAACAGAAACAATTGGAAATCAAAACTAAAGAAGCCCAAACTAACACAACCAAACTTAGTTCACCAAAAAACCGTAGAAGAATCAAACTAAGGGCAAATTGTTCCCAGGCCAAACAGTTGCCAACAACTGAATATCTGTGAGCTCTTTTATCCCCAAGGCAGCAGCTCCAGGTGTGATTGATCAGTTGTTGGCAGGTGGGGAGGGAGGAGATGATGGTGGAGTGGAGCCAGGCCAATCAGACAGGAGGGGTGAAGCAGGAGGATTTACATGTGGATTGAAACAGATAAGGTTAATAATCAGGCGGCCGTAACAATTTCTTTCACACGGTTTTGTATATCATGTGTTCTGTTATCTAACATGATTTCTGTACACTTCACTTCGGTTTCTGTTTACGGTAATCAAATTTTGTTGCATCCTCCATCGTCAACAAGCTTCTCTTTTTCCATGTTTGTTTTTCGACTTTAAAGGTAGGGTGGATGATGTTTTTCAGGAGCATTTTTTACTATATTGCTTAAAATCTCCTTTACACCCTGATTACAGCCACATAATTAAATGCTCCAACACAAAAATAAGAAATTTAGTCACCTGTGGAACAGACAGGACTGAAAAAAACCCATCCAATCATCTTGAACAGCCCTTCTTATTGATAGAATGTCCACGCCTATCAAACTCAAAAGCCGTTTATCCCCCCCAACCTGCTTGTGCAGTAAGTCATCAGTGGACTCGTTCCTGTGCTCTGGAGGTGTGGTTTCAGGCGGTTGTATTTTTTAGAATGTAGCTTACTTGAACTGTTTTTCCAGGATCTCCTACCCTGCCTTTAAAGGATAACTTTCTTTTTTTTTCAACCTGGACCTTATTTCTAGGAGTATATACGTTCATTTACTCACCGGTAAAGTTTCTGCATCACTTTGAATCCTTTGGAAGATATTTCGTTGAGTCACCCTTCGGTGGACATCCTTTAAAATGGCAGAGATGGGGCAGCCACTATATAAGACATTATCTGCAGTGAAACTCCTTGATTTCATCAATGCTTTTAAGTGGAATGAACGGACAAATGAGTACTATTGTCCTGTGAGTTCAGAGTTTCGCAAATTGTGTTTTTTTTGTTGTCCTGGTAGTGAGCTGCTCCTCTCAGCTGTAATACGGAAGCGCACATCATGAACGCGCGGCCCTGAAGTGTTTAGAACACCCTGATAACTAACGGAAAGCTAAATCTGGACTCATGAGACAATAGTACTCGTTTGTTCGTTCATTCTACTGAAAGGGACTAGAGGCAGGAATTTTAAAAAAAACAAACATGCATGTCCATTTTTTTTTTATACTAATGGCTGAAGAAGCGCTTAATACAGAAAATAGCGTTTCCACCCACGTCTCTCTCCGTTGCCTTGAACAGGCTGTGTGCTGCAAAATGCGCTACAATTCGGTGGCCGAATTTCCCGTGCTGTCCTGCGGATGCGACATCAAATGACGCTGCATCCGCAGTTTTGTTACAGGAAGAAGACAGTCACCGTAACCTCAAACACTGTAAGCGATAGTTATGGATTCTTCTGCCGTCAGCAAACGATCCAGATCAACTGAAAGACCACTAAACAGTGTAACTACGAAGAAAAAGCAAAGTAAACAACATTGGCCGCGTTTCCCAGTTAAGATTCTTCTTTGGATTAAAGAAGGCCTCAAGGAAGCTCTTCCCAACAAAGGATCGCAAAGATACGCCCGTTTCCCAGATTGCTTCTTTCGCGCGTTCTTATTTCCTGAGAAACGTCTTTGCTACGCTACATCTTAAGAAGGTCCTAACAGAAGCTATCCACTTCCGGGGGTGCTGAAAAAAAGCAATCGAGGTCAGGTATACCGACGACACCATTCATTTATGTGGAGGTTATTTTCCACGCTGATATTGAGCCCATTTATACGTTGTGTTTGTGCAAGAAGACAAACTGTTAAAAATATGCATGTGATTACCAGGATTGCAAATATTCATTAAAAGCCATTTATATTTGTAATTGGCCAAATTGTGCTAAACAGGTGTAGGCGATTGGAAATTTACAGATGCCCTATAAATAATGGTCATTCTGACGCTTTTGTTGACGTAATGGCTGAAGGAACCCCGCCAAGAGGATTCCTGAAACGTGCGTGTGTGTCATATCGATGCTCAGTAGAGAACGGGAAACGGTGGCAGGTGATTGAAACACTGAAAAAGGGAACATTTTCTTGTTCGCAAAAAATAGATCAACTCCTGAACTCCTACAAGCTTCAGCCAAAACATATCACCAAACTTTCAAAACTTTTTTTGCACTGTTGTCTGGGAAATCTTGGAGGATGAATCACCTACACACATCTTATGTTAAATGAGCTCCACATGGCAGCATTTGTAAATGGGCGACATACTGTATCTGGGCGAAAGTGTGCGCCAGGATGACGCACGTGCATTCAACAAACAGAATCCCGCAAATGTTGACGTGACTTAATAAAATGCTTGTTCTCCACTCACTCGTCCCAATTCTTCAAAGCCTGCGAAACCAAGAATGGATCTCCACATACTACACTAGTGTTTCTATTTTTAATCCTCCCAGTGCCACCTATAACGCATCTAATAGCGCATCTACAGCACATCTAGCTGAAATCTGCGCAAACATACAACACAGTGCAATCCGTCTTTCGTTTCTACCAAATTTCTAACAGCCTATGCTCGGATCGAAATCCTCTTTTATTAGCACAGTGCATCTCATCATACAGCTACAAATCGAAATATCGTGAGCCCATATCAAATTCACCCACCGCATTTTTTTTCTTGTTATACCCACCTTTATCTACACGGCCCCCCCCCTTTCCTCCCGCCCCCATCTCCCATCCCTCCCCCTCCCTTTTTTTTCCCTTCTCTTTTTTTCCCTTTCCCCTCCCCTCCCTTCCCCCTGTATTCCCCCCCCCCCAAAAAACCCCCTTTTACCTCTACCCCCACAACCCCTTTTAAGTACTTATTACCCCCTAAAGTTCTTAACTAATCTAAACCTTATAGCTTCAGTTTGTGCACGCCCCTGTGATGGCTTGGCTCGTGGCTGCAGTTACCTGAAGCGCCAGTCACGGAGTTTCATTTCTTAATCTTGCCTCTAGTCCATTTAAAGTATTGGCGAAAATCAAGGGGTTTTGCTGCAGATAATGCCTTCTATAGTGACTGCCCCGTCTCCGCCATTATTACTGGATGCATGCCGAAGGGCGACTGAACGTAATATCTTCAGAAGGAAGTGATGCAGAAACTTTACCGGTGAGTAAATGCACGTATATACTCCTAGAAATAAGGTCCAGGTTGAAAAAAGAGAAAGCTATCCTTTAAGCAAGCCATTAATACTATTTTTAGTAATATTCTTATATTTACATTTTCCCTCTCTTAATTTTTTTCCAAACTTACCATGCATTTATCATTGCATTTCAGATATGTATGTTTAGTCACTGCTGGGATGAGCTCATGCATTTGTATGGTGACACTGAAATGTTCATTCTTTTGCATTACTTTCCTTACCCATCACAGGATACAGTTGGATGCATCAGATCCAAATTGCATCTTCTGTGCCTGCAGTACAGATATGTCTGTGTGTATGTCCAGGTGGTGGTCAATGCCCTGCTGGGAGCCATTCCCTCCATCCTCAATGTGCTGCTGGTCTGTCTCATCTTCTGGCTTATCTTCAGCATCATGGGAGTCAACTTTTTTGCTGGAAAATTCAGCAGTTGCATCAACAAAACCACAGATAAGCCTTTCCCTCAGTCAGAAGTAATGAACAAGAGTATGTGTTTAGACCTCGCTAATGAGACTGGTGATGCTCGCTGGAAAAACCTCAAAGTCAACTTTGACAATGTCGGCATGGGGTACCTTGCGCTGCTGGAAGTAGTAAGTTCATGGATATTGACTGGATAACAATGTATCAAATATTTGCACATGTACAATTTAAGAATTACCTGCTGATTTGTGTATTTGTGGAATACAGGCTACATTCAAAGGCTGGATGGACATCATGTATGCTGGTGTGGACTCTCGGAGCAATGTAATTGAATATTTTTCATTTAACTCAGTATTATTACTATGAAGACATGCATATTCTTTATAACAAAAAAGATTTTTTTTAACATGACACTGTAAATAATAGATCAAGCAGTTCTACTCAAAATGAGCTGTAAGATCAGGAGCTGCAAACAATGAGCCTCATGCAACAACATGTTCGTATTTTTTTCATATCTTTCTCTTACTTTTTCTCCTACCGTGGGCTCCTACGAATGCACCACGTCAGATTCAACAAACACTCTCAACTACATATAACTTCATAAATGATCCGCGTAAACATGATGCATTCCACCTGTGTTCTCGAGCATTGGAAATCTGCATAATTACCGGCCCAATAACTCCATATAAGGACATGACTTCCCACGCTTGTCAGAAGGTGTTCATTCAGAAAAATGGCATCCAATACGGAGAAGAGAAACTTTAGTTCAGAGATGGAGGTTCTTCTGACTGAGATCTGAGCAGCAGAATTAAAGGAGGTAAAACCCAAACAGTGGGGAATGAATCACAAGAGCTGTAAATGCCGTGTCACCTGTTGGTTGCACTGTTACAGAAGTAAAAATAAAAAATATTTGAACCTATAATGTAAAAGCAAGACAACCACTGAAAACTACTGGTTGAGGTCAAGAGGTGCAATATATGATGTAAATGCTTAATATGAGTTTCCATCAATCAACACAGTGCAACATTCTGCAAAATCTCCTTTTTAATACACACGCACACATGTGCAGCGTTCCAGCTGGATAAAAAAAAAAGCCAAGGTGTAGCTCGCACCACATCTGTCATCATTTTATCGCTTTCTCAATCTCTTTCATACAACGCACCTAAAAAATATGAATGGTGAAACCCTAATTTGACAAAGCCAGACCCAAACATTCCACATTTTGTGTAATAAGACGCCATGAAGTGAACTGACTGCATGTCTTACCGTTAGAAGAGTTGCAGCTGTCACTGTTGCTGGACCTCCTTTCTGAACTTTCTATCCATTTTCTGTTCAAGATGTTATTTCAATGTTATAGTAGCTTGATCTCACATAGAGCTCACTGACTGCGCTTTCTTTTGACAAAATTATGACAACAAATTAAACCATTGTCCCCTCACCAACATGCTGGCTGCAAGTGAAGTGGCCAATAGGCTCTTTGCACAACTCCACTACTTCCTGAACTTAAGGTAGCTCCTTTGTTTCCTGTCTTTCATTACTGGATGAACTGATTAATCCAGGTGTGTCTGGCCAGTTAACGAGGTCAGGCACACCTGGATTAATTAGTTTGTCCAGTAATGAAAGACAGGAAACAAAGGAGCTACCTTAATTTCAGGAAGTAGTGGAGCTGTGCATGGAGCCCATTGTCCTGTCGATCAGTCTGCGCATAAAAATGTAATTTATAATTGCAGAGTGATATATAATGATGTAGTCTAATACAAAATGGATTTTAAAATACACAACTGCCTCTAAGTAACTATTAATACAGTCATTTAGTGAAAAACTAGGTTTGGATAACGGCAGACTAATTGCGCAAGACTCTTATGTCAAGTCTGAAGCACTCGTGAAATTTGTTGTGGCTGAAAGAAAGTTTAGAATTCCAAGAATATTGGTGAATGTGACAATTTCTCCTAAATCACTTGTAACCATTTAAGAAAGAATTTGTTTGTATAAATGCTTTTTGCATGAGGCCCAATGTTCAGCTGGAAATTGGAAAGCAGTTGCAATGAGATCTATCATCTTTCTTCAGGAGGAATGTACTTTTCATAGCTTTTTATTTTTAGCCAAAAAGATGGCGTAAAACTTTTTCTGAATCTTATAGTATCAACTTTTTATTGATATGAATTGTAACTGAAATAAGAAGGACATTACTTTCCATTCATTTTCTAATTTCTATGTTTTCTGTCTTTATTTTAGGGAACTGATCAACCGATGTTTGAACACAATTTATATATGTACATTTATTTTGTTGTTTTCATCATATTTGGGGCTTTTTTCACTCTCAATCTCTTCATTGGCGTAATTATCGACAATTTCAATCAGCAAAAGAAAAAGATAAGTATCAGATCTTTTTTTTTTTTTTTTTTTTCCAAAATTAGAATTTATATTTGCATATGCTACAATTTAACATGGCTCATTTGCTCTCTTTACTTTGGAGGCCAAGACATCTTCATGACTGAAGACCAGAAAAAATACTACAATGCCATGAAAAAGCTGGGCTCCAAGAAACCACAAAAACCAATCCCAAGGCCATCAGTATGTAACTGGAATTATACATGCGACTGATTCAATTGTAATTCTGGTCTTGTTTTCACCATATCCCAAATATCTTTTTCTTTTTTTTTTTTCTTTTTGCTTTGTCTCTTTCAGAACATGATTCAAGCAATCATCTTTGACTTTACCTCTAAGCAAGCATTTGATATTGTGATTATGGTTCTAATATGCCTGAATATGGTGGCCATGATGGTGGAAACTGCTGACCAGGATGCGGCCATGGATAACATTCTCCACTATATCAACCTAGTGTTTATTGTCATCTTTGCTGGAGAATGTTTGTTGAAGATCATCGCTCTTCGCCAGTACTATTTCATAAATGGCTGGAATATATTTGATTTCATTGTCGTCATTCTTTCAGTCATTGGTAGGATTTCCATCTACTCGATGTCTAACTCTTGCAAATTCAATTTAGTTTGTGCATCTGTTGGATTTTAAATGTGTAATGTGTTTTTCTGTTTTTTTTTTTTTCCTCAGGTATGTTTCTTTCAGATTTGATACAGAAGTATTTTGTCTCACCGACCCTGTTCAGAGTCATTCGATTGGCTCGGATTGGCCGTATCCTCCGCCTTATTAAAAGTGCCAAGGGAATTCGCACACTCCTGTTTGCCTTGATGATGTCACTTCCTGCCTTGTTTAATATTGGTCTCTTGCTCTTCTTGGTGATGTTTATCTATGCCATCTTTGGCATGTCAAACTTTGCTTATGTCAAGAAGGAAAAAGGTATTGATGACCTTTTCAATTTTGAGACATTTGGCAACAGCATGATCTGTTTGTTTCAGATCACCACATCTGCTGGGTGGGATGGCCTTCTAGCTCCCATTCTTAACAAGCATAGTGATGATTGTGATCCTTCCTTTGAGAATCCTGGTAGTATTGTTAAAGGAAACTGTGGAAATCCTCCCATTGGAATTGCTTTCTTTGTGAGTTACATCATCATCTGCTTCCTTATTGTGGTGAACATGTACATTGCAGTAATCCTGGAAAACTTTGGTGTGGCCACTGAGGAGAGCACTGACCCATTAAGTGAGGATGACTTTGAAATGTTTTACGAGGTCTGGGAAAGGTTTGATCCTCTTGCAACACAGTTTGTGAGGTGCAGTATGCTGTCAGACTTTGCAGATGCTCTGGATCCACCATTACGCATTGCCAAGCCTAACAAGATTGAACTTATCTCTATGGATCTACCAATTGTGAGTGGGGACCGTATTCACTGCCTGGATATCCTGTTTGCCTTCACGAAACGTGTTCTTGGTGAGGGTGGGGAGATGGACATTCTTAGAGGGCAGATGGAGGAGCGCTTCATGGCCTCAAATCCTTCCAAAGTGTCATACGAGCCCATCACAACCACCCTCCGTCGCAAGCAAGAGGACATGTCAGCTTCTGTCATTCAGAGGGCGTACAGACACTACACAAGGAGGAATAAGTTTCTTGGGATATCCAACGCTGATGTTACAAAAGATGAAAACATCACTGACAAAGAGGATCTAGCCACAGACAAACATGAAGAAAGTGCTAGAGCTAGCAAAACTGAGCTGACACCTTTGTCTCAGTCATTAAGTAATAGTGTGACACCAAACGGAAATAATAAATATGAAAAAGACAGAAGTGAAAAAGGAGATTTCAAGCAAAGATGTGAGAGAACAAGAATGAGAGAACAAGTATGAAAGGATGTTGGAGGTATAAACAGACTTCAATGACAAAATGTTTACAATTTTTGAAAAAATGACTCCTTTCCCTTGTATGGATATCCACTATGCCTCACTGACTGATCAATTAAGACAAGAGGTTTATGTCTAAAAGAGGTTAATTCGTGCTGTAATTGGAGCATTTTGGATGATTTCAGGAACATCTAACCTCTTGGCCAATGGCAGAGATTGTCATCATAATTTAAGTGTTTTTAAAAGACAGACTAGTTATGCTTTAGTTTCTGTTGCAGCTGGTTCTGCTGTCCACTGTCTTCAGTTATTGTTATATCACTGACTGTTGAATTGCCAGATTATTTTCAAGCAGAAAAAGTGTTTCTATTATTATTTAAGCATACCAGTACTTTATTTGGTTAATCAACTTTTAGACTGTTTTTCACTCTTTGGGTCATTCCCACAGTTGTAATCTTTAAAATGAACACAAATCTTTCATTTTGATATTTCATACTAATAGCGCTGAGAATGTTTGATCAAGCCAAGAAGTAATGTCAGAGTGGCAGCTGATTAGAAATGTAGACCTGCATGAATGTTTCTCCGTGGTTATGCATGCCAAAGAATGCATTCTTCACCATGTTCTCTCCCAGGCCATCCAACGTTATGATGCAAAATTCAGACATGAAGTCACTTCTTTTTGTACGTGATCAAAACATGATCTCACCAACCAAATCGAGTGTGCTAACTACATGCGCTTATCGGTGTCAGAATGGCAACCTTTTGCTAAAACACTTGGATTATTCAGTCATATGCAGCATTCACGCCATCTGGGCCCACACATACAGTACCATTGGCAATATTATTGGCTCTTTGAAAAATTTGATCACAAATCTGTTCTTAAAAGACACTTCAATGCCTTTTAGTGGTGGGGGAAAAAATGATATTTGCACACCGTATCTGATCTTTTAATCATTTATAAATATATTTAAAAAAACAAACCTCAGGCAGTTTGCTGAAGAGAGTGAAATTTAATATAGTCTGTATTTGGGACAGCAATTTCACTTTAAGTTTCCAACTCCTAAATACAGGCCTTCTCCATGTGCATACCTTTTCTTCATTTTCTGTTTTTTCTTGTCTTGATCTGGTGTAGTCTGTTTGATGATTTATAATAACAGAAATCCTGTTGAGTCTGTGATGCTAAACTCAATATATTCTCCATGTTTTTTGTTTTTGATGAGTATGGGATGTTATGGTCATCTCTTGAAAAAAAAAAACAAGGCTTTGTGTTAGATTACTGGAGGGATGGGTGGCTAAAAATATGTGCACTCTGTAAACTGTGTTTTGCAGTTTACTTCTTAATCTTTATCATGATAAATATCAAAGAGGGATGAAAGATGGCTCAGGTGTTCTGAATGTTCACAAGGAAACGGCAGAGCACATCTCGTGCTCTTGGCTATTTCCTGCCTCTGTTTACACTTTGTATTGTTGCTTCACTCAGCAGACACCTTTAACTGTTGAATCTACATCTGATATTCTTTCTTCTACAAGTATAATTCCACTGATGTAATTACATTGTGCATGCCATAAAAATGTTCAGTACTTACACGACACTTATGCACAGGAAAAGAATGTTTTTATTACCTAGAGTTATAAAGATTTCATTGTTATTACGCATATTCCTTGTAATATAAAAAAAACTGCATGCAAGACATCACTATAACTAATTTCACCAAAAAAAAGGTATAATATTGAAATAAAGATCACATGTAAATCGAGTATGCCTTCAAAATTCTTCTCTTTTACCATGAAACTGTCAAGCATGAACAGTGCTGTTTAGTTTTTCTCTCTGTTTAAGATTGATTTGTTCTGTCCTGATATTGATAATGATCATGATTTGTTGTCTTATTTGGTGCAAACTTAGCATGCGAGTCAAGATGACTTTTTAGTCATTTTTTAATATATCAAACTTAACTGGATGCCTTTGTCTGGTGTCTCACACTTTGAAAAAGATCATTTCTGAAGCAGTCCTAGACCTGTAAGAAGATCACTAAAGACAGCAGGTCAGAAAGGGCAAGTCTTCAATCTCTGTGGTTAAAAATGCATAACAAGTGATAAAGGTTGATGATTGTAGCAGAAGTGTATTTTACAACATCTTTGCAAGCATGAGTTAGCCTTGCTGCTATCCCAAAGTTTCAAAATTTGGATATGCAATCAAAAACATATTAGTTGCAACTGAGAAGTGGCTATCTCTGTCATACCGTACACATGTCTTAGAGTATTGAATCTTTAGTAAAATATTCTCTAAAACTGTTACAGTGCTTACAGCAACCAAACTTGAGTCATTAGTGCCATTTCCAGCCAGTGAAATGTTGAATTATCAGTGTCCATTTCATCTGTAAAATGCAATAAGCACTCTGACTGTCAATGGCCCAGCCTCAGTCGATTAATGTCTTCAATTTTACAGGATATTGAAAGCACTTATGACTCTGACTTTATCATTAAGTGCCACAGCATGTAATGTATTTTCTTTAAAAACAAACAAAATAAATCACTTTTTGTCAATAGGGAATATTCAAAACTTAAACTGTCTTAAATTAAAGTTTTTTATTTTCATTATTATCATATTCATTGATTTGTTTTTTGGTTTTCACCATATTTCAGCAAACATTTATGCAAGGGATTGGAATCCGGTTTCCGAGAGTGTGCTGTGTGGCGTCTGCCATAAACTTTAGCATCTAAAGTGGATGGAGCGTTTTATTAATTATTAACAACAATCCAAATATTCATCATCATCCAATGCTGCTTTTGCCTTCTGTGGTTCCTGAACTCCATTGACAGTAAACAAGAGGCTGATAGTGAAGTTCTGATTCTTCCTGCCATTTCCTCAAACAATGATGATGTGATTAGCGCTTTGCACCACACCCACTCACAACACTTAATGGCTCGGATGTTTATTTCCTGATTTGTTGCTTTTATGGCCCACAACAACATTTGAGCTGAATCCACTTAGATATTTGCTGGCATAAACACACAAGTCTGGAAATTATCACAGAAGCAAACTGATGATTTCATATGTCATTAATTTTATTCTAGAATATTTTGCCTTTGTCACTGATGTAAGAGAGCCAGTACCATGGATTATGAAATGTAACTGAAACCAGCGCGCAGTCTCATGGATGGCAACAAGTGGGATTACAGATTGCCTATTTTAATGGCAAGTAAATCAAGAATGATACTGCAGATTCTCCTTGCTGGTTGCCCGGCAACCTGGCAGCAAACTCCTTTGTTAAACTGCATTAGGGTAGAAGGTCGGATGTTGGTCTGCCTTCCCCACCCCTGGAGTCTTGCATGCTGGACAGTAATATGTGGACGTGTTTATGTGAAAGGATGTCTATTTGGCTTGGGTCTGGCTACTGGTATGCATGATAGAGCATGGTTTAAAAAGAAAAGTATTTCAGATAGAAATCTGAGAATGCTCTGTAATTTTATTTGCCTTAGACAGATGGACAGAAAATCCCATTATATTAGACAGCGGTGAGTTTCCCCCAATCCTTCCCAATGTGCTAACAGACATACACAGACTGACAGACACACAGGCATGCCTTGATTTATTTTCTATGATTACTATTATTATAATTATTATACTAATCTTCAGCTTAGTGATCTCTTATAGAAAAAAGAAACTTTGCACAGATTACAGTTTACCTCAGATTTTAAAGTAGAATAACATAGAAAAGGGCTGTACATTTAGCTCCCTTACTTTTGTTTACAGACAGGAAATTTGAAAGAAAGCAGAACACCTGTTATTTGCCTGCAAGAGTGAACTAGCATATCTGTGCACTGAAGATTTTCCCCATTTTTTTTTCTCTTCCATTTCTGCAACACACATGGAAAATAGAAATAAAACTGTTCATTAGCAAGTGAGCTGCTTGTATAATTGGGCATGGTGCTTTGATCAATAATGGTCTGTACAAACCACAATGGATATAACCATTAGAATGCTATAGCAATATACCCCAGAGGGTCCATATTCCATTGTACTGCTCTAATGGGTTTTCGGATGCATCCTTTGAAAGTGCAACAACACATGCAGTATTTATTGCACTTTGCTAAGTACAACACCTCTATTGTCAAGTTTTACTCTTTATGCTCACTTCTCATATATAAAAATCATTTCAATGGGACAGATGTAATTATAGGCAGATCAGACATAGTGTTAATAAATTAAAGTTAGTCACTGTCTATTTTCTAGAATAACTTCCATACATTAAAAACTGCAATCAAACTTATTTTCTACTATACACAAACATTTGCCATTGCTGCGCATACTCTACACAGAGCTCAATATCAACCTGATTTACTGTTCCATTGATGTGTTCTGAAGAGAGTAATGATTATGTGCCAGAGTTAGTGCTAAATAGTATCTGACAAGGCATGGAAAGGTCTCTCTTGCAACAGTTACACCATGACTCAACACTGTAGATATCATACTTAACAGTCAATTCATGGTGTTGTGTAACACAGTCACCAGTTATCACTGGCTTGATATAGATAAGTTTCCACTCTGTGTGGTTAACTAATTACAGATGTGTGAGTAGGTGAGATAGTGAGCAAATAATCCTGTTGAGATAAGATGAAAAATAATATAGTTTATATGGTACCTTACTCGGAGATAAGGTATCAGCGTTATCTTAATAAGTATATCTTATTAACAGGATGCCAGCCTGACAGCCAGCCATGTTGACCCAGCCTGTGTGAGAGTAATCTAAGCTACTGAGCTTGCTCACGTCATTTCCATATAGTCAAAGTAGGCTATACTTACTTTGACCTTTGTCGTGCATTTTTAAATGTCATGGGAATTTATTTAAGTAAATTTGCTCAGGTACTCCAGCCACATTTTTTATTCATTTATTTATTTTGTAGTTTCTGCCTCATTACATCAGTCACTACATTTTATAGAAAAAAATTTAATAGCCACTAATAGTCCCCCCAATCCCTCCATACACCCTACACCCCATCTCCAACCCCACATCTTTTTCACCACACATACAGTAAAGAAGAAAAATTCAACTGTCAGGGGAATGAGTTGAAATGGACAAAAGTAAAAATAAATAAAAATTCTGTGAAAATCATGACATTGGTTTTGATTTGTGGTTTGAAACAAACAAAAAATAAAACAAGTAAACAAGCCTGATGGGGCTCCAAAGATAAAATTTTGTTGAGCAACACTTTGAGGTATTCACTGCAATCAGGTGTTTTCTGCAATGTTCAAAAAGACTTCAACACAGGTTGCCAGGTATTTTGGTCCACTTTTCATGGGAACGCTGCACATGCGCACACATACACTCAGAATAATATGTGGCTGAGCACAGAGGAGCCAGGTAAGGCAACACTATCACAGGAGCCATCTTCACAAGGAGTTGACCTCAGCCAGCACCAGCAAAAGATCAACACGACAGCGCCCCCACAGGCATGGCCAACAGAACTACCTGTGCACAGGGCTCCCTCGGACTTGATGCATAAAAATAATAAATGGTATTGACTAAAAAGTTTTTTTTTTTTAAAGTGCTCAAAAAGTATTGAGCAATGAAAAAATATAGATTAAAATAAATAAAATGTCCCTAAAAAAAAAAAAAGATTAAAAAATAGAAATAGAAAAATTGATTAAATGTCTGCACTACAATGAAAAAACTAAGTAAAATCCAAATTAAAACTCTTAAAACATATTGGTTGTTTTTTTTTTATCATTGTTATTAATTGTGGCAGTGACAGTAGTAGCAGCAGTGTTGGTTACAGATGTAGTAACATCAGTTTACTATGAAAAGCGGTGTCTACAAGACCAGTATCATGTAATATATATAAGTTTTATATCCAAACATACAGTAGCCTATATATTTTCAAGTACGCTCGCGCCATCTATAGGCGTAAAAGGGAAACGTCGTTGAGATATAATCATTCAGCTAAGTTATTCCCTGAGTCTGATTTTACAGGCTTCGTGCAACACTGGAAACTCTGAGGTGATTATCAAACCATCGAATAAAACCATTGAATATCTTACTGCTAGAAAATCATGTTTTAAAAAATAGATTTTGCTGAACTGAAATCTTTTTTTTTTTCCTTTTTTTTTTTTTTTTTTTTTTTTTTTAAAATAGAGGTTTAAACAGTATTTGGAGAGGAAGTCGGACCTGAAAGTCAAAACTTAGGGTATATAAATGCTCGGAAGCTGTTCCTGTGTTACCAAGCAACGCTTCACCAGCTAATGCAAGATGGCGAAAACACAACGGAAACTACACTAATATGTGTCTGAAGAACCATTTGGGCAGGCTTTATAACTACATACAATATCAATATTAGTGTCAGCACCTTAAGTGTGTCAACCAAGATGGAGGATGAAGACACAACGCTGGTAGGTGAATACAATTGTTACAGCACTCAGGGATTCCAATGAAAACGAGTAAAGCTAACAGTACAGCAAGAAGGTAACTTCTTGGTGTCGAAGAAAATCTTAGTAAATGAGTGAAGGGTTTGTAGGTTAAGTCCTTCGAGAAAGATGCAATAGCCACACGTAATAAGTGTTGACCATGACAACGTATTAACTAAGATTAGTTAACATGTGGCACCGTAACGAGGTTATGCGTTGCGTCGTCTTTGGAAAAAAATCTGATTTTATTCTCTATCTCTAAGATGACTGTTTTAATTGTGTGTTTGAACGTGTTTGCTGTTTTAATCTGTATTCTCCTCTAAAAGTAAATGCAGTTTAATACAATGTTTTCCCTCAGGCTTTAATCAAGTACTACTGTTTTGAGAAGTTCTTCAACCACGCTGTAAAAGCTGCATCTGCTGCTCAAAAGTACAGCAATGATCCTGTCTACAAATTTTTCCACGCATACGGTAATCTTATGCAAGGTAAGATTTGAAAAGAAAAACAAAAGTCCATTTTGTTAGATTATTCTTCTTTCCTTTCTGCTATGTACATCGTTGCAATTGTGTCACTTCAGATCAAATTGATGAAGCCAAAGCAGAGCTGGACACAATACGAGATGATCGAGAGTTGTCTCTGTGCACATTGATGGCTCTCGTGTATGCAGAAAAAAGACAAGCAAACCCAGGTGAGCCAACATAGTCTATTAATTGTGCCACAAATGCTTTATCCTACTATTTTAATAGACTGGATTTGTGTTGCATATTCAACAAGTCTCTTTGTATCAACAGATAGAGAACTTATTCAGGAACTTGATGCTAAGGTCAAAGAAGATCGTAAAAGTGCACCTCCCAAGAGTCTGTACCACGCTGGGACTTTCCTCTGGCTGTTGGGGCGGAACGATAAAGCAAGGGGAGTACACAGAAAGAATGATTAAACTCTCCAATGGCTCTAAAGAGGTGCCATTTTCATTTACCCCTTACAGCAACAAAGAAATGTATCAGTATTGATATTGGAAAGCATTGTTCATGTATGAAATAATAGAAATATATGCTCACACTTTTGTAAAACATACATTGATATTTCTTGTTAGGGGATCATTCTAAAAGCCTGGATAGATGTTACATCTGGGAAAGACGCCTACACCAGGAAGGCTGGAAAATACTTTGATGAAGGACTGAAGGAGAGAGCAGATGTTTTCGCCCTGATGGGAAAGGTGACATAGGAAACACCAATCCATATTGAATAGTCTTCCTGAGCCACAGCTGCAAATTTTGTGAAGCTATAATTCCACATCTCATAACTCCTATATCCTTTATTGACTTAGTCCTTGTTTGGGATGTGTCTGTTGCCACTGATGTAGTTTTACTGTTCAGTTTACTGTTTTATGTACCGCGTAGAACAGGGCTATTCAACTCGGTCCTTCAAGGGGCGCAGCTCTGCAGGTTTTTAATCCATCCTTGCTCTGACACACCTGACTCAAATTAAATGGATCCAACAGCCAATGAAGTTCTGTACACAATGACTCATTAATTTGGAGCAGGGACACATTGAAAACCTGCTGGACTGGAGCCTCTATAGGACTGAATAACCCTGATGTAGAATGCAAACTTGGCCGTTTAAGATTTGGGATGTTACTTAAGATGTAAAGAAAAGCATTATTTGCTAATACAGTAATTAAAACCACACATTACTGAGAATAATCCAAATACAACATGTTGAATTCAGAAACTGAGGTAAGTTATTGTATTTCAGAAAACAAATAGTTACGTGCCAGCGCTTCTTTTCAAGAAGTTGAGACAGTGGTTTGTTTACCATCATGGTGCATCATCTTTAGTCATCATCATCACAGTGTGAGCGACAACTGCTGTAGTTTTGAAAGTGAGATGGGTTGGATTTTTTTTTCTTGTTTTATGATCTGGCATCAATTTTTAGTCACTGACAAATTCAACCCAGCTCAGCATCTGTTCTTGTTTACTTACTACTATGCTGCATATAGATAGATACTGTACAGAATGTGATTTAGTAGTGCATTTAGCACAGGTTTCTCTGATAAAGGTATGTGAATGACAGCATGTCATATTCTAAAACCTGTGCATTTTGTTTCTGTAACATTTGTATTACCAGGCAGATATTTGAGATCAAATGGTCTCTTTTATGAGCGTGAGCAGGCCAAGATGGCAGCATGAACACAAACAGGACAACACATTACACAATACCTATCAGTAAAAATACATATTGAAACAATATTAAAAAACATTCACCAGGCCAAAGCATATCACCTCTTTTTCAAGTTATCTTGAAATCAGCACTAATGAGCTTCCATGTCATCAAAGATACTTTGTTTGTTTGTTTTTTAACTAAGCATTTCATAACTTTCAATGCTTTTAAGTCTTCTCCCAACTTTTTAGAAAGATGCTCTTACAGGGTCTTAAAAAGTCTTAAATAAATTTCAAAACTGAATTTAATACCTTAAAAAGTCATTAAATTTTAAAGTTTTGGTTTTAAATTTCATATGGTAGGTCTTAAGTTATGTGATGCTACAGCTGATCTTCATCACGTTTGACAGCTGGAAAGAAAAAAACGAACAGATCCACATATTTTTTTTCCCAACTAATAAATCTTGACAAAACTGGTATATTAGTAATAAGTAAAAAATGTCTCACATGCACATCTACAAAGTGACGGTAGTTAACTAGTTTTCTCCTGTTCCAACTCGACCATTATAATGAAATTTTAAACCAACTTGTCACTGACTTTGCCGGTAGAAACTATCGGGGAATATTTAACCAAACGCACACACAGGAAACCTTTATTTACATGTGACAGAAAGCAGCCTATCAGTGACTTGAGAATTTTGTGGATTTGTGAGTTTTTTTTTCTTAACATACAGTATATACTAATCTGTTCATGTACTGTATGTGTAGTTGCTTTTGTTCAATCTATCATTTTTGACATTATCTTGGTGTTGCAGAGGGATCTGTGTTTTTGCCAGTGTGGCCATTAAATAAACATTAACTTTTGTTCGAAGTGGTCTTAAAAAGGTCTTAAAAAGTCTTAATTTTAACTTGTAAAAACGTGTAGGAACCCTGTCTTGGAATCCAAATTGAATTGTACATGTATAGATTTTCTTAGTTTAAAAATTTTTCATGTTGTCTTTGAATTGTTTTAATCCAAACATAGGGTATGAATTATTTGAAACAATTGTGTTATCTTCTATTCACATTGTAAAGCATCCCATCAGTTGAAGACGGCGTTAGATTTTAAGATGCTCCCGGACAGTAAATTATTGAAATTATCCCACAGTAACATTTGTCTTGTTTATGGTTAGATATGTATTTCATTATGTGCATGCCATCTTATGGATGTTTCTTATGTCTCAGGCACACTACTGTGAATATCGTCAGAACTACTCTGGAGCATTAGAGATGGTTAATCAAATCATAGTGAGTGTTCCTGGTTTCTTACCTGCTCTCATTAAGAAGATGAAACTCTTGCTAAGCCTTCAAGACTGGGACCAAACCATAGATGCAGCACACAGGTATTTAAATAGTGCTCCTAAAGTTTCTTCAGATCTTTGAGCTTTCTCTGTGCAATCTTATTTGAGCGTGCTTCTTTAGACTCAAAAAATGTTGAAAGCTTAAATGAACTATATAACAAATATAATAACAATGGTACAGTCTTAATTCTTCATTGTGGCCCTGCCCTTCTACTTTTTTGCAAAAAGTACAGTTGCCTCCTTTGGAAATCAGTGAGGAGTGGTGATCCTTGCCTCCAAAGGTCCAGTTAAAGGGCTAATGGCAACTGCTCTATATTAAAAATGGGGGTGCATCACCTTTTAAAACAGAAAGGTGGGACTAGAAGCTAGAATTGGGATGGGGTGCATTTCTCTGGTGACATGAGAGAGTGCCAAAACATTTGTAATTAGCACCAGACATACAAAAAGAAAAAAAGAGTGCCTTCACAAATAACCCTGTATTCAAGTGCAAATGAAACACTGACGTGATGCCTCAAACCAGTGCGTAGTGACTGAGCCATTGTGCTTACCCTTGTGGACGAGAGCCAGTGCTTCATAGAAAGGTCTTTGAATCAAACTGCAGCAATCACCTACAATTTCTAAGAGCTGTAGTTCAGGTTTGCAGAACAGAAGGAAAAGCTTTTACTCAGGTTGCAGAAAGTTCAGGCCGGCATGTTGCCCTCTCTCTGATCTTGTGAAATGGACTGGGGGCTAAGCAGCAAACCGTATTCCTTACATCATTTGGCTGCCTTCACAGTTTCTTTGAGTTTTAATGTTATTTGTCTGGGAGCTCAACACAGTACTGCAGGAGTATCAGATATTCTATTACTAGCAATAAAAGAAATACTAGCTTATTAACTGTAGGAGATGGACTTTGTTCACACACTATCTTGTATCATGTTTCAGGCTTTTACAGAAAGATAAAAATAACCTGGAAGCACTGCGAATGTTGGCTCTGCATTCTTTATGTCGAGACGGTGATGTAACTGAGGTAAAGTTAACACATTATTTCCATTTTTATTGTTTGACTTCATCAGTCAAAATAGAGCTATTATTATTGGGGCTGTGGGAATGTGCATCTCAGTTAACATGAATTGTTTTATGTCTCTTAACTGACAGGCGGTGAAGCATCTTTCAAACCTCATCAGCAGCTTAGAGATGCTGGAACCACACAACCCGAAGCTCTTCTACCGAATGTCTCTCGCCTTCACCCGTGTTGTAAGACCATTTTCCAGTTAATTCTCAATACTACTGCTGTTGTTGTCTTTCTGTCATTCCTTGTCAAATTTACACGCCCCAGCACTTCTTCCAGTTCCTAACATCCATAAAACCCTAAGGATAATTTCTAATGAAAGAGTTTTAGCTGAATCTATTTTTTTTAAAAAAGTATTAATCAGCAGTAAATGATCTTTAAATTTAAAAAAAAAGAATTGTTAGTTTGATTAAAAGGGACAATATTTGTTTTCCTCTTCTGACAATGATTTTATGATATTACTTTTGTTTAAGAAAATGTTGGAGTAACTCAAAAAGAAAACACTGGAGCTACTAAAACCCACTATCTGTGATATATTTTCATTGCATATTTTCCAAAACTGGCTGCACAGTTTTCTCAGTAGCTAAAATATCTGTTCTTGACAACACTTTAAAAGTGATTCTTGGATTTTATTGTCATTATAGAGTTGTTAATCAGAATAACGTGTTTCGTGTTGCCAACCATCCTGACTGGCTAGACATAAAAAAAAATTCCTGAATATGAATAGTTAAAACAAGGTCTGTTGCAGTTCCTCTTTTATGCAGGACTCAATTACTTCTGGAATAATTTTTATTATGTTGATTACTGGGCTGCACAGTGGTGTGGTGGTTAGCACTGCAGCCTCACAGCAAGATGGTCGGTAGTTCGACTCCCGGCTGGGGAGGGGGTTTGAACATTTCCAACAGTGGTCTTCCTGTGTTGAGTTTGCATCTTCTCCCTGTGTATGCGTGGGTTATCTCCGGGTACTCCGGCTTCCTCCCACCGTCCAAATATATGCATATTAGGTTAATTGGTCACTCTAAATTGTCCCTAGGTATGAATGTGAGGGTGAATCGTTGTCTGCCTCTCTGTGTTGGCCCTGCGACAGACTGACGCAGGGCCAACACCGTGGACAGGGTGTACCCTGCCACTCGCCTGATTATAGCTGGGATAGGCTCCAGTAACCCCCACGACCCTGAACTGGACTAAGCGGTACGGAAAATGAATGAATGAATGTTTATTACCGTATTGATACTATGAGACAATGAAAATTTTAATTAAAATATTAATTAAATTATTCCTTACTATTTGATCACTGCAAAACATTGATGTTCTCTGCAGAATAAAATGACATGCAATGAAAAAAAAAAGACTCAATGTTTTTTTTAAAAAAACAACAAAAAACAAAAACAAAAAATGTAAAAACTGATGCATTTAGCAAACAAAGATGTATCTCAGGCAGTATGAGCTTTTGGATTTGTGACTTCCCACTAAATTCTATGGAATTACCCTTTACTTGTCATGCGTTACACAGAATTACAGTCCTTCTTCTTGCTGTATTTTATGTTGTTATTTATGTATTGATTTTATTTATTTTCATTACAGTGTGGACGCAATGAAAGAGTGATTGAGCAGACATCCAGAATGGTGGAGAGAGCTTTCTCAATAGCATCAGAAGACCCAGATTTACCTACAGAGTTGGGCTACCAAATGGTGCTTCGGGGCAGAATCAAGGAAGCTAAAAAGTGGTACAACACTGCTATTACCAACCGGGAAAACGCTAGCGTTGCGGCTTTGATTGGTAACTAGTTTGCTTGTTGCTTTTGGCCCAAAATTACTATTTTCAAATTGTCCTCAGACATATTTTTTAATCATTATTGTCATTATGCAGGTATAGCTCGTTGCTACCTGATGGAGGGGCAGTTTGAGGAGGCAGAACATCAGTTGGAATTTTTCGCAGAAATTCAACAATCCGTTGGGAAAGGGGTAATTTATTTCTTAGGATTGTTTTTTAAGGGCACGTTTCTCAAAATTAACATGATCAGTTTTCTTTTTTTGAGTTATTCTTTTTTCATGATTTTGTTTTCCTCCTTATGTGGTGTTCTTGATTTGTATTAAACAATCCTGCCAAGTTTTCAGTTCTGCTGATTTCCTCAACCCTTTTCATTTTACAAAACTGTTTTTCCTTTTAGTCTTTAATTTGATGTGTGTGTCTTGTTTTTTTATTCTTATTATTATTTTTATCATTGTTCATTTTTTTAATGTCTTTTTTTTTTTTTTTTTTAGAACTTTTGTACCTACAGGCGGTGTTGGCTGTGAAAAAGCGCCGGCCACAGGAAGAGGTCACCAACCTGCTGAACGATGCTGTGGATACACACTTCTCTTCCCTTCATGGTCTGCCTCTCGGAGTGGAGTATTTAGAGAAGATGAACCCTGACTTTCTGTTTGACATTGTCAAAGAGTATCTTGCACTGTGCCCCACTAAGGTACATAAAGAAGAATCATTAGATAGTGTCTCTTGGCACTTAAAATGTTCATGTAAATTCAAGGCCTTTCATTTGGAGAGTAAAAGAGAACTTTAGTATTTCGTTTTCCACTTATGTCTCTTTTTGGACACATTTCTCTGCAGTTAAACTCTCGTTTGTTTTAAGACTTGTCCTAAAACAATTTTAAGACTCTTTCTAGTGAATAACATTTTTATTGGTCTCCTTTCAGCCCCCTGTCTCTGGCCAATCTCCTGCTCCTCAGCTTCAGCACTGCGCTACATTGTTGGATACTGTGGTTAAGGTTGTGCCAGGTCTCCTTCATGCCGTCTTCCTGTTAGCCAAAGTTAGATATCAGTCTGGTGAGTACTGCAGTAAACTATGTTTTGTATTTTTCCCATTTGTTCCTAAATGGTATTTTACGTTGCATTGCTCCTGCGTTTATGAAGGGGACACTGATGCTGCTCAGAACAGTCTGCAACACTGCCTGGACCAGTGTCCATCTCATGCAGATGCTCATCTGCTAATGGCCCAGATCCATCTGCTGCAGGGTAACGTGACGCTGTGCACCCAGTCTCTTGAACTTTGTCTCAGCCATAACTTTGAGGTAAGTCACAGTCAGTATCACCATATTATTGGCTCCCAAGTCTATAAAAGGTCATTTGTTTTTATGCTGGGTTTTTAATCCACTCCAAGATGTGCAAATACTTTCCACAGTGATTCCCACACAATGTTAATACCTTGGTGGACCACCAACGAGTATTTTGTGATTCATACTTTTTTTTTAAAGAAATAAAATAAAGTAACTATCCAAGTTAGTAAAGTCTTCCTTTACCCCTGGGTGCAGTACATTTATTTGGCCTCTTTCTCTCTGTCACAAACACACAGACTTAAGTTACAGTGACTTCTCTCCTCTTAATGCACAGACACACTAAATCCTTGTATGATCATGCGCAGAAGGCAGCCAACACTGTTGCCAACTAAGCACTTTTAATGCCTTTTCAGACCCCCCAAGCAAAGTTTTTTCTCAAGAAAGCACCTACTAAAGAACAAACCAAGTTTTCTCTGCTAAGCCGACTACATTCACGTTACTGGAAACATCTATACTTCAGCATTTACCTGAAGAGAATGCAGGTGCACTTCAAAGAAAGTGGCAACCAGTTTTGTGCAGCAGATGTTGCAGCAGACTTCACCATGCTCTCTTTAATGTATGGCAGAGAAAACAAGCAGCATAGAAGTGTATGTCATAGAAAAAGAGCAAGTGGGGCCGTCCTGACAAATTCTAACACTATGATGTGTGAAGTAAATATCAATAAAATACGAACATTTATTTATATGAATATTCACAAAAAATAACCTGTTTGGTACTCAAGTTTTTCATCACATTTCTGCCTAGACAGTTTCAGAATAAAAATGGCAGAACTTAAAAATCTCAGTCTACTGTATGTATCTTTAGTAAGTAGAGATGGGTACACACACTTTTATGCAACATCAAAAGTTTATTACCATTTCATGCTTCCTCACTTGTCCAGCACTTCATAAAAGACCTAATTTAAATGTTTGTCAAAATATGACTAATAATGTGACACACCTGCATCTGAAACATACAGAATAAGGATCGACCGATACATCGGCCAGCCGATATTTAAGGCCGATATTTGTGTTTTTTGCTCGTATCGGCATCGGCCGATATGTCGGATGCATTGGCTGATACGCCCCCATCTGCGGCATAATTTACAGACAGAGGAGAGGAGGCCCTGCCCTCCTCTCCTCTCCTCCTACTGGAAGACTGCAGCTCTGGTCTACCAACGCTTTTTATATTAGTTGTAAAATTAGTTTTCATAATTTTCGTCATATTAAGCCGCAGCGGCTACAAGCTGATCGACAGCAGTGAAAAGCGCCACCTAACTTTACTACACAATCAGATACAAATAATTTTTAGGAGGGTAAAAGCTCAGATGTGCTCCAAACAGTCTTCTTTTATTCATCAGCTTATGGATCATCGGTCTCGGACTTCGTGCTGCGGTGAAGACGAGCGCGATGCAGTCTGAAAATGAAAAATCTGTATTCAGGCGGATCTCCGTCAGATTCGCATAAATAGGCCACAGAGTAGAAGCAGGAGGAAGCTGAAGGAAAGTTACTGCTGCTTTTTTAAGCTGACCATCGGTTCTCCTTATGAACAGAATCAGAGGAGAAACCACTGATCCAGCGCACCCTGGTTACAGACATCTCATCCACTCACCCACGGAAAACGCAAAACTCTCTTCTTTGCGTTTTTGAAAAAAAAGAGAGAGAGAGAGAGATCCCCTTTACGCAGCAGCGGGTTATAAACTGTCTTTGTGCAGGAAAAACGCAAAGATGAGCAGAAACGGAGCGCACGTCAGGTCTCCAGTGGGCAGTGAAACTTTTCAACCACACATCCAGATGTGAAACATCCCGATAAAAGCAGAAAAACAACAGAAGCGCCGCGTGACGGCTTGTTCGGAGGAGCTGATTATAGCTCATATAATCTGTGCGTCCTTCCCAGCGGCATAAATGTTTTACAGAACCAGACCTGCCGGGTCTGAGAGTGCAGGATGACATGAAAGATGTCCAGACTCACCTGCACCGTCAGAAAATCGCACTCTGCAGGTCGTTGTCAGATATTTGCGTTTTTACACCTCAAAACTCTGTTACTGTGTAAATAAGTGGTCAGAAGGCAGCAAGACTCTTGTCTCTCAGCGCTGGAGTGTAATCAGGCCCTCATATTGATGTATGAGAAGTTTTTCCACCTCAAGTAAAACTGAGAATGAGATCAAAATTCAATCAAATAGATATTGAAACTGATATTTGTTTAGATTTATCTTCCAGGTTGATCACACTTTAATATACACATGAATACAGGATAAATTACAATTAATATTTTTACAAAAATATATAAAAATATGAAAAGTGGTATAGCAACCTGTTTACTGTACTTTACATTTGTAGAAATCGTAATAACACTAGATAGATAGATAGATAGATAGATAGATAGATAGATAGATAGATAGATAGATAGATAGATAGATAGATAGATAGATAGATAGATAGATAGATATTTAGCACAGACATAATATCATCATAACAGATTCCAACTGCAGGTTAAGTCAGGAACATCTTGGACTTTTAATTTTAATAGTCTGCTGCTCACAAAGTCAAAATACTTTGATATGAAAAATGATATGAAAATCCTGCTGCTGGACCAATACTGGTAATGCAATATTGGCCCCAAATATCGGCAGGTTGTATCGGCTATCGGCTGAGGCTGATTAGAAAATATAGGCATCGGCCTAAAAAGCTGTATCGGTCGATCCCTAATACAGAATAAGATAAACATATAGTAAGATATATGGAAATGTTCCAGATAGGTCGATACAGTGAAATTCCTCCACTCAACCCTATTTGGAACTTTTTTTTTTTTTTTTTTTTTTTTCCTGCTTAACAATGCACCACAGCATTTCCACTCTTGTGACATAGAAGCTTGACACTATATGTCCACTACAGCTCCGAGGTAAAAAGCAGAATGTTTGTCTAAATGCTAACAGTATTAAAGACAAAGCACTATTACGACTTTCCAGAGCAAGTCTGAAAGGGGTTTATGTGAAAGATCTATCCACATGATTCGGTTCATATTGACATGCAGGGATTGCCTGTCCAGAGAGATCATGTTTTATACTTCATTCCAGATTCGAGACCACCCATTGTACCACCTGATTAAAGCTCAGGCTAAGAAGAAAATGGGGGACCTTGCAGAGGCTATTCAGACACTGCAGATGGCTATGAGTCTTCCAGGTGTCCGTAGAGTTGGATCATCGTCTAGGTCTAAGCATAAGAAGACAGAACTGAGCTCTGCTGACTGTGTATCGATCTTCTTGGAGTTAGCGGAAGCTCTGTGGCTCAGCGGAAAACAGGTAAAATAGCCTTTTAATAGGTTTAACAAAAGACTATTGGTGTTCTCATAAATGCATGACTTTTTTTTTTTTTTTTTCATTCATGGTTTACATAATTACAATTAATACAATACATGACTTTATTATTATACACCACAAATGAAAAGGAGCAGGAAGAAGATAAACTTGTAACTTTAACTTTAAAAGAACAAGTAATAGGGAGATGAATGGGTTTTATATTTCAGCATGAAGCAGCAAAGGTGATGCAGGATGCCATCAATGAGTTCTCTGGAACCCCCGAGGAGCTGCGTGTCACCATTGCTAATGCAGACCTGGCCCTGCTGCGGGGTGACATGGAGCTGGCGCTGAGTATGCTGAGAAACATTACCCCGGAGCAGCCCTATTACATCCAAGCCAAAGAGAAAATGGCAGACATATATCTGAAGCACAGAAGAGAAAAACGGCTGTATGCTAGCTGTTACAGGTGAGCAATACATTTGGATTCAAATTACTAAAAAAGGCATTTAGATCAAGAAAGATTGCTGAGTATGAAAATGACAATTGTTTCTGAAATGAACACAAATTTTTGAAAGTTAAAATATGTGGCAAAGATACAACTCAAGAAGAACTCAACTGATTGTAGAGCGAATAAAATCTGAATTGAGGAAATGTGTGCAGGTGAAAGAAAATAAATGTGCTTCTTATTTGTAGGTGTATGACTGACCACCACAGAGACATGTATACATGATGAAATATATTTTATCTTTTACCTGACTTCAGTAACCATGGCAATGGACAGACACACCTGGATTCATCAGTTTGTCCAGTAGTGAAAGACAGGAAACAAAGGAGCTGGCAGAGATTCAGGAAGTAGAGGAGCTGTGCATATAGCCCAACGCCAAAACATCTTCTATACCGCCTATAAACAAACTGATCAGTGTTACCTCCTAACTGGACAGATTGATATCTCTAAAGGATTGACTTTGAGTTACTTTGAGGATTGCAAATGATTTCGTGTTCCCTTTATTTTTTGAGCAGTATAGTTTTGTGATGTGCTAAATATTGAGATAAGATTTTGTGATAGTCTAAGTTTTCATAGAGAGCAGGGTTAGGACTCGATAAATATTTACTTTCATCCTATAACCTTTTCAAACTTTGAAAGCTTTGATTTTGGGTGTTAAATGCCCACTTTCTTTTTTTTTACACTTAAGTTGGAAAAAAAATACAAACAAAAAATAGTTATCATCTGTGATGTCTAACTCTGTCTTTTCTTCAGAGAAATGGTGGAGAAGCTGCCCAGCCCTCACACATATCTCTTACTTGGTGATGCCTACATGAAAATACAGGAGGTAACTAAAAATGGGATTGAGCTGTGTTTAACTGTATCTCTTCTTTATTCTGCTACATTTAATTAGCTGCTGTCAGCACATGAACAGTCTTTTTCAAATAGAAATTTCCTAATACTGTTCATTATTGGGAAGTTGTGTACAAAAGACCACTTAGTTCAAAATGATGAGGAAAAAATGATTATATACAAGAAGTAACATAAATGTGAAGCTTTCACCTAATCCAAAATCATACTTTGATAACAGTTTCATATATTTGCTTTTTAAGGGGCCTGCATTTTATCTTCCATGTTTTCTTTTCCAAGTCTACTTTATTGAAGTTGTACACTACTGTCCTGTTACAGTAGTACAGTTACTCAAGTACTACTACTCAGCTCAACTTTATTTATAAAGCACTTTAATACAATAGCAGTTGAAACAAATGCTGAACACAAAGTATGAACAAATTAAAACAACTAAGACTATTTTTTTTAAAAAGACTAAAACACAAAATACTATTAAAGATAATAAAACCTGTAAATAAAAGGACAATAAGAGCAATTAAACACTGCACATACTGGAAATGATGTACTTTACTTGCTTGTAATTTTCACTTCAGTACATTTGTCTGACAACTTTAATTACTAGGTTCTAAAGCTTATAATTTTGTTTCATTTAAGCCAAGTATCTCCAAATGTCTGGATTTAATATTTTCCTGATAAGTTAAAGGATGAAGTGTTCCTTTAAATCTTCCCTTGAGAAAGATTTTCCCACTGGTCAAGACCATATAAACTTGATAAAACACTTCCCGGATTAAAAGGACAATATGTCATCACACGACTGTGTTTTGGAGCTTATGAAAAATAGATTTTTTTTTTCTCTCTCTGCAGTTTTTATAAGACAGCCATTCAATATATAAAATTATCCCCCAAAAAATGTTATGCAGAGCTGTAAATTTAACCTCCCAGCAGTACATAAAGTAGTTATAATTTGCTCAACCTGAAACACCAGGAGCATTAAAATTCAACCAACACTTGTTCAGCAGTAATATGAGTCCAACAACATTGGCAGGGACAATTTCTGCACTGTGAGTATATTTTGCTGAGTATTCTTACATACTTCAGAGAGGTGATGAATGCAGGTATTTGACTTCTACCGGAGATGTGGAACAGTGCTTGGTTTCTTTATAATGTGTATATATATATATATATATATATATATATATATATATATATATATATATATATATATATATATATATATATATATATATATATATATATATATATATATATATATATATATGTGTGTGTGTGTGTGTATACATATATACACACACATATATTTATACAAATGTTTTCTGTGGTACCTCTAATGCTTGTGTTTTTTTTTCCCACTGTTTTAGCTTCCTGTTCTTAATGTTTTATCTGCCTGTACAGTGTCCTTGGGTGTTTTGATAAGGCGCTTTCAAATAAAATGTATTATTATTATATATACATACACATATATATATATATATATATATATATATACACATATTCACAAAAAGTTAAGGATATTTGGCTTTTTGTATGATGTCAGAATGAATCTAAAATCCACTACAACCTTTCCAGGTGGACTGAATTAAACTTTCTCTAAATTTTTCAATGCACATGTACATTGCTCAATGGTTAAATATTTATTCTGCATCATTCTGTTCTCCAAAAAACGAAAGTTGAATATCCCTAACTTTTAGTGAGTAGTGTATATATAAATATTGCTTCTAATACTGGCTTAAATTATTAAGTATGTTACCTACAGTAAGCAAATGTGCTTCCACTATAGAGACAGTGGTTTTGCTACAGTGATTAATAATGATTTTATGGATCAACTGCTTTTAGGGGTCGATTGTAGCTCAAGAAATCATCATATATATATATACAACCGCCATCCATTTATATACAAGAAAAATATCTTCTGGGCCATTGCATGAGACAAAAACACAAACAACAAAAATCCACTCCGATTAATTATGGAGTAACAACAAGCAAGAGTCCAGTCGTAGAGTTTCTCAATAATTGTTTACAATGGGAAGGGACAGGATGTAGCCAAAGCTGAGTGGCCAACTGTTGTGGAGTGGGTTTCATATAAATCATTGAATTAAAGGGATGTTTAAAGGGATGCAAGAGATGTTTTCTCTTACAAAAGTTCATGGTGATAGATGTTGTTGAAACATAGTTTGGTTGTGACGATAAGTAAGAAGGGCCAAAAGAGGTTTTCCTAATCTGACTATTAGTAAATGTGGAGTTATTCAGTCTCCCCAACAGCTGGTCCCATAAATTATACAACAGCCCTGAAGCTGTTTGCAGCATTTTTCAACTAGTATTTACATATACCTGAAACTAGCAACAAATTGTGACGCAGCTAAATGTGTGTTTATCTTTAGCCTGAGAAAGCCATTGAGGTTTACGAGCAGGCTCTGAAGAAAAACCCCAAAGACGGAGCTTTAGCCAGTAAGATTGGAAAAGCCCTTGTCAAGACTCACAACTACATTAAGGTTTGTGTTTACTCATTTAAAGATTAAAACCCGCACAAGTAAACTTGATGTGTTGACGCTAGATTGTCGTTACCATTACAGGCAATTAATTACTATGAAGCAGCCCTGAAGAGTGAGCAACAGAATTTCCTGCGTTATGACCTGGCGGAGCTTCTGATGAAGATGAAGCAATATAACCGGTGCGAGCAAGTCTTGCAGGAAGCTCTGGCTCATGAACCGGGTACTTGAAAAGTCACAATATTTCTTCAACTGTGATTAGAAAATCCGCACAGACATGATGACACACACAAGCAACACTGCTGCTATATAAACAATATCAGTCAAAGGTGGACATGATTGTTTTCAGATATTGAAAATGGTGAAGCAAAGCTGCTTTAATTTGTACACAAAATTAGCTGAATTTGATTTGGTTTAAAGGGCACATAGAGATTTTTGGGGGGCAGAAAGATTATTTCTTTAGTATCTGTTCAGAAGTCAGAATCCATCCATTAGTTTATCCAAGAAAAGATTAAGCATTTGACCACTTGGGGGCGCTGCAGTAAGCACTCTCATGCCACAAGCATGTTTTTTTTTTTTTTTACATTGCTTCAACCATGCCTCATACATGATCACGTCTTGTTGTCATGGTGACTGTGGCCTCCTGAACTGCTTGGCTCCTGAATTCTTCTTTAAGGCTATATTTTTTTCTTGTGTTGCTGTGTGTCTAACTTTTCTCCCCCCCCCCCCCATTCAGTGAGTGAACTTCTTGCACTCTCAGATGATTGTCGTTATCTGGTCCTGTTGGCAAAGATCCAAATTAAAGTTGAAAAGAATGAGGAAGCTTTACTTTCCCTGCAAAGAGTAAGTAGATCATGTTATGTGGTAATTTGATCACATTTTGTGTTTATTTCTGAGCACCACTTGCTGCTTAAAAGGCAGATTATCTGAGATTATTGACACATTTACAGCTGTATGCCTTCTTTAACTATCAACACTGATAACTGTTATTGTTTATGCTACTTCCATAATGACGTTGTGTATTTACTGTTTATAGGCCCGAGATGTGCAGGCCAAGGTGCTGAAGCGGGTGCAGTTGGAGCAGCCTGATGCCGTCCCCACACAGAGGCAACTTGCTGCTGAGATCTGTGCTGAGATCGCCAAACACTACACAACTCAGAGGGGCTATGAGAGAGCAGTCAAATTCTACAAAGAAGCTCTTGTGTATTGTGAGACAGATCGCAAGGTCAGTGTAGCTGAATCAAAACCGTTGTGTGTACTTAGTGCAGCTGTGCGTAACAAGCGTTGGCATCTTTTTCACTTGTGTGTCTGCTTTTTGTTGTATTTTTTCTTTTTTAAAAAAAAATCATATGTGATCTTATTTGTTTATAGCTTGATGCTAGGTTTTAGGTTTGATTTATCTGCTCAACAATATTTTACAAAGAATCTTGTGACATGAATATAATTTGGATGAATGCACTCCCTGTTCTTAGGTGATGCTGGAGTTGGCACGGTTGTACCTTACTCTAGACGATGCTGATGCATGCCAGGAGCAGTGCAGTATCATTTTGAAGAATGACCAGTTTAATGAGGATGCAACTCTGGTTTGTTCTGATCCTATACCCTCTTTTGCAGTCATTACCTTTTCTGAAACTAATATATGTAAAAAAAAAGAAAAACTGAATTCTCATTTACATTTTTCCTTAGATGATGGCAGACATTATGTTTAGGAAGCAGGACTATGAACAGGCAGTTTTCCATTTTCAACAACTCTTGGAGCGCAAACCAGGTGCAGCCTTTTTCTGTTTCAATGCTGAATGTACATGTGAATTGATTATTTGACAATCGCTAAATGGAAAACATAATAAATGACACCTGCTGTTTTTAGACAACTACCCAACTCTGTCACGTCTCATTGACTTGTTGAGGAGAGCTGGAAAGTTGGAAGAAATCCCCAGATTTCTTGATATGGCTGAAAAACATTCTTCTAGGACTAAATTTGATCCTGGCTTTAACTACTGTAAAGGCCTTTATCTGTGGTAAGTTGGAAGACTGCCTTTCTAAGCTTATATCCTCCAGTTTTCCCCTTTAAGTTTTGTGAATAATCCTTTGCTCCCTGCTCAGGTACACAGGAGAACCAAACGATGCTCTTCGGCACTTTAATAAGGCTCGGAAAGACAATGACTGGGGTCAAAATGCTGTGTATAACATGATTGAAATCTATCTAAACCCTGACAATGACACAATTGGAGGGGAAGTGTTTGAGAATTTAGATGGGGAAATTGGGTAAGTGGGCTAAATGGTAACCAGAGCTATAAACGGAGTTAGTTACAACAGAGATTAAACAGACTGCTTTCCTGTGTTTAAAACCAAGTGCTTCTACTTTGTCTCTCCTCAGTAACTCCACAGAGAAGCAGGAGTCAGAGCAGCTTGCTGTGAGAACAGCCGAGAAGCTGCTGAAAGAGATTAAACCTCAGACACCGGGCGGGCACGTACAACTACGCATCCTGGAGAACTATTGCTTACTTGCAACTAAACAGAAGGCCAATATAGAGAAAGCCCTCAGTGTTTTCACAGAGGTTGCAAACAATGAGGTAAGTAAACTCCAGATGGTGAACATGACTTGCATCACTCCCTCTTGTGTAAATATACCCACACTAAGAGCTGTGCATTATTTCAGGCTCTCTTTTAATGTCAGGGTGCCATTTAGTTTCACTCTACTGAGCTGAATTTCAATGTATGAACTGAATTCAAGCGTTAATGTAACTTCTGTATCGACTGCTTATATGGTCATAGTTTAATCATGAAGATTTGTAGTTTGATGTTTTCAGATTTGTTTGGTCTCATCAGAATTCTTTGGTTCAATTCAGACAGACCACGTACCGGCGCTGCTGGCCATGGCAACGGCTTACATGATGCTCAAACAAACTCCTCGAGCCAGGAACCAGCTTAAGCGCATCGCTAAGATGAACTGGAACATTGCTGACGCTGATGAGTTTGAGAAGAGCTGGCTTCTTCTGGCAGACATATACATCCATTCAGGGAAGTTTGACATGGCTGGGGACCTTTTAAAGAGATGCCTCAATCATAACAAGGTCAGCCTTAAAATATTGTTACTTTACAATATTGTCACCATTACATCTTACTCTACATATCCAGATTTTATCTTCATTTTGAAAGTTTGGTTTCTTTTTAACTCAAACCATCTTTAACTTAAATATTTCACTTCACGTTTTTTTCTCAGTCATGCTGCAAAGCTTATGAATATCAGGGATACATAATGGAAAAAGAGCAGGCTTTCCGCGATGCAGCACTCAACTATGAACTGGCTTGGAAATATGGAAATCGAACTAACCCAGCAATTGGTATGTCAAGCAAAATCAGACGTCCAGTCTATAAAGGAATCAGGAGAAATATGTTTCTAATATATAACGTCTGTTTTTCCTTCAGGATACAAGCTTGCTTTTAACTACTTGAAAGCAAAGAGGCATGTTGATGCCATAGATGTGTGTCATAAGGTGAGCCATCTGTAAACGCATCCTTACTGGTAACATCTTTGATCTGCTTTTACGCTTTAAATCTGCTGTATTTTTATCCACAGGTTCTTGCTGCTCACCCAAATTATCCAAAGATGAGAAAGGAAATCCTGGACAAAGCTCGCACTGCCTTGAGATCTTAGTTTTGGACCTGTGCGCACCTCCTTGTGTGTGCATAGGAGAGAAACAGATATAAAATCAACATTTGTGTAATAAAATGAGTTAAGAGTGAGCAAATCCTCTTGTTGTTTGTACTTTACTGTCAAGTTGAAAATGAGCAGTTATTTGAATATTTCTATGGGAAGAACCTCAAACACATTGCTGTGATCATTTTACTGAGCATATTAAAAGCTGGTTGCTGGCAATCCATAGAGAAAACACAGAGGCAGTCAAGCATGTGCACAACTGTAAGCCTACAGACAAAGAAACAGCTATATAAATGTTTTTGCAGGGAAAAAAGATGAGAACATCAGGAAATCTTAAGAACATTTATTCATGCAAATGTGTTTGTATTATGTTAAACTCTAAGTTTCCATGACATATTCACATCTCTGTTATTTCTTGTAGTTGATTTAGGATTTTACCTGTAAATGTGTGAGGGATTGTATCGTTTGTTGTGTGTGTGTGTGTTCTTTTTTAAATAAAGTTATTTGGTTATAAAATGAATGTTGATTCTTGTTGCTCATGCCTACTCTACTGATTATGGTTGGTTGAGCACACGATATTGATAAAACCTTATACATACAGTGACAAACGTGACTGGAATGACATGTAGGACACTAAGCACTTTAATGGACATAAACTGGCTGCCTGCCCTGGGTGGGAAGCTATGGGGGACTCTGTTCCTACAGATGGAGTCACTGTGCAAGTCAGAGACAGAGAGGCTTCAAACTGGGCACCAGAGCAGACTCCCTGCGGGGGAATCCACGTCTTCACTCCTGCAAGCATCCAACTCTTTGTTCGCGACATCCGTGAGACATTTCGAGGATTAGACAGGCTGAGAGTGGAGGTGAGCGCCAGCTTTCAAAACTTTTACCAGTGAATGTTTATTGATTGCTTGCATCCACGATGAGAAGACTCGGAACTTTTTTCCCAGCATATTTATTGGACCATGTGCGTTTTCCGCATGATAGTAGCCTAGACTGTTAATCAAGTTTAAGCTGTGGGCATGATATCGTGTTTCACAGAGACATGATTGGATGCGGTGGAGTATATCGCGTTCTTCCACTATTTGTAACCCAGCAACTGTCCCAGTGAATGGCCAGTTAAACAAATCCTATTAATGACACCGTTACTGACTCCGAAACTCCGAAGAGAGCAGTCACTAATATTCCTCGAGACGAACTGGAATAACCTCATTCGTATTTATCGTGAGTTTCATGACACTGTGCGAACTAAGAGGAATGATTTGATTTTAGATCATTATTATAGAAAAAGAGGCCGTGGTTTGCTGCTGAGGTCTACATTTATGCGTCTTTCTCTTGTAGGTATTTCAGGTATGGATTCCTACTATCACTTTGACACGCAGGAGTCCTCTGTGCGCAAGCGCACTGGCTCGACGCCGCCTTCTACCTGAGAGGAGCACACCTGGATCCAACGACACGGAAGTTTTGTGAAGTCAGAGAACAGAGTGAATCTTTTTTGTCTCCTCGATTACTTTCATTGGACCTGAGTTAACAACCAGGTGATCTCCAGTAAAAGCAGGATGCCATTCGTTGGATTTTTTGTAAAACATTTAGAGGATTTTCAACCTTAATCCGTGGATCCGCGACTCATGGTATGTTATTTAAGGAGCCCAGAGCCGAGTTTTTTCTTTCCCTACTGATTAGAGAGCAGCAGAGCTGAATGCACACAATGTAGCTGCAGTGATATGACAATGTTTCAAAATGTTTCCCATATATATTTTTAATGTATCTGAATTTAACAAAATGATAATGTTGCCTCTTTATTATCAAGCTTTTGACTTTATTATTATGTTTTTATTTATTACAGCTGAATCTCAGTTCAAAGCCTTCTTGCTCTCCATTAAAGAACAATGACAGCTCTTCGCAGAGTCCTCAGGAGGCGACTGCACCCACTTAAACTGGCTGCAGTGGCTCTAGTCTTTGTTACATTTTTGTTCTTCATACAATGGGAAGTGGGGACCCAAAGCCAACAGGAGGACCCATGGCTTAAGGAGATGGCAGTGAAGCGGGACGTCATGCTGGGGATGGTGATGGGAGCTGTCAATAACTTCAGGGATGCAATGCCAAAGATGCAGATCAAAGCCCCCGTACGGCAGCAGGATAAACCAGACGGTGCATCCTGCCTGCCAGGTCACTACACTGCCGCTGAGCTCAGGCCAGCTTTGGAGAGGCCGCCCCAGAACCCTCTAGCTCCCGGAGCTGCCGGGAAACCTTTCCACACTGACTCCCTGAGCCCTGAAGAGCAGAAGGAGAAGGAAAGGGGTGAAGAGAAACACTGTTTTAACCTGTATGCAAGTGACCGCATCTCCTTAAGCAGAGACCTGGGTGCAGACACAAGACCACCAGAGTATGTCAGCATGTACAGTCTTTTTGCATTTGATCACTGAATGTGTGCTCAAACTGAAAAAGAAAATGACCATGTAGTTTGAGGGAACAAAAAATGTTAATTACTCTTTTGTATTGCAAGCATTCATCCAAAATATAACTTGGAGTCATATTCTGAAAAATATCCACATACATTATTGTTATGTAGATTTGATATTGTGACATGACTGTCTAACCCAAACAAATTCTTCATATTTGGTTTTGAAACAGAAGAAGATGTCAAACAGAAACCGCAGAGATGATTGCTCAGGCTGTCTCAGCATGCCTGCCCAATTTACTGTTGGCCATATTCAGAGAGGCAATTTGCTACAACCAAGTACATAGAGGTCCAAGTACATGTCACAGCACAGACATAATGCTTGTTCACGACTTACAAAATCTCTCCCCCTCCAGCAGGGCAGGTATTTCAAAGGTTGCCACACATGCAGCGTCACAGCTGAAATGGACTCCCCACAGGGGAGAACCTGCAGATGCAATAACCAGATTACTGTGCCACTCAAGAACTGTTCAGGATAGTCGGATCTTTGTTTTCTTTGTCTTTCTTGATGCAGATGTATTGAGCAAACCTTCAAGCGATGCCCCCCCTTGCCGACCACCAGCGTCATAATTGTGTTTCACAATGAGGCTTGGAGCACTCTGCTGAGGACGGTGTACAGCGTCCTCCACACCTCCCCTGCCATTCTCCTCAAGGAGATCATCCTGGTGGACGACGCCAGCGTGGATGGTAAAAAAAAAAAAAAAAAAAAAAAAAAAACTCAATGGGGCCCTTCAGGAGCGCCCTGCTTACTGTTGGGTTCAATTTCATGCAGCATGCTGGGTGGGCAGCTCTGAGAGGAGCTCCCTTCTTCTGTGGCCTGTGAAGTGGGTAACAACAGGAAGCAAAGGGCTGCTAGTGAATACTTTCCAGAGTGGAATTAGCAGTGGCTGGGCTGAGAAATGAGTTACTACTTGTAAATATGTCCAATATAGGAAGGCCTCTACCTGTTTAAGTCCTGTATGAGTATCATCTATTTAGCACCATGAAGCATTCATGCGGTTTTTCTAAAGTCTTTTTAATCTGGATCCAACAAATGATTTAGTTATTATTTATTATGTCTCTAACACTGTCTGTTTAATATTCCATGTTGCTTTCAGATGTACTAAAGGATGAGCTGGACGAGTATTTGAAGCAGCTGAACATTGTGCAAGTTGTCCGCCAGCGAGAGAGGAAAGGCCTCATAACTGCTCGGCTGCTTGGTGCCTCCGTGGCCACCGGTGACACGCTCACCTTCCTCGACGCCCATTGTTAGTCACACCACTGGCGTTACTTGCACATTTAAGCCTTTTCACACACCCTTACACGCCCATAGAGCAAACATTGTTTTCCAGAGCTATCTCAAAGCCAAGGTGTACGTCATATAGTAACTATTACGTTTGCAGTTATGATGAAATGACGTGTTTGCACGTATTAACAGGTGAATGCTTTAACGGATGGCTGGAGCCTCTGCTGGCAAGGATAGCTGAGAACTACACTGCAGTAGTGAGCCCTGATATAACCACTATTGATCTCAATACATTTGAGTTTATGAAACCATCCCCGTACGGCCAGAATCACAATCGGGGCAACTTTGACTGGGGACTTTCTTTTGGCTGGGAGAGTCTACCAGATCATGAGAAACACAGAAGGAAAGATGAAACATATGCAATCAAGTAAGCAGAACGTGCTCATCAGTCTACTCTCTGTGTACATCTTTGAAAACATGTAACTGAATCTGTCCATTTTACAGGACTCCCACGTTTGCTGGCGGGCTATTCTCCATCTCTAAAGAGTATTTCTACCACATCGGAAGCTACGATGAACAAATGGAGATCTGGGGTGGGGAGAATATTGAAATGTCATTTCGGGTAAGACATCTCTGAGCTGTCATTCCGTGCAGCACTCCTCTGATTTACCGCTGAGCCTTTCACCTTTGGCTGCAGGGGTCTGTCTAACTGCATGTTGTGCATCTGTTTCTGCCGACTCCCGTTCACATGCAGGTGTGGCAGTGTGGTGGACAGCTGGAGATCATCCCTTGCTCCATAGTCGGTCACGTTTTCCGCACCAAAAGCCCCCACACCTTTCCAAAGGGCACACAAGTGATCGCTCGCAATCAGGTCCGACTGGCTGAGGTCTGGATGGACGACTACAAGGAGATTTTCTACCGCCGTAACCAGCAAGCTGCACAAATCGCAAAAGATGTAAGTGCTGGCTCTGAATCTAATATCCCTCGTAAATCCTTTCAATTGAGTTTACTTATTTTGAAGACGCAACAAATTGCTTTTAGGCATTGTCTTTCATTTCCACTGCACATGGCTGTAAATAAGTATTCTCAAAACCAGTTATTATCTCCCCCTTAAGACAAGTTTGAGCAAATCCAACTCCTGCCCCTGAATTGCTTACAAGCATTAAGTCTGATTATTAGTTACTTAACGTGCTCGGCAGGGGAACACATACACTCTCCAGGAGAATAATTCACTATTATTAATCTCTATATGTGAACTCTTTAAAAATGAAACACTTTCTTTAATATGGGCTGACACAGATCAGCTGTTAGAGGATGAAAGCCGTTAACTGAGGGGGAAAAAAAAAAAGCCCTTAAGGAAGTCAGCCCTGGTAAATGACTGTCTCTCAGCGTTTGCCAACATGTGGTCTCATAGGGCCCATAAACATTTCTCAGGGCTATAGCTCACAGAAAAGGCCAGCCCTGTCCTGCTGATTTCAAACAGACACGTCGTCGTCCACGGATTCACTGGCTCCACTGTCAGGGCCATCGGCGTGCACGAGTGTGAGCAGAATATACCTCGTTACAGTAATTAAGGGTCTGGTTATTTAAGGGCATGAAGTATCTGTAAATCCTTCGACATTTGCAGTTACACTTCAATTTGAAAGGAGTGATCCTATACTTTCTAGTCAATTAAAAACATGCGTCAGGACAGCACAGGAACCACAGTTACTGGCATTAAGAAAAGTTGAGTGATGTTAATTAAAGCTGTAAGGGACAAGCATGTCTGTTACATGTAGACTGAAATATTTTTTAAAAGGTAGTGGGAATATAACCTTTAAAGTTCAGTTAATTCTTTGCCTGAGTGCTTTCTCAAGTCCATTCATAAAAAAGATTTTAAATGTCAAGATTTTTGTTTTCCTGGTTACATAAAGCATCTTTAAAGGTAAATTGTAACTTTAGTTTGACGTTAATCTTAGAAAACTGAAGCTCCCCATTTGTGGACTTTGAAAACAGACGGTGTAAAACTGTGCCAAAATGGCCATTGTCAAGACTTTACCTGAACTGTTTGTGCTAAAACATTTTTGATTTAGTTCTGCTTAACTTGATCAGAGTTGGCCTTTGCAGAGATAATCATAGTACATATTGTCTATCATGTATTGTATATATTGTGCTTTGGGTTGCTCCAGAAGTATTCCAATAGACTTTTTGCTTGCAGAGATGCACCCATTTCATTATGGGTGTGCAACTTTTGAGCAGAGGCCTTAAAAAAAAATAAGGCACAATAAACTGATTTATATGCTGTACATTTATTTAACCAAATTACACTCTGGCAGTTTTTCATTACTGTCATTTTTCAAACCTGTTGGTATTACAATAAAGATTGGCAGTTGAAACAATAAAATAGCTCATTTTTTAAAGTTTAAATATAGAATTAAACAGACGGACCACTGAGCCTAATTAGATCAATAGTCTGATTTTAGATAATGTTTAAGGTTTGTGTGATAAGTAAATCATTGCATTGTGTTTATATTCATATTTTACACTCACCTTTTTTGGAAACATAGTTATACTTATTGATCAAATAACAGAATCTTCTCATTAGCTTCAGCTGTGCCGAGCTTTCATTTTAGTGCTAATCAATATACTTGTTTTTAAAGATTTTGAGAACACTAAAGTCCTTGGATTTTTATATATTGTCATATATTTAATTATTCATACCCTCAAACTGAAGAAGGGAAAAAATCAGTCGTCAGTGAAATCAGATGAAATTGACAAAAGTAATGATAAATAAAAATTCTACGAAAATCATGACTGATTTTGAATTGTGGTTTGAAAAAAATGTTAAAAACAAACAAAAAAATAAAACAAGTAAACAAGCATGATGGGGCTCTGAAGCTAAAATTTTGTTGAGCAACACTGAGTCAATCACTGCAATCAGGTGTTGTTTTTCTGTGATTTTCAAAAAGACCTCTACACCTGTTGACAGGTATTTTGGTCCACTGTTCATGCGAAAGGTGCTCTTATGTCTCTGGGATGGTTTTGTTTTTGGTTTGTTTTTTTTGTTTTTTTTAAGGAATTTTTTTGGGCACTAGTGGCCTTTATATGACAGTGTATAGTGACAGGAAAGGGGCAGAGAGAGTGGGGAGTGACATGCAGCAAAGAGCCCTGGACCGGGAATCGAACCGGGGCCGTCTGCGCTGAGGAACTGTAGCCTCTGTTCATGGGGCGGCTGCTCAACCAACTGAGCTAATCACCGCCCCTTGTTTTGTTTTTATCATTATTGTTTCCAAGCACAGTTCAAAAGCAATAGTTCATTTCACTAAGTTATAATTTTGTAAATTTTTATTTATAATTACTTTCTTTAGTTTCTTTTTATTTGAATTAGTATTTTAAATTTAGCCTTTTCTTTAATTGGAGGGTATGAATAATTTTGAGGACGACTGTAGGTACCAAATGTTTAAATAACAAAATATGAAATAAAACAAACAAATTGTGGATATTTTCATGTACGTCTGAAATTGTGTAGAAAAGGAAAGTCAACATTTTTCTTGCTTTTTTGTCTCGTTGTTTTACCAGAGAGCCTTCGGCGACATCTCCAAACGCACGGACCTCCGAACACGGCTACAGTGCAAAACCTTCTCTTGGTATTTGAAGAACGTTTATCCTGAAGTCTTCATGCCTGATCTCAACCCACTCCGCTTTGGCTCAGTAAGATCACACACCACACCATCAGCTATCCCCTTTCCAAACCTCACAGCTCTGTCTAGCCACTGTGGGTTTCCACTTAGGATCTCCAGAGGGTACAAAGCAGTTCCAGTTTAACACCACTAAAGCACTTCAGAGGCTAAAGTTGTTTGAACAGCTTGTGCTGGATGTTAGTTTTTCATTTTGTTTCCTCTGACTGCTCTCCTTTTCCCTTCTCTTTTTCTGTAGGTGAAAAATGTGGGCAAAGACTCGTGTCTGGATGCTGGAGAGAACAATGAGGGCGGGAAAGAGCTGATTATGTACCCATGTCATGGACTTGGAGGAAACCAGGTCAGTAAGAAAATGCACCTTCCATCTCTTTTTGACAAAACGGCACAGTTCACTTCTAACCACACTGATGGCATTTTTAATGTTTCCTGTTCACTAGTATTTTGAGTACTCCACACGTCATGAGATTAGGCACAACATTCAGAAGGAGCTGTGTTTGCATGGGGCACAGGGGGCTGTGAAACTGGAGGACTGCCAGTACAAAGGCAGGAACACATTTGTAGGAGCAGAACAAAAATGGGAGCTGAAGGATGTGAGTTTGGTCTTTTGCATTTCCTGTGCACCAGATCTCAGATGCCTGGGTTGTCATTTATGTCGTTTTTAGTAAAGTAATAGTTTGTTTTTTTTTCTTTTCTTTATATAGAACCAGTTGCTCTACTTTCCAGGAAGGAACATGTGTCTGACTGCCCGTCTTGATCATCCCACTCTGGCTCATTGCAACCCCTCAGACAGATACCAGCAGTGGTCCTTCTTCTAAGCGTGCAAAACACCACTTTGCAAATAGCTACTTTGTATGCATGAGCATACTAGGACACAAGTATTCTTTAATGTATGCAGGTTTTTGTTTTTTAGACTAATGATTGCATTGAGTTTTAATTTATTTTTTTATATAGAAGAACTGAATCACTGCTGCTGAAAAGTCAGGACTTTGGAAGAGACCATCATGTGCCACTCCTACTGTACAAGGAATCATCCAGTTCTTGCAACATTGAAGATGGACTATGTTGACTAGTGCCTCTTTCGTGTTTTAGATGTTTTCACTCCTCCAGGTCTTTGCAACAAAAATGGGCAGCATTTGGTATTTTAAGCTGGCATATGTTCCACAGGATCATGACATTTTAGATATTTGTGCTGGTTACACAAAAATCCCAAATGTGATGCACCAAAGAGACAGTGAGAATTTGAAACACACAAGAATGATGTGCTTTGTCCCCTTAAAGTTGATTTCCTGTAACATAAGACCTCTTATTTGGAACCGTCCAGTGCCTTGGATATCGTGAAATTTTTATTTTCTTTTAATTTCTTTTTCTTGGTGTGAAAGTGGTTGGAAGTTGGTGGCAGTCTGCAAATTTTAGGTTTAAATTAATTTAGTCTTCTGCAATTGATACACACCAATTAACTCCTGATGTATTTGGGGTTTTTTAGTTATTTTCTTTTGTTTTAAAGCATTGTCAATACAAAGATTCATTTAGAAGGTGGGCTGATTGAATGCCAGTTTGGGTCAGTATATTAAGTTGATTGAAAGTGAGTTGGGTCTTAAACAGTAACTGTGTACAAACAAACTTGCAACATTTAAGATGATTCACTCTTAAAATGTCTTAATTGCAGCAACATCTCATAGTATTATTTAAAGGTTTACGCTTTGGTGTTTTTAAAAGGTTTCAAATGATTGCACCTCTGGAGCTTTATTTCTTCAACAGCCTGAAACTCTTTGTTTAGATGTCTAAACAGGAGTCTGTACACTCATTTCTGGTGCAGGCACTAGTGTTCAGATGGCTGTGAAGTCTAGTTTGACTGGTTTAAGAGCAGGCTGAATGTGTTATTCCTTTTTTCAAATGGGAGACTGTTTTTTGTTTTGTCAGAGAACAATGGTGTGAAGAGTTTTTTTCAGCTCAATAAATTCAGTTTGGGTAGTAATGATGGCCACATTGTCTCATTCATTCATCCCCATGGTCTGCAGAGGGCGCCTCAGACCACGGCCTGCACTCGCACGCCAACATTTCAGCATGGATTCACACCACTAAAAGTATTTTTCATAAAATTTATTTGAAAATTATGTTTAAATGATCAAAAAAAAAAAAAAAAAAAGATGTAGGATTTATTTACAGTTGGAAACCACACATTGAAAAAGTTTTGTACCTCTTTGTGCAAAACGTATGCATTTTACCAAATATGAAAAATAATTAAATCAGGCACATGAAGCTTTACAACTCACAACACCCAAGAAACAAAAGACAATTTTAAGATAGTGAAGCAATTTACTCAATACAGACTTTAGTAAACCACAATAAATACACATTTCAATATACCATTCATAATAAATATTGGAAAATTAAACCTAAACCCAGGATTTCTTATTGGATGATCTGTCAGTGCATCTAGCCTTCTCACATTATATGCTTTGGCACAGTTAGTATGCACAAAAGGCTATGTTGATGCCACTGATTGACATGAAGCAGTTTGTACACTTCCTCCGTTTCATGAAAAGTTGCTTTGCAGATTGAAATCACTCAACTGATACTGAAGTTGTGGCGCTGAACTCTGATCACAACAAAGCTGCACGTATTGAAAGCTTGAAAGAAGAGCAAATGCCTGTGTTCATGCAGGAGCAGAGTGAAGAACTTCAGCCATACTGTAGAACTACTCAGTTATTCCAGTCAACGATTTGTTGAGCAGTCATCTCAAGGAATTTATGAATAAATATTAAAACGTTATTTACACATTTTTGGTAAGCAATTGCATCTATCATATCTGGCTTTTCAATTGTATTTGATGGCTGATCAGACTCAGGAGACATTTTCTAGTTGTTTTATAGCTAGTTTACAAAAACAAGTTTTGATTGTCAACTTCAAATTTGTCTACCCCATACACAATTCCTAAAAACTGGCACTGTTTTTGTGTTGTGTTCTGTGAAACCAGAAGTGTTTTATGTACAAATAAGTACAGTCAAATTCAACTGTATTGACGAGAAGAGTCAGTTAACACTGTACTTCAGTAGAACAAACAATATCCTTCTTGGACCCACAAAACAAACGGCTTTGATGTTTGTAGAAGGTTGCACCACTGGTTACTGTTTGAATGAAGCCAGTCATGGTTATCTAATGATAAGTGAGTTTTGTTGTTTGCAATGAATCATAGTTTCTTCTTCAACTGTATCAATATGACTGATCTCATGAAATGGCTCAGTAAAAAGGTGCATCTGCAGTGACACATGCTAATTATTTGATTTTAAGAGCAAACTGGAAGGAAACAAGGATATGTCTTTTAAAACCAACTGCATGCCACTGGACCCCGATGCACACTATAGGTGCAAAAGGCTATGAAATGATTTTGATGTTGGTTCATACTGTTTTCCAAAGTATTCAGGTTTTTTTCATGCTTTTCAAAAAACATAAAAAAAACATAAAATCATGACTCAAAAGAAATGTTTACATAAAAACACTTTAAGATATATGTATATTTTTTCAAAAACAATGGAATTTTTTTTTCCCCAACTGAGGATCCCAAAACAGCATGCGCAATTTTCTATCAAAACATTTACAATATATAAGTATACATGTACAATTCAGCAACAATAAATAAACTGACAGTAAACCTTTTTTTTTTTTTTTTTTTTTTGCACATTTGACGCATACAGCGAACATAGAAAAGTTCCATCTACAGTACAATATCTGCTTGAAACTAGAACTTTACATCTGAAATTACTGGATACATTGCACAGCATGACATAAATTGTGTTTTTGTTTTTTTTTAATCTGTTCTATATTTTGTAGCTAAGCACAAACATGGTTGCGGAGAAACCTGCAAGAAAAATACTGTCCCTCAAAACAGTTTTCATCACAAACCTATGGCTTCATAGTTACAGATGAAAATGCGTCACGGTGCTGTTAATTGCTTTGAAATTTAAGGTCAGATAATGAAAAAAGGCAATGATCATGTTCCCTAGAAATGCCACTTGGTCAGGCTAAAGTGAACATATTGTAATGAAAGAACACTTTGAAAGGTGAGGTCCTTTAAATGGCTGTGACCTCAGGGCAATGGTCTGGTAAAGGGAGGTTCTTAGTATTGTTTGCTAGTAAGGTCAGGTCAGAATGTCCATTAACATTTGACTCCTGTGGAGGCTGTACTGCCGTCATGCATGAGCCGCGGCTGCTGTAGGAACCCTGGCTGTTATTGTTCAGGTAGTTTTGGAACTGTGTCTGGTTCTGGTTGTCAGGCTGCTCCACAAATGCTGCCTTGGACACAACCTTCTTTGGGTCAGGTGTGTAGCACGTCAAAGGCGCAGCAGGAGCACCACCAGTCAGAGTAAAATGGTGATTGGTTGTGTATTGTTCCTCTGTCTGATTAGAGTAGTCTGTGTATTGCTCAGCAGCCAAGCTGAACGGTCCCTGGACCACGCTGGCATTGGTCGTATTGACTGGATCTTGGAATACTAAGGATTCCCTATAGGGTTCGCTGGGTTGGCTGGTTTGGCCGTTGGAGTTAGCGCTGGAGCTCCCCAGCTGATAGTACTCAGCCGAGGAAGAGTTCATTAAGTAAGTGTTTCCGTTTATGTGGTTGTCATGTGCCACAGAGGCATCGCTGTAACACAACACAGAGGACAAGGGCACCACTTCGGTGTGGGAAACCGCTGGGGTTGTCATGTCCTCCTCAAAATTCTCAGACTTCTCTGCATCCTCGTCATCAACCTCTTCTTCCTCAGAGTCACTGTTAGCCAAGCTCTGAGTGCTGGAGTCAGACAGCCCACTGCAAACACTGCTACTATCCTCCTCATCTTCCTCATCTTCTTCATTCTCTTCTTCATCCTCCTCATCTTCTTCATCTTCCTCCTCTTCGTCTTCATCCTCTAGTGGCTCTTCTATATCTTCGGTAGCCTGCAGGTGCATGCTGGCTGTCTGCGGGACTGTATCCGACAAGGAGTACTCCAACCTGTGCTGTGACTGGGCAAAAGGGTTTCCACTTCCCAGGTTGTTAGCTTCACCATGGTAACCATTTGTCGGGGATGTTTGCTGCTGCTCGCAACTCTTCTCCAATTCCAGTTTCATGATGGTGTGCAAGAAGTGGGTTCGAACACGTATGGGATTAAACTCTACTCTTCCAGTTGAATTGCTGCAGCCCTCTTTTGTGCAGCCACATGGAAATGACATACGATCCACCTAAAAAAAAAAAAAAAAAAAGCAATCACTGTGTGATGCATTTTTCATATATATATATATATATATATATATTTATATATATTGATTGAATGCTTTCTTTAATGTGCTATGTTGAACACTGATCCCTGCACCTTGTCTATGTTTTTCTTCTCACAAGAAAGAACATGGAGCATGAAAATATGTGTGTCATGGGATTTACCTGACATTTGATCCCTGCAATGCTGCAGGCACAGGTCTCAGGGTCACAGAAAACTCTGCAATCACAGCCACAGTCCTCCCTGGACATGCGAATGGCCCGAAGTTCATGCTTCTCCTCCACGTCAATCTTCTTTACCCCAGAAGAGCGCAGCAATGCACGGCGCTTTTTAGTGGTAAGAGGCTGCAAAAAGAAGTATTCGTCCACCTCGGTGTTGTCTAGATCGATGTCATCATCAGAGATGTCCTCTGCCGTGAGCGTGTTGGCTTCCTCAGACTCCACTGTGCCATTCTTAGTCAGCTGGAGTCAAGATGGAAACATGTTCAGTCACTTTTTAATACAGGCTTGGTCTTTGTAAAAGTCTCCAACTACCAATTTTTTAACTGGACATTTTTAATCTTTGCTCCAAAAGGAAATTTATTTTCACAATTAGTTTGCTTTCTTAGCCTCACTAACAGCCAACATTTCACTATAAATGGTTTAAATGTGGACTAAATATTTACTAAGCATCACTAACAATTTGGTGCTGAACACTTACAGTCAGCACTTTTATGTTTACCTTCATGCAAATGCATTTTGATTCTTCTGTATGTGCAGGGAGTATTAAAAGTTTTATCATATGTAGGTGTGTGAATAGCACAAAGTTAATTTGAACTGGACTGAATGAAAAAATACTTTTTCACTCGACATGAGGACATTATATTAGTGCAAAAGTTAAATAAAATAAAGAATAAATAAACAGTCATAGATTGCTAATGATACTATTTTATACTGTAGTGCAGATAATCCAATTGAATCTCTTCGGTATTGCTTTACTGATTTCCAAGTTACATTGGGTAATAATAAATTAGTTCTCAATGCAGAAAAAAACTAAATATGATATTCATCAGAGCTAAAAAAAAAAAAAATGTTAATATTCTTGTAATCTCAATCATCACTGGATGCTGAAAGGGTTTATATTTCAACTCAAATCTTGAAATTCAGATAAACAAGAAGTAGACGGTCAGATATCATGATTATAGTTTTTGAAGCAGTTTATTTATTTAATTAGTTTTTGATTATGGTGTCAGTTTGCATGAATGCCTCAGTTGTCACTATTGGGTCTTGGGATTCTATTGTATGACTTTGCATAAAAATTTATTTCTGTTAACAGTCATTATTCCTTTCACTGTGAGAGGTATGCTAATGTTTATTAGCCCACTCTGTGAAGTGTAACAGACACAGGAAGATTTCATAAATTCATAGCGTCCTTACTGGTTTCTTACCCACTTACATCACATCAGTATTATTCTTTAATGTGCATCCTGAGAGAACTTACTCAAATGACTGGATTAGACAGCAGCTGCCAGCTGCTTTAGCTGAATGTGGTACAGTTTCTCTTACTGTGCACCTGGAATGTGTAACAACCTACAAATGATCTGAGGCTCAACTGATACTGTCCTTGGAAGTGAAGTTTTTAATCTTCTTTAATTGTATGTCTAGCGGTTCTTGTTTTTAGAAAACCAATTTGCTTCATAATAATTAAACTAACTCATCTCAAGTAGTTTTAATGTATTCAGCAATTCTCATTTTCTATTATCCAGTTCTAATTTTTTTCTTTAAAAAAAAAAAAAACTCAGCTACACAGTTCAGTAAATTCCCACACCCCCTCAATGTTCTCCAAGTTTAGATAAGCAAATGTAGGTACTGTACTTGCTCATAGTAGGTAGTCTCACAATGGAGTGCAACATTTACAGAAGTAAAAAGAAAAACACAAAATAAAATAGATTAAAAATAAACCCACACAGCCTTTACCTTGAGTTTGATAGAGTTGAGTTTCTCCTCCTTCAAGTGATCTCTGAGCATATCTCTGTGGATCCTCTCTTGCTCCAGGGCAAACTCACCCAGAGAGTACTGCCTGACCCAGCTGTGCCTGTTGGACATGCCCAGCGTGCTGCCTCCCTGGCTGGGCACGCTGGTGAAGCCCTGCCGCCGGCCGAAGTAGTACACCGTCACATTCTCAAAATGCACCCTTCTAGTCCGCAGACGTTTCTCCCGTTTCAGTATTGAATCCGCTGCAAAGAAAAATAGTAATGCTGAAAAAGTGGTACACAGCAGGTATTTGTTATTTTTTGTATAAAATATTTTTACAAGTCATTAATCCCACGTGGGATGATTTAAAGCTGTAAATCACAGCATCAAGTACACCTAAGAAGTCCTTAATCTAAATTATTTACACATTCTTCTATGTTGGAGATCAGGTTAACAGTTCTGTAAAACCTGTTTAAAAGCAGACATGTTATAGTAACACGGGATAGTTTTTAGTGGGCCTTGTCCTTTAACGCATGAGACATGAGGAATTTTTCCTTGCTGGCTTTTCAACAAGCTTTTACATATCTTGAACTTAGCACAGATTTTTCAGCCCCTCTGCCTGACATGCAAGTCCCCAGCGTGTCTTTTTAAGGAGAGCTCTACAAGGGGGAGGTGCAAAGAGGAGGGCAACATTGGAGCATAAATAATCCCCTGCCTGGCCCGGAGAGGAAGAGTGCTGGTTCACACAGAAGCAGCACTACCCAGTGTTCAAACCCCATCAGACAGACATGACAAATAAAAACCATCTGGTTCCAGCAGCTCTCTACCCAGAGCAAGAAAGACAATGCATTTAATGACATGTGAAGAGATATTTGGACTGAGCTTCCTAAGCAAACCTGAGTTTAATTATTTTCAAAAAGGCATGAAAAACATTTGATTGTGGGTGTAAGAATTAGCAGATATTGAGGTATGGGTAATTACCTTTCCTGGGTATGTCTGTATTAAAGCATGTAGTCTATTTTTCACACACGTTCATCCATCCTTTAAAGACTCCCCCTTTCTGACCTGACTGTTTCTCAGATACATTACTAATATTTTTTTTCCCTCAACCTATCACCCCATCAAGGGATGGAAATCAAAGCCACTAGAATGCCACTGTTCCATCTGCCTAGACAGACATCATGTGCAGCTCCCTCATAGCTTTTGACCTTCTTGAGCTTCCATCTACGGATGGCTGCAGAGGTGAAGCGCACCATCACACTTATACAGAATATCCAAGCCTTTTTTATACAAGGAATATTTTCCCCAATTTTGAGTTTCCCCAAAAGAAAAAGTGAATAAGTCAGTGTCATCTTTCCAAATATAGTTTTCTTTAACAGAAATTATGTCAGCATCCAAAAATTTGCAGAGGACATTTTTCTTTTAAAAGATTGCAACTGTGTTTTTTTGTCAAACAAATTTAGCTGAAGCCAAAAATGACTGTGGAATCTCTTCATAACAGGCCTCTTCTGAGTCATTTGCATAACACAAAGCTTTATCAAATCTCAGCTGTGACCTTATCTTAATAAACTCAGAACCACATTCATAGATCGTCTCTGTTCTCATTTCCTTCATTTGGCTCAGCTCAAAATGTTTAACCTAAACTGCTGCACAGCAGTAGATTAACCACTACAGACACTTAATATTGCCTTTATTTATTTTAGATAACTGAAAACTGAATATTTTTTTAATTTATTTTTGGGTACTAGTGCCCTTTGTTTGAAAGCGGATTGGACGAATAGGGAGAGAGAGGGATGACATGATGCAAAGGGCCTAAAGCTGAATCTTGAACCTGGGCTGGCTGGAGCTTCTGCTTTTGTACACAGGGAGACTGCACGCAGCCGAGCCACACAGCAACCCATGCTTTTTTATTCGTGATGGAACAGGATTATTACATATTACCATTGCTAAGCAACAATGGGACAGATAATTGTTTTGATACAGCATGGTGGTTCCAGTGCAATAAGAGCAGGAGATACACAATCAGAAACTGAAAACCATGAAAGCGACACAAAGACAAAAGGACATAAATGGATGTGTAAATATATACAGTGATAATACAGTATTTGTACAGTTGACTTCATGACATATCAGTAGCCAAATAAACAAGGTCATAATTAATGTGTCATAAGAAACTAATTCAGTCTGAGTTCAGTTCGGTATACAACATTTTTTTACTCGTAGGGTTGCAGAAGGGGCAATGTGTAGGTATGACTGATGAAGAAAAGGCTCTTTTTTACTTTAATGTCCCTTATCTCTGATTTGAATCATTCCAAAGATTTTCTTCTTCATTAAATGGTAAAAAAAATGAAAGTATGGCCACATAAAATTATTATATCATAAAATATTGCTAAATTAAAGCCAACTAGACTGATATAATAACATTATTATCACTGAATTTAAGGAAATTTGGGGGAATCAAAGTTTAACAATAGAAAGACAAGCTGGGAAATAAGAAAACCTCGTAAAAACTGTGGTTTTTATCAACATATTTGGTTGAGTCATCACTATAAAGTCAATAATATACAATATGGTCTTGAATAAGTTGAGCAAGAGGTAGCATATAAATAAAGAACAAAAGGGAGCCAAGAACCAAGCTCTGAGGAGGGCAGCACGTCAGGGGGAAGTAAAGATATTTAGAGTAACCCTTAAAGTTCTGTTTAAGAGATGAGAGTGCAATACACTAATATCTAAAACTAATACCCAGGCCTAAAACCAATGGAGTGCAACACTGTGACTGACAGTATCAAAAGCATTACTTAAATCTAACAGAACCTAAATCAAACAGTCTCCTCTATCTGCACTCAGCAGCAGGTCATTAGTCACTTTAACAAGTGCTGTCTCTGCAGTATGAGGTGCTCTAAAACCAGACTGGAAGCTGTTAAAAACACTCTTATCACTCATAAAATGCTATCAGCTGTGCAGAGATGACTTTCTCCAGAACCTTACATAAAAAGGACATTGGTGTTAGCTACTTAAGTGTAAGTGGTCAAAATTAGATTTCATTAGCAGTGCATGAACATATGACATGTTGGAAACTGTCTGGAGAAGAACCAAAGGCCAAAGTATCACTTTAAAATCTTTAATATAACAAGACTGACTGTAGAGAATATTTCTTTAAGCAGCCAAGTGGGAACAATATCTAGAATGCAGGAGGTCTTCGTGTGGAAGAGTGTAGACTCTAACGCCATTGAAACTGAGTAAAAGCAGGAGAATTAACAGAGGGAATTAAACTGTAAGAAACAGGCTGGATTTAGGATGTGATCAATCCCATTTAATTTAAAAATGAGTGAATTTTACTTTTAAAGAGCTGTGTGTCAGATTCTTCAGAAAACGAGGGAGAGGCTTTTAACAACAGAACAAATGATCTTTAACATTATTTCAGGAATAAGCTGTTAAATATTGCTGCTAATCCGGATCAGCTGCTTGAAAAATTGGAAGGAAACACCTTCCAAATTTCATTCGTTTTGTATTGTGCTGTTTAACGAGATAGCCTCCCTGGTTGGGCACCTAAGCTAAAATGAAGTTTCACTTTATTATTGCCAAGCAACACAATAGTTCACATTTGAAGGCTAGTATTTTTCTCTACCAGTTTCGAACACACACACACACAATTAACAAATCTGTGGGTGATTAACAAATCTGCAAATAACATAAAATTTCAGCCCTCAATTTTAAAAATCCCTCATCCTCTCTTTGAAAGATTCATATAAAAGATAATAGGTTAAGAGAATATGTTAGTATACGGTTGCTCCAGTATTCACAGAGTGGTTAATCTACAGTACACGTACTGTACAGTGCCAGCCGTTTTAAAACACACAGCTTGAGACCGCATCAGCTCATTCTGGCTGGGCCTGCACGCTGGTGCTGTTCCTAATGAGGGAGGCTGCCTGTGCATGCTTCCCCTTTATCACAGCTCTTGCCTCCTCTCTAATGCACCGCCTCACATTCATATAATACTCCCTTATCAACACACATGCAAATTTGTTTTCTTTGACCTGCATCCTGTAATGGTTGTGAGCTACAAAAATCAAAATGGCTCTGAGAGTTATTCCAGTCCCGATTAAAAATCCCTTTAGCTTTGTTTTTCCTTGATATAAAATGATGACATTAATCTTACCGTCAATAAGGCACAATTGCCACAGTGAGAATAACGCATGCATTTAAAAGACGCCAGCACTCACGGGTGAAAGGACCTGAGGCAGAGGGGTTGACACTGTCGCTGCTATCCCCACTCTCGCTGCAGGAGACCTCATCATCAGACTCCCGCACAGAGGAGCACGGGGAGGAGGCGGCTTCCACCTCCTCAAATTTCCTCTTCAATATTCCGCTCATGGCCTGCTGCATCTGCACCTGAAACCGAGAGACAGCAGAGGGGCCACGCATTATTTAATATCCAGTTTAGGGTCTTCATAATCCTCAGTTCATTCAATTAGCTGCCAACCCAGACTTCCCCACTTTCACACAAACACACGCAGAGGATCTCTCCTGCTGCTGTCCCAGCTTCCAGGCGTTCCCAGGGCCAATGATCACCTTTGCACAAAGGAGCAGAGATGGAAGAAGAAAGCTGCTAATTACATACTATGTCAGCCTAACAGGAAGTTCATTCTACTGTGTTTGATTGAGAGGTTGGTGGAAAAGACTGACTAGACCAACTTGTCTTGCCCTACTACCTGTCAGGATTAACTTTTGGAAAGCACATAATACAACGAAAAACACTGAATGGGTTGTAGCTCTACCTGTTAAACAGAATAATAATTAATAACATACCGGCTTAAAATGGGCAGATTTAGAAAAATAAATCCAGCTTTTTTTCTGAAGGGAACTTATAAATTCTGACAAAACTGACATGATGTATGTTAATATGTTTTTTTTTTCTTATTTTAATCCAGGTGAAAGCATACTTTACTGTATAGCCTATCCAATACGACTTTATTTGCATGAGATGATATAGATCTGTTACTATTCTGTACATCTTTAATAAGCTGTTCTTACCTCCAATAGTTTCTACCAAAATAAATAAATAAATGAATAAACACAAAAAGGCCTCAGGTGAATGCCGTTACAGCCAAGGCAGCAGAGAGGAAAAAATCTATACTGCGAATTGCTACAACTGCTCATATAATCTCCTGCAAATGCAACCAATAATCACGTATCATGAAGCATTCTAAAAATAGTGAAGAAGCAGATATAATTGCTGCAACGAAACCTTCCACAGTTCCGTCAACAATGACGAGGTGCAGCAGTGCTGTGCACAGATAGTGGAAGAATAACCCTTTTATCCAGTTTAATGTTTATGGATGTCACTCATGCAAAGGTTTTTGTAGCAGACCACTTCAATGTCAAGTGAGAGAGTCCATTAACTCTCCCTGACTGATGATGCAATTAGAAAAATAAACAAGAACAGGCTCATCCATCAAACACACAAAAACTGATTATTATTACACTGAAACTGCCTCTAAATGCTCCTCCAGTCTAACTATCAAACAGTACATTACACTTGATTCCTGCTTTTGCTCTTACCAATAACATCCTGCCATGTACTGTAAGCTACATTTTTAAAATACAGGACTAGTTTGATATTGGTAAAAATAAATGTAGATTTTTATAATGTACCAAACTGCAAAGCCTTGTGTTGCCTGTTTTAACAGCAGTAACTGGAACATCACAACTCAAAATATCATAGCAGTGCTGCAGTGGAACAGCAAGGATTGCTATGACTGGCAGTTTCTTCCTCACTGCTTTCTCTCTTAGAACCTGGAATCAGTAGAGACAGCATGCATCTTCCGCCAGTCCCACTCTGTCTATCTGCCAGAGCAGCTTGTGGGGGAGTTCCATTCACAGACAGCCTCAGTGTTTCATCTGGGCTCCGCTATCAAGTCATTACAGATGCAAATACTGCCTGAGAGAGAGGTGCAACCCAGAGCGGAGTAACGGTGCCAGCAAGAGGGTCATTGTTCCCTGGAGGCTGTGCTTGTTCAGTGCAGTGACATGGCACGGCTTGAATTTGGAGAACCTCCAGAGTCAACAGCTCTACCTACAATTAAGGAATGTGAGGCATCCTCCATGTGGGAGAAAGTGAAGGAAAGAGGAGTCAGTCAGGATAACCTAATTGAAAAGATTTCTCTTCATAAAGAATTTATAATGATTTGGATAAAAAATATGAGGCTGTATCCTGAGCTGGGGGGAGCTGTCTTTTACAGACTATAAAGCAAACTGAAGAGGCTGACCAGAAACTGAATCTCCTCTCCCATCTGAATGAGCATGACGAGACTAAGATTAACTAGAAAGGGAATACATTACATAATCATCTCTTGTGAGATTTAAAAATGTGATCAACAAAAGCTGCTGATGTCACTTCAGGAACAGGTTTCTTTTGCATTCCCCTTTCATTTGTGCCAAGCAGGAATGGAAATTTCCACCAGAGATGACCTGTGCAATTTTAGTCCATTTCCTAGTGAGGGTCCTAATTAGATACCATTGTTGGAAGCATATTCGTACGCTTAGCCCTTAGCTGATGCTGACGCTTTGATACCAAAAGTGGTTTCCATGGAGATTCTAATGTAGTCTCACAACTAGTGCTTCCCCATATGGCAGCATTTCCAGTGTTAAATACTGTGCATGAGGACACTTAACAACAAAGCAGTGATGTCAGAACAAATTCAGTCTGTACAGTTATTCCTTTCTCGGATAATGCGTTACAGATTTGTCTGCTTTTTGTTTCCACAGCATGAAAAGTTAAAATCTTGACACATAATGGGCAATGACATCATAAACCACATAGCAGTGGGTGATGCACTGTAGGGTGAACCTCCTTCATCGTGGCTAAATAAAAAACAGAGATTGATGCTCCCCTCCAACAGCTCTTTCTTTGTCTTCACTGTTGCCTTACCACTAATCGAGGCTGGGCAGCACACACTATTGTAAAAGGGAGAAAATGCCAGAGAAAATAATGCAGCAAGAGCCAGCTTGGAAAGCCCCTCCCTGAGTTTGCCTCTGTGTGAGCTCACATCGAGTACAGATCCCAACTCTTATCCTTCATCAACAGTGCTCACAGCTTTGTAGCACTCTTGCATCCTAAATGCAACGATTTCCCTCTCATCATTCACAAAGTTCCTACCATCACAATAAACAGATCTGACCGTGCAAGGCTTAGAACGCTCATCCCAAGTGATGCCAACAACCCTATGGCATCTGGAGCAAGTCATGACACATCAATCCTACTGTGACCACATTACACTTATGCATGTGTGTGTGTGTGTGTGTGTGTATATAGCCCTCACAGGAACAACTGACCTGTATCCACTGGCAGAGTGTGACTCCTTTCACCTCTTCTCGCAGTGCAGCCACACAGTCACAAATGTGACTATTCAAAAAAGGTGAAACATGATGAATGAAGAGATTCCCATTTTGTTTCAGTCCACTGACTTGCAGCGACCCCTGAGCTCCGCAGGCATGAGAAAAGAAGGGTGCAGGAGAGTGAGGGAGACTAGTAATTTTCCAGCTCTAACTGCACTGTCGGTACCATATGCTTTATTGTTACAAGACGACAGTCTTTCTCACTTTAACTCCTCTCTGTCACTGTGTTGCTCTCCGCTTCTCTTTCTCTCTTTGGCCACACAAAGGCTCATTAGCTGCAGCCGGCTGAAAGGCAGGAGCCTGACTGGAGCAGAGTGGAGCAGAGCAGCGGCAGCCTGTGAGATCACATGGGTGGGATGTCTGAGAGAGAGAGTCAGGCGTGCCTCTGCTACTGCTGTCTGCAGATATTTTTACCAACATGAGCTGGAGAGAGGGAGGAGGGCAGCAAAGGGGAGTGGGGGTGGTTAGGAGGGAGCGCGGGGGTGGGGGGCAAAATGTTGAAGAAATTGACGAGGGGAGGTATGTGGGAAATGCAGGGCAGTGGGAAAATGGGGCAAAGGGGCTCTAACAGAAATGCATAGGAAAGGCGATTCACATGGGAATAATGAAGTGGAGGGGGGAGTTAGGTGGAGAGGGGTGAGAGCAGGGGAAAAAAAGAAAAGAGGAAACATCTGATGCCAAGAACAACACTGGAGCGAAGAGGGTGTGTGTGTGTGTGTGTGTGTGGTTGGGGGTATAGCAAAATCACAAAGAAAAAAAAAACCTCAATGACTTCTGAAGATGAGAATTTGAGGCTAAAATCAAATTAAACAACAGCAACAAAATCATGCAGAGAAATGTTTGCAGAGGTAACAGTTTTCCAAATGCAAACAGTCTGGCAGAGAAAAATCTGCTCTCGTGTTGCTGGATAGTTGGGAGACGTTGAGATCAACATAAACTACCTCATCCACAGGAAATAAGATTTGTCAGCACTGAAGTGAATGTGCTCCTGACACTTCCTATTCCAGGAAGTTCTGCTGAAGAGTTACTGGGGCCTCAGCTTGTGCAGTGAAAGAGCCACTATCCCATTCTTGCACTCAGTCGGATCGTATGTCAACATAAAAGGTCCGGCACTTCCTCTTACAGGATAGCTTTAAGCCTAGACCTTTTTTTTTTTTTTTCTTGAGAGCCAATGCAGTATTAGAGTTATTACAAGCAAAGGCCAATTTTCTCAGCACAAACACAGACGCACTACACCTCTCTTTATTACTGCACAGCAGGAAGAAGAAACGTTTTAGAAATTCTGAATAAAAAGATGATCATTCATTATTAATGTTAACAGATCCTCATGTATGATTCTTTTTGTTTGTTTCTTTTCTTACAGCTCTCAGTGGTATATAACCTAATGTGAGTCAATCTGATAGCTAATATCTGTTAAAGACATTCATTGGAAACTCTATAAAAAGATTTGTGGTTTTCCTTCAGTACAGCTTTAAGAAAACAAATGCAATTTGCCCTTGCTATGCTCTGCAGCCTCTCCAGAGTCTCTGCTGAACGTCAGCTTCAGAGCGCTGCACTCTTCCTCCATCCGCTGCCTCCATCTCTCTTTCATTGACATAATCACGTCATCAAGCCAGTGAGACATTAGAAAAAAAAAAGATATACTAACATAAATGATCATAACCCTAAAATAAAGGTTTTTATAGTAAACATCCATAACATCAGTGGATAATGTTTCTTTATTGTCATTATTCTGTGATGTGTAGAGGATGTAACACTGATGTGAAACTGTGTAATATTTTATTCAAAATGCCAAACTGGCAAATTCAGTGGAAGCAGCAGCAGATGCAGTAATGGCAATATTAGAGAGGGATATCGCAGTTAAGGGTTTGTATCTGACCATTTAATCTGTTCCTTTTAAAGATGAGGTTTCCAGACAGAGAGCCAGAGAAAGAGTACTGATTGTACTCTGACAGACCTTGCTGAGTACTCAAAGCTTATGTTTGGCTATTACAGCTGAATCAGAAAGACCACAGAACAAGTGAGCATTTCACTGCAACAGCAGCAGTAAAAAGATACACATTTCACAGACACACACCTCACAGTGAGGCCATTTTACAAATCATGGTTCGATAATGAATAAAAAAGAAAATGCAAAGTCTATTGCTTTTAAGTATTTTTGACATCATGATAACAGGACAATTAACGCAGTACATCTTGTATGAATACTGAATGAACAAGCTACTCATACTAATGAATAGCTGCTGTCCTTATGATCATCATATTTTTTTTTTATTTATCATTTCACATTTAATATACTAAGTATGTGTTTCTCCCTCCTCTAAAGGACCATAAAAAAGTCAACGCCAGTGACTTAGTCATAGTAATAGGTGGGAACATGAGAAACACTGATTCATACCTGCTAGTGGGGGGGGGGGGGGGGGGGGGGGGGGGGGGTAAAGTAGTCAACTTTATCTTTGACTACTTCATCCATTATTTGTATCATGGATATATCCAGTCCTGTATTCTAATATAAGGTCCTAAAAGACACAATTATCTGTTTCTTGCTACCTCGTTGTTCTTCTGACCATTTTCTCCACAACCCCTTTTAGCCCTTTTATTAAACCATCTTGTTTGCTATGTATTAATGATAAGCTTCACACATATATGCTGTCTTATTACATAAAAATGCAAAACATGAGCTGGAGATGGCATTTGTTACACCATTGCACCAATTGCAATTGTGACCTATATTTGCTCTGACTTCAAGAGGCTCTCTCATCTGAATGAAAGCAACTGAAGATGGCAGGAAAATATAAACAAAGAGGTTTGGAAACGATTTAATTTCACGTGAGGAGTCATTAAATACAGGCACTTGCCAAATGTAACTACTAAAATGTACATTCTAAAATATGAAATATCCAAACACAGTCGATTATTAAATAGGGCAAATAGAACAGTCAGTTCTGTTTTCTTTAAATATTAAAGATACAGGATCCAAAATGCAACATCTCATTGCAGTGACCACGTTAAGTCCTCAGTGTGTCTTTGAATTATCTGGATTCATGAGGACAAAAGAGAAATGCTTTAGCAGCAGAGAAGGAAACTGGAGGGAGTCACAGTGCATAAGTGTCATTATTCAACTTGCTGCCCAATGCAGCCATCTCATATCATTTTCAAACACCACGAAGCCCAAATGGCAGAAATCAGAAATCTACTGCATTTAGTTTAAATCCAAAACTATCACAGGAAAAGATTTTTTTTTTAAAGCAATGCACCTCTCAGTCATGTGTGAAAGGGGCTATTTGTCACCAGTGTCATATCAATTTGCAGAATGGTGTTTGGTAATGTCCAACATCCAAGGCTCCTGACCGGCATTATCTTGAACTTGGTTTTGATTTAAACTTTCTATACAGAATGATTAGCTGCTTATAGAATTTATGGCTCACCTTAAAAGTTCTGCTTCATAAAAATAAAACATATCAAATGCATAATTAAATTATTTTCACCTTAGGCTCATTGTATTATTCAGCATAAAACTGTTCTGTGTTTGAATCCAAACCATAATATTTTATTTAAAGCTTAACCATGTAGGTCTGGTGCCTTAAAACAAACAGCAACAGTGAGGATTAAAAAACGAAGCCAAAAAACAATAAGTAGAAGTTTAGTTGCTAAAAAGCAACTCAAAGGTAATTTAATTGTAACTGAAAGTCAAATAATGCTCAAAAATAAAGCAGGATAATCGATGCCATAAGACAGAAATAGACAAACCTCTGCTTCCTATTCTGCTTCCTGTTCCTATGATACACTTCACCAAGCCTCATGTTGTGGCGACAACTCTCATAAATCAAATATATTACAACACAAAATATCACACATCAGATAATACTGGGTTAACCTGAATCCTGAAGAAACTAATCTCCTCTACAGAAATGATACTGGTGCAGACAAACATACCATTCTGCCCATTAAAATTTTTTTTAAATACTTACAAGATTTTGGATGATGTCAGCATCAAATCTTTAAACATTTTCCACATCAATCCCAGTAAACCCCCCAACACACCGTTGATGAGAAATGTTAACAAAAAAGCTTTGCTGAATGCTTCTAAAAGGAAACACCAAAAAATCAGTTTAACTGGTTCATAAAACCACCAAATTAACCTTTTGTCAGAAAGGTTTTCTATTCAGTTAGGTTTAGGAAAAGATTGTCATGTCCATGGCTGAACCTGCATCAAGAAATCCAGCTCTGCAATTTTAAGCTCATTTTAGTTCATTGTTTCGGGTTGCTGGCAGACTGCGTGCTTCAGCCTGGAGGCAGCTATCTCTGGTAAACAAGCTAACAGGATGAATGAAGAAAAACTGGAAACTCTGTTCCAGGAATGCTACATTCATTCTCATAAAAAAACTGTTCACTGGCCATGCACAGTTGATGGCTTTGGTTAGATTTGGTGCTTTTGTGGCTGTAGAGTTATTTCCTCTGGCTGAGAAAGCTGATCTGCTGCTCCACATAGATATCGGTGACTGAAACTGAGTGCTAATGAGGTTGCTGTAGACCTTCCAAGCTCCAAGGGAATTTATGAAAAAGAATCCTAATAATAAAAGCCACCATGGGGCTCGTCTCAGGTAAGCCAAGTGCAAGCCACCTACCTAACAGGAAATAGCAGAGATCCAAAGCAAAATAAAAACAATTTTAAAAAGGAAAATGTCACGCACTTAGTGAGCTGAGGACTCAGAGACAAAAATGACCATTGAAGTTTGAACTGACTTCAGTCAGTAAGCCATAAATCTAATCACATCTACTGATTATTAGACATGCACCATGTGTACATTATTTGCATTTTCCCCCCATAAAATCCAGTTTTCTCAAAGAGGATAAATATTCCTCAATAAGTTTGTATGGAGGTATAGATTTATAAAGACTGAATGAAAATTAGCTTCTTGTTCTGTCTGCTATTTCCAAATGTCCATGTCATTCAATACGGCTGGCCACATTACAGGCTACAAGTGTTTCCACAGTGATGAAGTACTCATTTATACAGCCCAGATGGCTTCCGCAGATTTTTTCATTATTGTTTGTTTTGTTTTTTTTCTTTATTAACATGAGAAACTTTTTTTTATTGCAGAAAGCTCCTTTTGAATAACTCGATGTGCATGATTCCAATAGAGCTTACTGATGGAAACACGGCAAAGACAAACCCAGCAACCACAAAAGCTCCTCGTTCACGCAGCCAGTCTGAGGTTGTGTGTCGGACTCATCCATCATGGGTGTCACACACAGCCATAACCGGCAAAAAGAAATAAAGAGACAGAGGCAGGGAGAGAAAGGCTCGGGTCTCAGCTGGACTCCCCTGAGGAGAGGCTGTGGCCTGGATGATTATACAGCTACAGATGATGTCAGTGGAGGATCCCGGCCACCGAGGACACAAACACGCCGCTCACATATTCATTGAAGCCGTTTTGTAGAAGGGATGAGGCAGCTTCCGAAACTGTACACGAAAAGGTGGCAGAGCAGAGCGAGCTTCGTGAGGGGGTTAGGGGGCCATCTGCCTTATTGTGCCCATGCAACCATCATGTTCAAGGATAATTTAATAAACATTTGTGTTCTGTCTCTGGAGGATGCAGTTGCAGGGACCATGAACCAAATATGAATGGATGCTGTGGGTGGTTAAAATAAAAAAAAATGCTTGCTTCGAAAAAGAAAAAAGGGGGGAGAAAAAAAGAATATGCAAAGGCAGAAGCAGAAATGAATCTTTGCACAAATGCTGCATTTCAACTTGTTTAGCACTGGCCGATCACTGTGTAGTTTAGGACACAACAGCGACAATACGTAACTGGTCAGGTGGACTTACACAAAAAGAAAATTGTCAAGTCTTCTCCAGTAAGCTTTGAAAGAATAACACATGCGTGCTAATAGAAAAAAAAAAAAAACTCAATTAAACACAAAGGAATCCATTTAAGGAAATGTTGTGACATCTACAGATTTATGCAAATGAGACTTCACATGCGCTCTGTACATTTGTTAACTTGCACTTGCCTGAGGCTGCAGACAGATCTGCTCCACACACATGAAAGTGGGGGTGGAGGGGTGGGAGAGGAAGAGGGAGAGGGAGAGGAGATGCAAGGGGGTGGGAGGGAGTGCAGCCCACTGTTCAGCACTCAGCACACGGAGGAGCTGCAGCCTGGTGATGCCTGCTGCAGCCTCTCCTCTGCAGCTACAGCGCTGGGAGTCATTGATCTGTTCTTCCTCCTCTTGGAACAATAAAGGAAGCATGGCTCCTGATTAACCACATGGGTTTACAGAGAAAGAAAATAAGGATGCTCGATTGCTCCATTTATACACGCACCAGTTTACTATTACATCTTAGTTAATCACAAAGAGCTGGAGATGGCTGCCATGTGAAGGAACCAGTGTATGACTGCATTCTGGTAAATAACTGATATTCTGGCAACAACTTGTTGAGAGCTCTGAGCTTGTGAACTTTTCGTGTCTTGGCAAGATTGTGTGTGTTCTTTACATCATTCACACTAGCATTTGTGAGATATTTAATGAAACACACTTAAACTGAAGCGTGATCTTTAAGCAGGCATTTCAACCAACACCTCAGCAGCCTTTGTTGTTACAAGCTGCGATCAAAATACACAACAGCAGACAAGTAGGAAGGTAGGCGCTCCACATTCAGACTGATGTTTTGATTTGCTGTAATTCAAGTTTCACACTGTGGAGGCATAATCAGGTACTCTCACCCTTATGTCAATCACAATGCACATCTAAATTATTCATGCCTCTATATTTTATTTATGACTATATTTTCCCATGCCACCTGAAAGTTAGCAAAAGCCAGTTTGCTGGCAGAAACAGAACTGCCAAAGCATTTCATAGAGACGGGGCTGCTTTCATCTTTCTCACAGGCTGAGGAAAGCTGTGGGATGTGGAGTTCATATTCTGCAGACAAGCCTTATCATTTATATATAGCCAGTATCATGGAGAGATCTTGAATAATTTTTTATATGCAAAACATTTGCACTGTTATCTGAAAAAAAAAAAAAAAAGGAAGTAGGCCAGCTCTGCATGCTAGTACAATATACGGTGAATTAGAATAATACAAAATCACATGCAGCTAACAATAGTTCTCAGTATGAATAGTGTTATAGGTTAGTAATTTCATTTCTATGATGCTTTAATGCCTCAGCAGTTCAAATGAAGGAGCTGTTAAAGCTGATTGTGATAGTGAAGGTTTTCACTGGGAAGTCTAAGTTATAATTCATTGAGACTGTAAGATTTTTTAATTATATCATTCTAATATTTACTTACAAATGAAAGATTTCAAGAGATTTAGATATGTCCATCTTTTGGGGAAGAATAAAGTGTTTTTCAATCATTCAAACATGAGAATACAAAATAGCATCAGTTCAAATCAAACACTTGCAATTATTATCATACATTTTACTTTTATTTTAGTATTCTGTCTTGAAAATGAATAGTTTTAAGTCTTTAATAACAATAATTATTGATCTTTTGTTTTTAAATTCCTCACCAATTTAACTTGAGAGATTAAATTCTGGTTAAACTGCTGAGAAAAACTAAGCAAATCAAACACTTGCATACTTATCCCAGTCTCATAGAAAACGATTATCTGTTCAGTGATAGACCTTCAGTAGAGCATGAAAGCTCACAAATTTAGATGTTATTAAAATGCACTTTTGGGGGAAAATGTGTGTTTTTTATTGGCTGTTACAGATTGGAAGAAGGTGACAGAAACAACTGCTTTTTAAGAAACCAAAAATCTAGAGTTTAAAACAATACATTTGATTTTAATTTGATTAAATTAATAATTTGATTAAATGCACAGTTCTTAGATGCACTTAATTTATTTAACATGTCTAACATAGAACTCTGTTGGGATACATTATCTCTTTGAAGAAAGGACATCAAGTCAACATGCACAGAGCCTCAAAATAAAGCTGCATGATGATATGCAATCTCCTCATTTCATCTACATGGCTATCAACAGATCACCTGTAAAAACAGAAGCAAGAAGCAGTGATTTTATATATCAAAATGAACTGACAAACAAAACTTCTTAATCAGGAAAATATTGGGGTTTTTCTTTTTCTTGACATAAATTGGTGAGGACAAAACATTCCAAATAGGTGTCATGGCAACATCTCAAGGGAGCGCAAAACAGGAGCGAGAAAGCCCAACACAGCTCAGCCAGGAAGGAGCCAAACACACAAAAAGAGTCACATCAAAAGCTTCTAAATTGGAACCATAGACCCTGCCGAGCCTCACAAAGCTGCCACGTAATCTGAAAGGTTGATATTAGTTCACACTCAAATCCTACTGACTGGATATTTCATCGATGCTACGATTTATATTCAGCAAATGTGAAGAGAGGCGCCAATTAAAATGTGCGGTGACAATTAATGAAAAGCACATTGAATCTGGAATGTGGAAAGGATTGCTGTGAGCCAATGGATATGTATGACATGCCACAAACACAGTTTACAAGGCTACCTACCTGTCATCTTTCCTGAATAATTAATAAATTGATGTGTTTCAGTTAAATGGCATAAAATCTAATCTACACTCATCGGGGACATTTTCTGATTCCTGATATATAGACAGTCTTTACCATTTATTTCTGAATGATCACAGAGGTTACTTCTGTGATCATTAGGTAAGCTGTATCAACATATTTCTGAGTGTATGAGTAATTACCCCTTCTTCCAATGCCAATCCCATGGTTTGACATTTTCATTTACATCTGAAATTTACTATTGCAGCCTGTTAAAGAAAAGTGGGTTTGTTTTTGTTTGATAATGCATACTTAGTATTTAAAATGCAAAATACGTTGTCCCCTGTACAGCAACTTACAATCAGACCTTTAACCCTACTTGCTAAATCTCTCTGAACCTCCAAGTCGATCTAAGTCTTGGTGTTCCTCATAAAAGGAAACAAAAGAGATTCATCCATGTGTGTGAACCTTTGTGCAGAGACAACTCACCCACATCAGCCTCCTGCAGAGAGACTCTCCTTAGTGCTGCTAAGCCATAACACCTTTCCTGTGAATCTTAAATGGACTACATTTACTGTTATGAAGCCTGAGCCATCTGTGCTACAGTATGTAATACCAGCATGGCTGAACCACTTCTTCAAAAAAAGCCTGCAGCTTAATGATGCAGCTTTTCACAAGTAAATATATCTACTTAATGTTTCAATGTCCTTTAACGCTGTGCCACATGTACTAATTAAATTCTGCTCCCAGTAGAGGACTGGGTGCTGATAGACTCGGGAAACAGATGGATCAGAGAAGGAAGCCACAATGTCAGAAGGAGAGAGGCCCCACTCCCCAAACACATGCAGCCCAACTCCTCACCTTTCAGATCCAAACCACAGACACTAAAACGGTTGTTTGATTGTGTGTTGCATGTTAAACACCTGCAACAGCTTTGGGTTTCTTTCGACAAAAGAAACTGGCAGATAATGAAGCAAGCAATGATGATGAGGCCTCATCCAGGTCTAATGTGTAGGAAACCCAACAACTTAGAATGGCAGGCTATCAGTATTTAATTATATAATGCCCATGAAAGTATGGTAAGTTGAGTACACACACACATATATGTGTGTGTCTGTGTGTGTATATATATATATATATATATATATATATATATATATATATATATATATATATATATATATATATATATATATATATATATATATACATATATAGTAATTCAAATAACAAGAAACTAAAGAAACTAATAATAGATACAAATTTACAAAATTATAATTTAGAGAAATAAGATATTGCTTTTGAATTGTATTTGGAAATAATACTTTAAAAAACAAAACAAACAAACAAAACTGTCCCTGACACATTAGAGCACCTTTCCCATCAAGAGTGGGCCAAAATACTTGTTAACAAGTGTGTAGAACATTAGATAAAACACCTGATTGCAGTGATTGCCTCTTAGTGTTGCTCAACGAAATTTTAGCCTTGGTGCCCCATGCTTGTTTTCTTTGTTTTCTTTTTTTGTGTGTTTGTTTTTAATATTTCTTACAAACCACAATTCAAAATCAGTGACTTGATGTTCATGGAATTCTTATTTATTATTACATCTGTCAATTTCATCTGATTTAACTGACAGCTGATTTTTTTCCTTTTTCAATTGGAGGGTGAGAATAATTTTCAGAACGACTGTGTATACACAGTATATATACGTATGTATATATATATATATATATATATATATATATATATTAGCTTTAGCTGATTTCATTCTGCTGTCTTGGCCAGGTCACTCTTGAAAAAGAGTTGGTTTTTTTTAAATATCAATTAGTTTTATTTCTGGTAAAATAAAGGTTCCTTCTAATTAGAGCTGTCAAAGTTAAGTTAATAAAGCAAATTCCTTTAAACTGCCCTCATTTTTTTTTAACTCAATATTAATGCACACCTGGTCTGTGTCCTACCTGTCTCCATAGTTAGCACAAAACCAACATTGCAGTTGCAGAAATGACGTTGGCAGAAAAAAGAAGCTTGTGGCCATGCATCCCTAATGCATGGCCACAAGTTGTAATCTGGGGGCAACATTTCATTAGGTTGGTTTTAAACCGCATGGGAACAAAATAACAAACTCGTGGCCAGCGTCGCTAATGCATCATGAGTATACACAAAGTCTGCATATTATTGTCCAAAATAAACTCCTCTAGCTGAGAAAAAGCCATTTTCAGATTGTTCATATAGGCTTATAGGCTATGTGACTTGTAAAACTTCCCCAATCAAAGTCAACGCCTGTGAATAATCATAAACATTATAAATAAGAATGATAAACATATTAGTTGTGGATTTGTTCCACCACACAGACATTACTGCCAGATGTCTGAGATGAACTCCTCTCGCTGCAATAAGGCCATTTTGGGATCTTTGTTCTTGGAGTAGCGTTCAATTGTCACAAGCCTGGAGCCCCCTCTTGTGGCTGTAGACGGTAATGATTATTCCTTGGTTCACGTCAGTCAGTATGAATTAACATATAAAAACATGTTAAATTATAGACTATATATATATTGATATCCAGCACATGTCGCACCTGACTATAAGTTGCAGGACCAGCCAAACTATGTTTAATGCAGGTAAATTATTCCTCTAGCAAGGAATCATATTTGTCCACTCTAGTTCCTCCAACAGTGTTGGAAATGTAATATCTTGATAGCTATACATGTAGATCAGAGTTCAAATTCGGAATTCATTTGCAATTAAAGGTACAGTGTTTAAGAATTACTGACATCTAGTGGTGAAGGAGGGTATTTGAAAGAAAAGATGTTCTCTTTCAAATGACTTTAAATTCTAAGCACTGTTGTGAATATGGTGGCTGTTAGTGGCCAAAATTCTCCCAGACATAAAGATGTTAGTTAGTGAGTGGGTCCAGTGGTCTCAGGTGTAGCTATAACTGTAACACAGGTAAAACAAAGCTGGTACAGTAGTTTTAAGGTTCAGAGGGTTGTTACTTCACACACATTGTTCTGTACATTTAGGGACACTGTAGTAAAAATGGCAGTACAAATATGGTAGCTTCCATGTATGTGCACTCCCAGCAAGTCGTGACATGCCCGTGAACTGAGACACCGAAGTGCATGTCGAGAAAAATGGGGAGTTCCTAATGAAGCTTCGTATCGGAGCTTGTGTTGTCAGCAAGAGGCCTCGGTTTGTGCAAGTGAAGCAACGAGCCGATCTGAGTTTCACGTCCGCACAAATATATCTCAATATATTTAGGCTGAATATCGATATACAATATATATTCCGATATCTTTATCGCAAAGTGAGAGCAAATGTTTTGTTACAGTCAGAGCCAAATATGACATTACAAGTAGTTTCATTTAAACCGACCGGAAGAAATAATGCTCAGCTGTTCAAAGAGCGATAAAATGTAAACAGAAATACTGGATAATACTGTATGTAATAATACTCGCAGATGCAAGTAAGGAACATTACACAGAATTAAATGTAACAAACTCTAGTAAGGTTAGCATTTATATACAAAGACAAAACAAATAAACACTGAACTCCATATCTCGATATGTGCGATATGGTCCAATTCCATATCTCATTTAAAAATATATTGACATATACGACGTATATATATATAAAATATATATATAAAAATGTACACGTATATATATATATATTAAATATATATATATATATATATATCATACAATACAGTCTAGAAAGAGCACATCTTCAATCAGAAATCAGAGGGATTTATCTTGTATAAATCCATGTAGAATAGCATAACTGTCTTTATTGACTTAACACTGTTCGCTTCACCAACACAGCATCATATCTTGTTATCAGAGAGTCTTTTGTGGCATCTTAGCAACAGTTGTGTGAGCTTGAACGCCGTCTGTCTTGCAGGCACAAATTCAATATGTTAATGTGTTGTGAAGACTGGCAATTTGATATTTCAAAACAGCAAAATCAAGATCTGATCTTACCTTTAGCTAAATGTGTTACACTGCAACGACCCACTTCTGTTCTGTGAAGAACAAAGAAGAGAAACATGCGCAATGTTTATTCCTTCAGCCGGTGTATAACTATCTTGTTTATAAAGGGATCATGCACATCATGGCCTTAGGAAGCACAATTTATGCTGTTTGTTGCATGTCTGAAGCAAAATGCCATTACAAGGGGTGCATACAAAGCAATTATTCTGTAATGCTTGTTGTTATCATAATAGTGGTACACACAGCCTTTGTCAGGCAAACTTTGCCTTTTGAGCATTGAGACAGGAATGATTGACAGAGCTTTATCTCAATCCTCTGTGAGCCAGTCTTTCTTTTATAGCTGGAGGATAGAGGGGAGCTGGGGGTATCCCCAGGGTCCTCTCCCATTCTGTACAGTCTGTGTCTGTAGCGTGTGTGAGAGCCCAGTTGGCCATATACCAGCTTGCTTATATCAGTACAGAAGCCTGGATGGCACATGTGCGTTTTACACACACACACACACACACACATACATATATATATATATATATATATATATATATATATATATATATATATATATATACACATATATACATATATATTCATACATATATATACATATATCATATATATCATATATGAGCTCCAACATGGTCTGCTTTGTCTTTTTCCTACATCTAGATTTTTTTTGTTGCAACATTTGTAATAAAAAAAAAATGTGGCAAATAAGTGTTATGAAAGCTTATTCCGTAGTTTACCATTAGGGTACATGTGACAATTGTCTTTCACGAACAGAATAAGAGCCAAGGTAGTTTGACAAATGGACTATTTAGGGATGGGTCCCTGCAGTGTTCATAAGTAACAAAAACTGCAGACAACCAGTCAAACGTCCATATTTTTTAGCAGTTGCATGTAAAAGACTTCAAATAAAAAAATATTATGAGCACGTTTTTTTTTTATCCTTTGTACATGTGTTTAAATGCAGGCCTATCACCTGTGATTAGTCTGACTCACCATTCATTTCGTTACTATCATCAGTGTCCAGTCAGCCAAAGACGCCCCACGCTGCTCTAGATGGACTGTTCAGTTTTTTTCTTCTAAACCATGTCACGGTTTTTCCCCTCTGCGGAAATCCACCATCAACGTGAAAACTCTAAAACCGGTACCGGAATCCTGAGTATTACTGAGCTAACCGGTACAGCTGTTGCTTACAGCAGTGCTTAAACAAGCACTTCTTCCGGCTGCTCGGGGAACAATGGTGCAGCATCAGACTGACAGCTTCACGGACAACGTGACTTCGTCTGTCCAATCATGGTTTTATAAACCAGGAATCAGCCGCAGCAGAGCGCCGCTGCCCGCTGGAGCCCCGACATAAATCCCCCCTCCTCCCCAGAACCATCATGTACCACGCGCGCTCCCATCCAGCTGGATTTTATGAAAGAAGTCTGGATTTGTTCAGTTTTCTGCAGGAACACATAATCAAAAATCTGTTGCAATGTATCGATATGACTTTTTACATTTGAAAACACATAATACCATTGAAGAAAGAGAAAAAAAGGATAACCGAATCAAATTGAATTTAATAGAATCTTTATATTTTTTTATATGTCACACAAGTATATCTGACAATCAAAAAGAATGACCTCTGTATATATATATATATATCAGTATATATACATACATACATATATATATATATATATATATATATATAACACACACACACGCAAGTCATTCACTATCTGAGACTTCTCTTACAGTCATTGCAGTGCAGCACACTGCTATCTTGTGGCCAAAATCTCAAACTACAAGCATTTTGCAGCACTGTCTAATTCCATGATATTCTCACCAATAATCTACATTTTAGTACATTTTGTTATCTTTAACAAAACCAAACCTTTCAATGTCAAATACGACAATAAAAATTGTTATACTTGGCTTGATGTTTTCTTTGCATCTGTAGAGATTTTAGATGGAAGCATAAATCTGAGTTTAGTTAAAGAGACAGTTATGATAATTACAACCCCCGAAAACAAACCCAGAAAATAAAAATTTGAGGGTTTCTCATCATCTTACATGTTGGGAAGGGAATTTTACCCGTAGAGGACTGTCTTTAATACTCATAGCTGCTGCACTGATGGAAAAGATTTACTATAATATTTTTAAATGTTAAGAACAAGCTATAATTCTGGAGTTTGCTCATGTTTTGGTTGTGTGCACTGGATTTAGACAAATTATTTTGGAGCCTACAGTGTATGTTTTAACACATAATTTTGATATTTTGCATGTGGAAAAAATTGTTGCTACCCTTACTAAAAGAAACATCCACAGTGGTCACAGAAATAACTTGAATCTGCCAAAAGTAATGATGAATAAAAATTCTATGAAAATGAGCTAATGAAAGTCAGACAATGCTTTTCAACCATGCTAAAACAGAATTATTTAAAAAAAAAAAAAAACTCATGAAACAAGCCTGGACAAAAATGATGGTACCTCTAGAAAAGACTGAAAATAATGTGACCAAAGGGACATGTTAAATCAATATGAGTCAACTAATTTGCATCATAGGTGTCAACAGTCTTGTAATCTCAGTGGGCCTATATATAGGGCGGCGGGTAGTCACTGTGCTGTTTGGTGACATGGTGTGTACCACACTCAGCATGGACCATGAGGAGGCGAAGGAAAGAGTTGTCTCAGGAGATCAGAAAGAAAATCATAGACAAGCATATTAAAGGTAAAGGCTATAACATCATCTCCAAGCAGTTTGATGTTCCTGTGACTACAGTTATATCATTCAGAAATTTAAGATCAATGGGACTGTGGCCAACCTCCCTGGACGTGGCTGCAGGAGGCAAATTGATGACAAATAAAAGAGACGGATAATACGAATGGTAACGAAAAAGCCCAGAAAAACTTTGATTAAAGGTGAACTTCAAGCTCAAGGAACATCAGTGTCAGATCACACTATTTGCTGTTGGTTGAGCCAAGTGGACTTAATGGGAGATGACCAAGGAGGACAGAATTGTTGAAAACAAATCATAAAAAGACAGACTGGAATTTGCAAAAGTACATGTTGACAAGCCACATGAGAGTTTTCTATGAAGAGAAGAAATTTTTGTTTTTCCTCTTTTTAGATGAAGAAAAATAAGCATATCAAGAAAAAAACACCTCCCCACAATAAAACTTTTCTTCCTCTTTCCCAAGTCATTTACATTCCCAGGAATCATTTTATTTCAATGATTCCCTCAAAAGTTTGTGCAACAAAATATTAAGTGAAAGGTACCATCATTTTTGTCGAGGCCTATTTCATGAATTTATTTTTGAAAATAATTCTGTTGAAGCGTGGTTGAAAAGCAATGTCTGATTTTATTGGTTAATTTTCATGAAATGTTTATTCATTATTACTTTTGTCAGATTCAAGTTATTTCTGTGACCATTGTGAGGTTTTCTTTCATAAACCGATGGGTACCAACAATTTTTTCCCACAACTGTAGAGGGGAAATGTACTTTATATAATATGTTTAAAACACAGAACAAAAGAAACCAAATAAACATAAGACATTATTAAAGGTGGGTGTGTATAAAAAAAAAAAAAATAAAAGGTCAGTGGCAGAAAAACTTAACATATTGCTCTCTGAAGCAGAAAGATGATGGTATCTTCAACCCCAAGCCCATTACGATATGCGAACTGTAATGGGTTTATTTCATATAAATGATATATTGTTAAAAACAAAAAAACAATCAAAAAAACAAAAGAAAAAGAAAGAAAAAAAGAAAAAAAGAGTGAGCTTTTTACAATGTTGAATTTCCCTTCTGGGATAAATAAAGTATTTTTCATTTTCTTTTTTTTTTTCATTCATTTCATTTCATTCATTCTTAGAATGACTCATTTATATCTACTTGCTGGGGGTGCACATACATGGAGGCTGCCATATTTGTGCTGCTATTTTTACTACGATGTCCCTACATGGACAAAATAATGTGTGTGAAGTAAGAACTCTCTGAATTTTAAACCTGCTGTACCAGCTTTGTTTAATGGTAGTTAGAGCACTGTTTGGGATAAGTAATGCCTTAAAGGATACTAAAAGTAGTTACTCATAGTACAGTCATAGCTTCACCTGAGACCACTGGATCCATTCACAGATGAAAATTTCTTTATGTATGGGAGAATGTGCCGTATATTCACAACAGTGCTTGGAATATGAAGTCATTTGAAAGAAAACATCTTTCCTTTCGAATACCCATCTTCCTTTATACTGTACCTTTAAGTATCATTTAATAAAACAAAAAGATTGTTATGCTAAACATTTGGAGTTACTAGTATTCAGAACACATGGAGAGTGCTTGACAGACTAATCTAAAGTAACAAAAAAACTAAACAAACAATGCAAAGGCAAACAATCCCAATTACTTTGTAAACAATAGGGATACAGTTATACATGTTAGTAAAATTGCTAATGAATTTTATTATTACTTTGTAAATGTTGGATGTGTTTTGGTGTAAGTATTCAGAAGGTGCAAAGGGCATAGACGGAGATACTCTGGACACAAAACTCTACTCCTTTTTCATCAAAGGAGATTATGAATAAAAGAAATATTGTAAAGAAAAAACCTTTACCAGCAAGAAAAGAAAGTTCACTTGCTGGAATTGAACTGATATTAATTCTTGGGTGCAATAATTGACTAAATATTGTCTTGGAAGTCTCACATAATTATGTATGTCCAAAACTTATAGCTACGTATGTTGCATACATGCTGCAGAAGAAAGCTATGAGTTGTCAGTGGAACAGATTATTATTAACCAACTAACAAAATATTAATCAAACTCCATGCTTCAAATGTTATAATCTAGTTGAGCTTAGTATATGCATGGATAATGTGCAAAGCACAAAATAATCTCCTTCCATGTTGTTTTTGCTGAGCATTTTTTAAATTAGAGAAAAAATATGAACTTAGATGAAAAAAGATCAACAGTACAGTATATAGTGGGGATGTAAACTTGTCTATCTATCTATCTATCTATCTATCTATCTATCTATCTATCTATCTATCTATCTATCTATCTATCTATCTATCTATCTATCTATCTATCTATCTATCTATCTATCTATCTATCTATCTATCTATCTATCTATCTATCTATCTATCTATCTATCCATCTATCTATCTATGCTGTTCAGGTGAAGTTTCAGTTCTTTTTACTTATTTTGTACAACATTTGACTGATAAAGTTGACAATAATAATAATAATGATAATAATAAGTTGACAATAATAAGCAATAACTCATCTTACAAACAGAACCCCGTGACTCCCTGGTTTTTAGGTCCCCCACCCAAACCTGATTGGTCTCTTGGGCATTACAGTGCTTCCATGTGACTTGCTCAGTACATACAAAAGTTTCACCAATGTACTTAAAGTTCTGTTGTAACTCCCATGATAGTGATGACATGGTCTACCACAGTAACAATATAGTACACACTAAAGTCTGAACTGTGTGGCCAGTTCCGAGCTGTAAAAAAATAAGAGGAAGGGGTCATATTTTTATTGCAAAAGCCAAACAATCTTATTACAGTTTTTCTCGGTTGCTTTGGTGCAACTCTCACAACAGACTTAACATTTGCACATCACTTAGTACATTTCTCAAAACAATTAGTACAAACTGCAGAACCTAATGGATAACTTGCTAAAAAATAGATCATCCCTCAAAAGCAAGTTTTTATGTTAATGAAACTCAAAATGAAAAGTACTGTCACCATTGAATACGAGCAAGGTACTCAAATGGCTTAGTCACGTTTTCATTGTGATAGTCTGATCTGTGAGGGTTCCTGAATACAAAAACTCCGATCTTGGAGACCTGTAAATGCCCAACAGCAGTACTTGAGTTGAACGGGGATGAGGGGGGATGGCATCCCTCCTGAAATAAAAAACAATCAAAATCATCCCCTCTGTAAAACTGCCATCCCCCCATTCCATCCCCTCCCTTTTTACAGTAACTCCTGGAAATATAGCCAATACTCATATAACGTTTCATTATCAGAAAATAGTACGGATGTTGAGTAAAAGAAATAAAATCTGAGGGCACAGGGGCACGCGCACATGCAATGACGCAACATGATTGGTTGATTCCTGATGCCATAGGGAGCAGAGAGGGACATCTTACCGCGCTGCAATGTCAGCACGGCCAAACGAGTGGCTGGACAACGCGATGTCGGAGAATATTTTTAAAAGATGCTAAATGCAGGTGAGAAATGACTCAAGACTCAGAATCATTACTTTTGATCAATCTATACAAAATTCGCTAAGCTCGCCACAGGTTTGTCCAGCTCGCCTGTTGCCTCTAAACTAGCTAAGATTCTTGTTAACTAGCTCGCTAAAACACAGGACTTGTCATTCAGTCACGTTAGATTGGGAATTATGAGCCTGGAAAACGTAGAACAGATATTTACTGTTCACATTAGACAAGGGTTTGTTTCAAAAATTTTACCAGCATTAATGAAGAATTATTCTGTCACCTGCAAACCGAACAAATATCTGCCTGAGCTCAGCTGAAAAGCAAAGCTCATAACTTTACTTCTACACGTCCGATTTAAAAAATTCTAACTGTTGGGGGTAGTTGGTGTCTAAAATAAGAAGCGAAAGTGGTTTAGAAACAGCATGTGGTCTCCCCTGTGAGCAGCTTACTTTCCCCAATCGCAATATCTCCGCGAGAAAAGCTTAAAACTGGGATTTTCAACTTGTGCACGTCAGATCTGAAAAATTCCAACTGGATGGGGTAGCTGGTGTCTAAAATAAGAAGTGGAAGTGGTTTGGAAGCAGCCTAGGGTCTCTCTTGCAAAACAGCAACTTTCTTTCCCCAGTCACAATATCTAGCCGAGAAAAGCTGAAAACTGGGATTTTGAATACAGAAGCTGTTAAATGAAACATATTTTGCATAAGGCATGAAGTTCTGGTGGGTAACTGGCATTTCAGACAAATACCAGTTCCATCATGCATGGCTAGTAGCCTATTGATCAGGTCTTTGTTTAACAATGTTTATTGTTAACCAATGGTTTTGCTTAAGAGTTCTATTGTGGCTTTTTTAGTCAAATCCTTTGGCTCATAGATTATCACAAACTGCTTTCCAATTTTAGCCCAAATTACACAAAAATAACTTTTTTGAGTTGAAATCATTTGGTGTCCCCCAGTTTAAAAATCCCATCTTCCCTTGCTTCATGCAGTTTTATTGTTTTCCCCAATCAGGCAACAAAAGTAAGTGAAGATGTTAACTAAGATTCTTACGTTGAATGCAGATTAAAGAGAATCTCCAATGAGTTTTTCCATCCCCCCTGAGACTTTTTTACAACTCGACTACTGCCCAAAAGTACTTCACACTGGATGTACAGCCATTTGAAAACTACAGTAAAGTTACGTGTTACTGTTTTTATAAGGTAACTGAAAACATGACAGAATACATCTGATTCACATTTTACTTTATACAGTATGCTTTTTGTCATCTAACAGTAATTCATTCATAGCATTATGAAAAAACAAACACTGCGGTAATTCTTTACAGTAGAACAAACTTCAAGTATAAACCCGTTGGGTAGAGTTGTGGACCACTGTAAACAATATACTGCTGTAACAGTATGTGACAGTTGACGTCCTGTCACTATGCCTCTAACGGATCATCTGCCCTGGCTGCTTGACCACAGGTGGCGGTTCGTGTGTTTGACTCTCACCTGGAAGTCTGATCAAACCCTGCCCAGGCCTCCATTTCTCCAGCTGCCACATACACATACATTTTACTGAGCTTACTATATCCACCAGCAGGCGCCTTTCCTTTCTCCCCCTCCCGTCGCTGACATCCCTGCCGCGCAGGTAAGCTGCTTGTTATAAGATTGATTGTTCTGCTGCTCCTAGTTGTCTTTATTAAGATAAAGAAGGAAATATTTCTGATAAGCTTTTGCTAGGTTTATCGTAATAATAGACACTGAGATATGGTTTAAGTGTGTTGGCTATTGTATCTTATGGCTGCGATACTGTATGTAGGTCAAATTTCCATGAGCTGTTGGAGTCGCTGAGTCTTTAAAAAAAAAAAAAATCATAAATTAAACACCAGCCAAAATGCTTCATACACTTTACAAACTAATGTTAATATTGAAAGGAAACTAAATATAGGCTACCCACTTGTGTCATAAAAGTTCTCAGATAAGATCGGAGGTGTACCTATAACTGCACGTAAACGCACCAGTTCTCATTAATAAAATAATGCAGTCAGTAAGTTAAATCAATTCATCAACTTTATTTTGATAACAAATAATATATATATATATACTGAAAATAGGGGAATATCATGCCAAGATCCCCAATGACCATGTTTTAAAGACAGCCTGGTTTAAGGAGAGAAAGAAAAAAGTTGGGCTTTATTCGGGTTTGGGCCTGACAACTTTGAAAATCTGTTGGGCCGGGCCGGGCTGGGGCTCCACCCCTTTGGGCCAGGGCCGGGCTCGGGCTCAGATATTAGGCCCGTGCAGGGCACTAGTTGGCAGTCGGCAGAAAGAGGAACTTTTTAATGCCTGCATCTGTAACTAGCACCGTCATGCAATTTTCCTACATCATCTGGTCAAGTGAAGTAAGCAGTGCAAGTGGCCCTGCTGCAGAACACGTGTATTCAGAATCAACTCCAGGAAATTATAAGAGCAACAGTGTCAGGCTCCTCAGAACCAGTTACTGAATGTGACACTTCTGCAGATATCTTAGACCATTTTGGTTTCCAGAAAAATGACAAAGGACAGCATCAGGTACTGTGCCGAACTTGCCTTGCAAAAATTGCTACTTCTCGTGGCAACACAACAAACTCCTTTCAACATTGAAAGCAGTGATTCTTAACTATGGGGCCACAGCCCAAGCTCAGGCCTCAAGCGCCACCTAGAGCCATGAAAAAACTTTCCTTTTCCACATGCGGTCAAGTACACCCGCCTGCGGCTTGACGGAGTCGGATATTAGGCGGCGTTGGACATCCAATGGGCGTGGACAGTTAGTGAGGTTAGGGTTAGCGCTTAGGGATAGTGGGAAGGGTTATAATAAACGACTTAAAACTGCTTAAAACGGTAATTTTGGAGGAGTTTAATGTCCGACCCCATCTAATGTCCGACTCCGCCTCGTCCTCCAAGCCGCAGACGGGACCTTCTCCATGTGGTCCGCGAGGACTGTATATTTTCACTGTTATTTATGACTGGATGAGTTGCATTGTACCTCCCCCCATCTGGTGGCGGTAATTTTTCAGAGTTCAACAAACAAGCAGAGGAAGACACTCAGCTAGTCACTAGCCTGTAGGAAATGTTGTAAAGAATTATTAAAACTAAATAATGAAGACAAAAATGGTCCCAAACTGCCCCTAAAGAGGCAAAAATCCAGTCCAATTTATCAAATACGGATTAGTAAGTGGAGATAACAAAGCAGAGCTGAGAAGTATGGATGGAGCACCAGCTAAAACTAACGTTCATGCTAACGTTAATGGTAATGCTAACGGAAGCCCTGAAGCCTGCATCTGCAAGCTTCATCTAAAAACAAACATCTAACACTCGTTGGAAAGAAAGGATTTTTAAGAAAAAAAAAGAGAGAAAATCAGCTATTGATGCAGAAAATGTCTGTTATGTTTGAAAGTTCTTCAAAAAAAATGATACTTTGATGTGCATACATGACTAAATGTTGTGGAGTTTGAAATTATAGTCATGCAAATGTGAAGTCTGTTGTGAGAAATGCACCAAAGCAGCTGAGAAAAACTGTAACATGTTCGCTATCTGTTGAGGTGCTCCGGTAGGTCTTGACAGTGTGATGAGCAACCCAGGAACATCAAATTCTGGCATTATCTTTTTTAACAATTACACATGCACAATCATTCCCTATTGCCAAAAGTCAGAATGTTTACACTGATAATGGTGTACTGTTGTAACTACTGTATTCATACAACTCACTCACAGACTCAGCTCTCATCCGTCCTATCAGTCCATTATCCTACTTACTCTCCCACTTCCACAGATGTCTAAATTATTTACAGGACAAGGTTGCTCATCCTGTCCTTCACACCATGAACAGTGGATGATGCTAGAGAGCTGATTCTGAGAAGCATTTATGATGTTTTGTGACTGTATTTTGTCAGCTGTGTACAAAAACTGTTACACAGAAAATTCTCCTATTTCTATTTCATCTTCTTTTTGTTTGGAAAAGGCATTTTGTAGACACATCTTGAAAGGATTTAAGATATCATTTCCACAGTCCTTTTCCCTTTTTTTTTTTTTTTTTTTTTTTTTTACCAAGTATGCTGGTGAATAAATTCAAGCAAGAACAAACAAAGAAAGAAAAAGAGAGAACAAATAAATAAATAAACATTAATGGAAGAGAAAGAAGACTTTTCCTTCTTCTACTTTCCTCCCTCCATGAATATACAGTTCATTAAAAAAAGAAAAAAGAAAGACAGTGCTCTTAGTTAGTTATGACTTATAGATATGTTTGTATCTTCCCGTGTATTCTTCTTAATTTACATACAATGACAACAACTAACAATTTTTACAAATTAACAATAGCAGTGATCACCACATGGAAAAAAATCAACAATTTTGAAACCAGCAATACATATATATATATATACAAATAAACTTAAGTGAATAAAATCAATTTATATACATATATATATATATATATACAGTATGTAATTTCTGTTACTTTTTTGCTGTTACTTTTTCTAAGGACTTTTTCTCATTTCATTTGAACTTGAGGTTTTGTGAAGGTTTGTTACATTATTTACCCCACTTCTTTTATCTGATTTGCACGTTGTAAACCAACAAAACAGGGTGTAAACTGTTTCAAGTCACCATAGATCCATTAATCATAGCATTAACCAATCCAATCCAATCACAGAAGAAGATATTTCTTTCTTTGATGCTTTACCAATTTTTTATGTGACTTTTTTTAGCTGTTCTTTCCTTCTGGGCCTGTCTGCCTTAAAGGTACAGTATGTAACAAAATCAAAGGTCAGTGGCAGAAAAATGTAATGTATAATTCAAAACTTTGTTTCTATTTATGTGTAATTGCTGCACTAGAATAGCTGTTAGATGTTTATTTTCTTAGAATGAGTCAATAATATCTACTTGCTGGAGGTGCACATACATGGAGGCTGCCATATTTGTTCGGCCATTTTTACTACAATGTCCCTAGCTGGACAAAACGATGTGAGTGAAGTGAGAACCCTTCGAACTTTAAAACTGCTGTACCAGCTTTGTTTAATGGGAGTTCGAGCACTGTTTGCAAGAAGTAATGCCTTAAAAGACATAAAAAGTAGTTACTCATAGTACAGTCATAACTACACCTGAGACCACTGATCCACTAACAGATGAAAACATCTTCATGTTTGGAAGAAGTTTGGCCACTAACGGCCACCGTACATTTATAACAGTGCTTGGAATATGAAGTCATTTGAAAGAAAACATCTTTTCTTTCAAATACCCGTCTTTACCACTAGATGTCAGTAATTCTTACATACTGTACCTTTAACTTTTATCCTCGGAAGTTAAAATGCAGCTCGGTCAGGTGTTGATCAACGATTAAAACAGTCACTTTATTTCCGCATTGTTCTGGTTGTGGAGACATTTGCCATTGTCCTTCCGTATTCTGGTGCAGCATCCAGTAAGCATTCCAACGTGTGACATGTTCATCCAGCTGCATCCGAATTTGTGGACTGTGCTGCATGTATGTCCATGTCATCACAGTAGCTAAAAGCAATTTGCAGATGATGTATTCTTCACATCAAGCCTTTGCTACCTTTATTTAGTTCGCATTCTACTCCACTATTGTGTTTTGCTATTATTGACATGTTTCTTCTAAAGGTGGTGACAGTTGGTGGTGAAAGTTTTTTTTTTTCTAAAACACTGAAAGAGATCTTAAGATCACCCACTAGTGTTGTTTACCACGTTGTCTTCTGATCCTTTTATGTAATCAAGCTCTCTAGCACATGTACTAGAAGTATCTATTTTCTTCTCAGAAAGTACTGAACTGTTGATCTGGCTACTTTTAATGTTTCCAACATCTCTCCAATGAATTTAGTTTGCTTTTGGAATCCAAAGATGGCCTCTTTCCATTGCATCTGTGACCATCTGTGTCATGGACTCACAGCCAGTGCAGTCTCAGTCCAGCATGTGCAATGGCTATGTTGGTCCACAGCAGAAAACTCAGTAGTTCACAGGCAGCATAGTTAAAGTAGCTCACAGTCTGGCTTCCAAGATTATTGCAAGCCAAAATCTACCTTTACATTTGGAATATGCTTACATTTTGTGTTGTATGATCAAAAACAGTAAAATTATTACCACTATGGGGTTTAGCAAAATAATTATTTTCAAGGTTAAAGAAAATAAAATTCTTTAAGTTACATTATGATCTTAAACCATGCCTATATAACCTTTTAATTGTTGCAAATATTTCTCATATGACATGTTGAAAAGAGCATTCAAGTAAGTGTGCGTGTGTGTGGGGGTGTGTGTGTGTGGGTGTGTGTGTGTGTGTGTGTGTTCGGCGTGCGTGTGCGGGTGGGTGTGTGTGTGTGTGTGTGTGTGTGTGTGGGGGGGGGGGGGGGGATTACACCTTGAACTCCAAAATCAACTTTGATCCCATTCAATCCAATATTATTTAAAGTAATTTCATTTAAATTTTATAATTTTATTCTGTTGATGAACTATCATAAAGAAAATACATGGATAGGATTTTACATTTAAAAAAAGCTTAGTTTGGCTTTAAAATACAAGGCTACAAGTTGGTACAGTTTAATCTGAATGCTCTCATACAAAACAATAGGCAATGTGGGATATTATAATTTAACTTTTTTTGCACCAAACATCAAGGCAGGGTAAAGCGAATGGCCTGAGAGGGCACAAGCCACTCATAGAACCCAATAAAAAATAGTTGATTATATTTATTTATTTATTTTATATATATATATATTTGTATTAGACAAGCATCTAATTTGTGATCATCTTTTTGTTTGAAAATCTAGCCTCATAATACACACTAAGGGCCTGATTTATGAAAGGTTTGCACGTACGAAAACGAGTTCTATCTTTATTGCACACGCAATAATCGTCCAGAGCTAATTTACAAAACAGGGCTAAAGCAGCTTTGCGCCTGCTAACGGGCATAATAGCCCTGCTATCCATTTTGCATGTCTGCTGTAGATGAATCTCATCTACGCAGCACCATATGCAATATGAGCGTTTCTGCCAGGACACGCAAAATATTGGGAGGAGATTATGCAAACAACTCTGCTTTGATTTATCACTGTGTAACAGAAAGCAGGCGCAAAAAATTGAGTGTATGTTAGCACGTCTGAAGAGCAGGTATTAACTGGCAGCTTCATGCACAAATGACTGAGAGGTTGCTGCCAACAGGACTACAGACATGCAGCATTGGGTCAAAATCATTTCCCTAATAAACCATCTCAGTTCATCTCCCCCAACTCGCAGTCACTTTCACCATCGTTTACCTGCCTCTACTGTACATGCCAATTCCATGCAAATAGTCCACCACCTTCTTAAAGGGGAAGTTCAGTTTTTTTTCAACCTGGACCTATTTTCTAGCATGATATACATTCATTTACTCACCCAGACAGTTTTGGTTTAACTTGAATTCCTTCAGGAGATATTTAGATCCACTGGAGATCAGCATTTGTCCAATAAAATGTAAGTGATGCGGGCAACCGTGCGCAGTCTCTAAATAAGGCATTATCTGCCACAAACTCCTTTATTTCACCAATGTTATGTTACAAAACATTAGTCGGACCCCCTTTGAGCTCAAAGCAGCTTTGAGTTGCTTATTTTTGGTGATTCGTTCTTATTTACTGACATTTACTTGCTATGGTGTCGCATAACAGTGAGGTCATCAAAGCCACCACAGTAAAAATGTCTGTAAATAAAGACGAATCACCACAAAAAAAGCCACTTCAAGCTGCTTCAAACTCACAGGGGGGGTGTCTGCCATATATTTTGTGACAAAACATTGGTGAAATGTGGCAGATCATGCCTTATTTAGAGGCTGTGCACGGTTGCCCACATCATTTACATTTTACTGGACACCGGCCTTTTGTAAAGTATTTCATGCTAGAAAATAGTTCCAGGTTGGAAAAAACAAACTTCCCCTTTAATCATCTCCCAGCTATCCAAATTCAGCAGTGTTTCAACACTAAAAACTGCTGTCCTGATCACGACCCGACTCTCTAAACATTCCTTTCCTTTCCAGTTGGACTTTATCAAAATATGTTGTGCCGCCTCTATATTGCCTCACTTACACTTTCCATCTGGATGTTTTCCTATCTGAGCCAAGCCACTTCTAAAACTACAGTGTCCAAGTCTCAGCCTTGTGATAAGGACAGCTTCTCTTTTCTTTTTCGATCTGACATTTATTAGTCTCTAATTCTTTGTACTGCAAAATATGCTCTCCCTTTTCTGTCCTCTGTCCATTTTTTGATAACTCTTTAGTCAAATAAGTATAAGTCTAATATACCAGGATCAGAGGGACTACATTCTTTAATTGCCATTATAGAGCTAGTACAAAATGTCAGGTAAACGCTGTCAGTAAATTGATCTGGGAGACCTGACACTGAGCCAATATCTACAACCCTAACTGGTTTCATTTCACAAGCCAAATGTAATTTAAAGATTGCATGTTCCAACTTCCAGCGTTTTCATTCTCCCAATTATTTACTTTTTTATATAATTACTTCTCCTTCCCTTACTCTCTTCTTCTCTTCCCCTTTCCTTTTTCTCTCCCTTTTTCTTTTACCTTTTTTAGTAAATTTTTTTTCTTTGACCCATCTATTCCTCTTACCCATGAATGACTTCCCTTACTTGTTGCAATTACTCTTTGATTATTATTTGCTCTCCCTTCTCATATCATTCCCTATTCTCATAGAGCTTTCTTTTGTTGATAGATTAATATTCATACGAATACATATAATAATGATAATATTTTTAGAATCTTCAATTTGGGGTTTTCTGAAAATATCTTTTTCTTGGAATCACTTCTCGTTTCACTCATTTACATTTTTCATTCTTCCCCCCCCCCCCTTCCCCCCCCCCCCCCTTCTCCCCCCCCTCCCCTCCCCCTCTCCCTCCCCTCCCCCCCCATCCCCCCCTTTTCTCTCCTCTCCCCTCTCCCTCTCTCTACATATTTACATAACCATTCTTTTCCATCCTTTCCCTTCTCACCCTTTTCCCTTTTCCCCCCTTTTTCCCTTTAATTTTTCTTTCTTTTTCTCTTCACCCACCACCTTCTATCCTTTTCTTATTTTTAATCCTAATCTTTTTTCTTCCTCCCTTACTTTTAACCCTTTTTTTTTTTTATTTCTTTGTTTACTCTCCTTCTTCTTCATATCCCCTCTCTCTCCTCCAGCCTTTTTTTTTTTCTCTTTAATCTTTTCATCCTCTTTCTTTTTTATTTCCTTTTATTCATTTCTTCCCCCTCCCTCCATCCCCTCATTCCCCTTTTAACTATTTTTTTCTATGTGTCCTCACTCCAGTTATCTCCCCCTCTCTCTCCCTCCCCTTCCTCTCTTCCTTTCTCCATTTTTTTTTTTCTTTTTTTTTTTTTTTGTTATTTTATAATTCTTTCTTTTTTATTATTATATCTCTCTTTCCCTTATTAGATTTTTTTTTCTTTTGTTATGATATTTTCTCTTATGTGAGATAATTCTCTCCTTAACTATTCCTCACAATTTTATATCTTCTTTTTTAATTTTTTTATATTTTTTTCTTTATTTTTATTTTATTTTTTCCCCCGAAAAACTATCAATCTTTTCGTCCCTTCAAATTCTCCCTGTGTATATCCCCCCCCCCCCCCCCCAAAATGCCCAGTCCCCCCCCCCCCAACACTTTTTTTTTAAAAAAAAAAAAAAATATTTTTTCCCCTCCAATTTTTTAATGCCATTTAATTTCATCCTCACTGCCTTTAGCATCCTTGTACATGTTGATGAGAATTTGGTGCTCCTGGATGTTATCTTCTATTTCAAGATACATGATTCCTGTCCAGTTTTAGAAGTCATTTACTGCCCTGCTTTGTCACCAGGAAACTTAAAATCTCATGTTGTTGAAAAGTCCAGGTTTACATGAAGGAAAGTGATCAGCTGGCTGTTGAAAGCACCACTGTAACCTGATGGTTTTGCGTGGACAAAAGGCCAGGTTACATGTGACACTCTGCTCTGCCCTGGTCTAAATAATGCATTCCTCTCAGGCTAACAGTATCCAGTATCCCTCCATCAACATGTCACAGTGGACGGATCTATTCTACATCCATTTGTTTTTTTTTTTTTTTTCTCCCTGCAGCTACAAGACCCTTTTATTTTTAAAGCATTCTATTAAAAAGGTGAATTTCTATGTGAAAGATCAAGGAAAAGAAATCTACTTTCACATCATCTGTTTACAGAAAATAACATGCGTAGAAACATGCACTTGTTGGTACTTTTGTGTGTGAGACTTCTGATATTCATAGTGCAAGAATCATTACGTGTGTCACTTTAGGGAGCTCTGGAGAGCTTTTGTGCGCAGCCTGCCAATTTTCTGCCTTTATAGAGCTGCTGATAGAGGCCCCTAAGGGTGCAAAGAAAGTAGAACCCTGTCGAGTGTGGTGACCTGTGTCCACTCCCTCCTGTAGACCTGGCGATACAATTGCACCACAATGGAAATTCAATCAAGAGATGGACCGGAGTGAGTAGAAGCTGCATTCTTGTCTCTTTCCAACTTGCCTGATAATCGATCAGTAACTCAAAGGGGAACTTTAAACACATCTGGATTAAAGAAGCTACAGTATTGGATGGTGGATTGGAGAGAAGGTCCTCAAATTTACTTTCTCTGACTGTGAGTATAATTATTATGTTATCTCTGTATGTGTAGGTTGCTGAATGCTGAAATGCTGGAGATTTTAGAGCATATTTTATAGCATTCATTCACCTGCAGTCTAAAGATTATACAGGCAAACAGAATTAGCACCATGCATTCATTTTGGGGTGGGTTTGTTGCCGCAATACAATGGGACTACCAATACTCATTTGCAATGAGGTATGCCAACCACAGAAATGGTCATCTTTGATAGCTACAGTACATAATGTTGTTGGAGAAATCCACCTGTGGAATGAAGTACTTTTGAAAAAGAGAGACAAAATAGCAACATGAGTCAGGTAGCCCTGAGTAGCAGGGCAGCTTTTAGCCCAGAAACATGTAAGGTTTTTTTTTTTTCTTTATCAATTTTCTTTTGCAGTTTTCTTACCAACTACTATCTCCCATGGTTTTGCTCTAATCCTCCTTATTGGCACTTCCCTGTGGAGTCACTTTTTATAATGTCACACAGCAGTGGAGGCCACTTTACATTTATATGAGAGTGCAATTAAACAGGTAAACTGCTACTCTCAAGCACTGGCAGGGAAACATCCCCACAGATACAGACAGAGGGCTTGTCCAATCAATTACTGAATTAGATGAAGAGCAATTTATCTGTGAATAACATCCATGTACTGCCAGCATTCTCCAAGCATGGACAAAGAAGCATTAATGTCAAAAATAGTTATACTGTCAGTTATGAAATGACAAAAGCATGCCTGTTTTAAACATGCACTAATTAAGAGTTTTATATATATATATGTATATATATATATATATATATATATATATATATATATATATATATATATATATATATATATATATATATATATTTATATAATATATATATATATATATATATATATATATATATATATATACAGTATATATATAAATATATATATACATACATATATATATATATATATATATATATATATATATATATATATATATATATATACACACAGTATAGACCCCATTTGTATGCAAGTGTGTTATATCATTTGAAAGTTTGCATTGCGATCATCAGGTTTAGGTGCAGTGAAAGATATCTTATTTCAAAATATCTATCCAAAGCGTGTTTAAACTCTGTAGATGCCATGCAACAATTTGTAGAGTGTCAAGGTTGGCAGCAAGCTGACAAAGGTAGTTGAGAGCTGGGTGGCTCGAGAGACTGACATTTTTCTCAGAAGTCAATGGAGATCAAAACCGGCACAGCAGAGTGAAAACTGCACAAACATCTATCATGTGTACAGAAAAAAAGTAAATTAGTAAATTTGTCATGTTCCCACAGGCTTTTTTTTTTTTTTTTTTAGCTTTTTCCACCCTAAAAGGATTTTTTTATTAAACAAAGAACCATGATAAGGATTGTCTAGGTTCATCCTTTGGTTGTTAGTTGTTTAACTCCGTTAAGCCAAAGTGTTGAGCACTCGTTATGCTGTTATCATGTTGTGCCTCAGCACAACATAAAACATGTTACACCCAAGCAGTGAGTAAGTTTGAGCTTTGAGGAAGTGAGGTGTATAGTGGCCAAGCAAAGAGGTGCACTGAATTTCAAACAGCAGACAAAACAAGAGCGTCATTCTCTGAGAGAAAACAAGATCATTGTTTTATCTTGATTCTCTTTTTCGTTATTGCTGTGAGCATATAACTGAAATAGAAATCAGATCAGGTTTATAGCGGTAAACTGTGGAGATATGCAGTCATCAGATTGATATTTGAAAAGTCAAACTGATCATTATTCAATGTTTCCTTAATTTTTTCCATCATGTGTTTGGGTAGCCTGATAAATCAGGAGAGATTGAAAGCTCCGTGCGAGCTGAAAGGCCTTTTTAGGATGGACTGTCTGTGCAAACATGTGAACTGAGATGGATTGGGGGAAGGGAGCCAAAAAGAAATTGAGCTGCTGTAACTTGTAGTGAATCTTAACAGGGTCTGTCTGGCCTCTCAGGGACCCAGCCATGGATTACATACTGTATATATAAAGAGCATGTCTTAACAGCAAGCTTTTTATTAATCCCTTTCTTTTCTCTGTTGTTCTCATTTTTCTTTTTTCCTTTTTTTTTGGCACAACCAAAGCATGAGTTTAACAAATGTCCTACTGTTAACATAATTCTGTAAATTGTGAGTTAACTTCTCATTGCATGGAGTGGCTCCCAGTAATTTCATACTGTGAGAACAATGAGCCCAATCAGTCCATCATGGATGATTTTAATAGAGGAAGACAATCTGGCAGGGCGCAAAAATGCATGATTAGCAGCCCGTGGGAGCCAAACATGTCATATTCCAAGAGTCTGAGCGCTGGCTTAGTTTGAATGACAGGGTATCCATGACTACTATTAGAAATGAGAGTCTGCATAATGCTAAATCCTCATTTAGCTGAAAAGACTGTATTGAAAGAATATATGGGAAAAGGACCATTACCGTCGTGCATCGACATATTTCAGATTTCTCAGTTCGACTGCTGGTTTGCAGCCAGTATTTCTTTATAATGAAACCACAAGTGCTGGATGAACGTTACACCGTGTGAGGCAAAGCAGAAGTGAATTATTGTTTCAGCAGACTTGCTGGCTTTATGCACGTAGCTCATTTGCATTCTGACTCTTCTGAGGGGATATTTGGCACAAGATGTTAAAGCAGATGTGAGACTTCAGGAAACAGTTTGTGTAAAACCTGGAATCTCTTGAGTGGTTGGTGTTGTGCTACAGGATAGTCATTTTCCATATTTATACATTCATAAGTTTTTGGTTCTGTGACAAACAAGTCACATCGAGGAGAAATAGCTTTAACGTGAATTGTTTCGATGAGCACTGTTTGTTTGGATTCAGTTCAAATTATGCAGCAAAAGAAAAAATTCAAGTTGGAATCACTGATGTTGCAGGGACTATGTTTTACCACCAGATGGCTGGTAGGTCCCCACAGAAGTCATTAGAAGAATCTGGCTGTTGCTTGACAAGAATATTTTACTGAAGCTCTTTATGTCCCCTCCACTGGAAGATGCATTTTGATAATCTTTTTGCCCATTCTTTTAAATACTTCAAGGCAATTACAGCACAAATTCCCCGCAGAGGCTTGACTTTAAACAGTAGTTCCATTTAGCCACAGCCAGATGAATGAAAAAAATATGAATGACTGAAATGTATTAAGTCCAAGTAAACATGTGCTTCTATTCTATGATAACATGAATAAAACATTCCCTGTGACTCCATAGCAAATCTTCTGACTCTATTATTTAGATCTCATGAACTCTTCTTTGGTTTAAACTGAAGTGACTTGTGATTTAATGTGCTTACGCCACAAGACGCTCACACTGCAGCAAAGATTAATTAAGCGTGATGCATTTTGCATAATGGGCACTTGTGTTTGGGAAAAATTTCAGTTAACATAAATCACTGCGGGAAGCTTGGTAATTGATATCAAGAGAAACATCGGACTTGTGGGTATCTCTGATTTTTCTCCAACCACTGCAGAGCAGCATGAAAGCTTTCAGGGTTCTGGATACTACTTCCCATTTTGTCTCTGCAGCTCATTCATATAACAGTTTAATTCTATATTAAATCAGAACATTACATGAGTGTTATAATAATTAACATGGGCCACAGTTCTGTATATTTGCATGTAATGCACTTATGGGGCAAATCTGGCCCCTACATCTCTTTAACCTGTTCAGTGAAGTTGTCAGATAATATTTAATCTAACATTGTGCTCTATATTTGGTTAATTGGAGTCACTTAGAATTTGGATGATCTCTTTTTGGGAAATGCTCTGTGCCTGTCTTTTCATTTTTGTCAGGACAAATTGCCTCATACTGTTTAGATGTCTGAAATAATGAACTTTTTTTTTTTTTTTTAAGTTGTTAAACTAACTGTACCCTTGACTTAGCTTGGCTGTTTTAATCACATCACTGCTGAGTCAAATCTAAAACTTTCTCAGACAAGAATCAATTATTTATGTTCCCATGTACTGCTTATACTTCTCATCACAAAGAGAGGCTTTGGAGGGACTGCAGAATTTCATAAGCTTTAACATAATAGCCTTAAATTAAAAATTAAACCAAATGTGTTTATGTTTATAGCGTGGGATGTGTTTTTATGTCGTCTTCGTTTTTATTGTCAAAGAAAAGGCTTTGATTTGTTGCTACTTCCATGATTTCTTTAGGGAAAGAGCTTTTCTTTTTGTATAGAAAATTTTAATATGTTTTGCACTAAAAAATTTAAAGCAATAACAGCAATCCAGAGGTAACAGAAATGTAAATGTTTGATTCGAATATTTGGGCAATTCAGCCATGTGATGCAGGTAATCTAGATAACAACTGAAGAGACTTTTCATGAATAATTATTTTACACTGTTTCAGGGGGTTTACAAGCTTTTTGGACTTGTGGTAATGTGGTAATCATTCTGATCATAGATATTTAGGCGAGAGCTTCACTGCCCTCTGAAATCCTTTGACTGTCCAGCTGTCTCCTCTAGTAGCCAACAACCTGTAGGAGACATGCTGTTGAGAAAATATGGATTTAGCCTCATTCTGGGGAATCCAAAACTGTTGTTTCTTTGAGATTGCCAAAGCACACCAAGTCAAAAGGCAGAGTTTGAGCTGCTTTTCCTCTTGACAGTTTGTAGATGAGGAACGACTGAAGTGAAATGGAACAATACAGTCTAAATAGATTTCTGACAGATGAGTGTAAAAGGGCTGACAAGTGCAAAAAGGACAGGACTCAAAGAAGATGAATGGAAATCAACACTGTTAAAGAAAGCAAATTTTAAAACCTTTGATCTGTGTGAGGAGACAACAGAAAATGTTTTGGCCATTGGGTTATTCATCTAGAATTTTAAAAGATGAAAGCAAGTCACTTGTTTGAATGTGTCTTAGTTTATTTCACATTGCTCACCATTGAGTCAGCCACATGCCTTTGTTGAGGCCAAGAGAGTTTAGGATAAATTTGTAATTAGGATATAATTGACCATACTGAACATTTCTTTGAGAGTAATGTAGGTCACCCTTCTTTGAGTCATGGTGCTTAGTCTTTTGTCACTTGAGACAGTTATTTTTAGGTGCTTTTTGAGTTTCCGTCGTGGCTATTGGTGCCGAGATTGGGTGTCAAGCATGACTATGTCATAGGACGAGCAGGGGCTAAATATATGCCCTGTTGCTATGAATGTTGGTGATGCTTTTTGGCAAATTGATCGTTACATTGTCCCAGCAGCTTATTCCACTCTTGTTACTGGCAGACATCTGATTATTTGCAGAGGAATCAGCAGGAATGAAGTGTGTGGGTTATCCTTGAGCTGAGTTTTCGAGCTCTATTACAGCCACTTGTCAACATTTTTACACCGTGATCGTTTTTCCTTCAGGCTGAATTACACTGAAATGTATGTGAAGATCTTTAAATAGCCTTTTAAAGAATTTTCTTGCTCATTCTCCTCAGATTTTGGTCACGTTTTGAAGAGATTGCGGTAAATGTTCAGGGTGAGTTCTTTCTTCTGTTTTTTTTTTTTTTTTTTTTTTTTTTTTTTTTTTTTTTTTACAGAAACCTGATATCATGACTGACAGACAGCAGTAGGTGGAAGCAGAAAGGAGTCATGTACAGTGTTTGCCACAGTCCATCATCATAGGAAACACATGCCAGCCATTCCATTTTAACAATGTTCCCTCCTAACAAGGGAGGGAACATCAAGCAGATTCAAGCTATTATCGTTATAATATTTCTCCTTTTTTCATCTTTTTTGGGTCTTTTTTTCTTTTTCAGAGAACACTCAAGTTTCTCAAATTGTTTATGGTGTTTCACAGAATAGCTCACTCATATATTTATCTGTCTTCCTAAAGAATAATCCCTCAGGTCAACACCAGGTCACTTTTTTGTTAACACTTTATAGTAATCATTCTCTACAGCTTTAATCATACTTAGAATTGGTATGCATGACCGTTAGTTTCCTTAATATTTTTTTATTAATAGGAAGATATCATTTCTAATATAGAAAACTGAGATTTTCTGTCGAATTTTGCACATCAGTACTATACTGTATTTAAATGCTTTTGAGTAGTAATAAATTGTGCCAAATACTACAAGCACTTTCTAAAGCATTGGATTATGGATGGTAGCCATTGAATTGCAGTCTCATTGCCCCAATTCAGCAAACATGTTGAAATATTTAAAATGCCTTGATTCATTCCAGTCACATGTTAACCCTCAGCAGGAAGGAAGGCCAGACATACAAGCTTTTCACTGCAGTCCCAATACACTGGATGCAAGCATTTCAGTCTTGTTTTTGGTGTTTATGTGTTAACTGGAGCACACGCTAAAAGTTTTATAATCTTAAATAAGCCGCACTTTTCGTGAACATTTGATTGCTGTGGTGAAGCTGAAATGAATCAGTCAGAAGCCAGAATATCACGGCTGAATTTACAATTTTCACAGCACGTTTAATTAGATGTTATTATTCTTTCAGTATTAATGCATAATTTTAAAAACATCCTGCTCTTTGGGTAGGACGTGTACCAAAATCTTGCACAAAATGTGAAGTGATCGTATTTTCCCAACACAAAAATAAGAACTTAGAGTTTTAAAGTATAAGCTGCAATGATGACCCCATGCTGCTGTTGTCTGTTTTTTACTCTTGCTGTCCATTCTCTGTAACAGCTTCAGAAGTGTGTCACTCGGTTAATGGAGATTTCCGCCAAAGCTGGTGTCATATTGATTTGTAGTCACCCCACAGACCCGGCATTGAACACCAGGCTGGGAAACCCCACAGTGAATCTTAACAGTTACAACAAATGCAGTGTTTCGTAGGGGTGAATGTGTGTTTCTTTAACTCAGAACTTTGTATGCCACTTGTTCTGCATTCCCATCTTGAGAAATGAGCCTATATTAAACCCTTATGCAGCCTTTATTAAAGTGAATGTATCTATGATTACACACGAAGACCAAAGGATGCAAAAGCACAAGGACACACTCCTTTGCACTCTCTACCAAGCAGCATACAGTGGACAGAAACTGACTGACTGACGGTCTGGAACAAGGCTTTTGTTCTCAGTGGTGTGTGCTCTGACAGCTGGCAGGAGGAGAGACGTGCTCAGGTGCATTAGAGATTGCAGTCGAGTCCAAAGTGTTCGGCTATTTTCATTTGGTGTTTTAGTAGTTTTAAATGAATGTGTAAATTCTTTTGTTAACATGTGTGGAGGCTAAAATGTTAACAGTATCAAAGTAAAGCAAAGAAAGTTGTAAATAACTTTTTTTATCATTGATCTCCAGTACAGTGAGATGAATGTACCTGATTGTGTATTTCAGAAATGTAAAGAAAAAGAAGAAAAAATTTCTTGTTATTTGGAGATGGGCTCCAAAAAGAAAACAGACGGCCAGAAGGAAAGCACAAAGGACTCATGGAGTCAGTCACACATGAAATGAGATGAAAGCTGCAACATAAATCAGACTCCCCTCTGCAAGAAAATCACACATGAGCTGCCTCTACTCTGTCCGTAACTATCCTCCAAGGAGGCTTTGCTTAACAGGAACGAGAGATTGGAGCTTTCTCAGGAATCCCTCTGTCTTCAGTGTCTTATGAAGCGTGAATACTTGTATCTCAGTCTGATTCTGTGAAGTACAGTAAGAAATAACAACTGTGAGTCTGTGGGGACAAATGACTTAACTCTTGGTGCATCATGTTCCTTTGGACGATGTTATGTGTTTGAGGCTGGGATGTGACGATATCTATCTGTTTGGAAAGATGACAAAGTTTAGATGTGTGACAACCACTGAAATAAGAGTGATAACCATGTGAAAGTTGAAAGTCGTAACCAGACTGACTTTATAGGTACCCTTCGCTAAAAAGCGAAGACACAGGGGTGGTTGTAAACTTATCAGCTATAAGTCCTAAATAGAAAACTGAATACTACATATTCAATAGTTTAGCTTTTCTCACTTTCAAAGACATTTACTGAATATTAAAGGAGACATTTAATGGGTCATCTATCTTCTAAATAGGTTATTTAGTTTGGATTTTTTAAAATCAAGCAAATGCTGAAAGTCTCTGCAACAGGTTATTACTAACTTAATGTATCTTATTTGATTGGCATAGGTAAATTATAACTCTTACACAGTAATGATGCACATGTGTATGATGTACTTATCTTATAGCTGTGTATCCACTGGATTCGCTTTATTGTGATACTTTGGGTCAAGTTTTAAACTTTCGACTGTATTTGTGTATCTGTATGTGTGTGTGCGTGTCGCTTGTCTTTAGTGATCCTGTTGGAAACCACCTTTCTGCAGCAGCCAGTGACCCAACACCAAACTAAATATATCAGGGACAAACTTAGAGTCTGGGAGGTTTTAACTGCCTCCTAAATACTGGAAACTGCTTCAGGTCTAAAATGAACATTTCATCTGGGTACAACAGGAATGAAATGTCAATAAAAGGCATGCTGGCATGTGAATTAAAAAAAAAAAAAAAGAAGAAGAAAGAAATTCATATTTATCCCCCGAGCAAACACCCATATTATTTTGTAAAATAGGGACAGATATGAGATCACAGATTCAGTTTGAAAGGGAGCATAGATGTTTTGGAGACAGCTAGGAAAGATTTGTTTTGAAGTGGTGGATGATTCCTCTTGAGGATCACTGCTCTCAGTTCTGTTTCTTCTTTCCTCAATGCCTGTTTAGAGTCTCCTCTCTTGCCAGAACTTCATACTTTTCATGAAGTATTTTGATTTTAGAGTTGAGCCGTATGTGTAAAGGCTCCATAGTGCAGGATTTCAACTAAAAGAATAGCAGAGACTCAGTTTTACCTTTTATTATTATCATTATCATCATCATCATCATCATCATCATCATTATTATTTATTTATTTATTTTATCCAAAATGCTAAAGAAGCACCTTCGGGGTCTTGTTTTATTTGCAAACAATTTGAAAACCAAGGGAGGGAGAGGGATATCTTTTAAGCCTCTGGAATTGGTTAGCAGCTTAGCAGTGTATCGTCAATGGTGTACCCTAAGAGCATTTTCATTTATAAAGAAGCATGCATATTAAAAACCATTCCTATTTTTGTGGGGTTATAATGCGCCACCATTGCCAAAGGGTGTTGTTTTTGTATTTTCTCTATTTTTGCATGAATTAGACCTCAAACATCATCCAAATTTCAGTAGTTTTTTCTTTTAAAGTTACGTAGTAAAACAGAAGAAAATGTGGTAAAAATGAAAAAAGAGAGAAAGAAATAATAGAACTGTATTGTTTATTTCTTCATGATAAAGTGTCAAAACTTATCTTTGAGGGGCAGAAATTAATCTATACTTCTAATTTCTGTGCAGTCCAGGTTGTGCAGAAAAAAAAGTTTCCAGAAACGGCTGATCAGTTCTGACAGATGGAAAAAAAAAAAAAGTATGTTTCTTTTGAGTAGATCTCCTCTCATAAACTAACAAATCTTTTCTGTAAAATATCACTTAGAACTTTCTCTGAGCCTGTTAAAAAATTAGCCTTCTCAGCTGTTCACATAATAGGACAAAGTCCATCGTGCCTCTGGACGTTTTCTTTATTTTCTTATATTGGAAACCATAAGAATTCTGTTTTCAGAATACAAACTCCTGAGTCAAACTGGGTTAAAAAGGGACCAACTAATTTCTGGCTTATTTCGATCCAGATGAGTTGTTGGGTTGTTGACCCGACTTCTGGGTCAAAATAACCCAACATTACAGTCAGTATAATCCAACTTCTGGGTCAAATATTCTACCCAAAAGTTGGGTAAAAAGAAAATAACCCAATTAACCCACATGGGTTATTTTTGACCCACTGCTGGGTTATAAAGGGACCAACTAATTTCTGAGTTACCTCGACCCAGAAAATTGGTGTTTTTTTATTTTGTTTGGGTTTTTTTTGTATTCATTTTATTTTATTTGATTTATTTTCTTTATTTGGGGGAGGGAGGGGGGGGGTGTAAGGGGTAGGAACTGTTCCAGTCTAAAGTATGTTATACGTGATGTTACTGTTAACGTCATTGCATATTGAATAAATATATGAACACACAAGTAAATAATTGCAGTACAAGCTATTGTCATCATAAAATCTCATAACTGGGACTATTGGTTGTGTCTCTGATTGCTCCTTAAAGAAACCTTGCAAAATAATTTATCGTAGCTATTTTTAAACGTAAAATTAAAATATTTTGAATTTTGAATGGCTTATTCAAGGATGCAATGCCACAAAGCAAAATATTATCAAACTACATATTGAATTTAATAGAGCTACAACATCGTAAATGAAAACAGTTCAAATTTCCCAGTTCAGTCTGTAGATGAAAACTATCAAATTGTTAATTTCCCAAGCAATGGAATGGCTTTGAATTAATTGTACGTGTTGTCATTAAAAATGTGCCTGATAGGAAAATCACTTTTAGATTAACCAGTAATGAAAATTGCCATGCTCAAGATTATTGACACCCTCCAATTAAAGAAAAGGCTAAATTCACAATAATAATTCAAATAACCCCGGGGTTCGAACAACTCCTGTAGTGACCTTCCTGTGTGGAGTTCACATGTTCTCCCCGTGTATGCGTGGGTTCTCTCCGGGTACTCCGGCTTCCTCCCACCATCCAAAGACGTGTATGTTAGGTTAATTGGTCACTCTAAATTGCCCCTAGGAATGAATGTAAGTGTGAACGGTTGTCTGTCTCTCTGTGTTGGCCCTGCGACAGACTGGCGACCTGTCCAGGGTGTACCCCACTTCTCGCCTGATAATAGCTGGGATAGGCTCCAGCAACCCCCGCAAACCTGAACTGGATAAGCGGTACAGAAAATGATGATGAATTCAAATAACAAGAAACTAAATAAAATAATAATATATAAAAATTTACGAAATTATAATTTAGTAAAATAAAATATTGCTTTTGAATTGCGGTAGAAAATGATCATTTAAAAAAACAAACATGCAAAACTGGCCAGACACATTAGAGCAGTGATCACCAATCCCGGTCCTCAAGGACCGGTATCCTGCTGGTTTTCCAGGTCTCCCTGCTGCAGCACACCAGAGTCAGACTCAGACAAGCTCTGGACAACTCTGCTAATTAGTCAATGATTTCAATCAGGTGTGTTGCAGCAGTGAGACATGGAATACCTGCAGGATACCGGTCCTTGAGCACCAGGATTGGGGATCCCTGCATTAGAGCACCTTTCCTGTGAAATGTGGACCAAAACACCTGTCAACTGGTGTAAAAGTCTTTTTGAGCATTACAGAAAACACCTGATTGCAGTGATTGCCTCAGAATGTTGCTCAATAAAAATTTAGCTTCAGAGCCCCACCATGCTTATCGGCTTGTTTTATTTTTGTGTGTTTGTTTTTGATATTTCTTTTGAATTTCAATTCAAAATCAATGTCATGATTTTCATAAAATTCTTATCTATTATTGCTTTTGTCAATTTCAACTTACTTCACTGACAACTGTTTTTTTTCCTTCTTTAGTTTGCACAATGAGACTGACAGAATTTCCCCTAACAACAGAAAATTAACTGAGTTGTGATTGGTTTGTTATTTCCTCAAAGGAGGCAGAGGAGTTTTTGGTAATGTTGGCTTCCCTTGGCAGCTTGTTAGACCCATAGACATCATATACGTAGACACCCCATTGGACGCTGCTGGCCGCTAGGCTGACGTGCCTAACGGGCGGCCATCTTGGGTCAGACCACTGTTCAGACCGCTGCTGTCAGAGTGAATGGGAGGCTCCTCAGATCTCATTTTAATCACATGTAAGATAACTCAAAAATAAAACAAAATTTCACAATGAGCACTTACATGGCTCTACCATTTCAATAACCAAGACAAACTGGAAAAAAAAACTTTATTTGGATAACATTTATTTATTTAGAACCAAAACAATTTAAACTCAAGTGAATAAAGTCTAACTTTATTCCCTTGATTCAAACTGGATTCAGAGTTATGGAATCACTCGTCAGCCTTTATGCAAAGTTCTGACACTGGATTTTATTTATTTACTTTTTCTTTCCTTTTCCCTTTGTAATGACCTTACTCTTTTGTATGTATTTCGTGTACATTCTTAACAACGTTTAGAATGAATGAATGAATGATTGATTAATCAGTTCTTAATTAATAAGTGATTGTTATTAATGAATATTAATAAATTAATAACCTAATGAGTTAATAATCAATGGATTAATTAACACATGAATTAATTATTAATGAATGTGAATGAATTACTTGATCATAAACTGATTTAGTGATTAATTAAATTTTATTGTTGTGTCAGGCTTATAGTGTTTCAATAACACAATAAAAGAATAAATAAAACACACACACACATATACAGTATATATATATATATATAAGAGAGAGAGAGAGATAGATAGATAGATAGATAGATAGATAGATAGATAGATAGATAGATAGATAGATAGATAGATAGATAGATAGATAGATAGATAGATAGATAGATACTGTATATTTACAATTCATATAATCACACGAGATCAGGTTTATAGCCTACTCCTCTAATTGAAGAAAAGTGGAGATGCTTTGCAGGTTTGCTACTGTCAATACATAAACAAAATGCCATATATAAAGTATGCAATCGTTTAATTCAGTCAAATAGTCCCGTGCAGCCCGTGAAAGGGTGGCATTTTCAGTCAGTCCATTTATCTGGAAATCGGCTGAAAATTCACTGGGTTAAGCAGGTGTGAACATGAGAAATACCACTTTCCTCACTAGGCTTTTTTCACTCTGACGGCAGCCTGGTCTGACCCAAGATGGCCGCTCTGTCGGCACGTCTCAAACCCGCGGATGCTGGGTCTATTGATGTCTATGGTTAGACCTCATAAAGAAATCATCAAGTATACAAAATGACACCAGCCAATTAATTTAATGAAATGGGAATGTTTTTATTGGGAAAACAAATTACACATAATCGAATATAGTGGTGCCTTGTTTTCATTATATAGAACTCATTTTTCAAAACATATGCAAAATTACCCCCTGTTTTTTTTTCTTTGTTCTTTTTCCCCCATCTCCAATTCACAAGCCACCACAGTGTTTAAGTAGTCTCACTAATGTGCTGACATTTGTCTCAGAAGACTACGCCACATGTTTTATATGAAAGGTTTTTTAGTCAATATGTTTGGAGTGAGGGGACTCCATAGAACAGGCTCGATAGTGCAGAGAGTGCCTCCTATAAATTAAGTCTTGTAATGTTTTACGTGGACCACAACAGAGCTTGTTAAAGATAATGACCTGCTGATAATGAACAAACAGCTTCCTCTCATTTTTGGCTGTATCTGTTCACAGTAATTGTACCAATCAAAATGTTTCACACACCGTTTTGTTATTCGACACTCTCTTTACTGCACTTGCTTCATTCAGTTTGTTGGATGAAAATGTTCTATTCTTCATCCCAGTTTATAAATCTCTCTTTTTCTTTTAATTTTTAACTACATTTGTGATTGTATGGGGTAAGTGTGCAACTGCAATCAGTGTTAGAAAAAGGGCCTGCAGTTGAAAAGACTGTGTTGAACAGACCATCACACACAGACGTGACTATAAGGAGCTTAACGAAGCTGCTACTCTGCATGACACCATATGTAGAAGCACTTTGGGGCACAAGCCGACCATTAAATTTAACTTATCATTGACCACTCACACCTGGTATAATCTGCTTGACTTGTTGGGCATTAATGAAGATGCAGATTCTTCAGCTCATATATAAAATATGCTGTGTACACTTCCACCACAGATAATCAAAAGCTAAAGCAAAAGAAAAATGTTGTGGAGAAAAGGAGTGACACAAAAATCAAACTTCAGGGTCATAAAAATGGCTTTAGAGGTAGTCATCACTCAATATGTGAAACTCTTTGTGTGAATTCTTAAGCAACTGTGTGTGAATTCTTGTGATTCACAACCTCACTTCTAATGGCATCTTGTAGACTTGTGGCTCATTGTCATGCACCCCATGGCTCTATCTGCCTGTGGTCCGCATGCAGTGCTCACTGATGTGAGCTACACCAAAGTCTCGACTGGGGAGAGGATCAAAATGAAAACCGCTGGCAATATTCCTACTGAATTCACAAGAAGAGTGTAACATTTGCCAACCAAGTTATCCAAGCCATGAATTAAACCATACAATTCATACAAAAGAAAATAAACTCTTCTATATTTTGAAAATATTCTTGTTTTACTTGGCTTTGTGTCATTAGCTTTTATTTTGCCATTGACATTTCAACCACACATCAATTTTAACTATTTTCTTCTCACATTACATTACTCAAACATGTCTGTCAGCCTTTGTGAGTGGGAAATTTTCTTTGTTTCTTTGGAAAACTAATTAAATGTTGCAATGTAAACAACTCAGTCTTTCCTTCCAGGCTTCTCATTTATTTAATCAGGCACTGAGACAAAGCGCTTAAAGATATTTGCAGCAACAACCTGCAGGGTGAGTTGTAGCAAGAGAGGTTTACAAATTCACTCTGTAAGACTCTCCACCAAATACTTGTGTTGGCTGGCAAGAGGCCACTTTAGGAAGCAGACAGGGGTTTACTGCTTTGCTCGAGGGCATGTTGATGGAAGTTATTGAGACAAGAAAGAGCATTTACTCGCTGTTGTCGGTTGTTATTTGATCTAATTTATTTACTTATTTACTTTAATTCCTTTGCAGCTTCTACAATGTCTTATAATATTAGAAATGCCACGGCAGTTCTCTTTTCTAAATACCTAGTAAGGACCAATTTTTCTAATGGTCAGTGATGTCCATGAAGAGTCATGTACTCGAACGCTGGCACATTTCCAGCTCTGTTTCTGCACTCTGGCAAACTGAATTAGACTGAACCAGATTTGATTTCAGAGTTGCACACTGAGAAAACAATGTTGGTATTTGTAGCCTTGGCTACTGTACTTTTCAAAAGCATTCACTGTCATGTGAAAGACACCCGATTTCAGTTCTAAGGCTTTACATGCTAGATTATAAATATATCATCTGGTCCTCACCAGATCTTCAAATATAACCTCAGATATACAACAGCACATGACATAAAGGGGTTGTTATTTACTTTGTAAAAACTGAGTAAAGTATAAATAAGGTATGTGGAAAAGCTAAGTACTCCATGATTCATAAACTTTGTTTCATTGATGACGTGATCAGTCTACTGTATCACCTCACTGTGGAAGAATTCTGGATCTGTCTTTTCTGTTTTGCTTCATTGAGCCATTTCATCAGTCCATTACAACATTTCAGGTTAAGGTCTGCTACTTAACTGGGTCACTGCAACACTGATTACCTTCTTTTTCAGTCATTCTGTTGTAGATTTGCTGCTGAGCTTGACATCATTGTTCTGTTGCATGACCCAGTTTTGCTGTCAGATGATAACCTCACATTACCTTGGCATAGAGGAGATTGTGGTTGACTCAGTGACAACAAGGTGCCCTGGTCATGAGGCTGTGAAACAAACCCAAATCATAACCTACCTATACCAGCACACAGCTGGGGCGGCTGAAGCTCAGTCTGCAGGTTGTCTATCAACCAGAGGGTTAGTGGATTGATTCCAGACTTCCTCAGGCCACATGCAGAAATGTCCTTGGACAGGATACTAAACCCCATGTTGCCTCCTGATGTGCCAATGTGTGTGTGAATGGGTGAAAGTGACATGTAGTGCATGTCTGGAAAAGCATTCTAAGTACAGTATAGTTAATTTACCATTTTATTTACAGTACATTTGATATGAGACGTTTATTGTACTATGATGTATCTGGTTTGCACCAGTTTGTGGGGCAGTGCCATTTTAATCTCATCTGTCAAAGGACATTGTTCAAGAAGTCTTGTGATCTGTTCAGATGCAACATTGTAAATCTAAAGTAAGATGTTTTACCATGTTCTGTAAAGAAAGACAAGGCTATTTCCTGATACTGTAACCCAGAAGATATATTGTACTGAACTGGTCTGCCTGTTGTCCACATCTTTCACCAACTGAAAACATTTGCGACCTCATGGACCCTGTCCATTTAACCCAGCTATCAGCTAGAACATTTTGTTGGTTTGAGTTGTTTTAGATGTTGAAAAGAAGGACTTTTTTTCCCCTCTTGGTTCCATTTTAAACAGTTTAGCTTTAGATTGCCCAAAGGAAAACTGAACACTGGCTGCTGTCTATACTGCAGGAAAGACAACATAGATAACATTTACCACAACATAAACAGCAAATTACTAACAGTATACAAGATGTAATTTGCACCATTATCTAATTATATTGCCCCCTACTTAACACAGGATCTGATGGTAAATGAGCAACATTTCTTAGTGATGGGGTTGTAAATTCATACTGGAATGAGTAATCATAACCAACATCAATGGCTATTTTAGGTTACATTATCCTACATCCAGGAGTATTTTTATGCACATCCCTAAAGGTAAAGTTTCAGCGTGATAGACTCAGAGTCTGTAACCTGCAACCACTGCCAGCTCTGTCTGTCTGCTGTCTGTCTGTCTCCACAACCCAAATGCTACCGTCAGTTATTTATTTGTTTTTCAAAGCTTCAAAAAGAAAAAAAAAAGGTGTGGTGACAGTACCATATGCGAAAGGTGGCAACATATGGTCCTTTGGCTATTTTAATTAAGATGATGGAGGAAATAGATATAAATAAATCAGTTTAACATTTTATCAATTAAGCTTCTATTATTATCATTATTATTATTATTATTGTTATTATTATTATTATTATTATTATTATTATTATTATTAATCTAATTGTTATTTAGTTCAAAGGTTGGCTAGAATATATGTGCTAGACAGGTTTCATTCATTATTCATTTGCTTCTTTTTTTTTCAGATCTTTTCTTGTGTTATGTTTTTTGTTAGTGATCCAGCTGAATAACATTGTTCCTACCTTTGTAAACAGACGTCTAGACTGAGCTTTAAGCTAAAGCTATCAAACATTAAACTTTGCAGTTCCATGAGTTGCCCAAATATGTGTGATCAATTGATTACTTGCTTTGTTTCAGCTGATAAAAGCAATGATAGCGTTAATGACTTTACATTATTCATAAAGGCTGCTTAATACAGACGGATTGCAGACACTGCATGCTATTGTTCTTTTTTTTTAATCCAAAAATTGGGTAAAAGCATACCTTTGCATCACAAGACTGAATAATATGGAATCCACTTACCCTACTAATCATGTGTTTGTGCTCATACAGAGTCTGAGGACTCTCTTTCATTATAAGTAGAGCATTGATACATAAAAAAAATTACAATTTGATTAAAAATTATTCTCCTAAGTAATTGGCTCTGCTTTGGAAGTATTATTACATGCTCACTTTTCTTTCCCTTTTTTTGTACCATCAGATTTTATATTTCAATCTGGGCATGGTTGCATGTTTGACTAGAGGGGGAATAAGTTGTGTGTCATGTTAGCATAGTACACTCATTCATCTTTGCAGTTAAATGCCTTTGTATATTGAATAATTTCAAGTAAATCCATTTAAAGAAGAGCTGTTTCCTTGAATGCATAGATAAAAGTAAATAAAGTAATATTTATATATGAATGCACACACTAATAACATTCTGTTTACATTTATTCAGCAAACATGTAAATCCATGTGGAAATTGCCTCTTATTGCTAGTGCAGACAAGATGTCCATGTGTGTGTGTATGTGTGTGTGTTTGCGTGGTGTGTGTGTGTGTTTGCTAGAGAGAACTTGACATATTTCCTTTCACCCTCACTGCATGATTTAACTCTTTTACGGACAACTGAAGACTGACATTCAAACTGAATATATCCCATTTTTATGAAAAGAACATGAGCCCTTAAAACACTCACTCAATTTTCAGATTCACTCAAAGTCCTGGTTTGCTCTCTCTAGGATTTGGCAGAAATGTTATCAGAAAATATATAACCTGGAGTGTATTGCAGTTTATATAGATGCCTATGTTTACCAGGGACCAGAGGCAAGATTAAGAAATGAAACTCGCCACTGCTTCGACTGGCGATTCAGGTAACTGCAGCCACGAGCCAAGCCGTCATGGGAGCGTGCACAAACTGAAGCTATAATGTTGTTTACTACGCTTTTTCTTCATAGTTACACTTTTTAGTGTCTTTCAGCTGATCCGGATCGTTTGCTGACGGCAGAAGAATCCATATCTATCGCTTACAGTGTTTGAATTTACCATGACCGTCTTCTTCCTGTATCAAAACTGTCAGGGATGTGGATGTAGAGTCATTTGATGTCGCATCCGCAGGGCAGCGCGGGAAATTCGGACACCGAATTGCAGCACATTTTGCAGCACACAGCCTGTTCAAGGCAACGGAGAGAGACGTGGGTGGGCTCGTTCTTTTTGGTATTTAGTGCTTCATCACCCATTAGCATTAAAAAAAATGGACATGCATATTTGTTTGTTTTTAAAATTCCTACCTCTAGTCCCTTATAAAGCTTATATAAAGGTTTGGTTGTCATGCTTAGAAACAACAGATAAACAAATAGGACTATTTCCTTTGCAGAGAAATGAAAATAACAAAAGAAAAAGACAATGTAGCCAGACAATAAAGCAAAAAAGCTAAGAAAACCAAAAGCTAGAGAAAATTAAACTGTAGTTATCTTGCTAAAACATGAGACAAAAGATTTGGCAAAAAAAAAAAAAAAGGAAAGAAGCAAAGAAAAAGAAAAGAAAACAAAAAACAAAATGTAGAAATTTGAGAAGCTCTCCTCAAACAGGTGTTCCTTAGAAATGCAGGTATGAATTACAAATGCCGTGGATGAACAGGAGTGTGCTACAGCCTGACACACGTCTGGCCTCCAAACACCGGCCCACCTTCCATGAGATACCAGAGTCGGGCTGGCGCCACCATCTGCAGCTTAGCTAAACAAGATGAGCTGGCCAGCTCTTCCACACTTAGAGGTGTCTCTTGTATTTACAGCCCCCTTAACCCTGATCTCCCCAACACATAGCATTACATCACTGATCCCTATTGAGACTAACTGCAAAGCACAGGCTGACGTGTTCCACCACCATTTACTGTCTCATGAATTTGCACCTGCTTGACTTCCAGTTTATGCTGCTTTGGGATAACCCTGAACAGTGAATAATGAGACATTCTCAGTGTATTTATTGTGGATTTCTATGCACATAGTTGGCGTAGTATGACAGGCGGTAGCAGCTGCTGGAGTATGCAGCTCTCCCTGATGGAAGGTGTGATGATGAAACCAGTGTGACCTGATTTATTCGTATACAAGCGCCCACAGAGGAGTCACAGCAAGTATTTCTGTATGGATTTTCTGGGGACTTGACATTGGAGGCCTCACTCTCTAAAAAAAAAAAAAAAAAAACCAGGGCCATCTTTTGCGAGGGGGGGCGGAGGGTCTAAAATAAAATCAGCTGTCACTGTGTGCTCGTTGGACAGAGTTGAGCACATAGTACTGGAGCTGGTCTCCATCACTGACTGGGATTTGCTTTTGGCTTGGAAAGACCCTGCAGGCCAGGGGTGCAGTGGCCTTCTTGTGGGATTCTACTTGCTGAGTTCATATTTTTGTAAATCAACATCATCTTCCCCTGGTAGGTAACTGCATTCTCCACAAGGTGCTTTTGTCTGTGAAATGAGGACAATTTTGTTGAAATATATAAATGATTTTGGCTTTATTTTTATATTTATCATATTTATAATAAAACAAAACAAATTGTCAATAATGTCACCAGGCACACTGTACGGCTATTACTTAAATCTGCATAAATTCATGTTATTATCATGCCGAATGTGTTTGCTAAAAAATTTTTTTTAAAGAAGTATATTAATATATATATATATATATCAGTAAAACTAAGATGCTAAATTTATTGAATTTTTAGCTCAAGGAGATGTTAGATTTATTCAGTAAATTATCTGAATGTAAATTAGTTGGAACCAGATGGAATACTGAGCTGCAGAGTTGTTTGTGTGAAGGCCAATCTTTCTAGATGTCAAGCTGCTCCATCTCCTCAGGTCATGAAATAAATTATTTTTAAGGAGTAATTGGAAATCTAGTCTCAAGTACAAGGTCATCAGTGCAAGTTTTCTAGATGCTTTTGGAAAGGAAAACCTTGACCTACCAGCTTTCCTCTATATTTCACAGAGAAACACGACCCATCACGGTAAAGTTTAAAATAGGCTTGATTTATTTTTGCCAGTACATGGCGCCGAGATTACTTCACTTTCTTGTTATTTGAGCTCTTGCCCCAACCTTAAATGTCATGTGATAGCCTAAGCCTGTTAACAGATTTGACAGAAAATTTTAGTCCCGACCACAGTCATTTACAGCCCTTAAGTCTTTGCCCTAGTTCTGAAGTCTCACTTGTGAAGAAGATATGTGAAGTAAGTGAAATGAAATAATGTGGAATGGCTGCCCATAAACTGTCTTAATGCACTGGTTCATTTACTCAAACATATGTCCAAGTTTTAAGCTGTTGAACTTCAAATCAAAGCTAGTTGGCATTGGAAAACAGTAGTAAAAAGCAGCAAAGATGGTATGGCAACGCTGATGATAAAATGTCTTTTTGTCATAATATTAATATTAATTAGGATTTTAATTAGTGTACTACTGTATGTAGCCTGCCTATCTGAAAGGCTTATTCTTATCATTTGCAACTCTGGAAACTGATTAAAAAGTTGGACCTGTTTTGATGTTTCTGGCATGCTGTATATATTCTGTAATTAAATATGTCCTTTGCTGCAGAAAAACTATTCCAAATGTCAACAGGTACTTCAGTTCATTGATTTTAAGTGTTATTTATTCATCCTAAAGCAGAGGTAAGATACATCAACAAGCACTGAACTATGAATACTTTAGACAGACAAAAATATGTGAAGAAAAAGACCTTGTGGATGTTGGTAATTAGTAAATAAATACTCTTTTTAAGCACATTTCAGTCCTAAAAGTAACATTGAATGTTTTATGGATCATTCTTCCAAGACAACAAAGGAATAGAATAAATTATGATGCAACATCTTGGATGATTACTTAAACCTAACCTTTCCATTCCTTTGCTATTCATTCTTGTTTTGACTGGTTCTGAAAGTACTACAATAACATTTATGCCCATCAAAACCCAAATCTAGGTTATACATAGGCCTATAATCTAAATTGGACAGGGTCATCAAACTCCTGAGTCACACGTTAATCCAAGACAACTGAAACAAGGGGGGATGGCTGTATATAATGAAACAGTCTCTCGATTTGACAAAGGTCCAAAATGTTTCCACTTAGGACGTATGCATTAAACATCACCACACATAATGATAATGAGTTTGACTTTGGATGGTTGTTTACCAGCTTTTTAATAAATCCAGTACATCCTTTGAGAAACTGCATGTCAGGACACAGGTGTGCAATTGATTTAAATGATGTCCCAGAGGAGGATCATTACATGCACACCACCTGCACCGCAGCCCCTTGTAGGCAGCATCGTGGCTCATATTTAGCTTTCTTTAAGATCCTGTTTACAAATGGAATTTTGAAGACTGGTGCTACTCAGTATTTATAATTACTCACTTTGAAAATAATCATAACAAAAGCAACATAAGTAGATTTAGATCATTTAGATTTAGTTTTTAAATTGTACATAAAGCATGATTTTGAATGCATAGACTGGCTGACACCAAATGGAGCAGGTAATAAGCATTTTTTTAAACAGTTGGCTTTGTATGCTTTAGCTGCTGGCAGCGCAAGTTTAACCAGGGCTGGACATCCTGAAAGATTTAAACCAGAGGAATCAGGATTCACTCTGTGGACTCAGAGGTCATCCCACCAGCTAACTGAGAGGCCATGTACCAGGCAGCTGTCTCCAAGCGAGCAGACAACACCATCTCCAGCGGGGTACTTTGGCTTGTGCATGGATTTGAGTACCAACGTTTCAAATACAAGTAGTTGCAGTGCCTAACCTGAAAAAGTTGTTAATACTGAAAAACAAACTTTCATTTTTTAAATTGCACCGGTCAGTTTGCGTTCCTGTTGCACAGTGATGCATATTTATCTGTAGTTGTGTCATAGCTGCACTGTGCTGAGCAGGCATTGTCACCATTATAGCTCATGTTGTTGTGCAGTATTAGCAGACATGATGACAGGGTTGCATCTGTGACTGTGGAGGGGTCAGTGTTTCCATACATGCACAGTATAAATAAAGGGAAAGATGAGCCTTGTGTGACTGAAACATTTCATAAATACAACACACATTTGTGTCTGCAAACAAAAAGAAAAACAACTTAACAAGCTGCATCACCCATGACTGCAGCCTGTGCTGTGTGCATGTCAGACCAAATAGCCCTATTAAGCAGCTGTTTGATTCCAGTTCACGTTGAAGTGGAGGCAGCTAATGATATTTCCTGCCTCATTAGGTCATGGAGGAGTCGGAGGTCTGTTCCCTGCCTGGGGGACTTGCAAGTGTGAGGAAACAATTTGAGACCCAGGAAACTGCAACATCACTTAATGTTACCCAGTTTCATTTTCATCACAGAACTGTGCAGGTGAATAGATCACAGCTTTTAGCTTCATTAGTTTAAAACGGAGTGCTCAAAAGAGATAACGGTGTCCAGATCGTAACGTTTGGCATGCCCTGAGCTGGCTCCTGTTATGCCCTAACATTTAGTTTTCCAAAACACATGCAAGGGGACATTTGCAAGTGAAAATACAGAATTTGGGCTGGATGTTAACAGGGAGGCTCTTTTGTACTGCATGTTGCACCTGCCCCAGAGTGTGTGTTTAAGGTGCTGGCATTACTTGACATTTCTAACAGCTTCCATGCAAGCATTCAGGGCATTCTGATTTACATCAAAGCTCCTTTCAGTTAACAGGAGCATAACAAAGTAAAGGAGAATGTCTAATTTCTTACTTTGCAAAGGCACGGTATAAAGTAAGAGCATGGCACATTCTCTGTCATCTTGCCTCCATCTGTGAATACTCATCTAAAAATGCAGTGAGCTCTCCAACATCTCCCCTGCATGGTGTTCAGTTGTGGACTATAAATCTTTGGCAGGTAGAGTAAATGGGGGGGGGGGGGATTTTTCATTTGTGGCTATGGTAAAGAGTGGAGATGATGTGGTGAACGAACTAATTTGTGTTTTTATGTATGCATGGCATGTGAATATTTTTACTCTGTTTGACAACCAACTCCTTCACCCTGACAGGAAATGTCAAACTCAGAGGTGACAGTGTCAAGCAGCAGCAGGCAGGTCATCCCAGGCAGTCAGCAGCTTCATTTCCAAGAAACTATGGTATGCATTACATACTATCACTGTGTTTTTGCTGTGAGGTTTGCAAGTCAGTTTAGAAATGCAAAGTAAAAACTGTCAGTGTTTTTTAAACAATTATTGATTGGTAGAGAAATCAGTTTCAAAATCTGAAGCAAATAGAGATATGGCTGACCTCTTACTGTGCATCACTTCACTTTATTTTTAACCATTTCCAATTTAAAATGCCCACAGGTGTCAAGCAGTGACAACAACCTTGCATCTAGTTATGAAAACCATCAAAATGAAACAGGTAAGATGTTATAAAATATCTTATTCTAGAGCATTCTGTATGGTCAGTCACAGTGGTTCTGTTTAATTCAACCCTGCCTTTGTTGTTTTGGCTGTGCTTGTTTTAGAGGAAGAGCTTCCCAGGTATACTACAAAAGAGCTGAGAGATCACTTTGAGAGAACTATAGAGGAGGCTGCTGCACACAAGCCAGTTAAGGTAATCATGTCTATTTTAGCTCAGTCAAGTGTTACAAATTATTTTTAATTCATTTATTTAAGAAATAATAAATACTGTATATTAATTAACTGCTTATAACCCTTAAGATGTCAGACCTGGTTTATTTGAGTCCTTTTGTAAGAGTTTGGTTTGATGCTGTCCTCTAGCAAACAAGAAAAGAATGACAGCAATGATAAACTTCCACTTTTAGGAACAAGAACATCAGTTACTGTGTGGTGTGAGCCTCATGTTCCATTAATTTTTCATACTGGGGTCTTGTCTGACATAAAACACCCTGATAATGAATATTTTTGTCATGTATATTGACATATATTAGAGGAATGACTACCACATTTTAAAAAAGAGGGGGGGGGGGGGGGGTGTAAGTTATTTCAGAGATAACGTTTTAGTCCTGTCTTTGTTGGGGTTGGGCAATAATGGCACATATTCTTAGAGGCTTTTTATACTTTCACAGAGGAATGGGGCACTGACTCTACAGACTTTCTCAACACAGACAGGCACACTTGTGCAATCCTTCAAAAACCTATCAACTCATTGCCACTTGGAGTTGACAGTATGAGATGGTCTCAGGCTGATTGGCTGAAAGTAGCCTAAAGCCCAGGCCAACTACAGGTGACAACAACCAATATCCCAGCAAAGATAATAAAGCAATAGAATGGATAATTGCAAACAAGGCACAGGAAGCTACAGTAATTATGATACCACATTTCATTTCATTCCATAATAAAGCAAATCTTTTTACTCCATGTTTTCAATGGATAAAGCACCAACAACAGTGCTTATACAACAAAGAGCTGCCCACAGGTCAGACTTCCCACATTCTTGTAATACTGCCCCCAGATGGCAGCAAAATGCTAAACCAAACAGATGTGTAGCTGCAGGAGCTATAAAGCAGAACACAAAGTTTAAATCTTTAGTCTCGGAGAGACAAAGGCTATGTCTACACTAATAGATTAATGTCCGACTATTGAAGCAATGGCTGCGCAGAGAAAACAAGATTTTTTACTTTGGACTGATGATAAGGTGGTGTTGTTGCCAAGAGTAATAAATGACTATAAAACTTTTATGGCCAGGCAAAATATCAACTGGAAGTTGCGCTGTTTAGGCTATTTTTCCGTGGTGCGCTTTGTTATCAGTCTCTGGCAAGTTTTTGTTGTTGTCACCTCCTTTCATTGAACGGCGAAGTTATCCATACTAGGCTGGGAATAACACATCCCTCCTTACCCAGCTAAAAAGATATGCAAATGAGGGACCCCTAAACACCGGGTGAATGTGAATAATCAGGGGTATCAGCTAAATGCATGCACATTTAAGCACTTACTGTAAATGGCCTAGTGTAGATGTGGCCAAAGCTCGCCAATAAGTAGTAGTGGGCCAAAAGGACTGTTGCAAGTTTTGGTATAATACTGGGCTGAAAATCTTAAGAGTTATAAGATCTTACGGGGGATTTATTTGTTTGGTGGGGCACAAAAAAGAGCAACAGTTGAGATTCTTTTACTGTTGAATGGACAGGCATTCTTCTATGTTGATTATTCGTGTTTTTTTTTTTTAGATGTTTTCTGGAAGTGATACAGCATTGTCATGTGTAGCTTACACAGTTTTCAAAGATTTATCTGTTGGGTATATAGTAAGTTAATAGCACATTTATTCACCCATAAATAAAAATTTTTGTTCCTCACAAAGATTGGACGTGACATCAGCCGATCTAAGTGGTCTTCAAACGTGACTCAAAACAACACAGTGACTAGTGAGATGTACGAAGCATCCGCTGCTGAGGCAACAGAAGACACAGTGGCCACAGTGATGGATTATGAGGACTTCCCACCTCCACCAGTTGAGGATTCTGACTATCTTCCACCCCCTCCGCCAGACTTACTACAAATGCCATCAGACAGTGAAAATATTCCAGCGGGTCATTACTCACAGGAGCCTCCAGAGCCAGTAAACCCGTCCAAACACCCACTCAGCAGAGAGGCTTATTTCAAGCAGAAGAGTATGTCTGAGCTGAAACGCCTTTACAAGCACATTCATCCTGAGGTTCGCAAGAACATTGAAAAAGAGTTCTACACTGAATACAATGAAACTGAAAACAACCAGGTAGAGAGCCAAGCATACATGTATGAAGATGATGGTGGCAGCCCAGATGAAGAGGAATATGGGGAGTGGGAGGAGATTCTGCCTGGGGAGGTGCAAGCAATGCGTTGGATGTTTGAAAATAAACCACTGGATGCCATTAAAGATGAAACTCCTGAAGAGGACGAAGACAACAAGAAAATAACTGAACAGGAAATGATTCTGGGGAAAGATGTGAAGCGCACTGCATGGATGTTTGAGACCAAGCCAATGGATGAGCTGGGCTCACTCAACACAAACTCAATAGAATATAAAAACAAATTCAATAAATTTGACAAGGGCGATGTTCGTGCTGCAGCGTGGTTGTTTGAAACCCAAACTATGGATTCTCTAAACAAAATGCACACAGAGGAGGATCTAACAAAAGAGATAGTGTTTACAGAAGAGGATGGAAATGCTACAATCTACATGATTGACAATAAGTTCATGGAAAGCCTTGGTCACACTGAGACCATCGACGAGAGCCACCTACTTAGCCTACGATCAGTTTTAGAGGAAATTACCGGAGAAGTGAAAACTGTTACAAGTACTTTTGATACTCAGTTCAAATGTATCATCATGGGACAATCAAGCCAGATGCTGGAGATTAAGTCTGTGCGCAAAATTGAAACTGAATTGGAGAATTCTATAGCTTCACGCTGGCTTTTTGATACTCAGCCTCTGGACATGACAAACAGGGAACCTGCTCCCTTAAAACTTGTGTGTAGTCTGTCCATGGAGGATAGCAGTAAAGGAGGCTGGGGCAGGTGGTTGTTTGAGATAAAGACATTAAATTCTCTCAATGAGTGGGAAAGTTCGCAAGTGGAGAAGAAAGAAATAATGGGTGCAGATGTGCGCAAACATTGCTTAGTCTTTGAAACGCAGCCAATGGATTCTCTAAAGGACGACTCCAATGCCAAACCTCAATCTATTGAAGATGTTATTGGGGGCAATGTTAGATCTGCAAGAAACTTTTTTGAAAGCAGCCCTCAAGCAGTCAGGAAAAATCATCCAGAGGTTGGAAAACTTAAAAAGGCAACAGTTGATGAAGAAATGAAAGGGGATGTGAGACATCAAAAGTGGCGCTTTGAGAGTCAGCCTCTAGAGCACATAAGAGAGGAAAAGAAAGAGATTGCTCGTACTGTGAATGTTGAGGAGGACCTCACACAGGAGGATGGCACAAGCTGCAGGGCAGATGTTCGCAGGAACTGCTGGGTATTTGAGACACAGCCAATGGATACTTTAAAGGATTATTCGAATGCTCGGCCCCTGACAAAAGAGGAAATTATCGCAGGTAACGTGAGATCAGCCAGGCATTACTTTGAAATGATTCCAAGTGAAGAGTTGAAGGAATTGGAAGAGGTAGGCAAACTGAAAAAATCAGTAGCACTTAATGAGGAAAAGGGAGATGTCAGACATCAGAAATGGCGATTTGAAAGCCAACCTCTGGAGCAAATTAGAGAGGGAGAGAAAGAAATCATACGAACAATTGACATGGAAGAAATCGATAAAGTGGATGTGCTGAATTACAAGCAGATCTTTGAGAGCACAGATTTAAACAGAAGAAATGAGTCCCAAAAGATCCACATAGAGGGTGTAACATCTGGCTCTGTGAAATCAAATAAGAACCTGTTTGAGACTTCTGCATTGTATGCCATGCAAGACAGCTCTGGGCACTTCCATGAGGTGAAAACAGTCCGCCGTGAGGAAGTTGTAAAAGGTGACGTAACAACCTGCAAATGGATGTTTGAAACACGCCCAATTGATCAGTTTGATGAAAGCATTGAAAACTACCAAATTATTAAGGGCATATCCAAACAAGAAATCGAGTCCGGAGATGTCAAAACTGCTAAGTGGTTGTTTGAAACGCAGCCTCTTGATGCTATTAAGTATTTCAGCAATATTGAAGATGAAGAAACTGTGGGAATAAGTAAAAATCTTGATGTGGTGAAGGGGGATGTGAAAACCTGCAAGTGGCTTTTTGAGACAAAACCAATGGACATCCTGTATGAAAGAGTGGAGTGTAAGGGCGAAAATGAATCTGAGGAAATCCATAAAGGAGATGTCAAAACCTGCACATGGCTATTTGAAACGCAAGCCCTTGATGCTATCCACGATGAGACACAAACAGTTTTGAAAACATGCACTGTAAATCAGGAGGATATTAGAGGAAAAGATGTGAGAATGGCCTGTTTTCTCTTTGAGACAGAGAAACTGGAGAATCTCACTGGGGAGGAGGAAGGCTCATATAAACGTGTCACAGAGATAGACATTGGATCTGGAGATGTGTCAAGGATGAAGTATATTTTTGAAAATCAAACATCCGATATTATGACTTCCACGTCTGAAGAAGTGATGCAAAAGCTAAAAAGAGTTCAGACTGAGGACATACAAAAAGGAAACGTTGTGAACTGCAAATGGCTGTTCGAAAACCAATCCATAGATAGCATACATGACAGCCAAGAGGAATATATTAGCAGCCGTACAGTAAACGATGTCCAAGGAGGCGATGTAAACAAGGGTCGTTTTATTTTTGAAACCAACTCCTTAGACAAAATCCAAGAAGATATGTCTGAGACAGAGCTGATGAGAAAGCAAAGAATCATCTGTGATGAAGAAGAGAAAGGGGATGTCAGAAATTACACCATGATGTTTGAAACTCAGCCCCTTTATGCCATTCAGGACAAAGAGGGGCACTACCACGAGGTCACCACTGTCACCAGTGAGGAGATAAAACAGGGAAATGTCATCGGAACCCGGTGGTTGTTTGAAACTAAGCCTCTGGATGCTATTAAGGACACAGATGAGGTTTATATCATCAAATCTGTCACACAACAGGATGTGCAAAAGGGAGACGTCATGTCTGCCAAGTGGAAATTTGAGACACAACCTCTTGACAGGATTGCTGAAGAAAAGAAGGCTTTAATAAAAACTGTGGATGACATACAAGGGGGTGATGTTAGAATGAATAAGCACCGTTTTGAGACTGACACCTTGTCACAAGGATCTGTTCGGACTGTTAATGTGAGTGAAATACAAAAAGGAGATGTCAGGACTGCGAAGTGGAGATTTGAAACCCAGTCCATTGACAAAATAAGAAGCATGAGCTCTGAAAATCTTATTGAAACGGTTAAACAGGAGGAGGTTGCAAAGGGAGATGTTAAGCAATCAGTGTGGCTCTTTGAGAAAAATCCTCTTGACCATATTAAAGAAACAGATGAGGAAGAGGACACAACTACAAGTCAAGAGGAGATTCCCAAAGCAGATGTAAAGACAAAAACATGGCTCTTTGAAACTACGCCATTTGATGACTTCAATGAGAGTAAAATGGAAAAAACTGAAATATTGGGTAAAAGCATCAAGGGAACTCTTGAGGAACTTTACAGTCAGAAAATGGTGAGGTCAAAAGGTATACTCATTGAAGCTGATGAAATTGGTGATGTAAGGATGGCAAAATACCAGCTAATGAATCAGGATGCTCCAGAGATTCAACGAGAGGAAGTCATCAGTGGAGATCTGCAGACTATTATGATGAACCTGCTAAACAGACAGGATAGAAAGGAGCAGCAGATAGTCATAGATTCAGATGAGAAAGGAAATATCAGTTCAACAGTGCAGCAACTATTCAGTCAAGAAAGAGCTAGTAGTATTGAAAAAGAAGAAATACTGCGTGGTGACATCCGAGAAGCTATAAATAACCTCTTCAATGAGAGCGGATCAGCAAAACATGGAATACTCATTCAAGAGGATGAAAAAGGTGATGTACAGATGACTTTATATTCTCTTCTGCATAAACATGAAGACATCAATGTTGAAAAGGAAGACATTGTAAAAGGGGATATCAAGAGTGCTCTTGAGAAACTGTCCAGCTCAGACAAGTCAGATCAGGCAATGAAGATAAAAGTAGATGAGACTGAAAAAGGAAATGTCAACTTTTACTCTACATGCATTGAATCTGGAGCTCTGGACTATCTAAAACAGCTCCATTTAGGACCTGATGAGACTCCACCCGACACATCAAAGAAAGAGAAGATTATTGGGGGTGATATTAAGAGTACCAAATTCATCCTTGGCAATAATCAAATGCAAATTGAACGTACAGTAGAAGATGTTATACCTGGAGATGTTCACAGCACAGTGAGAGTGTTCATGTCAGAGCCAACTGTCTCAACAGAGAGAATCCAAAAGGAGGATATAGTCAAAGGGGATTTAAGGGCAGCTTTGAACTCATTGTCTGAATCAGTGAATCAGGCGGTTGTTGTAGAGAAAGAGGAGGTGGTGAAAGGCAACATCCCAAAAGCTTTGCGGTGTTTGGAGAGAGCTCAGAGACGGTGCAAGGAGATGGAGAAGCCAGATATTATCCCAGGAAATATCAGAGGTGCTCTAAGATCTCTTGAGAAATCAGCAACATCCAGAGTTGAAGCCATTGTTGAAGATTTAGTTCCTGGAGATGTAAAGGGCACACTGAAATCTCTGGAACTGGCAAAGCAAGCAGTGAGGGAAGTTGAAAAGGAAGAAATTGTGAAGGGTGATATTCACACAGCACTGCAAAGTCTACAAGATGCATCCAGCGAGAAGAAAAAGCTTCAACAGGAAATTGATGTCCAGGGAGATGTCAGAGGGACAATTCAACTTTTCATGGAGCCTCCACCTTCACCAAGGATGCAAAGAAGCCCAAGCCTTGAAGGTGAAGCAAAGGGTGATGTCAAGATGTCAATTAAGTCATTATATGAGATGCAGGAACAAACCCATCTGGAAAAAGAAGAAGTGATCAAAGGTGATGTTAAAGGCACTATTAAATCACTGTTGGAAACAGCGCAGCGTGAGACTCCCAAAGTCAGGCATGGAGCTTACAGAAGAGTTAGAGTCAAGCAGAGCCCTCCTGTGAAAAACATGAATGCTGATGCACAAAGGAGCATACAAAAGATAAAAACAACTAAACAAGTTGAAGCATCTCATGACAAGCATGTTAATGAAACCAATACAATCATAAAGACATGCACTGCAGAGCAGTCTTCCCAAAAATCTTCCCAGCAGTCAACTCTAGTGGAGCACAAAACTATTACTCAGAATCATGACATCAAAACAGTAAAGACAGAGTTTCGTAATCTTAAAGCAAGCCCAAAGGGGATGGTCAAATTGGGTAAAACCAAAGTAAAAACTGAGATTTACAAGTTAAAGCCAGAAACACCAGAGCCTGATCTGCCACTTCCACCGCCACCTCCACCACTGACAGATGCTGACCTTCTTCCTCCTCCTCCTCCTAGTCCTCTTCCTCCCTCTGCTGACACTGACATTGATCACCTTCCTCCTCCACCACCGCCTCTTCTCCCCGGTGAGCAGGACTTCCTCCCTCCTCCTCCATCTCAGCAAGAACTGGATAGTATGCCAATACAGGAAATGCATCCTTCACCAACAAAAGCAAAAAGGATGACGGTGAAAAAAGTGAAAGCTCCTGCTCTTCACCCAGTTCCAAAACTGGAGCCTAAAGTGGAAATCAGTCAAACACAACGGGCAACATCTGAAAAATGTGTGGAAATGAGCCTAAACCAAACAAAAACAACTACGCTTACATCAAAAACGGAAATTCCACTGCCACCAGAGTCGCCGCGGCCATTAAAGAAAGTTTATGTTAATCCTGTGAGATTCACTCCTCCACCTTCTCCTCCTCCCATCATGAGAGGGAAAATGAGTAGATTTACTACACCGTTAATAAAGGCTGAAGAAAAGTACCGGAAGCTGAAAGAGGAAAGTACACCCCCAACCACTCCACCTCCCACTTTCATACATGACTCAGTTAGTGCCGCTCTTGAAATGCTTTCCACTGTGGAGCAGTCAGATCACAGCAGCTCAGGAATCACACAGAAGAGGGATGAAAAGATGGTAGAGGGTGTTCATTCTGACTCCCTATCATCTGATTTATCCAAGCAAGTTTTACTCTCAAATAGCTCTCAAAGCAAAGTCAGCACTCCACAAGAGAAAATAACTGCAGATTCAAAAATGGTAGCCTCTGCTAAACAACAAATTGTATCCAGTGAATCTACCAAGGTTGTGTCTGTTCAGAAGACCTCATCCATCTCCAGTGTGAAACAACACTCTCATACGACAACAGAGAAATCTGTTTCTGTTTCCTCGAAACGGTCCACTTCATCTGTCATGTCTGACAAAGTCCAGACCTCTGTCACTAGTACGGCAAAAACAGAAAACATGACTGCGCAAGCAAAGAAAGACTCCAAAAGTCAGATAACAAAGGGCTCCAACAGATCTGAAGATACAAAAGAAAACAAAATCCCTGCTCAAAAATTGAAACATGAAACTGAAATAATACAGTCTCCCAAAAATCTTACTGGAATAGAAAATGTGAAGGACTCCAAATCACCACAGTTTAATAACAAAAAGAAACCTGATGATTCCCCAGCAAAGATCCAGGAGGAGGTTTCCAATCAACCAGTGCAAGCAGAGAAGATAGCTGCCAATGCAAATGGAAAGTCTGGGAAACAAAACCAAAAGGTGAAAAAGAACAATAAACATGAAAAGCAAATCGAGATAAAAATCTCCAGTGAGAGTGAGAAGCTGAGTGTTTCACAAGATATGAAAGTAGAATTGAGGGAGGTGGCTGTTCCTGCGTCCCCTGCTGCTGCTGTGCCTGCAAACAATAACAACAACCAACCAGAAGCTCCAACTCCAGTAAAAAAGAAAAAGAAATCCAAAAAGTCTAGACCAAGCATTCAGCCAGGTCAAGGAAAGGATATCCTCTCTGAGTCAAAGACAGAAATAACAGAAACCAAGATAACTCACCAAGCTCAGGAGGCAATTGCTGTTGCCCAGATTAACAAAAAAGAAGAACACATTCAAGTCAAGAGAGAAGTTATTAGCACTGACAGCAAAGACAATCAGATTTCCCTACAACAAAAGGTGCTTCAAAAGCCAGGGAAGGGATCTCAAAAGAAAGGAGTGACAGTTACTCAGCAACTAGCCGAGGAACCTCCAAGAAAAAGTGGTGATGTCCCAATTAATGTGACAGGCAAGTCAGAGCAAAGTGAGCGTGTAAAATCCACAACAGGGAGAACAGAGGATTCTCAGAGACGAGAGGTCCAAGTGTTAATGTCTCACATCACAGAGATACAAAGCATTTCAGAGAAAACTGATTCCAAAGCCGTAAAGAGTCTGCTAAATACAGTGCCAGAGTGGCTCATATCTCCGGAAAAGAAACGTGAGCTAGAAGGATTTACAGCCAAAAGTGATGCTCAAAAGAATGAACATATTCTTTCAAACTTAAGGAAATTGGCACAGTCAAAATTGATGCATCTAGCAGACAGAACAATAGAGAAGCTTGAGGCTGAGCCATCCGGGGAGAAAACACTTTCTGGCTCTGCATCACCAAGAATATCCAAGATCAGTATCGGTTCTGCAAAAATTGAGAATCAAACCCAAAAAAAGACCTCACATGAAAGCAGGAAAGAAGAGATGAGTCTATCGAAATCTGTCGACCTTCGAGCTCCCTCACCTTCACTCAGGATGCGTTCACCCTCCCCAACATTCATCACCATCGAGTCTACACGAAGAACTGACTCGCCACAGAGAGTTACACCATCACCTACTCTGCTACACAGGCCGCCTACGCCACCAACCCCACCACCACGCAGGTGTGACACTCCGACATCCCGTCTAAACAGAATCACACCCTCTCCAACTTTTGACAGAGCTGAAAATTTGGCTCGACTTAAAGACACAACGGCAAAGCTCTCACGTGGCGTCACCCCACCCCCGCTACTTACCCATCAAATCCCAGAGAAGAAATCAGAGATTGTAGAATCACCTGCATCATTCCATCGGCAAATCAAAATAGATTCCCAGGTTGTGGAAACTTCGGGGACACTGACTGCAACAAAAAAGCGCACCAAAAGTTTATCTGAGGAGGTTCAGCAGGCTGATGCACAAGCTCAGGCTCAAAGCAGGTTTGAGACCCATGATGAAGCAGGTCATGATGACCCAAATCTTGTCGACTCATCAGATGATTCAGAACCATCCTCTGCATCTGTCAAAGAAAAGAGAGAGTTCTTTGAAGAGGCTCGAAAAGCTGAAATGAATAAAATCTATGTGCGCAAGGAGCCCATCAATATCCCTGAACGACTGGGCCCAGAGATTGAGGAGTGCGAACCAGAAAACATGAACAAAGAAAGCATTGAGCTTCCCAGGGCAGACTTATCTAATCTTGTAAACAAATTTGAATCTCCAGAAGAGAAACTATACAGCACAAAAGAGGCTATCTCACTCACAGAGCGTCTTCACCATGACAGCGAAAGCACAGATCATGACATAGAGAAAGAAGACATCCTAGAACAGGAAGTGCCAACTTTTGACATCCAGGCGATTAAAAATGTTTTTGAACTTGGCGAGCAAAGTTCTTCATTCAAAGAGGAGAGAAAGGATCAGGCGGAGTTTGTGTCGAGTCTGAGTGAAACAACGGCAGACACTTCAAAGCGGGAAAGGCCTCAAGAGGCAATGGGAGGCTCAAGGCAGAGCACTCCCCTCCCTCCACAGAAAACTGAGGCAGATATTGTTCCAGTACAACCATCAGGTTTCTCTGAAACCAAATCAGTAACTGAACATTTCTCAAATGTTGATGAATTTGGCAATAAGGTCACTGGAACAGTAACATCTGTCACTGAGCACTCGCAGAGTGTGTCAGCTCAGCGGAGTTCCTTTCTCCTATGCTGATGCTGTTAAAAGAAAAGCTGCAAGACGAACAGAGACATATGATGAAGATGCCACTGAAAAGTTGCTGAAGAATTTCCATCAAACACGGACAGAGAGCGAGACAGTTTTCAAGAATCTTAGCTACATGGTTTCTGGGGAGACAGCTTCACAAACTGTGTCACATCACATGAAGATTGTCTCATCGGGTAAAAAGTGCATGGCATGGAATAGCACAAATTAATGGCATGGGCTATGGCTGAATGGACTTTCTGTTTTATAGAAGTACTGCTAACTAACTAAGTACAGTTTTGTTTGGATTGTTCAGGGTTTTTGTAAAATAAAAATGGCCTGTAATAACCGTCAAGACTAACTATCGACCATGTCAACACCATGACTAAATGTTAGCAAGCTAGCATGTTGTAGCATTGCTAACAGATATATTTCTCAGTGGTAATTCTGCCTTCAGACAATAGATTGTAGAGGTGGGCAAAGTCATCCTGGGGTCACTTTTTCAAGTTCTTGCGTATCACTAACCCGATGCTACATATAACTAGAAGTTGCTGACCACTTTGATACACTATAATCCTAACTCTTTAATCTTCTACAAGTGGAGAACAAGTCCAGTTGCTGGTACAGATTTGGATCCATAAAATTGTGGAGTACGTTTTTAGTATTGCATTTTTATCGTAGTCATTTTAGTTTTTGGCTTCAGATGTGATCACATTTGAATTAACGGGTAAAGTCTAAAGAAAAAATCTAAATGGATTCAACTGGGACGGTTAGATGGCTGCAAACACTGTAGAAAAGTCACAATTTTACTTTGTGATGCCACTCACAGCTACATAGCATCTCTGCCCTCAGTCGACATGTTTCATAGTCAGTAGGTTTATCATTGGTGGCCTAATTAAAATGTTTACATTGTGTAATAGACATTTGTCACCAAAGATTTCTACTTTTGTTCAATCCTGCTTAAAGAATCATTTCCTAGTTCCAACTTCTTTTCCATATATGGTCAGTAATGACACCCCCCCACCCCCCACCCACCCATCCCCCAAAGTCCATGATGCAATGCTCAGACTCGAAACTTAGCCTTGACTATGGCAGTTACGAAACCAATGGCTATCAACGTCATAGATCCACTTCTTATGTCCAGTCTGTGGACACTCTGAAAGCAGTCGGCATGTGCTAAAGCATATCCTGCTTCATCGTCTCTTACACTCTCTTACAATGCTGTACTTCACAACAAAAAGCATTCTGCTGTGAACTGAAAAACTGGTGAACAGGAATACAATTATGAGCACGTTCATTGACGTCATAAAAAAAAAAAATAGGGCTATTTCCTGAAAGGCCCTTTTTTCATCAGAATTATCTTTCAATCTATGATTTTGTTGTTGCCGTGGCAGCCATTCAGTGGTCATGCATAGTTCCTCAGGTTCTTGGTCAGATCAATCCGTTGCATGTCCTGTCTGGTCCAAAAGCACCAAAATGGCTAAATGACAGTTCAAGGTTACAGAACAGTAATTCCCATTGTGCTTGAGGACAACTAAGGAGCTCACCAACAAAGTTATTCTAATTAAGTCTGTAGGGAATGCGAGTGTCTGTGAAGATCTCCATAGAAAGATTTATCACATATTTATACTCTGGACCAAAATAGCTGCTCAACAAACTGTCATTGCAATGTGCATAGTTAGTGTTGCTATAACAGTATCGCATGATAATGTTCCAATTTTGCATTTAAGATCTTGTTTGTTTGTTTGTTTGTTTTTGTTTTGTTTTTTTGTTTGTTTTTGGTTTTAGTAATTAACCCTGGAAAACATCAAAATTCAGTTACATGATTTCATCCAGTTTGTAACTTTTTTTTCTTTTTAGTTGCAGCGGCCTTTTCAAGGGTGGCCTCTTATATCAAAAGGGAAATTTTCCTAGTATAAATGATACAATTGCCCATTAAATTAAAGCATTCCTATATTTTTATGAATTTTCCATATACTGTAATTTTCCAACAGGACCATTATGGTTTGCAGTTTTTAGTTTCTTCATGACAGTTTCATTTGTGATTTTTGTAAGTGTCCAAAATGCATTTGAGGTTTGCATGGGTGTATTTGCATGTGAGTGAAAAAAAGTTATATTGATTACAAACGTTAAATAGGAATAAAAATTGGTTAAAAAAATAAAAATAAAAAAAAGCTGCTGCTTTTTGTACCATCACTGTAAAAAAAAAAAACCTGCTGAAAAAATTCTAAAAAGATTTGCATTTTTATCTTTGAAACAGGTTCGAGTTCCGAAGTCGGAGCTCTGCACGGTTTGTCGGAGGAGAGCTTATCCGATGGATGCTCTGATAGTGGACAAAAAAAAGTACCATAAATCCTGTTTCCGCTGTGAACACTGTAATAATGCATTAAGGTAAAGCTCTTTTTTCTTTACCCTGGTTGGTAAGACATTGCATATTTAGAGTGTTAGCATTTGGTACTCTTTTTTTGTTTGTTTGTTTTTTGTAGTGTCTCTTATTGATCTTTCATCCCTTCCAATTTTCTCTATTTTGTCCTTTTCTTTTTTTTTTTTGGAAGCCTGGGAAATTATGTCTCTCTTCATGGACATTTCTACTGCCTACACCATTACAAACAACTCCTCAAGTCCAAAGGGAACTATGATAACGGACTTGGGCAGAAACCCCCGCTGGAAGTGGTGGACCTTTCCTGTCAGATGAGAAACTTGAATGGAGATATTCCATGAGCAGCATAACTTCAGTAGACAAAACCCAAAGAGGTGAAAATGAAATTACTAAAATATTTGATGACAGTAAACCACATCATAACAAAATATCTGTCGTTTGGCCCCCACAGGCTGATGCCCCCAAAAAATCCTTTAAAATAGAGGAAGATATTCAGTTAACTAGACCACAGTGGCCCCCTCCAGATAATTCCCCTTCATCTCCCAAACACCAACACAGAAAAGCTGTTCCCAGAAGTGTCCTTTGAAACAGAATTTTCCCAAGTGCAGATTTTAGTCAAATATACTCAAAGCACAAGAGACTGAATAGTAAAGTATTACTAGTAAAAAAAAAAACTGTCCTTTCGGTTTAAATCAGGAAGTGTTTATTTGAAGGTCGTGCAGTTAAGTGATTTAAAAGGGGAAACAAGACAAGTAAGAGAATGAAAGAAAACTGTGTATATATTTGTAAATGGTGTGGGAAAAGCAGGTTGTTATAGAAAGTGTAGGAAAGGTTGATGTTGGTTAAGTGGAGAATGTGGGTGCAGACCTGAAGCAGTGTGCCTGAGCTGACTGGTTTATCCAGTGTGTCATTTTTCATTCACTGTTTATTTTTTCCTGGTAATCAGCAGTCAAGCTGCATTTGTCTTACAAGCAAGTGAGCTATTTGTTCAACTTATCAGGGCTAGGAAACAACTTCAAGACTAATTTGGAAGATAGTAACACAACGCTGTTATGTTTAAGTCAGTCGGATGTCCAAACTTGACAGTTCCCACTGCTCTTGAACATCACACAGCAAGGCATCCAATAATTACATCCAAATCAGTTTATTCTTTTTTTATCACCCCATTTGTTTTATTCTAAAGTGAACTGGTTTATTGCGACCTCTCCATTTTTTTAGGAATGCATGCCATTTCATTAAAACAGTTTCAGTCTGTTGACTCTGCTTTTGTATGGTTTTGTCAGGTTTACCTTTCAACATAACATTTTTGCATTTGCCTTTTCTTTGCACCTGGTGTGCAGACTACTAAAATCATCTTGGAATAATTTTATTTATAATATTGAAAGTATATAATATAAACATTTGTATCCTATTTTTTAGATTAGACATACCTTGCTTTGTACAAGAACATTTCTGATTATGTCATGCTATCAGGCTGGTTCACTTACTGTATTGCTGTTCTGAAGGCAATAAAATGTTCAATTTCATTGTTTTGTCTTTTCTTGTCTGCTTTCCTTTTTTTTATTCTGATAATTTCTCTTAGGCTAAGTACTCAAATCTTTCCTAGTAGAAAAAAAACCCTTTGCCTTCTCGTTGACTAAATGTACATGGCATTCTTAATGTAATCTGACTCACTGGATGTCAACAACTGCTTTCAGCTTGCCTGTCCATCCTCCCTCTTCTACGATATGTGCTTGCATTTTCAATAACTCCACAGTAAACAATGACTCCTCCTCGCATTATCATAGAACTTATACCGAATTATCATAACCATGCCACCGTGCATCCATATGAGACACGAATAAAGAGTACAGTCACAGAGTTTATCATATGTGTAGAGACACCGAGAGCAGCCAGGACAAGGTCAGCATATCCCCAACAGGCCTTTTAGAATAATCTTCTTTACATGCAGTCCTTACCCTGGAGGGGATTTTGGAGCACAAATCACAGGTGTATTAAAAGTAGATCAAGCAATCGTTCTCATATGGTGTAAGCCTTTAAAAAAAGGAAATGTCTGATTCTTGTGCAGCGTCATGCTGCGTGCCCCTAAACTGAATTTTGAAAGCAAGACTAAAATAAACTTAAGTCTAAAGTGCTTGTTCATCCTCTTACTGCTCCTTTGTGTGAACATGTCTGAGCTAATACTACAGTATGCTGACTGATGTTCTGTAAAACTGCAATACAAAATGTATTTTATTTAATTACAAGAAAGGGGAGACGGCAATGTTTACATTTGAAGCATTAAGTAAAACATTCATTCTGGGGAAAAGCATACATCCTCCTTCAAATCTGAATTTTTGTTTTCCTAATAGTACAAAAAAACCTGGGTTCTTCATCCTCAGATTAGGCAAATATAACCTCAGATGAACAACAGGACATGTGATATTACATTATAAGACAAAACGTTGAAGCAGTGTGTGCCAAACTAATACACCGTTATTTGCTTAAGTGGGTGAATAGTATCCAATAAGGTTTGGACATTTTGCTGACCTGGAACATTTAGGTGTGAGTAAATACAACACTAAGGTGGAACTACATCAGCAATGAACTTAGAAAAGCAAATGCTGCTCATCAGTGTAGAAAGATTTTTAAAGGGTATTTCTAAATAATCTAGATTATATACAGCAAGGAGGGTTATTTTCACACTGAAGACATTCAAGACAGCTGTTTATCCTCCTAAGGGTGGATGACCCTGGAAGTTCATCCCAAAAATAGACTGTTCAATCCCAAGAGCAGGGGAGGCTACTAAGTTTCTCAAGAGCTGCAATCCTGCAAGTGTGATGCTTCTCTCTTTCAACACACCTGATTTAAATTGATGACTCACTAAGCAAAACTCGATTAGTTGTTGGATTCATTTAATTTCAATCAGGTGTAAACCAGAGAAACACCAAAAACCAGGGTAGCATACCCCTGCTTAGAGAAACTGGAAAAAATAAAGCTACATCTCAGACTTTACAGTTAAACCCCAAGACTTCTGACACAACATCCTTTAAAAAGATAAGACCAAACACTGCACGTGTCAGCACAAACACCTTATACAAACTGTCACGCACATTAGTGGAGGGGTGATAAATTGGCCTTATTTTGCAACCACAGGACGTGGACATCTTACAGTCATTGAGTCAAACACAAACTCGTCTGTTTAGTATTCAAGAGGCAAATGTGAGACCATCCATCTAGTTGAAGCTCACCAATACTGAAACATGCAACAGCAATGATCCCAACACATACAGCAGCAAATCTTCAACACAGTGGCTGAAAAATTTTTTTTCAAATGGCTGCAAACCTGAATGAACCGAAGCAATATTGTAATGAAGAGTGGGTCAAAATTCCCTCACAATATCAAACAGTCAAACTGTCAACATCAAACAGAAAAGTTTGTGCAGTGGAATTCAAACTTCTAAATAATTGTTTATCTTAAATTCAGCCTGTTGTCTTTCACCTTTAAGGGCAGCAAAAACTACACAGATATTTTAACAATGAGTAAACTAACAGTAGAAACATGTCTGTACCCTTTAAAGGATCTTATATTCTCTTCGGTCAGCTATAATAATAATCAGACACCTCAGGACACACTTATGTTCATCCAGCTGTCACGTCTGCAGCATAAACGTTTTGACAAGAAATAGTTTGAACGAGTTGGCCATAAATTCTCCAACAGCGTCAATCTACCTTGCTACTATTGTCTGAGTGCAGCCTTCACTTTCTCCACTTGAGTGGATTGGTGAGGAATTTATCGGATTACATCCTGATTGGTGGGCTCCTTTCGTCAATCGACACGTCAGCCTCATTGCGTCACTGTCGTCTCTCTCCTCTGGAGTAGACCAGCAGTGCTTCGGGATGCTGAAGCAAAGCAGGAGCGTATCACCAGTACCGCGAGCGTGAGTGGGATGGAGACACTGAGTGAGGTAGGTGCAGTAATCATGGTTATTGTCTTTTCCATCCAAGTGCAGTAAAGACTGAGCGTCTCGTGTCCTACGAAATTCAGCGTGCAGGCTTGGCTCGACTTTTTAAAAATTTCTGCATTGTGTGCGTGTGGGGAGGGGAGGTGGAATTCGTCCGTCCTCACATCATGTGTCCTTCCTGGCTTCGGTGCACTCGTCTCGAGTGTCCTTCTTCATTAGGAGCTTTGATCTCTGCTTAAGTGCGTTAGGGTTGCACCCATCTGGGTCTGTAGAGATGCGGCTACTTAGGCGCAATCCCGCTGAGCACAACACTGATCTCCGTCCTGTTTGGCAGAGCTGTCACCCCTGCACTCCCCGTTAGAAATGCGTAGATTGTCCATCTGGAGGATGAGGATGGCCCAGCACGAGGTTGAATTATAAACTTTTAGCAGATGTTTTGTGAAATCTTATTTCCATTTATGTCCTCGTGCCTCTTAGACGGGTCTTGATGTTTTGCCTGTTCCTTGGTGCTAACTTGCAACTTTTCCTCTCGTTCTATTGATAATATTGTCCAGCAATGAAAGATGCTCCTCTGACAAAATGTACCTGGAAACTTAATTGTCTTTATTGATTGCTCGCCAGGACTTACAATGTTAGGGCAACATCTATTCTTTTATTTGCTAATTTCCAGACTGAGTCACTCTATTCTGGACTGGCGTTAATTCCAGCTAACATCAGGCAAGAGAGGCGAGATAAATCCCGTACAGGTCTCATGTCCACCTCAGCCCAGTAAAGAGACAAATGGCATCAACAACCATGTGCTCATCCTCAGTTTTAAGGTCACTTAAAACGGGGTAACAATGTTTCTTCCTTTAATCGCACAAGAACATTTCTGTCAGGCAACAAAAGACTTCTAAAAGAAACATGCTCTAGTTTATATTCATGTCATGCTATGTCTACCTTTGTAAAACCGCACACCTTCATGCTACACTTGACTTAAATATTGTCTTTCTTGTTCAAACACTGATAAAAAATATTTAGAAAAGCTTTAAACTTTAAAATCAAAAGTTAGAAAACATCTCATGAGGGGCTGCATGTCTTGCTGCCATTGAAAGATAGTAAACTATCTAAATGCAACTCTAATCCTTTTTTCTTATTAGCCTTGTGCTGGGTTTTTGTTACATGTCCATCGCCTGGTAATGAGTATACCGTTCTTTGCCAGCGTGCCTGTGCATCTAAAAGCATCTTTTGCAGTTGAGCTTTACGCTGCTCATAATTACATGTCTGTGTCTGTGTGTGCTTACTGACTGCTCTCACTAATCACATTTCTGCAAGGTATAGTCTAGGGAGTTTAAAGCCTTAATCCCCTGTTTAAAGTACTGTATCTTTGCTTAGTCAGTGTTGCCTCCCTCGCTGCACTGGGCTTACCATCTGCATTTATTGAAAGGTTGTCAATGTCTTTTGTATCAAGCTTTTTGCTTTCAATAAATATTGCATGGGATGTTTTTGGAGCAGCTAGAGAGGTAAAAAAGTTGCCATTGACTTAATTCAAACTGGCATTCCATTACATTCTATACAGAAATGCAGCTTTTGCCTACAGATCTGTATCGTTCTTGGCAGGATATACACAGTAAATTGTATCTGCTGAGGGTAACAATTGCTTCAGTATGAAGTTAAAACAACAGTGTAGTGTTTACATGTCCAAAATAGTGTGTGGATTTGCTAATGATTAGCTGGCATGAGCACAGGATATTTTCTGTGTTTCTGCCAGCTCCTTCTCTACACGTTATTTACCAAGAAATGTAAAACATCTTCTGACCTATTTGAGAATGGCTGAAGGCTAGTGGGCGACAGCACACAGATTTTCCACCGTACAGTTATACAGTTAATGATTATACTGTAGTTCTTCTCTGTTTGCAGCCTCTACAGTTATATAACACAATACAGAATATTGATAGAAAAAGTCTTATTATCTGTTTGTAAATGTCAAAACAAAAATGCTCTAAAACTCGAGTGTGCTGGTAAGAAAACTGGCTATCAGAAGGCCATTTTAGTGATCCACCTGATTCTGATAACTTTTGTTTCCATGATGTTGCATACAGAGGCCTCTGTTGAGGACGAGCTTCTGGATTCATCTCCTTCAGCAGCTTTCCGGTTGTCAGCTCAGAATGCAACAGTTTTGTTAGATTTCTTGGAAATTTGACAGATTTTATAGTGTAAAAAAAACAAAACTATTCTTTTCAGTCAAAGTAATAATAGCAGTTTAGCTAGAAATCATTGCACTGTGATGCACTGTTAAGGTTAAGGTGCTCTATTGGATTAGGATTTGATGATTTTGGTAAACAATTTAGAAACCAGTAACCAGCCTGAGATGTGACTATTGTTGTGAAATGATAAGTAGGCTGTCGAACTAAAGACATGAATATGATAAGCAGCGATACTTTTATGTGTAAATGATGCTTATTTGATGCCAAGTGGTCTAAATTGTTGCTAGAACGATTCCTGCTTTTATATTGTTTAAACAAAATATTGAGTGTAACACATCACTGTATTTTTTTTTCTTTTCTTTGTTTATTGTTTGTTTGTTTGTTTGTTTGTTTGTTTGTTTGAGAAGCTTTTTTAAGGTCCCGTCCACACGAAGTCAAACTCTGGCCTAAATTCACAAATATTTCATCAAACCAGCCTCTCATCCAATACGAAGCTGGCATTTCGGGGGTCTGTAAAGCCTAAAAGATAGTTTTTGAAATACCAAACAAGCCCCCATCTAGCAGCTTGACACTACTTTCATTCATGTTTATGCTAAGTTTGAATTTCATTACATCCCCCTTTCAGCCACATTTCCATGTTTAAATGGACTGATTTTATGCCACATAATTAGATATCTGCTTGCACAAGCAGCTGGGCAGGACTATGTAATGAAATGGCTCCTATTCTCTTCTGAGTTACTCTGGTATTTTGACATGTGGAGGGTGATTCATGTGGGACATAACAGAATTGCCCCCCTTGTAATAGTATTGTACCTCAGTGACTCTGACTGGTTATACAGTCATATGACTCAAGGTTGAATAGAGGCTTTTCCCTTGAGGATGTTATGATTCATTTAGTGTATGAATTGAGTTTGTTGCCAGCAGTAGGTTTATAATTTTGTTTGGTGACGCTTGGTTATAGACTGCTTGCATTGCCTTTTATAGTTTCAGTGTGCCACAGTAATGGTGAGGTTTTCTTTATGGAAATGATAGAATTATAGCAGATTCAATCAGATGGACATATCCACCCGGTCTGTAAAGTGACACCAATGCTGTTGGGCCCTAACTTGAAGGTGTCACAACCTGGTATTTCCTTCATAACCCTCTTTTTTTTTTTTCTCGCGAGGGCATGCACGGGAATTAGACTTATCTGTATTCACGTGGTGTGAGGTAGCTGTGATGTTTAGCTGTAAACATTGAGGGAAGGCTGGCAAGCATCACAAACCAAAACAGAGTTTACTCAGGATGGACCGTGCCAAGGGAAATGATGACAATGATGTCCCAACAGAGAAAAACGTGATAAAATGTAACAGCACGGTTGAGAGAGAGAATACGCGGACTAAAAGGGCTGGACTCTAATGAACATAATGAACGAATGTTTGATGTGAATTTACTCCAACAACAACACACACTGTTTCTCCTCTTGGACAAAGCTTGTCATTAATATCTGATTAATAGCTAATTAGCTGATTTCAGGTGGTGGAAGAGAGGTGTGCTTCTGTAAGAAGTCCTAAACTGATGTTGGAGGAGGAGCAAAATCACGTACTGTGAAGTGTGCGCTCTTGTGGCCGATTCTGGTGTGAACAAAGATCCCACATGGAAAAACGAAGCTACTTTACATTCCCGAGTTTCCAGCATGTTTTAACTGACGTCTTATACCAACACATGTTTTTAACATGAAACAGTGGGATTTCCGGGTGATGACTCCTTTACGTGGTAGTACAAGGTTTTGAATACATTGTTGTAAATGCCATCGATGTCCACTGAATACACCGAGCTCTGATTGATTTTGTTTAGATAAACATCAACTTCCAAATGTAATTCAACTAAATATTCTCGTAATCAATGTTCTGTGAGTTATTTAGAAAGTAATATAACAGTTTGTCTTGTAATTTTGATTGAAACCCACAGTAGGCCTTTCAACCAGCACCCTTTGTTTGGTTTAGGCAATAAAACCAATAGATAAGAGACCAAAAAATCGTAACGGTTTATAAAGTCCACATGGTCTAATTTTTTTATTCCCTTTTTGTACAGTAATACACCATAGGCTACTGGCGTTTTGATGCCCAGCATTTTTTAATTCTCCTCGAAGTTGTTCCTGTACACTAGAGATTGTCTTGTCATTAAACAAGAAAAACTAGAAAATTTAAGTTTAATTTAAATGCAGAAAGAATAAAAGTAAACATTTTTTTGACAGTTTATCACTCAAATAAGGGATTAATTACACATTTATTTTTAATGAAAAAAATTACACCTCCTTGTTTGGTCTTAATCACACCCATTGATGTCAAATGCTGTTATAAATGTTAATAAGAGTATTTGAATTGTTGCCCCATAGGTTTACTTTTTATTATTTTGTTTTACAACAAATAAATACAGTATGCAGTTAGCCTTTATCTGGGTCTGTTCAGTCAACATTATCAGCCATCAGAGAAGTGTTGTGGAGCACTTGTTTTATTGATTATTAGATAGTGAACAGGGTCTGATGAAGAAGAGACAGCCTAGTAATGCAAAAAGAAGTGCACAGTGGAAAAGCTCATTGTAACCTTATTTTGAAAAAGAAAACAAAACAAAGAGACAGGCTAAATAAAAAACTTAGCAAGGCCAGTTTAGGATAAAATGTATTAACTGGATATATTGTAGGGGTTTGCCATATTGTATAGTTTATATCTTACTGCTCAAGACCTACAGTACCTTTTTGGTTTACTGGTTTATAATTAGGTTTTATTCCTTTATAGGGTGGTCTTTATCTTTTCATCTATTTATTTTTCCTTTTTTTTTTACAATTCTGTTTTGATCACTGACCTCCCCCCCCCCCCCCCCCCCCCCCCCCCCCCCCCCCCCCCCCCCCCCCCCACCCCCCCCCCCCCCCAACCCCCCCCCCCCCAACTCTAAACCCCCCACCCCCCTAAGCCCCAATCCCAAGCCCGCAGGTCCCCCCCCCCCCCCCCCCCCCCCCCCCCCCCCCCCCCCAAAAAAAAAAAAACCTACCCCCCCCCCCCCCCCCCCCCCCCCCCCCCCCCCCCCCCCCCCCCCCCCCCCCCCCCCCCCCCCCCCCCAAAAAAAACCCGCTTTTAACCATGATTTAGTAAAATCATTTATGTATACTGGTCTTATTGTTACTGTTTTTAGGTTTAAGGTTTTGATCCTTGTGCATATGAGAGAGAGTATGTGTGTGTAGGCATGCGTATGTGTGTTGTTTGTTTGAGATAAACTTGTTTTTAATATGTGAAGCACTTTCCTATATAAATAAGATTTGATTGATTGCGATACTATTTGTATATTTATTGACATCGGTAGAAAATGCAATATCTTGACGTGACCTGCATCCCTGTGGAGCTCCACTGAGCGAGTGAACGAGGGAACATGACAGATCAAAGCAGATCAGTGCATATCAGCTTCAAACTATCAAAAGACGGTGTTTATTAGAATAACAAACAAAACTAGAAAAGCAGTTGAGATTTAAACAGAATTTACAGAGGCTTTGTTTTGCTGTACATCTTATGTGAAGATGTACAGCATCTTGACATCGAGTCTGGCAAACGGAGGATTTCACTGTGATTGGGACTTCTTGTGTGACCATCAACAGCTTTGAGTTTTATAAAAAGCACTATACAATTAAAATGTATTATTATTTTAATAGTACATTAAAATAATGTTATATTATTGTATAATAATATTATTATCTGTGATATCATTATTGCAATATGTCTTTTTTTTATTGTGACCTTTTTGTCCACCTCTAACTAATCTCTACAGTACAGAACATCTGTACAGTTTTTAGTCCAGATGCTTTAAAACTGGTGGAATTTGAATTTTTTTTTTTTTTTTTTTCCATATCCTCCAGCCCTAATATGTTGCTTTATAAGTGACTGAGAGCTGATAAAGGAGGTAGGGAGAGTTATATTGAATGTAAACCTCAACCTGCAGTAGATCTGGGGGGTTTTTTGTTTTGTTTTGTTTTGTTTTTTTTTTTGGTGCAATGTTAGAAAAAGGGAATTTAAGCTTAAGACCATCATGGGTCATTAAATTAAGATTCCTAATTTTTATTCATCTGTTGTTTAATTTTGCATCCCTTTGAGCTTCATTCATCATTTGATTCAACTCAGGCATTACTACTGCTCTGAAGGATTTGGAAAAGATAACAGATAAAAGGTTTAAAATGTACTATTTCATCTAATTAATCCAGCAGATGATGATGCTGAATGAGTAAAACAGAGGCATACAGAGTTGTCCAGCCCTTAATCGAGTCCACATTTTGAATGTGACTGATGGGAGCCATGTCTTTTTCCTATTTCCCTTTCTCCTTTTCTCCATTGATGCCTTCCCAGTTCAAGATAAATGTTCAAAAACTGAAAGTAAAACTGAAAAAAAAAGCAAAAGAAAATTAGAATTATGCAATCATTTTGAAGTGAAAAACCATAATAATTCATAAGTGGTAACTGAACCTGTTTCACTTGAAATTATCAGCAGGCATTAATAAATGCTGCATTTCCCTTTTTCAGTATTGGAAACCTGAAGCAATTACAGTCTCCATCTCCTTCCCAATTTGAATTTAGTGGCATAAACTGCTGAGTTATCTAGAAAATACACAGTACTGTCTACATTTATTAGAATTCACCTATGTTTTAATGATTACCTTAAAATGATGACATATTACACAGGCAATCCAATATATACATGTTTTTTTTTTTTTTTAACTGATACAGCAGTATGCCTAGGTTACCATTATTTTACATACTAATGAAACAGACTGCTTCTTTTACATTTACATTTTAAACCTTAATGCTTTTTTGGGCCTGCGACTGGTTAACTTTCTTCACTTTATTTGCGAAGCCTTTTGCATTTTTCACTTGAACAGAAATAGCATTCTCCTGCATTTCAAAGTCTTATTAATGTGCGTCAGTTTCCATGTGTTCTCATCTTTAATTATTCTGAGCCTCCTACACACTTACTGTAATTACTTTTTGTTTTCAATCTTTTAGCAAGACTTTGGAGCAGCTGCTAGTGTTTCTGTTCTCATTAATGACACTGTTCTCACTTAGGAAATGCATTAAATCTCACAATTTAGAAAGCATTCTGCATTTTTTCTGTTGATTGCATTTAGTCTTTAATGACCTGTGTATCAGACTACAATCACTTATAGTCTTACAGAAAACGGCACAATATTTGTAACACAGTGGATGCAATATGTTTGATTTCATTGAATACAAGTTGTAACATAGTTTGACATTGAAACTGACTTGTTACAATTTAATTTTGATTACTTGAATTAAACAAGTGGAATATTTTGGATAGCATGCATTCATGCTGTCAAACTCCTTTAATAGGTTGAAAAGAAAGTGTAGCTCACAGTCAGCGTCAATCACTTTTTCCATCTGTGTTCTATCTTTTTCATGAGTACAAATAGTGAAATTGAGCAAATATGTTTTATGGGAAAGTGTTGGGTAAAAACTTGAGCCCATGACTGGTTTCAGTCTACCTTATTATAGGAATGAGTCTGTACCTGTGGGCCCTGTGTAGTGTGACTTGATTTCCCTGGTGACGATCAGACAGAAGGATTTTTATGATTCTGGCAAAAAAGACCATGGACAAGTTCTCTAAAGGCTGTGACCTTCAAGTAACAAAATAAAAAAGTTTCAGCAAGGAGTCTGCTTGACTCTGTTGAGAAATAGAGTTATCCTGTTTAGTGTTGAAATATAATGTTTAATTAAATTTTTGGCTTTTACAGTACCTCTTTTCTTAACTAATGCATTAGTTGTAGGCTAATTTATTTTATAAAATGGCAGTGAGTAGTACGATTCCCCATGATTTATCCAAAATATTTTTTATGAATAATTTAGAGAAATATAAATAATTACGTTAATGATGGTGCTGTTGTATAAATAATATGTTGAGAAGGAACTGTCGTTCATTCAGTGTTCAGTTGCTGTTTTTTATTCATGAAATTTCTTAACACAGGCCATGCAGCACAGTCGACCATAACTGAGCTGTCTTGTAATCCTTCAACGTATGTGCTCTCTGGCTGAGACAGTCCGTTTCAGTCAGATGAGCAACTTAATAGTCTTTAACAGTCTTTGAACTCTGCACAAATCTGATTTTTTTCCCACTTCTTACTCCCTCTGGTCTGAATTCCTCAAGATCCAGCTCAAATATTCGAAGGTAAAAAAAAAAAAAAAAAAAAATAAATGGGTCAATGCAAAATTTAAGCTGAAATGGCACAGAGTCTTCTTAACTTTTATCTGATTTCTTGGCAAGCAATTTCTGTCCAATTCCAGCACTTTGTACTGTGCCCTGTGTGTTAAGTTGGAAAGCAGAGGTGTGCGGATCCAGAGGTGCACTGGTGTGTTTAAATCTGGTTTTCATGCAGAAGACTGGAGGTTGTGTTTTGTCACACAGTCGTAATTTATCATATTATTTTCTTTTCTTTTCTTTTTTTTTTTTTTTTTTTTTCTCCCTTGTCAGGCCTAGCAGTATGATATGGAATGGTGTAATAGACAAATGTTTAATTAAAGAAATAAAATGAATAAACAGGGTATCAAGTGGAGCCTTATGTTCATAAAGCTCCGCTTGGTAAAGCAAAACTGTTCAACAAAATAAAGCATTCAGATTTTCATTCTGCTTGCTTCGATGCTGGACAGGACAAGGAAAAAAGGAAAAAAGAAAAAAATCATATTATTTTCTGTATCAGTATCCTCTCCAAATCTCAGTATAGACAATGGCCGCGTTTCCCAGATTAGTTAAGACACTCTTAACGCTGAGGTCCTTCTTAAGTCACTTCTTAAAGGTGCCTTGTTTGGACGTTGCGTTTCCCAGATGCGCTCTTAACTCAGGAGCTTCTTTATTTTCAGGAGCGGCCAGACCCACTCTTTCAACCTTCTTTAACGTTCCCCCTGCTAAGGGAACAACAGGCCCATCTACTGGTCACTTTTGGAAACGACACTATTTCCCATGAAAAAAGTAGAAAATGGAAATTATTAAAAATGGACCTATTCACGGATCAGTTGTTGTATTTTGAGTCATGTTTTTTCACTCATGTCATAATGTCAATCATCTATAATGGAAAAAAACTGTAGTTACCGAGTGAATGACAGAAAATATTTGAAGAATCATTATGGCAATAGGCCTCCCCATACTACTTATTAAAAAGCTGTGGGTATCAACCACAGAAACAAAAACATTGCGGAGGAATTGTACGCAAATTATACGCAATCTATGAGGACTCACGTCATATTTACGCATTTGTCAGCTGTTCATGATGAGATGCACCTGCCGCTCAATAAAAGCATGGCCATTTACGCATACCCGTATCAGACATCATGGCTGCTTTACACAAAGTAGCAAACCAACAGACGGAGTGACACTGTGTATGTACATGCTTTTATCGCCAGCATTTCAGTCCTCTAGATGTGCTGTCAGATCGCGCTATTCAGATGCGTTATAGGTGGCACTGGGCAGTGATTCAAAAATAGCAAACAACCTCTCAGTGTAGTATGTGGAGCATTCCCATTACTTTGCGTTACGCAGCCTTTGAAATTGGGCACGATGAGTGGCAGAACAACCATTCTTTATTAAGTCACGTCAACCATTTGCGGGATTACTGTTTGTTGAATGCACGTGCGTCATCCTGGACGCACACTTTACGCACCAGAACAGTATGTCGCCCATTTACCAAATGCTCCATTGGAGCTCATTTAACAAAATGTGTGAGGTGTTCATCCTCCAAGATTTCCCCAGACACAAACCCACAAATTTTGAAAGTTGTGCTATCGTTTTTCTAAGCTTGTCAGGAGTCCAGAGTGATCTATTTTTTTGCGAACAAGAAAATGTTACCCTTTTTCAGTGTTTCAATCACCTAGCCACCGTTTCCCGATTCTACTACTGAGCATCGATATGACACACACGCACGTTTCAGGAATCCTCTTGGCGGGGTTCCCTTCAGCCATTACGTCAACAAATAGCGTCAGAATGACCATTATTTATAGGGCATCTGTAAATTTCCAATCGCCTACACCTGTTTAGCACAATTTGGCCAATTACACAATATACAATGAGCTTTTCAATGAATATTTGCAATCACTGGTAATCACATGCATATTTGTAACAGTTTGTCTTCTTGCACAAACACATAAACGTATAAATGGGCTCAATATCAGCGTCGGAAAATAACCTCCACACTAAATGAATGGTGTTGATCGATATACCTGACCTCGATTGCTTTTTTCAGCACCCCCGGAAGTGGATAGCTTCTGTTAGGACCTTCTTAAGATGTAGCGTAGCAAAGACGTTTCTCAGGAAATAAAACCCGAAAAAGCAATCTGGGAAACGGGCGTATCTTTGCGATCCTTTGTTGGGAAGAGCTTCCTTGAGGCCTTCTTTAATCCAAAGAAGAATCTTAACTGGGAAACGCGGCCAATACCATTACACAATTCTCAGTAAAAGCAAAGCTCATTCTTAATGAGATTTGGTTGTATAAGATGTCAACAGAAGTTATGATTAGCTGACAGCTCTGTTACTGCAGGGGTGATCAGTAACATTAACTTAGCTGGGTTTCTCTTTGTTCAGTGCCAGATCATTGATCTTTTACACTTCTATTTTGAGTTGCGGTCAGTCTGTCCATCTACTGTATTTGTCAATCTTTTCATCTGTCCATTCAGCATATTCATCCTATGACTTCGCTTGAGTTCTGTGTCGTCTTAGTTTGAGTTCAGTTTCTTGATAGATCTGCTTTAGCAGCACTTTCTGTTGTTTTTTTTTTATTGGTTTTTATTACTGTAATCATATGAAAATCTTCTATGCCTGAAAGACATGGTGGTGATAATGATAAGCATGAACACATTCACACAGGCAAGTAGCCAACTTCTCCCGCTGGCTTTGCAGCCGTGCTGCTTTCTACATCAGTTACATATTAAGTTCTTGATATTTACTTAGGATTAAGTTTTTGTGCAAGAATTACACATTTTTTAAATCCATATTTTCATTGGGTCATTGGGTACCTGCACGCCCCCCTTTACATGAACTTCTGCACAAGAATAATCAGAAAAGAACCAAGCTGATGTGTAAAACCAGATAACCAAAATATACCTCGGATATGTTGTACTTGCTTCAAAGAATAAACCCCCAAATTGTAATTGTCTGACTTACTGTTATCTGATATCACTGATGTTTGAGGTATTATAATATTACATCTGCCTTTACTCCTCCAGCTTCTGGAGAAATGCAAGACAAGCCATCTGTGAAGTGTTTGCCGCTAAAGTGTGGATAAACCACAGGTGCCTCAACTTTCAGTGTGCCAGTTATGAAAAGGTTTTAATAAGACTGTAACTTGAGTGACTGGCAGTTTGTCTGAAGAGACCATTCAGGACTAACACATTACTAGACAAACTGGAGTAGAAGTGGCATAGCACAGACAGTAAAATGGAGGGAAAAGTAAAAACATTCTTAGTAAAATGTTTTAGGGTCGCAATCACGTTGCTGTTGCTAGAAAATGCCACAAATTCTAGTTTCAGGGGTCCACTGAGAGTAATGAAAATTTGATAGGTTCTTGATCTCTACAGAGAAGCATTTCTATCTTGAAAATACACTTTGTATTCCACAAAAACAGCTGCAGCCTTGATTTCTGCATATTTATAGCTGTGTCGTCACAGGCCCAGTGTGCCAACGTGAAAAATGGGCAAAAAAAGCTGCCCACAAACATGCAGAGCAAAGAGCCTGTCAAAGAAAATTAAGAAGTTTCTGATGGGATTAGACTTTGGATCCATTTTCCATCTTTGAGCAGCAAATATCAGTCAGCTTAATGACATTACTGTCAACAGTACTGAGCCAGCAATAGTTCTTTGCCCTGCACTGTTACCAGATTAAGACGTCCTCTGAATCCCCTCCACTTGATCCAAGGCAGGTATCACAAAAACCCTAAAGAGATGATGTCAGTGTTATTCCTCCCTCCTAGGAGTGCAGGGCAACAGGGCAGTCTGTAAAAGCGACATATATTAGCTTTCATGAAGAAATGCACAGCCTGCCTGAAAATGATATTTCTCAGAATCTATAGCCAATTACTGAAGTGGACCCTCTGGGAGGAATGTATAAAATGTGCAAAGCACATTTCAGGAGAAGGACAAAAGATCAATCCTGCATCATGTAGTGTCATTTCTGGACTACGTTGTATAAGTAAATGAGAGAACTGAACCAAGTATAGTAGCGAACAATAAAATCTACAAAAAGTAGCACTAATTAACAGGGTTGCAAACAAGCAGATCAGGTGTGGGTAATTAACTAACACTACTGATGCAGCCTGTTTGTAGAGACATGCTAAATACCAAGCAGTAAGCACTTAGGGGCCAAGCTTTGTATATTGCTAGTTTGAGTCTATATATATATATATATATATATATATATATATATATATTGTATGTATGTATGTTTGTGTGTGTTATATATATATATATATATATATAAAAAAAAAAAAAAAAAAAAAAAAAAAAAAAAAAAAAAATATATATATATATATATATATATATATATTTATAGGGAGAAAGAGAGAGTGACCACAGGACCAGAGACAATGTTTACACATATACTTATTGATATTTAACTTAGATTCAAATAAGACAATATTCTGATTGAGTGCAAACAAGATATTTGGTTCATATTTCTATTTACATGTTCCAGCTGCACTAAAGACACCCACCCCACAAAACTTACCTTTTGCTTCTGGGATTTGTTAGCATCCACCCAGACCACTTATTACTTTAATTTCTCTCAAACAGCCATACACCTCCCGTGAAACCACACTGCTCAGTTATGCTGTACTCAATTCTACATAAAGCCATTGTTTACATTTATTGTGGCCTTATTTAGATTAAAGTAATTCTTAAATTCTGTTGACAGTACATACTGTAGCTTGTAGTGTTCTGAAACTCCTTTTCTCTCCTTTTCTTGTTATATTTCTCTTTTAAAGTATTGTCAATATTGAGAGAAGACTTAAGTTAAAAAAATGTTTTGTTATGAATATGATTAACATTAGATTAATAATTATATGCCTTTTGTTTTGATAGCATCTTTGCTACAGCTATCATTGCAAAATTAGGTTTTTTCACCTGCTTTTTTCCTTCCAACCAAGTTTTTCTGCTCTGAAAGAGTAGCTTTTAATAATAAAAGTGCAACAATGGCTGTCAGAAAAATCACTGCCTCTACGCATTTCAGGCACTTAACACCTATTAGGCATATCTTGAGAATATTTTTCACTTTTAAAACAGGGTTGTAGACCAGCACATTATTAGAAAATTTGTCTCTTGTTGTTTAATTTAGTAATAGTAAGGAAATAAGAAGCTTTCTAAATAACTCTGCTCAATAAGAAAACTGGTTGTTAACTCAGCACCTGGGGTGTAATAAATTTTTGGGGAGAAGATGCAAAATTGTACTATCATGTTGGAAAATAACACTACATGTTCAGATTTTCACCTGTCAGTGAAAACTGAAGTATAATAGACCACCTGGTAGAAATCAGTATCTTATTTCCCCTCACCATTTAGCCAATAATTGCATCACTTAATTATAGTGAAGATGGATGAGCTCTGCACACTATTTGTATGATGAAAAGATTTGACAGGGTAAATCTGGTAAACACGTTTCCCTTGGTCTATTTGCTCAAGATTAAAGACTTTGGCTTACAGGATATTGAAAAGCTGAAGGGAGATATGCCACGTCTAAATGGAAGACTTTAAGACTGTTGGAAAATGGGACTTTCTTTTACCCTTAGCTTAAGGGAGCTCTTTGTAAACAGAGTATCTTTTAAAATTGGAAATAGCTTTGTGGCTGTGTCGAGCATGACTGCCTGACCAGCCTGAGGTACAGGAAAAAGACGTTCTTGCAGCAGTTATGTTATTTTAGAAAGTAGAAAAACAACTTTGACGGATCAAAGAACTTTTGATTAACATATTCAGCACATTAAAATATTTAAAAAGAAGGAAAGAAGTATACGCCTAAGATCACTTTAGAAAGTTCATTTTAAAGCTGTTTAATACAAAGGGAAAAAAAAGAAAAGTACCCAAAGTTTAAAGATCTATCTTTTCTGATCTGACTCATTTATTACTGGACACAAAGGTCCTAATCACACTTTTGCATAAGTCTCAGGTGACCTGATGATCAGTGAACTCCTCTGTGAATGAGTACATACTTTGGATCAAAATACATCTCCACATGCATCTTTAGTAACCACTTATTCTGTTCCTGTCCCCAATATAGTAAACATTTAAACAGAAGCATCATTTGTACTATTTGCAAAGACTAGAGCGCTGAATTGAACTTTTCCATACTTTGCATACCTTATCTACCAGAAAGGAGCTCCTTACAGAGAACATCAATGTATTAGTTAAGTGTGGTTCAGGACACATATACACACCGCTAATAGGATGCAGTCATCTGGAGCCAGACTACTCTCAAAAATGGATTGAGGGTGGGTGTCTGTGTCACTAAGTCCTATGGGTACAGCTGTATTCCACTAGCGAGTATATTGCCCAAAATGCATATTGATGGCAGGTTGAATGTACAGGTGTGCTTAAACTTTTGGTATATTATTGTACACTGTAGGTCTGTTTGTCAAAACAACTCTGACCCATTGGGGCATGGAAGATTTACGCTGCCTGGCCATAAAAAAAAAAAAGTCACTACCAAAAAAAAGGTCATACACTCTAATATTTTGTTTGACCGCCTTTGGCTTTGATTACGGCACGCATGCACTGTGGCATTGTTTTAATAAGCTCATGCAAAGTCACAAGATTTATTTCCATCCAGAGTTGTATTTATTTTTCACCAAGATCTTGCATTGATGATGGTAGAGTCTGACCACTGCTCACAGCCTTCTCCAGCACATCCCAAAGATTCTCAATGGGGTTCAGGACCCCAGATCATAACACCACCCCCACAGGCTTGTACAGTAGGCACTAGGCATGATGGGTACATCACTTCATCTGCCTTTCCGCCAACCTAATTTTAGTAGTTTCTGCAATGTCCTTAGATGTTTTCTGTGATTGATGCCAATGATTTGACAGACTAACATCTTTTCCACCACCACAGGATGTGCCTTTCCCCGTGGTTGTTTAGGAAATGAGAAGCAACTCATTGCACCAGTTGGGGTTAAATAACTTGTTGCCAGCTGAAAGAAAATCGTCAATGCAGTAATTATCCAATAGGAGGCTCGTACCTATTTGCTTAGTTAAATCCAGGTGGCTTCTCTTTTTTTTTTTTTTTTTTTGGCCAGCCAGTGTATGGGAAGTCCTAAGGTCTTGCATGGTGGTATTGGGGCCTATAAGGATAAACTCAGTTTTAAGCTCTTCAAAGTCTTTCTTTAGACCTTGTAGTACTGCAGATTGTCTTATTATTTAGAAGTATTTGGAAAAACATAGCACTGTAACAATATGAATTACTACTGACTTCACCTGTAAATGGTTTAAACTGGTGAATTATCTGTGTTTGTGTAATGGTGTATGATTCTCGTGGTTTATAAGGGCAATGTAATGTAATAATTAGCACCATCACCTCACAGCAAGCCAAGCCTGGGCCTTTCTGTCTCACTGCTCATTCATGGCTTCCTTCCAGGATCCCCATATTCAAGATTATGAACCTGCTGTGAGTATGAACATGCATGTGTTAGTCTGAGAATGGACTAGCAGCCTATGAAGGGTGTCATCTCTTGCTCATAGCAGCAACAAGAGGCTCCAGGTTTTATTACCCTAAACAGAATAAAATGGCTAACAGATGGCTGTGTTCTGTTTTATAGTGTGTTGTTTTGATTAGCTCTTGTTCTTGTGTATTTTTGATAATAGGGAGAAGTATTGGTGAAAGGTTCAATGACGGCTTCCAGATAAATGGGAAATGTTGCAGTGTTCAGTTCTATACTGTACAGTTAAGGTCAGCCTGTTTCTTAGTTATAACACAGTATTAATAGATAACATTTTAGTACATTATATATGAGAGAGATGTGGCCATAGAATAAGTTTATAGGTATAGGGAGGTGTATGTATTGTTGGTAGGTGTCAAAGGGTCATTTGAGGAACACTTTTGACCAACTCATCTATGATATGAACATTTCTAGATCCTTTTGAAAATAAACTGCTTTCATCTGCTGCAGCTTTCTCAAGATCATGCTCTTTACTGTCTACAAGATTACACATTTATATCGTGTGATAGAAGTCATGACACAGTTTTCTGAAGATATCTTTGACATGAGGTTTGCGAACGTACTGTATAGTTCAGTGTAGGCAAGTTCGGTCCCAGAGAGCCACAGTCCTGCAGGTTTTCAGTGTTTCCGTTTCAGAATACCTGATTCAATGAACAAATCACTAAACAGAACTTGATGCTTAGTGTTGGATCCATGTCATTTGAATCAGGTGTGTTGGAGCAGGGAAACATTAAAAACCTGCAGGACTGCAGCTCTCTACAACCAAACTTGCCTATATTTAGGCAGTTTTAAGGGAAAAATAACACTGAAACTGTTTCGGTCATATTGACACACAGGCATCTATTTGCAGTGTATTAAAAGGCAGAAGATAAAAGAATGGCTTTAAAATGTTACCTTTAAATATCATACATTAGAGTGCAAATACTAATCTAGTACTGATTAGTAAGGATTGACCAATTATCGGCTCGGCCGATGTTATTGGATGATATTTAACATTTTGCCAATAATTGGTATCGGCCATCACGAGTGTGATATCGGCGATCTCACATGAACTTTTGTTGGCAGCCCACAGCTAAATATGATCCAACTTGTTGTTTCACTCACAGTCTGGCTTCATTACTTTGCTGTACTGAGTAAGGCTCCTCCCATAACAGCATCTGATTGGTTAAAACAAACAGTTATCAGCTGTTACTTCTGCCGTTTGAACCAATCATATGGGGTTGTGGGTGCGGCATGCTCGACACACACGTACACACTCTCCCGCTATGTGTTTGGAGGAAACGGCGTGACAAGTTAACAGAGAGAAGCTGCAGCGTCCTGCTGACATGAAGGTGAAGAAAGCAGATCTGACAGCAGCTGTTCTAAACACCAGAGTCCTGCAACCACCAGGTTCTAGAAACATCTAGACACCAGCAGTAGTGAAAGCATGCTAGTTAGCGATTAGCTTCTGTTTGGTTTCACTACGAGCTTGTTCATCAAGGCGACACCGAAAGTCATGTAAAAAGTGTATGTGCGCCGTGTGTACTGCTGACTCTGTTAATGCACAAGTTTGCGAGTTTGTAGGTTTTAATGAATCAGAGACATAAACGGACGTGACTGATTATGCAGTCTGACTTAATTACAGCGCAGACGTTTGGGACAGAGCTTCCTCCGTCTGCTTTACATTTAACATGCAGCTCATTGCTCATGAGAGCACATTTTATGTTGGATTAATGATGATAAATAATAATAACAATAACTCCCTTCCATGATGACGGAGTAGTTTCCATTAATTCATGTTTCTGCAGTTTTCTCATGTGTAACCATTACTACTATTATTGAGCTCATCATTTCAGATGCATCTCTAGTGAAGCTAAACATACTTGAAACAAGTCAAGAATAAATTACAAAATCATACTTTTAAGCATTACATCTGCAACATGTGTCTCCATCAGTTAGAAATCTGAGCCTCTGATGCAAATCTATCCTTGTAGGACGTCATCGGGGTATTAAAAGGAGCATCTATCAACACTTTCTTTAAGGGCTCCTGTTGGAACTGCACACCAACACCTACAGGATGTTTTAGAAATGGGCAGGACATTTTCCAAGAGATCTGATTGGTCAGGAGGTGGTGACTGATCTCTGATCCAGAACTAACCTCCTCTGGAGCAGGTTAGGCATACATCAGTTACCATGGTGATTTGCACTGATAAGAAGTCAACCAGCATGGTAGGATGGAAAACCCAAAGTTACCCTGAAGTTACCTCAATTAAAGAAAACCTAGCTCAGTAGTCCAGGTCCTGCTGTTATCACAGTTCTATGATAAAAAAAAAAAGAGAAGTGTGTGTAAAAACTAGATGAGAAGTTGTAGAGTGGCAGAGTGAGATAAAACATGTTATGATCCCAAGCATTAGAAAATTTCACTTTTTCACGACAGTTTTTGAATTTTTACTGTAAATGAATATCGGCTCCTAATATCGGTTATCGGCCTCCATGATCACTAATAATTGGTATTGGACTCGGCCAGGAAAAAACCATATCGGTCGATCCTTACTGTTTATTTTGGAGGAATGATGGTGTATCTCTTCATTGTTGAATTTGCATGTCATACTGTATTCCACTAGTGAAAGTAATAAAGCTTAAAGGTGTCATAACCTGCTGTTTTACATACACAATTCTTCTTAAATTATCTTCAAATTAATTTTTAATTCTAGTTGGGTGGGACGAAAATTTAATGAGCTTATTTTAACCTCTTTTTTTATTGCCAACTATTGTTTGTCGCGAGTATATGTACGAGAGTTAGACCTGTCTGTAAGAGCGTTCACAAGGCAAACGTCAAAGCCAAAACAAAGTTTTATCAGGACAGAGCAGGTGAAGGAAATGATGTCCCAACAGAGAAAAACGTGATAAAAACGAAACGGTGCGGTTGATAGAGAGGATCCGTGGAGTAAAAGGGCTGGACTCCGATGAATATAAGGAGCGGACGTCTGACGTGAAGTTAACCAAACAGTGTTAGCTTCTGTAGCTACATTAGCAGCTTGTCCGTTCGTCAGCCACCGTTTACTGGTCTCTTACACAAAAGATAAGTTACACAAGCAGCAACACTTACCGACTGCACATTCTCACTGATAAATATAATCCACTGGTGCCTGGTAAAGCTGTCCCTCCTGTTAGAGCACTGAAAACTGCTGAATTTCTGCCGAGGCAACTCAGCATGGCAATCTCCTCCTCCTCCTTGTCGCCGGCGTCCTTTCTGACAAAGCTGGTCTACTCTGTGGCAGGTAATCAGCTGCCTTCAGGTGGTGCTAAAGACGCTAGCTTAGCAGCTCGCTCGCAGGCTATCTAGTTCACGTCACAACAGCTGATCATAACGACCCCATGGCAGGTAATCGGCTGCTTTTAGGTGGCGTTAAAGAGGCTAGCTTAGCAGCTAGCAGCCTCTCTAGTTCACGTCATTTGGAGAAAGAAATCCAAACCGCGTACTGTGGAGAGCGCGTGCTTGTGGCTGATTCTGGTGAGAAGAGAGAGCCCGCCCTCAAAGACGAAGTTACTTTCACTTTCTAGAGTTTCTGGCACGTTATAACTGAGGTCCTGTTCCAATACACATGTTTTAACGTGAAAAAGTCGGATTTCCTGGTGATGACACCTTTAAGTAAAGCTAACTGAATGTTCTTGCACAATTTTTCTAAGATGTTTCATGTCTTCTGCACTTCAGTTTCCTCTCAATGACAGTGACACATTGTAAGACAAAGGTTAATCACTCTTGGTCCAAGTGCTGAAAGACTCAAATCCTTCCTGCAGTGTGGTTCTTTGTATTCCAAAAGGACAACTCACAGCTCTTTATTTGCAGCCCTAATTGCTTTGTAGAAGGACAATGTTTCAGGACAGGGTATAGATAAGGGATGTGTTGTTTTGTCTGTAATGGCCTTAGTTATAAAGCCTTTGCTTTTCTGAAAAGTAAATTCTAATTCGTATTCAGTAATTTGGCAAATGCTGTTTCCCTTTATTCTTCAGTCAGTAATCATAAGCCAATGACCTACATCACATCACATCACATCGCATCATACTGACTTGAAATCCTAAAGAGATTTTATGAATTAGCTTGGCTTGCCAGTAAAAAAGAAAAAAAGCAGGTTAATGTTTGCAAGTCTAAAAAACAGGGGCCAGTATACTGATTTATCCAGTTAGTACATGTCAAAATATGAAATAATTCTCTACTTTGTCACATCTCTTGTATCTGAGTCTATAAACTCTGTGTTAAAATATCATGCCGCTGGACTGGGAAAGTGCCTTTGAGGTTTGGTTGTGTTTTATTTTTGGAAGAGGTGAACCAAGTGTCAGTACTCAATTTGCCACTGGCCTCTGTCTCATAGTAACATTGCACTTGGCCTTGAAGAGGGCCAAAACATGAGCTTTTTTCATTGAATTCAAGGTTTTTGTTTGTTCTGTAGCTCAGATGCACAAATTTAATCAAATAAGAAAAAGGAAATGCACCAGCTATCAGTCTGATTTTAATGGTTACAAGTGACAGAAACATTTAAGAAATATATTTTTTGCACATAATGGCACACAGCTTATATTTAGCTTTTTACTGTATTGCACACCAAGATATTTCACACCTCATACCAACAAGTACATTACCTGAAGTGTGGACTTAGTTTTGGCAAGGTGAATGTTATTTATGTACATATCTTCTGCTGCCGCTTGCATTTTTCTACTCTGTAAAGTGCCCCATTGCTGAGTTACAGTAAAACTGCCAAGACATAATTACAGACAGTAACTGTGATGAATCTAGCTCTGTAATTGCTGTGCATTTCAATTTCACTCATCACTGACTGTTGGTACAAGTTCTTATCAGCATAATGTGACTTTTCTGGACAATGCAGAGCTTCATGTTACTGGGATCATGAACAATGTAGCAGCTGGTTCATCTTTCATGCAAAACTGTAACACCACTGCAGATCCAATTTAACAACAACTATAAGTCAGTTGATGTTAAATTGGATCTGCAGTGGTGTTACACCCAGCCTACCCTAACGAAAACCACCACTGTATGAAAGAAAGACTTGTGCAAAAATAAAGGGGGGTTAAATTATAATAAATGGATTTTAAAGAAAAAAATTCCTGGCCTTCCTTCAGATTTTTCAGCTTTTATTTCTAAAATGTCAGCAAAAACATCACAATATTGATGAGTTGAAGTGCTGTATGATGTACTGTAGATAGGGACAGCAGTATTTGGTTAGGAATAAATCAGCAAGGAGGTTGTTGCTCTTGGCAGGGCTGATCAAACTACAGAAAGTCCAGGCGAGAGGCAGTGTAGCTGGAGGAATCGTGGCTTTCTTTTAAACACATAGACAGTTTTTATATAAACATGTCCTGTCAAAATTAATTGCATTCTTCACTCAAGGATTGTTTTTTATTGTTTTTTTTTTCTGCTTTTTGTCTGGCTGTTGAATTTAAGTGAATGTATTTGGAGTACAACACAGAAGTTTATGACTAGAGTTGGATACTTTGCTCACCACTTATACAAATGGGGGAAGTTCTTTCTACTTAAGTGTGGCACCTCAAGTTGTTCACAAGAAACAAGACCAAAATCAACCTCAGTAGTTATTTAAAAAAAAAAAAAAAAGAATCATTATTGTAGGACTTGACTGAGCTCTTGGTGACTTCTACAGAATCCTACAGTTATATCGTCATATAACCTGCTGCCTCTTGGGTACAAATGTCACTGGGCTTATTAAAAAGAAAAAAAAAAACTTGTTGCTTTTTTGTTATTTCTTTGTTTTTTTAGTTTTGTTTTTTTGCTTGTTTGTTTGTTTGTTTTTTTTGTCGCCTTTATGCAGCAGTCAACTCAAACTCCACATTACCAAAACACTTAACATGCAGGCCTAAACAGTGTAGATCATTAGAATGGTCAACTGATACATTTTGTTTACAAATAACTAACTGTGCCAAACCCTCAAGAAACAAAAGCTAATTCTGTCTTCTAACAACACAACTTGCAAACAAGTGTATGAGCTCTTCCAATCATTCATTAAAAAATTAACAACAAAATACAGCATTCAGGGTCAATCAGTGCACACTTTATCATTGTAGTCTATTACATAGCTGTCATGCCAGTGGTATTGTTATCTTTCTATATTTCCTTTTTGAAAAGGATTTGATCCAGAATCAGAGATGCTTTGATGCTAATTATTGATTCCATGACTGTTTTTTTTTTGTTTGTTTGTTTGTTTTTTACTCTGGCTAAAAACGAAAATACAGTAAAAATTACAGAAACTAGATGTAAACCGGAAGAAATTCTATCAGGGAATAAAAAAGAAGAAAATATAAATAAAATCCATCCTCCATCCATGCTGGTTATCAATACAGATGTGGCACTTTTTACTGTAAGGCCTGTAGACTGATTGCTAAATGAAGATTTCTGTGGAGTGTCAAACTGGTGTTTTAATCATTTCATACTGATCTGGGTAGTTTCTAATAGTTAGGAATAGGTGATTTCTTTTAAACCAATGAGTTTGGACTGTTTAATGACATCTGTGTTAACTGGGTTGGGAAAATGTGTTAGTCCAATGAGAAAGGGCTAACAGATTTGTGAGTGGTCTCTTCTGCTCTGCTGAGATAGTAATGATGAAAACTCAGTTTCTTTAAGCAGGCCCAATCAAGAAAAACTGTAAAACTGGGGAGGAAAATATAGCCAATCTTTCTCAAGGCCCATCATTTAGAGTAACAATAGGCGCTTTCGGACTGAAGGAACCTTTTGGAGTTCCTATAACCGTTTCGAGAACCAAGTCGTTTTTTCAAGCATTCGGACATATAGGAACTAGGGACCACTGCCCTCAGTTCCTTTTACCTTTGTAGCTCCTACTCCGAGGCAGGGTCTTTTCGGGGTTCCATAGGAACTGAAATACGTAGGTGTTTGGTGATTGGAAGAACTGGTAAGCCGCGCCCCTTGTGTGAGCTCCACTTTTTCCAGCCCCGCCATATTTAAAAAGTCTCACAGCTGTTAACCTGTTTACCGAGATCGTAATAACAACAAGAACTATCACAATAGGAGTGTACCAATTCATTATTAAATCGATCACAATGGTGTGCGACCCGAATCGATAACTATTTTGAAATGTCCAAAAGCAATTACTTTCATATTAATTTAATGACCAAACACAGCTGCAAAGTATAGCAGTAGAATCTGCAGCTGCCGCCTGGACACTTTAGTTTACGGACCGGCCACTAAAGTTACGTGCACACTTCAACAAAAGGTAAGCAAGGGAAAGGGAGGGAAAGCTGGCAAGTTAGCTTTTATAATAGCTTATAAAAGAGATGGAAAACCCAAATACAGTCACAAATTGTGTCAGTGCAATCTGCGCGACTTTAGTGAACGAACCCCGGTCCGTCCACTTGACTCACTGGCTGCCATTCACGAACGTTAACTGCCAATCACGTGTTTCCACGTTAATTAAGGGTTTTAATCGGGGGAGCTGTTTTAATCTCTGGCGGAGCTTGTCAGAGAGAACCAAGGGCTGATCATCTTTATTTCGGTAGTTTTCATCTAATCCAGCAGATGGCGGTGTCAGACAAGCTTAAAAAACCCTACCAGGAAGTGATGCACTTCCATGATGCTTCCTGTGTTGTTCGAGCTAGCGGCTGTTAGCCCAAGAAGTGTGCTTGATTCTGCTGCGAGGGGGAGAGAACATGGCGATCAGTCGTAATCAAAGCAGCTTAGGAGGTGGATGAAGGAGGAAAGTTTGCGCAACTAAGCTGCGGTAGAGGGAAGGAGGCAGGGAGGGAGGAGTAGAGGGAGACATTTCTGCCATATGTTTCTGCCAAATTTTATGTTGTGAAACAAACTTGTGGCTTGTTTAGCTAGTAAATAATTATTTTGCCTCCAAAACTCTTTTCTCATGTTGTATTTGTTGTTTCATAGAAGAAAACAGCTGTTCAGATGATGAAGGTGTTACTAAAGTAAAAAATATTGGCATCAAAGACATTTTTCCACTTGAAGCGGACTGCAATATTTAAAGCTCGTTATCTCAGCTTTTTGGTCAGAAACAGGCATTTTTGCTGCAACAAACCCATGTTCTACTGCAGATTACTAAAGAATGGAAAAGCTAGAAACAAATGGTTTTTTTCTGATAAAAGAAGAGAGTCTAAGCTTTCCTTTGGTACATTCAGTGTTTGCATTGGCATAGTACACAATATTCTGTGGATCTCCCAAAATTAGTGAAAATGCTTAAAAATCCTGGCAATATGAAGCAAGCTACCGATCCAAGTTCAAGGTCATAAATAACCGTAGTGCCAGAAAGTAAATCAAACCATATTTACTGTGGATATTTCTGACGTTGCACTGTTTTTTACATTAAGTGTCAATCACTTCTTTCTTTTGCAACATCATTCATTGCAAATAGTTTCACACATTAAGCACCTAGACAACAGTTCACAGTTTCAGCATCCTCTTGCATGCAAGCTCTGTGTGACATAAATTCTATTATCCTCACGAGTTCACAAGGGTTCACCAGGTCCCATTTGTGGTTGACCACACACATCCCAAATCCTCTAAGTACATAAACTGAGGATGCCAAATATGTGTGTGCTTTGATTGATTTTCATAAGATATAAATGTTGAAAAAAAAACAAAAAAAACCAGCAAAAACAACAACACACGCACAAAGAAAAGAAGAGCTGCATGAGTGCTTGTTCTCTGAGAGCAGGAGAGGCATCATTATCCACACCTCATTAATGTATTGAAGACCAATTGTATTTCTTTGGATGGCTCAGTTCAACTGGCCTAAAAAGTATGAATAAGACTGCATCCACACCTGCAGAGTGCAAGTAAATGTAAGTGTCAAGAAACCCTTTACCTGAGTGTTTGGATCCCTGATTTTTAGACAGCAATTCAGTTCTGTAAATAAGCCTCTGCCTCATGCAGGGCTGACCCTGTCCCCTTGGAAGAAAGAAAAAAAAAAAAACCACTCCTGAACAATATTTCATATAAAATTCTCAAAATCCCAAAGTAATTTAGGAATATAATAGACTATAGATAGATCACACAAGAAGACAGAGTGCCTTGTCACTGTTACCCACCACATATTGAGAAAGATCCAGACTCTGACCTCAGCTTGAATGTGGAGATAAACAGTGTAATTTTCTCAGGAGGACTGACTGCTTTGACTCAAGGAGAGATGAAAACAGCTTCAAACAGCACACAGTCCAGTTTTCTCCTTTCTGAAAGGATTTATTTCATTTTTTAATCTAAGAGAGCACATCTAGCTGCTTCTTTGACTAGTTTTCCTTTTCTTTACTCAACAATGATGGGGGTTAGGTAGTATTTATCATAAATTTGGCACTGGTTGCAGCTAATTGCAGTTTAAAGTCTATGTACAGTAACTACTCACAATTTTATTTTATTTTTTTACAACTAGGTTGTTCTTGGCCATGGCTTTGATTTAGTTAAATGAATAATGATTCATTGTGATATTTGTTTTTACTTCATTTTAAGACCTGGTAGGGTTCAGATGATTTTTATGACAGCCTGACACATAAAACATTGAATTAGAGTTTGTGTTTTCTTTTGCACAACTGTAAGCTTGTATTCAAACCCAAATTCCTGTTAAAGTTTAGGTAGCTAGCTACATTTGTCTTTCCTAATGAAAATGATACATGTCCAGTCTTGTCTTAATGAATCTTTGCTCAGTCACCAAATATAAGGGTAGATTTCATTTTATGGATGGAAAAAGAGGGAAAAGGCACAAAGCAACGTTTCATAATTGCAGAATTAGTTGAATGCATCCTAAATAACACACCATATGCCCTGTCTCTGAGGCACAGAGTCTCAAGAGAAACCTGAATTCTCAGAGCTCAGGTGTAAATTTAAGCTGTTCCAGGGGGAGATCAGATGTGCAGCCAAACTGTCAAATGAAAACAAATGGTAATGTGCATTTTCAAACACAAGAAATGCTTCAGTTTTACTGGACATACAACACAAAGTCATGCACAGAAGCAAAATGTATCGTAATGGAGTACAGAGTACATAGCCACAATATTATATCATTGCAACAAATGTTTATTGTAAATTTTTGAGTATTCTTGTTGTGCACATGGATTTTGAAGTGCATGTCGATGTTTTTGTTTTTTTTTCTTATTTCAAGCCACAAAACCCAGCAGCATCATCTTTCATTTCTGACATGAAACCACATTTCTCTGAACCTGAAGTATTGGCATTTGATGAATTGCGGGCTGTTATGTTCTGCATGTTATTCCTCTTGGCAGCAGTTCCATGCTGTGATGGATATACAATAGAGTTTCTGTATCGAGTCAGTTACCCTTCACATCCAGATTCTTGGACATATAAATGAATTAAACATGATTCTTATTCTTATTCTTATTCTTATTGCTGTTGTAGCTGTTATTGAGAAAGGTGTAAATATTAAAGTAAAGTTGACAGTTTGGAGAAATAATCTCAGTGTGTTTGATTTAAGGTATAGGTATGAGGGGTTTTAAGATTCAAGCTTAAACCTGCCGAACAGCAGACTCATAGAGGCCACCCTCATAATGTCACATGTTTGATATTTAAGAATCTGAAGGCTTAAAATCCAGCCTTATGATATTGGAGGAGCTGAGTGTAACATGCAAAGCAGTGGTACAGTAAACCTCTAGCCCTCAAGGCTAATGCATGATTTATGCTCCCTCAATAAAAAAAAAAAAGCTTATGCTTAGAGTGCTGTCTATGCAAGTGAGCAACACTGTCGAGTGCATTTATAACTGTGTGACTTTGTATCTGCTTCAGTCTACAGTTTACACCTCAAACAGATAGTTGTTGATGCCTTGCAAAATGTCTTGTGCTTTAAATAGAGACAACAACTTAAAGGTAAATTTAGTTTTGTGAGGATGCAAAAAGCAAATAAATGCCAAAAAACAATCAGCTTCAGAGGAATTACCTTTACTGATTTTCAGAAAGAAGAAAGGCATCAGAGGAAACGGTATATAACCAACCATTTAGTGATATGGACTAAGGGCCGGATCTATCAAAGGTTTGCGTGTATAAAAACGTGAGCTATCTCACTGCACACGCTAAAAAATGTACAAACTGATCTATCAACAGTGTGCTAAAAGGGTGAGCCTGGCATCCCAGCGGCTGGAGTTGTTTTTCTGCCATTGCAGCTACAACTTAGACACACGTGATGTCACTGTTCTGTCCGTGTTTCAATATTCTACCTTTAATGAATGTTGCTGCATGGACACTGGATGCAAAACAGTAAAACCTAAAAATACAAGTTGGTAAAGATCTAGACTGAAAAGTTTGTACAAGTGTTATATATCTAGTACTGTATAGCTATGTTGCCTTAATTAACTAGTCTGCAGGGAGTCAAAGCATGCAGGCATTATAAAGAGCACCCAAAGGTTATATCCTTATGACCTTTTGCCCAACTTCATGTAAATAGTGCTGTGGAACAGCTGTTAGCTCTGTGAATTTGCATTTATACCTTTGCTATCTGTTTCTGTGTCCTTGGTGCTTTTTTTTTATTATTACAGCCAGAAATGTGGCATTATGGTCATTTTCTTTCTCTTTAGCACATCACTTAGCAGTCTAAAATGTCTCAGTGGCATTACACATTTTCACTGTGTATATCTCTGACTTAAACGATATTACAGTTCCTTACAACCAAAGGCAAGAGCAGAAGCTTTTGAACATGTTGACCAGAGACAGAAAATATTACAAAGACTTATTTTTTCAGTTTGACTCGAGCTTTTATACAAAGCTTTGCCTTAAAGGAGGTGAAAGAACATAACCAGTACACGTCTTTAATATAACAGGTACAGCATGATCCATGTTGCATTGTCTGCCTCCACTTGTCTTTTCATTCATCATCTTTGTTCACTCTGCTCATTGGAACCCTTTTAGCACATTTGATATTTTGAACTTCTCTTTGGATAGTGAAGACTTATTCTTTGACAGTGTGCATTTGAAAAAATCAACATAGCATTGATTTACTTTTGATCATGTAACTTGTGATGATGGTGGAGATGATTGAATTTACTGAGGAGAATTTCAAAATCATATCTATTTTGTGACAGTGAGTATGCTATTTTTTTTTTTACAGAGCTTCCTTGTGAATTGGTCTGAATATTAAATGTTGAGTGTCTAACCTCTGCTGGGATGTCATGTGGACACATGGCCAAGAACTTGAAAAATATGTGTTAGTGGAGCAAGGCTGAAATCAGCCTCTCAGTCACAGTAGCTACAACCATCTGCTTTTAAAACATGATGTATTAATGAAGAACTCCAAAGAACCATTGTAATAAAGTCTCTGAGAACCTTTTCATTTTTGCCTTGAACAAGTGAATGCCATACAACTACATGTTTAGCTTTGAGAGCTCAGTATTGCAATGCAAAGTGGGGAAAAGTCCACCTTTGCACTCTCACATTGGTTCACCATTATAAAGTTTTATTTCCAAATTGTTTTGGCCTATGATAGCATACAGATGTTTTGGAAAATTTATCTATTACACTTTTTTCACGAAATAAAAAAGGAATGTTTCATCTTTAGATTTGATCCTTTAAGAGATTTTTTTTTCTTTTTTTTTAATCATATGTCCATAACTTTTTCATGCCACTATAAAATGATCTCTTTCACTTAGCATAGCAAAACTTTGTTGTATTGAATCACTGTTCTATTCCCTTTTAAGACTGTTGACTTGTAATAAGATCCTTGAAGCTAAATGTCTGCCATTTCCTGCTTCTGTAGTTATGTGGTCTTACAGAGGGTTCTGCTTGCTTTCTACATCATGCTTGCTCAAACATATAGTAGCCAAGTTGTTTAACGCAATACTTAAAAAATACTTGACAAATCTGTTTTATAATAGCCGTATTATGAAACATTAAAATATGCAAAGGAAATCGTAGGTCAGGAGGGACATATCAACAAGGAAAGCAGGAGATTTCTATCAACACCCCTCATTTTTCATCCTTTATTTGATAATCAATGAAGTCAAAAGGTCCAGGCCTGTCCAAGGTTGTGGTCATGACTCATGATGGTCTGGTGTTAACTGTCTGCTCCACAGTTTTAATTTATTTCAAAAACTAAACAGCCCTGTAGTAAAGAAAAGGAGCTGAAGGCTAAATAAAGCAGGTTTATCAGAACTGGCAACAGAGACAAGCCACTCCTTGTGCTTTGTGTGTTGACTCTGGACTCTCAAGCTATTGAATGTGAATGCATATTTCATGACAGACCTTTGGGAATGAGGGAGAGGAAGGGTCAGTGAATCGAAAAGATCCTGTGCTTTTTAAAGAATACACATGCAGAGAGATACAGTAGCGTTAAAGAAACTTGTGTCTTGCAGTTTATATTCATTATGATCATGTTAGTGTGTGGGTGCATGTTTATACAAAAACAGCTCTGTTTGGACTATTTGTGCATGCGTGGGTGCAGAGACTTACATCAAAATTGGCACCCAAAGTGCATTTTTATCGTCCAGCATGTGTGCAAAACATCAGGTGCAACAATGTGCCTTACTGGAAGGATTGGAGATCTTTTTTATGTTGCTTCATCCCTGACTAAGAGGAGAGTCGTAGGATTCAGATGTAGGTGTCTTTGGTGCGACAGAGCAGCGAAGGTCTGTTAGGTAATGAGACAAAAATGCCTGACTCACCTGCATAACGATTCATGATTAATGCTGATGATATGAGAAAGGCTGTGATGACAGAAAGGTCACGCTTGGCTATTTACATTAACAGTGACCAAGCATTTCTGAAATGGACAGAGGCAAATCTTTAGACGTCATTAATGGTGTGCAGAGATGAGCAAATCCGTGTAATGGAAGTTTAATTAGTTCCTGCCACATGTGGAGGTCCCACTGCTGCTTTCACATCATTTTTAACAGTATTACTTAGCCAAACCTTTATTATACATTTACAGACCTCTGGTGATCTGAAGACAAACAGATCTGGTATGGCAATTTACACAGTTTAGTTTGTTCAATTATTGATTTTTTGAAAAACTCAGTTAACCAGATTTAATTTGTACTTGTCTTTTTATTGACTAGAAAATGTTAAGCAGCTTCATCTGTATTCTATTACACAGATTTAGATATATTTTTGAGTAAAGAGGATTGCTTTAGTTCATTCTCCATGTCAGGAAACATCTGACTTACTGAAGTTTCTTGGGAGAAATCCAAAAGAGGTGATCTGTGGCTGATTCTGCCATATGGCTGCTGGGGTGGCAGGGCTGCTATTTCGCAGTATAAAGCATGTGGTCAGTTTTGCCTCCTGAGTTAAGATGATTCAGGTCACTTGGCAGTTCAGCTGCCATCTGGACGAATGACCCACCAACTCTGAAAGCAGTTCTGCGGGGGAACATTTGTATGAATGCCACATTGTGCATCTCTCCAACGATCGCTTTCAGATAAGATGAAGTTTTACATTCAATCCAACACCTCTGGAAATCAAAGTCTTGACAGACAGGTTTTGGATAAGACAGATTTTGGTTTTAAAGACACAGCAGTTGACTTCTTATTAAGAAAATAGTTTTGGCTTGTAAATTCCTTTTCCATAACTGCATGGTCTAATAAGATAAGCAGAAAAGAGGATGTAAAGAACTTACTACAATACATGGATTTTAGCTGATATTTTTATTGCAATAGGTTCCTGCCATAGCTTCTTCCACCTCTTCATCCTTCTTTTGTTTGTTTCTGTCCACTATGATTAAATGTGGTCATTAAGGAGAGATTAAATCTCTCAGCAGAGCAGAAACTTTTCTGAAAAATGTGTGTATGAATATAAGTATAAACTGTCACTACATTAGTAGAAGTGTATAGGATCGTAGCTTCCTATTGAATACTTTCTTTTTTACTTTAGTAGCATACATTGCTGTCCTGATGAGTAATAAGCCTTGCAGTTATTTGGGCAGGCACAGTAGCTCCACATACAGCCATCCAGCTTATTTGAATGCAGGGTTGCATGAGGTAGGAGGGAGAGGGTTTGGAACTGGAGTCCATCCCAGCTGCTATCAGGCAAGAGGCAAGGGACACCCTGGACAGGTCACTGGTCCATTGCAGAGAAACAAACAACCATTTAAACTTACACTTGCTCCTGGGGAGAACTTGGAAACACTACTTAACCTAACAGACATGTTGCTGCACTGTGTGATGACTGATAATAATGGATGCAAGTATGATACAAGACCAGTGAACTTATTTAATTCTGAGTGTCTTGAATTTCAGCTTTCAAGTTTGCTGTGCTCCCTTCACATCAAAAATATAGAAATGGTTTGGAGTCATTTCAAATTAAGAAGAATAGGCTGATATAATGTCCAAAACAGGGAACAGATTTTTTTATTATTTATTCTTTTTTAATGAAAGAAAGGCTATACAATTACAAACATGTCTACTCGAGAGCATATCTGTTAGGAACCATTGGAAACTCCTCCAAAACCATGTTAACAGTCAGGTAACAATCTGATTCATCCCCAATCAGCCCTTAGACTACTCATTTTGACCTTGAGCATGTGAAAAATCTTTTTGAAGAAGCATAGCAAAGTACAATACTAATCAAAAGAAGAGAAATTAGCTCAGCAGCTGCAACTAATTCAACACGGATATTGTATGAAGGAAGCAAGGCAATGCAAAAATTAGCAGCCATCAGAGGGGGAGACATTTCTCCAAAGGCCAGGATCAACACAATGAAACAACCTGTAATACCGACAGTATCATTAGAGGGCTTTGTGTTTGTGTTGACAGCTCAAACTAAGCCAGGCAACACTTTTGCTATCTGACAATACCTCAGTTTGGTGACACAGCATGAGTCACAGGCAGCTGGCAAATATTTTGCTTTAAGCTTCAAATACCTATTTGAGGCAAGCAGCTGACATCACAGAAGGATATTTCCATAAAGATCTACCACTGTTTCATAAATCCAACCTGAGGTGAATCATTATCAGCACTTAGAAACATGGAGTGCCTCATAAAAATGACTCACTCCACTCACTATGCAATCAGAAAAAAAAAATCATAACGTACTAATTTATATTGATATGGCTTTATCCTACATCATGCACTTTACATTCAAGTCCCCTTTTTATTGAAAATTATACCTAGAGAACCTCCTAGATGTTATAGGTTGCAGGTATTGTTAATCATTCATTTCCCCAGTGCGGATGGTACGGTAAATCCTGATCTCTGTAACATTTCCACAGCCAACCGTTCCTTTCACCAGTAGGCGGTGTATCGACTGGAGGAAATGCTGCTTCAGCTACCTAATAGCATGATGTCAAAGCGGCACAACACTGGCCTTGAATTATGAAGAAGAAGAACGTGACACAGAAACAAAGGTTTAGAACGGCTGACATCCAGCAGTCAGTTTGTATTACAGTATTTCTTTGTCATCTGGCTTTAAATTTCAAAAACAACAAAAAATCAACTGTATATTTAATCATGGTGCTGTTCTTTGTTCTTTGTGCCAAGTTGCACAGGAAGTGATGATGATTGGGTTGGATTGGTAAGATTGGTATCCTTTTTTTAATTGTTTCTTTACGTGTCTTGTCCAGCATCATAGCAAGCAGAATGGTGATCTGGCAGCTGTGTTGTGCCAAACAAATTTGCTTTGCCAAGTGTAGCTTTATGGGAATAAGGCTCCTCTTGATATTTAAATATTATGCTTTATTTTTAATCAGTATCTTGTTGAATTTACAGTACATGTTAATGCTGGACCCCTGCAGCCAACCCCACGGATTCTACAGTAGTGTGTCAAGCTTCTCTTTTTTGGGTTAGTAAGATTGGTACTAGGGATGCACGATATAATCTGCCTCCTATCGGTATTGGCCTATATCAGCCTTAAAACTGAGTATCGGACATCGGCCACCCCACTGATATTTAACTGATATTTAACCGATTAGCCTGCTGTTTCTAAAGTCTAAAAAAAAAAAACTCTTCTTCTTCTTCTTCTTCAAAAACTTCTTTTTTACAGACTTCTAGAGACTAGGGGTGGGAAAAAATATCAATACACTGAAATATCGCAGTATTTTTATATACTGATATCATATTGACATTTAAAAATACTGTATCAATCTATTTTACTAATGAAATCTCACAATATTTCATTGTTCTGTTACGAAATCTTGTGAGAATTCATGAAATATCGTGAGATTTTTCAACAGAATGATGAAATCTCATGAGATTTTGTAAGTAAAATAGATCGGTACTGCGTTTATAGATATCGATTTGATATTGGCATATCAAAATATTACAATATTTCAGTGTATCGATATTTTTCCCACCCCTATTTTTCAGTGTTGGAAGTGGATAACAAAACTGCTATTTGCAATGACTGCTTATTTTTTTCTGCTATAATATTGATATCAATATCAATATCCATTATCGGCCTCATGAGTTTTAAAATATCGGCATATGGGATATCGCCCAAAATTCCAATGTTGTGCATCCCTAATTGGTACCCTAATGGAAAAGTCCCAAATGTCAGGTTGGATAAAAGGGTACTGTCCTAGTGTTTGCCTGTGGAAGCACAACAAAATCCAGATCAACCCGAACCTGCTGGTGGAAACGGGGGCGTCAGATGTTTGCCTAGCAATTCAAGACCTTGCCTTCTTCAACGTTTTTATTGCCATCTTGAAAGATTGTGATTTAAAGAGAAAACATCTACTTTTGTCCCATGTTTTCATGCCAAACATTCAGTGATAGCCAACATAGAAATGACCTGTGATTTATCTTCCCCTCGTCTATCTCTCATTATTTTTTCCATGGCTGTGCATCCTCTTTCATCTTGTTCTGGTATGTGGTAAAGTGAGACTCAGTGGATATTCTAAAACATGAACCTTCTGTGATATTTGTACAACCAAGATGTGTGTGGAGATAAATGTAAATCATCAGAAGAGATACTGTCTCCAAGATGTTTGATGTTTTCTCTAAATGCTCAAATCCAGTTGCCAAGGAAATAAGATTTCACCTCTACATAAAATTATCTTTACTTTTCATCTAATTCAACTTTGACTCTATCCTTTTTTAAATACATAATCCATTTAATTTCTAATTGTATTTTTTCTTTTTCAAAAAGTCATTTAACAGCAGCAGTCTTCAACATGGCTTCATAAGAAGAAGTGATGTACACTTGCATCATGTGTAATGAGTAGTCTCAAATAGTTTTATGGAGCAAAGCTTTCTTAGCCATCATTGTTATTGGTTTTTACTTGAGTTTTACTTTATTCTTAGTATTTCACTGCTCACTACCTCTGTGGATGCCATTATGAAGAAAAACACCTTCAAATAGGTCAACCAAGAGACCAATCAGCCGCAGCACCATCTGTCCCTCTAATGACTACCTGGCTGCTCTGTGATGTGACATGGTCGGCTGGAGATGCACTATAGCAAACATTCTCTCATTAAGTCTCTGCATTTCCACTGACTCTGTGCAGCTGATGACTCCTGATAAGACCAATCTCCTCTTTTTTTAAACTCAGAAATTAACTGTTGTACTCCCTCACCAACAGAGAAATAGGGAGTCTGTGATTATTTGAATAGTTTTATTATCACAGAATGAAAAGTGTTTTACTTTGTTCTTCATTCGTAAATCCCCTGTTGTCTGAAGATATTTTCACTCAGAAAACAAAGATCTACTCTTGTATTTTTTATGCCATTCTAATGTGAAGCGATTCACAGTGATATTAACCAAACTGGGTAAAAATATGACTTCCATGTACTAATCTGCATAAATTAGACTTGATACTTTCTGCTGTTCTCAGCCTGCTGCCAAGTTGAAGGTGCTAAGTAATTTTTTTTCCATGTTTTCAGTGAGTTGTCTTTTGAGTGTTGAAGATATTAATATTGATTAAACGCCATGCTACAAAACAGACTAAGATTGTGAGCTACTATGTTCATATAAAACACCTGTTCAGCTGATTTTACTTGAAGATACAGTGACAAAAGTAAAGCAAGGCCATTTCCATTTTCAGTTTTCCAGCATGTTCTTCCTTTTCATCAAGACATGCATTAGATTGTGCTGTACTGTTGCTGTAGACATAATCCTGTAGTGTTAAGTGGGTGTTCTTATCTTTATTTAACTGCAACTGATTATCTCTTTTCCTTTGCTAATTTGACCAATGGTTTACCACAAGATCAATTCTTACGCCGTTATATCCCTTAAAGGCAGGGTAGGGGATCCTGGAAAAACGATTGGCGCAAGCCAGATTTCAAAAAAGTATACACCCCTCCAAACCACGCCTCCAAAGCACAGGAACGCGTGCGTGGGTAATTGTCGGCGAACATAACCGAGAACAGCCAAGTGGCTAGCTTGTTAGCTTCCCAGTAAACAGCAGAGGAACCACGTTTCCTAAAAGTGATAATTATCTCACATCCAACTTCATCTGCGGCGCAAAACATCCTCACTGCAAACACCAACACCTCCATGACTTGATCCACATCCGTTTTTTCTTTTTAAGAGCAAACAGCGCCATAGAGTAGTGAGCCGCTATGTTTGTCTCGGTTCGTCTGCACTGTGAGGCGCTCACGACGAGTTGCGAGCCCATTCAGTGAAATTCATTTAATTGAAAGGGGTTTTTCCAGTCCTGTACATTCCACAGGTGATTAATTTTTTTAAGTTTTGTATCAGAACATTGAATTAATTGTTTGCAATCGGGGGATGAAGAAGACTCTAAGCAATATAGTAAAAAATACTCCCGGAAAACGTCATCCACCCTGCCTTTAAATGTATGCGAGCTAAAAGTTTGACTGACATTATCATCACTATGTAGATGATACACAGTTCTACTTATCTGTGAAACATGCTGACCTCTTATATGTTGCTAAAGTTGAACTGAGATTACATGAGGTGTCTTCCAAATTTCCACGTCTCCTCCAATATCTGAGCCCGTTATTGCTGCAGTGCTCTGGGGTGAGGCTATTTCTTGCTTAATACTGCTCCTGATGCTGTTGGAGAGACCAACATGGAGGACACAGTTGGAAGATAGTCTCATTGCAGAAATGTAGCTGCCATCAGTGAGCACTGCAACCACAGAGGGAAGTGGCCAGAGAGATTGATGGTAGAGCTAGAAATTTCTTGGTGGGAGAACAGGGAGATAAATGGTGATTGTGGGTTTTCTTTTTGCATCACACAGTCATTCATTCATCCATTTACTATACTCACTCGGTCCAGTTCAGGGTCACTGGAGCCTATCCCAGCTGCTATCAGGCATGAGGCAGTAGGGGAGGACATGGGACCCAAATACAGACTGGAGGAAGCGATGGTTCTCTGACACGGAGGCTCTGACACATGCACCGTAGTTCATGAAACAAACGAATCAAACCACTGAAGTCACATGACCACAGATGTTAGAAACAGTGGGCTTTATGCACAACTTCCTCATTCTTTACAGGAATGACTGAGTTGTTTTGGGGATGTTTTTGTCTTTTTTTTTTTCACTTTTATAGGAATGAACAAGTGTGTCATGGGGAGAATATCCATATTTAATGGCTGAAAACTCCCCATTAGCAGTCTGGTGGGCGTTTAAAGGTTTTTCTTATCTTCCTCCTTTTCTTTTCTAGTGCTTAAGACCCGTGACCCGGACGGTGCTGCTAGCTTGCCTGCCGCAGTTAAACACGAGCTACATTATGCCGATCTGACATTGTATGTTAAACTGACAGAACACCGGTGTTTACCTTCATAATTTCCTAACAACTGACTCTGTGTTACCTCTTACCGGAGCCGTTGTCTCTCAACGTCGTCCCTTATTTCCACAAAAGATTACAGGTATATTCCACGTCTTTGTGAGACACCAGCAGGAGGCTGCAGAGCAGGAGTTGCAGCAAATATGTCCCGTTTTAACACGGTGACTGTACAAATCCAAGCTGATCACTGGCGTTTCTTCATGGGAAACCAGTAAAAACTTATTCCCCATCTAGGGGAGTTCTCCCTTGTCCGTCAAAGAGGTCAAAAGTAAAAAAAGAGTCCGGCATCGTTGTGATCAACCCTGTAAAGACCAGTCTCTTCTATTCCAATTGGCCTCCAAAGCTTTCTAACCTTCAGCGGCAGTTGCGAGCCTGACGTATGCATAAATTACCAAAATCTTCCTTTACCAAACGAGAGGAAGCTGTGACAATGAGAATCACAGAGCAGAAAGTACGGTAACTGAACAGAATACACATAGGCGAAAACTCTTAGATAAAACAGGAAACTAGACAGAGGACTTAAAGATTAACAAGGGCCAAAGAGTAAAAAACAGACTACAGGAGAGAAACAAGAACTAAACCAAAAACCACAAGCCATGACAGTGACAGTGTTAGCACACATAGATTAGCCTACATTATACAGTTAGTTTATCTTACTTTTTGTTATCTTATGGAAAGTGTAACTATAACTTTATATTAACATTGATATCAGTTCATTTTTCAGTCAGAATCTAAAAGTTGTGGGTTTCTCTAATTAATTTTATCAGGGACACTGCCAATGGATCAGCTTATCAATGTAAGTATGCCTGAAGCCAAAGGTTATTTTACAATGAAAAGTACAGTTCTCCTCTGTGAGTTTTCAAATTGACAATCATAAATCTTCATTTAAGATTATTTGACTTCACTTAACATAGGCAGAAATGTGATATGTTTTGTACAAGGTTTATAAAATACTAACATAGCTTTCATAATAGACCAATAGCCACTATTTTGAAGAGAAATTGGTAGCCAGGAGGGAGTAGAGCCAGGCAGGGACAGTACAAGCAGGTCCCACCCCATGCTTGTGTGAGTGAAACAAAAACATGATTTCATCCAAGATGCAGGGAAGCATTCATCCATCCATTTTAAATTGACAAGTCAACCTGTGGGCCCTTGTTTGTTAAGGGATAACTTTCTTTTTTTTTTCAACCTGGAGCTTATCTCTAGGAGTTTGTGTGTGCATTCACTCACCGGTAAAGTGAAACAGGAAATTTGACTCTTCATGACAGTTTCTTAAAACAAGAAAATGATACAGTACACCTACCGCCTGTTTAAGCTCATTTAACAGCTTGCATTTAAATGTGGTTTTGTTCCAATGTGGAGAAGTGGGAGTGAAATGTTTTCTGCTGATGAGGATATGTCAGGTTTGAGCTGTGACTGATGTGTGGGGGCCTGTGTGCCAGAGCCAATGCCTGGACAGGCCTGACCCAATTTAAGCCCATGTGCTAATGCCAAATATTCAGGGCACTTTCTGTAACACTGAACACATCACTCAAGCTGTGTTTGCTTGGCGTTCAAGGGATGATTTTAGTGCAGCTACTATTTTGCGTAAGATGATTTGCAAAATAACACCTGAAAAACCTCAAATCTGTTATTGTTATTATCTAGAGCTTCAAATGCATACTTAAATAGCTTGCATACAAGTGTTTTTATTTTAGTTGCACTATCTGTATTGTGCCCTTTTCTTTGCTGCATGTACTACAGACACTATTATAGTGTATGTGGTTAAACCAACAATGCATAAGTCTGCACTGTCGGTTGAGCTTAACACAAATCGCTTTGAATCCCACTGAATCTGTTGACCTGCTGTCTGTTTTCACCAGCACAACTAATCCCTGTACACCTTTTACCAGTTTCTTCATAGAGCAAATTTAAAGAAAATATTACAAGGAAGAAATAAGAAGTGCAGATCTTTTTTTATTATTATTTCAAGATTTAATTTGTGAAAAATGCAGAGGGAGACAAAAATGATAGAGTTTTTTCTGTTGCCTGGAGGAATAAGAGATTTAAAGTTTGATTACTGATCTGTGAAATGTTGTGTCTTGTTCAATTTAGTGTCTTGGCTTCTGTAATGAGGGTCCTTCACAATATATTACCCTGGGCCAGGCTGACAAAATGTACAGGACACTGTCTTGTCCTTTGTAGATTGGGTGAAAAGCCCACGGACAATCTTTCTTCTGTTAAGGAAATTCATATTTTGCTTTTATAATTTTTGATATATTTGTACATATATTGATGAATGAATTAAATTTGTATTAATTTTTTATTTATAAAGCACTTTTCATACACAACAATATTTCATTAAATTGACAGTTAAACAAAATAATTACTAATTACAAAATACAATTATTCTCTCCCACCAACCCATACACACACACACACACACACTATACATCTATATATATATATATATATATATATATATATATATATATATATAGTATGTATATATGTATATATATATAGTACACATACATGTAAGAACTATCAATGCTTTATTGCTAAGAGACCTTAATTTTGAAACTACTACTACTTTACTATGAAGCTTCTGGCCAATCACATTGTTTAAATTGTTGGTAATCAGGAGGAACCAAAGATTAAAGGTAGAGTCCGAAGTTCCCCCACCGTTTCTGTTTGCAAACAACAGCATTCAAACTTAGCGCCCCTCCCTCTCAGGCTAATGGCCGCCTCGTTCTTTAAACTATTCAGCTTCAAGCCTCTCCTTCAGAGCTCAGAAGCGGGTAAAAGCCAAACTAATATTAGCCCTGGTTTAAGAACTTGCCTTATCTGAAGGTCTTACCTTTTCTTCGGTGCATCGGCCGTTTTTTCTTTCTTCCTTTCTTTTTTCCTGCAGGAGTTCAAGTGACTGGTGTCTGCTCCAATCATGAGCTTATTTCCACACGGCGTCATGTCCTTAGCTCTGTCATTGGCTGGAGATATAAACAGAAATCTCCACCCAGAAACGTCCCGAACACAACAAAACAAAGCTAAAGAGCGAATTACAGGCAGCGGGAGAGAGAGTTGCATTCGAACGCACCACTGCACGCGAGTAAAGGCCCATAGGCGGGGTTTGAGACGGATTTCACTCGCACAAGTCTAACGTTTATTTTCACGGGGGGAACTTTGGACTATACCTTTAAAGCTAGGGTTGGCAATGTTGGAAAAACGGTTTGAGCAAGCAACATTTAAAAAAAACACACCACCCGAAACCACGGCTTCAGAGGGCAGGGACGTGTGCGCCGATGTTTTGCGTGCAGGTTAACGATAACAGCTGAGTGGATAGCTTGTTAGCTTGATAATAAACAGCTGACAAACCACGTTTTTAAAAGTTTTAATCCACACACCACAAACTCCTTATACATTGTAAAAAGTCCACAATGCAAATGTCAACGCCTCAGAGACTTAATCCTTATATGTTGTTTTGTTTTTTGTTTTGTTTTTTGGCAAAGCAGCAGTTAGCAGTCCGTTAGCTATATTTGTTTACAGTGAACCGCGCACACGGTGGGGTCACATGGGGGACAGTGAGAGGGGAGGGACAGAGACAAGACATAAATGCATCAATTCGTTCTTTCTATAAGTTGCGAGTTACCAATTCCTGCCTTTCGGTGTGAATGGCAGGGGTTGGTCAGAGTTTTTACAAAACTGTCTGACTTTTTTATGAATACATGATGTATTGACTACTGTTAAGATGGAAGAACCATTTTACCCAGTACAACAAAAAGTGTTTTTGAGCAGGATTACCAACTCTGGCTTTAAAGGAGTGCAGCGCAAGTTCCAGTTTTTTTCCAGAAGTTTGCCCCCTCTGGCGACAAGTGGAAGTGACGCTAATGTCGTGCACACGCATGAGCTGCTTTGACTGTGTTGGTTTCTAATTTAACCTACATTACATTCAGTCTGAGCCCAGAGTTATTGTCACGATCTCTACTGAAGTAATAGTAAAGTTATGAAGTAAAGTTATAAATCTGCAAGTTGTTTACGGTTTGATCATTGAGTAAACTGACGAACTGTATGCTAACGGTAACAACAAGCTAACGCTGGCTTGTCATTCAGATATCTAAATTCACAGGCTGAGACCACGATTACCTTATAAAATTACCTCATCAACTAAATTTAACAAGTTGACAAGAGTGTATCTCTTCTATGGAAACAGTCATATGGCTGTCATATTGCCACATTTCCATGCTAAAAACTTAGCATTGCAATATTATGCATCCTTATTTCTGTCATCCATCACATTTACCTTGTTAGTAAGAAGTAAACCAACTGTGGGTCCCGTTATATTCCCAGACAAGATCGAAGCTCCCTCCATTAAAAAAAAGAAAGAAAAAAAGCTGCTCGCTTCTTTGCTCCCGTCTTACTCCAGTGCCGCCGGTGTTGTGTCAAAAAACGCCCCCCTGCCGTGGGGACCGGTCAGACTCCAGTTTGGTTCTCTTATTCTCACAAGACAAAACTTTTCTTCTTTGTGTTACTGGAGTCTGAGTTGGGGTTTGAGAGGCACCTGCTCTCCATCTTTTAGCAGCAGTTAGTGCTGTCTCAACATGCGCGGACCTGCGGTGGTTGGATTGCATGACACGGGTGCAGCCAGACGAAAGAGAACACGCTGCTCCTCTCTGCCCCACAAGCGCCTCCTTGAGGCTTCGTACCCAAATCTCTCGAATTGAGCATTCAGAAACAGTATTAGAGACAACCGCAGAGAAGAAAGATCTGCTCATTCTACACATCAGGCAATTGTAAGCGCATGTGGAGGAAAGAAAAGAAAAGTATTTAACATTTAAACTTGCGTAATGCATCTTTAACTAGTGACAAGAAAGTTCTACAGTATGTCTGTAAGAGCAAAAATAATAATCCTCTATAGCTGGAATAAAGCCAAGAAGACATTTTACGCACTGTTGAAGTTGAAGTTGGGGTTTTTGAGAATAATAGGCAAAAAGTAGTGTAAATAACAGAAAAAAAACCTTTAAAGAAGTACAATTATGTAAACACTTTCTGTTGTTTGTTTCAGTGCCAAAATTTTCCTCCTGAAAGCCAAGACTTGAGAGAATTATATGCAAATAAGAAAAAGCTCAGTCACTGTTGATCTATGTGCTATTTCTGCAAAGTACTGTGAGTAATAAATTGTTTTGTATTCTCGGTTGGCCTTTATGGGGCTTTATCTATTGATACGTTCATTTTACATAATTTCAGCCTCATAATGTGACAACTGAGGCAGGTGGCCCAAAAACAGCAGAAAGTGGTTTAGAGTTTTACAGGTTAAAGCCACAAAACACACAACAAAACCCATCAGTCCCTTTTCCTCCATCTGTAAATATGATCAAACCACACGGTTCAACATTTGTGATAACATTATGTACATGTTTCTGCAGACATAAATGTTCAGTATGCATGAAGAAATGGTATCTAGTGAAAAGTTTTCTTCTTGTTATCTGTCAAGCAAGGTAATGGTTGTTTGTTCATTTCGCTACAAGAGAAATTTCATTTCAGTTTGAAGCTCTTCCTGTAGGGCAGTTTAGTTCAAGGAGCTTTTTCGATGGACAGCACACAAAAATATCCCTCTACTCCAAAGTGAAAATTGCCACCACAGGAAACTTGAAAGCCTCAGGTGTTCATGGAAGATTGAAGCTAAAAGTGTCAAAACCTTCTACAAACTTTTTGAGCTCGTTTAAATCATGCGGTGGAAGCTCTGGCAGGTGGAGTAGCAGCTGTACCCCTGATTAATAGGCAGAGTGAACAGTTTATTTATTTATTCAAAAGAAAATTTATTGTTGCATTTGACAATGTTTGTGGAAATTGTGGTTATTATGGTCTCGACGGAAGATGTGGGGGGATAGAGCATTTTCTGTGGCAGGCCCAAAGTTGTGGAACTCGCTGCCATTGCACATCAGACAGGCCTCGTCTCTGGCAGTTTTTAAATCTCTTCTTAAAACTCATCTGTTTGCCCTGGCATTCCATCCTTCATGAGCCATTTTTTCTCATTTTGTCTGCTGTTTAAAGTCTTATTTTTTCTGATATTTATACTGTTTTTATTGTTCATTGTGTTGATTTGTTTTTATGTCTAATATTGGTTTTAATGTTCTCACTGTGAGATTCAATTTCTGTTTTACTTCTGTTCAGCGCTTTGTTATCGGTAGCTGCTGTGTTTAAAGCGCTATACAAATAAAGTTGACTTGACTTGACTTGACTTGACTACAGAGCAAAAACAGTATAACTTGAATGAATTTTCAATTGCATGTGGCTGAAGTACAGTAGAAGTGGTCAGTAATGTTCTTTTACCCTTTTTTTACCACCTACTGTACATTTTACAGCATATAACTGGGCTAAAAATTACTCTTAGTGTCTTTATTTTAGGGGTCAGAAGCCATATGTACAGTTGAGTGTGTGTTTGGGGGGAAGGGGGGGGGGGTCGTGTGTGTGTGTGCTTGGATGTGTGAAGGCTTGTTTTTATTTCAAAATGCATTTGTTTTTATTGTCCTGCAAAGCACTTTGGGTTGCCTTTTACAGGAAAAGCGCTTTATAAATAAAGTTTGATTTGAGTTGATTTGATAAAAATGTTACAAAGGCAAAGTTTTGTTGGGTTTTTTTCAAATATGGTGCCCTTTTTCAATAGGTTGACTAAGTTTCCTAACGTCTTGGAAATGTCCGATTTTATTTGGTCAAAATATCTCACTGTTTAAAGCACAACAGTTTATTTTTCTACCAAAAAGTTACACTTCTACTCGCATCAACCTGATTAGGGCTTGAGTCACCCACAAAACTTCATTCCCTCCCCTCTTCCACAAGGTTAGCCTTTGTGGAGACAGGTTTCGTTCTTGAAGTACATAGGAAAGAAATAACTGTCATGAAGAACAAACCCAGTTAAGACTACAACGTACCAGGGTCTGCGAGTATATCAAAAATGTTTGATCAGTGAGACAGGATGACTGCAAAAATGATGACTCATGGAACCTTAAACATGATAGCATAGATTTTAGGAGTTGGCAGTGTTGGTGGTAATTACTTTCACTACCAGAAGGGGAAAACAGAAGCTCCATAATGTGCTGTAATGCAGCCTGAACAGAAAGACATCTGACTGTTGAAAACCGTATCCATTCTTTTTCTTTTTTTTTTTTAGTTTTATACTATCAAAAAGAAACACATAATGTTAAAGGTTGATTATATGATTAATGCAGGTCAGCAAGTTCTGATGTATACAGTTTGAAGGAGCTTTCTAATATGAAGTGTGTTATTTAACTCCATCATTATCTCATGTAATGTAGTGTAATAAATTACATCATCAATTTTCTTTCTCATAGAAGTGTTCATGATAATTTAATGACTGATTTTTGCACATCACTTCATTTTGTCACTAAGGGAGAGTTTGCGTGCATGAAGAGAAAGGTTACATGTTATTTCCTATATTTTCTGACATTTTCTCTGCACCACTAAACAGTGATAAGTCCATAAATATCAACCAAGCCAGCAGTGAGTAACAGTGGCCCATCTCTCACCCCTGGGATACTTAACAGGTGTCAAGCTGAGCCCTAAATATATAAAGCTCAATGCAAGTCATAGCTGTTTACAGAGTTTTGAAAATAGCTCATGAAAAATTTAGGAGGTGGTTGATGGCTTCACACAGCAGGAAGTTATATTTTTTTACAACATCATGTCCTTTACTAGTATCAAGGTGAGCATTCTCATTCTGCTTGCAGCAAACAACACTTCAATGAAGGCAACCAGAAATATAGTGGGCACTGTGCAGCATCTGTTCGGGGGGAAAAGAATGCTGGCATCATCCCAGTAGGACGCCACTCTCCTGTTTGTCTGCAGCTTTGAAAACAGCCAAATCATCCTGGCTAGTCACAAATGTGTTGCAGAAACAGTGAATGGCAGAGAAGTTCAAGCCGTTCTGAAGGTGACTATTGAGTCCTGATCAGCAGCTCTTCTGCTGTTTTTATTGTTCTTCTGGCACATGCAGTCATCTCTTAGTAAAACCTGAAAATGAGTCTTTTTGTTTCAGATGGGGGTAATGATTTATTTACAGCCTCTGGAGCAGTTTTATTGTCTGAATGCGGATACCATTGAAAGCTTCACATTCTGGGTTAAATAAACACAGCTGAATCCCATAGGAGCAGAGGTGCCCAAGGACAGTCATGCAACTAGCAATTGAATACATTAGATTTAAGAAATATCGGTTATTCAAATAAAGCTGAACAATATTGCAGGACAATTGCATTCATGTCTCCCAGATTTACATTTCTATGCTGCTTATTTGTTTTGCTTGGGTTAAGTGTAATTACTGTCTGGCTTAGATTCAATAACAATATGCTTATCTAAAGCATGCAGTGTGTATCTGTTTTGTACTTCATGCAGTTCGTGGTACGAAATTTAGTATTTGCATTTTCTAAGGTAAGGTTAAGAAAAGTGTTTTTTTTATGTTATTATTATTCTATTCAAGAGATATTCTATTTTATATTGTATTTTTCTAATCTTTTTTAGTATTTAGACTGTGTAATCAAACAATTTGATCATACTAAATATTAACTAAATATTGTTTGAAATTATCTACAGCCATAATTAGCTAAGCATTTCACAGAGTGAGTTATTGTTGCTTGATTAGTAAAGATCATTAAAACATTTTCTTATTGATATAACTTGAAATGATCTACAATTAATGTTAATTATAATAGCCCCTTTTTTAGATAAATATTTTTTAACAGGATAAGAATTCTTTCTTTACTGTAGTATCCTTTTTCTTAAAGCCTATAACACATTTTTGACCTCTTTTAGTCTATTTGTAGTTGTGAAAACATGCTTGAAGCAATGAGCAATTAAGAACACACTCTAGAGACGATATATTTACACCCAGAGCGGTGTGCAGCTGTAGTGCAGCACTGAGTGTCAGGTGCCTTGCTTAAAGGCAGTTTAGCTGTTGCAGTGTTGATCTTTAGCTGCCAGTTTTTCCTGCTGGTCATGGAGACAGATCAAGCTGTTTCTCTTTCCTTGGAGCCACAACTGTCTCCATGCTGGGCCAGAGCGTCCTGGGTGTCAAACACAGATCATTAAGACCTGTCAATAAAAGCTATTAGTGCATTAGTTCCAATAAGAGCAGAATTGTCTGTTCTACTGGGTGATAATAGATTTTTCCCGCAGAACGGATGGCTGGGATTTTTCACCTAGCATTGAATGCCGGCTGAATTAATGTTACCTCAAAAGGTGTGATGAAATTCTGTCTGACTTGTAATAAGCTGCCACTTCTAATCTAAAAGAAAAATCTTTAGAGGGCTCCAAACATGAAATTGAAAGCCCGAGACATCAATAAATCCAGTTAAAGCCTGCATTTTTGCAGCAAAATGTATTTACTTTTAGTTTATCTGTCTATTGTTTATTCAAAAAGTTTTATTATACTTAAATATTGAAACACCTAATCTCAGCTTTCCTATTGAGTTACAGATTAAGTAAATTCATGCAACGTTTTTCAATCAATCAAAGATTTTCAATTATCCCCGTTTGCTCATTTAATTGCTTATACACAATTGCCTCTAGTGTTTGGCTGAATATAACTGCAGAGCAGAAGGTAGCAAAAGCCCATATAAAATATTTATATGGCAATATCTTCCAAACATTTAAGCCAAGGAACAATATACTGTAGGAAAGAGTAGGAAATAGAGGATCTGATTCTTATGTTCCTCTGATTTAAAGTCTGCATTGCCCCCGATAGAGAGATGCAGGCAATTATGCTGATGTGTATGTATTCAAATAAGACTAAAGCTGAGGACCCAATGTATGTAATCTAATTTATTAAAGTGACTAATTAAAAACACAACAAGTCAAGAAAAATTAGCATAAAATGTAATATTGATTATAAAAGAGGAATATAAAATCAGTTTAATGTGAGCTATTATAATTCAAACGCAGTAGTCTTTCTTAAAGAATGTCCTTTTTTAAAAGTCCATCTTTATATCCTCCCTCCATAACTGCATGAAAGTTTCATTTCTCAGCAGATCTTTTAATTAAAAAGTATTTGGTGTCAGTATAAAGATGGAGATTCAGTTGGAGGATTTAGAAGATGCTGAAGGCCACATGAGAAAACGACTAATTTTGTTTAGTTTTTTGTTTGTTTGTTTGTTTGTTTTGTTTTTTTCCAAGGTTGAAACCTCATTAGCTCAGAAACATGGTTTTCAGAAACTCCTTGCTAATTAAGATTTATGATTTTACCATTGGCTGTCTTATTTTTTGACACATTTCTGCCTCATAAACCTTTACCAATGCTGTTTCATTTCATTCTTTGTTGCTGTCAAAAGAAAACACCTGTATAAAAAGTACACGTTGAGTCATTGCATAGACAAGCACCACCCTCATAATGTAATACATGTTTTACTCAAATTTAAATATAAAGCAACAGAGACATTTGTATTTAAATGGAAGGTTTCTAGTAGTCTTTGTTCTGCCACTTTGCAGTAAGTTATTAAAATGCAAATGCTGTATTATAATCCTGCCTCTAAACTTCTACCATTAGTGTGATGTGTCATTAAAAGTATAACCAGCAATATTCAAAAAGTGCTCTGTCAAATGAAAGCCAAAGTAATCAATTAAAATTTTTGGCTCATGCCCTTCTTAATATTTCAACTTTGTATAATTCAGTCTGGCAATCTATTAGCTATGAGACGATGTTATTGGAAAAACACTTCAGAAACCTGTCTACACATGGTCATGGGGCCATGAATCAATGTTTTTTTGTTGTGTGCAGGGGAGTGCGTAATAGCCCTTTTTAGAAACCAGTTTGCCAAAAGTCAACCCAGAAGCTTGGAGAAAGAAATGTCATAAGTTGATGAATGGCTGTCTTTGTGCCCTGCTCCCCATACAAGTTTACCTCTTGCCATATAATAAATCATGATAAATTGGGTCTCTGTTGGTAGTATAGGCTAATTATTCCCCTTCCATTCCCCTCCCTGTCGTGCTTCTCTACTGAGTTTCTTGTCCTCAGGGTCCAGTGCTCGTAATGCGTATCATGTACACCTGTTCCACCTCTTACAAGCCATTTTATATCTTCACATTATTTCTGCCAATCATCGTCCCAATCTTTCACACAAAGCGCTACAATTTATGACTGACACTACAGTGACTTCCTTTAATATGGAGACTGATTGCAGTAACTGCTGTGCAGAGGTCCTCCTTGTATTTGCTTGGAGGCTTTGCTGAGTTCTACAATAATCTTAACTCAGCTTACAGCTGTAACATCCAGGCTTTCACAGATCTAAATAATTACATTTTGATTACATTTTGAACCCTAAATTATCGCCCACAGTTTTGTCCTGAAAGTACAGTGTTACTGATGTCTAGCGGTAAAGATGCACACAGAATTACTGAATGAACTGTGTCCTTCAGTGTCCAAAATTCTGCCACATTAACATGTTCTCATCTGCGAGTGGATCCAGTGGGGTCAACTACTTCTGAATTGTGCACGCGTACTGTCTTTTATGAGCCTTTTAACCTCTTAAACCCTGGCCATATTTTCAGGAAAAAAATGCCTAAAAAGACATATTCAAAGTAAATGAAGAATTGTTCCACAATAATGTTATTTTTCATGTTCTTGGTATCTAGGGACATCTAAAGACTTTAGAGAATTTTTTCCAGTGTAAAAAGTGTTGTGTCTGTTTCTATGGCTGAGTAAATAACAATAATGTAGAGAAGAATTGTAAAGTTTCTATGCTCCCCTCTTGTTCTTTATTATTAGAGCATAACACCATGCTAAAAAAACATCCGGTAGACAGACAAAAACACCGGCCATCTGACTTCTCCTTTCGTTTTATGCGCAAACACTCAATTGTATAGTCACGCTGCAGTCTAGCCACAGAGTTTAGGTTACTTGGGTAGTGTAGTTCACGAAAACCTTGGTATCATTTAATTCTATAGCTTTTCCACTTTCTTGGGACTACAAAATCTGCCATGCTGCAGCAGTTTTAGAGCAATATACACCGTTCATATCTGCTAGTTTAATATCATAAGTTTCTCATACTGAGCCCCATTAAGTTTAAAAATTGTTTTCATCCTCTGTATCTATTCTCAAAAACCAATGATTTCATTCACAAGTGTTTTTCCATTAATCAGTGATCTCTCCCATCAACAAAATGAAGTGCTCCTGTAAGCTCTGAATTTGACGTTCATATCATTCATATATACATCAAACTGGCAGGCTCAGTGGTGGCTGCCATGTCATGTCGCCATGTTTTTACGTGCAGTAGAAGTGTGACAGTAGGAAACCACGGACACTCACCAGAGACACTGGAGTTGTCAGCTCAGGTCAACGTGATGCCTTTTAAAAGTCACCGCGGTGGAGTGAATCGAGCCTTACTCTAATGCTGCGTTCATGTGCAGTCAAGCAGATGGCCGTGGGTGACAAACCAGATGTCATTTTAATCACTGAAGCCACGAGAAAGACAGTAAAACATGCACTGTAAATTGCATTTTTTATTCATATTTTATGTCAAATTAACAAGCTTGTGGTATGTTGCTGTTATAAATTAAAATACTTAATCAAACACATCTTAAAAACACAAAAAATGTTCCATTCAACTCAAAATTTGAAGGCAGCCCTTTAATTAATGTTTTTAAGTTAAACATTTTACTGTGTGGGTCAGGGAAAACAATATGACATCGCCGTGCCAACATATCAGAGATGTGGACTGAAGTCACTGTAACTGACAGACCACTTCTGCACATAGAGGCTTGATTATGCCTTTACATGCAGTGGCTGTCATCCATCTGCTGTCTGCCTGGTTTCACGTAAATGCAGCATGAAAAATACGAGTGAGTTGCTTGCGAGATACAACTGCTACACAATGTCCCTTTCACTAAATATATAGAATATTATATATAAAGGATATGTTTGGAAAGGATATATGCTGGTCTACATTTGCATGTAGATCCTTCTCTAGTTGAAATTTTTTTTTATTTGTATCTTGCATGTTGCTACTTGCAAAATCATGATTTCGGTCTCATGCACAACAACTGCATACTGACAGTAGAAGCTATGCTATAGGGTGGAGCTATATTTGTCATTTCTGATGTTACTTGTAAGATCATTCAGTTTCAAAGGAGCAAGCTATTGATGGCCAAAATACAGAACTTAAGGCTTGAAAAGTGCACGAAGCACAGCAACAGCATTCTCATAGAGGAAACTTTTTAGAAGCAGCTTCACAGGAGGGACAAAACTGTCTGAGCTCAGTTTTTCATTTAAACTGTAGACAGGGCCTATTCCCTCGTGATTTCTCTGGGCTGAATGGTTCATTTTGACCAGTCATCAAAGGAAGAAATTTTAAACTTTTTGGGTCTTACACTGATAATAAATGATGGGCAAGGTCACAGTAACATTCACATTGGCAACTATGTTCACAATTAAAACATTCACAATCACATTTATCTCTTCTTGAGGATCTTCAAAAAGCTGCTGTGCAGTAGTTGTTTTAGGGGAATACATTGATGTCGCTGCTGAGGTTACTATATTATTATATTCAAGTGGGTTTCTCATATCTTTTCTAAAGGAGACCGCCTTTAGATTTAAATTTTTAAGTTTCTCTAGACACTAGAGAAATTTTGGACTGAAAAAACAATCATAAGTAAACAAAAACAAATGACCTGATGCAAAAAGGAGGTAAAATTACCTTGCTACATCGGTTTTAAATTTTAGTTTTGCAGCCTTTACTTTTTACAATGCACCAGTCTCTTTTATGTATGTGGGTGTTCATTGTTCTACGGACATTTGAAGCATACTCCATTTTACTGTAATTCAATTAAAAATTCCCAACCAGAGTGATTGACATCCTTTGTATGGATCTTAATTACCACTTTTCCCACCTGAAGTCACACATTGATTTGCAGATCGTTGCTCTGTGAAGACTCACCAAAGCAGAAAGCGTACAGTGTAACTGCCTCATTAAGATGGTCTAGATTAGACCTTTGCTAACAATCCAGTCTTTACATTATCAGACTAAAAATTTCTTTCCTCCCTTTCTAGTATTTTCTTGCATCCTGCTCACGTTGACTATGCGACCACACAGATTTGGCAAATTAGCCTATTTTTATCTTGTTATCCAAAAAAACTGCTGCAAAATCATCACAACTATTATCATCACTCAAGATAGTGATTATTCTTTCAATGCGATTGTATCACATCAAAAATACATCATCGTGCAAAGATATGCTGTGTCTCAGCCATGGCAGATTTTTCCAGCCATGGTTTGCCAGCATACTTGTGATAGCTGCTCAGTGTAGCAACATAACATTATGTATTCACTCCCACTTCACACATACAGGATCTCCTGTTCATTACAAGCTCATTAACTGTAAACATTCACAAGTATTTCATATCTACTTTCCTCCACACCGATCAGTCAAATTTTGTAGTCCTTTTTACTTAGTGATATTTGGGGATAAAACAGACTAAGACCAATTTAAAGGCGTTAGTTCTGAAATGCCACTGGAGGCTATGTGTTAAACTGGCAGCCAAATTAGCTGTCGCATAACATTGCCTGACTTGTGTCTCATAAATATTTTGCTTCAGTCTGTCAAGTGAGAACCCAAAGCGACAATGCGGGACTCGAGAGTCAGCTTGCAATAAGCTGGCCCGCATGTAATGTGTACATGTGCACAACAAGAGCCCCCTTGTTGTTGTCTTCATCATGTTATTAACCCTAAATCTGCCAGTCACACAGCCCTTCCCTTACATGTTGTCTTTATTCCACCTGACTCTGATGTTAGAAAATATTGACAGAGTATTTCTTGTGTCTTGTTCTATTGTAAACTGCTGTAAACAAGAATGGTTGTTTTCTTGTGTAAATCCTGAAGGGGGCCAACAGAAGTCTCATACAAAGGAAAATATCATCAGTGTTCAGCTTTGCTGAAAGACTCGAGGGAAATAAAAGGAACAACATTTGAATGACACTCTGCGGAAAAATGTAAACAGAAAAATGTGTTCTCATTGCATTGTGTTCACAAGGTATTTATATGTATAAAAGTCCAGCAGTAATTTATGTGACAGTTAGGTAAAGTAATTATTGTTTTTAATGTATGTTTGCGTTCTTTGTTGTTAATGGCATATCTTTCAGTCAAACAGAGTCCTTTTGTATAAAAGAACAGACTGCAGGTAATTACACTCTATTGTTAAATGGAATACAAATTATGTCATTATGGCTACATTTGTCTGCTTGGAAAGGCTTCTGCTGCTCTCCAGCTTTGAAGATAAGTACATAGATTTTACTGTATTGTAGCCATTCTGCTGTGAAGTGCACTGTCTGATCTCTGAATGAAAAGACAAAGTCAGCTAAGCTTCAAAAGCTTAAAGACATGATCTACATGTAAACATGACAATATAGATGCTCAGCCACCTGCACAAAAACACAATCGAATGCTGTTCATATCAGACAAGGGAAAGATCAGTAAAGAACATGGAGGCAGTGTCGTGGGGCAGCTTAAAAACAAAACGGAAAAAGCAGTGAAGGGAAAGAGGCTTATCATGGATGAGTGTTCCTTTTGTGACACTGCACACTTCCATCCAGACGGCTGCCGACTCTGCCGACAGGACAGCAGAGCTTACAAAGTATATCTCTGTTTTTTGTTTGAGTTTAAAAGGGCATTCATTTTCTCCAGGGAAACAAGGATCATGTACTGGATGTTGAAAATGCTGTTTTTAGTTATGATACAAGTAGTCACAGTTTGTTCCCACAATTCCCCTGTAAGAACAAGATTCTTTGTAGGCTACCTTGGGACTTTACTGGCTCCTCACACCTTCCAATATTTGCCCTCTGCAGCATGAAGGGAATCAGGTTCTGACGTTTTGTGACACAAGTCATATCCAACATTAAGGAGAAGTGCGGGATAGTGCTTCTCTAATCGCACAGTGTGGTTATAAATTTTAGGATTAACACTTTGACTTTGTCTTTGGAGAGACAAGAGCATCATTGGTGACATGAAGACCGATCTGGCATCTAATGGAGATGATGACAGCAATGATCCAGAGTGTTATTCTTATTTACATGTACCTAAAACAGAGATGCCTCCCCCAGTATCCCTGCAGGGAGTGACTGAGTTTGCAAAGATAAACTCAGAGGAAACTGCTGTTATTGATAATACCGTATCTGATGGTAAAACTGAACGTATTTTGCACTTCAAAAAAATAGCTATTATCTACACTTCACCAAAACTTCAAAGGGTATATTGCACTACTCTTTCGTAACATACAGAGGAAATTTCTAAGTGCTAAGAAAATGAGCCTTTGTTGCAAATTAACCCTACAGTATATTTTGCTGATTACACATACTGTAAATATGCACAGAAATATTAGATTTAACGTCAGTATCAGATGATACTGAGCCTGTTGTGTTGTGGAGCAACCTGCAAATAGGATACCATGAACGATGGCAGAGATAGATATTTATCTGGCATGTCCAGATTGTGTTTCAGTGACTTTGCCCTGAAATTGACAAGATTTATTTATATTTGGTTTTACTGGAAACATAGAAAGTTTCTTAAGTCATTGAGTATTAAAAAGCCAGAAGGTTTGGTGATAGTTTGAGAGGCTAAATAGTCTTTAAAATACATATTATTTATTTACATTTTATGACTATTTATTTTGCATTCAGATTTTCAATAAAACACAAAAACAAGAAGAAAGGGCTATTTGCCATTAGTCAAATTCATACCATGGTTTTAGCCCAGAATTTACAATCAATACATCCTTGGTAAATATTTCTTCTTCTGTGTTTTCAGTGCATGTGTTTTCTTTGCAGTGTAGTATTTTCCAGTTCTAAAAAATTTTAATATGTCTGCTCTAAAACTATTTTTAAAAAATGTTGCTGTAAACTGTGCAACTGCTGGCTGGACTCCAAGTTTAACTTTGCTCGCCTGCAGGCATGTAAGCCCACAGTTAGGACTTGAACATCGAATGTATTAACAGAGGAGCAGAGCAATCCTGTTAAAACTTTATTCAAAATGTGCATTCCCACTGAATGATTCATGCTTTGCAGCTGTAAATGACAGAACTGCACCTGACAAACAGCAACTTTTACACAACAGCAGGGTGATATATGTTTCTGCATATTTGATATCTGGAACTGATTTTATCGGAGTCCTTTTCTCTGACATAATTTCACTTTAAATTTCTTTAAATTTCCTTCCATGATTTTTTTTTTTTCAATTTGTAATGTTTTTTAATACATAGGTTAATTTATGTGTGCAAATTGAACGTGACATGCAGGATTTCCTTATTTGTCTGACTTGTTGCTGACACCAGAATCAGCACTGTGGGTTTTATTCATATTTGATTAGCCTCGGTGAAGTTTATTGGATTTACTGTATGGGGGGGGGGGGGGACCTCATGATTTATTCAAATTCATATTTTTAGAGCCATATGTATTTTTTATACTGATGTACTGTTTCTGTGTCTCACTCTCTTTTTCAGATGTAAATGGAGAAGAAGCTGTACCACCAAGAGAAACTGGACGTCCATACAGTTTTAAAGCGCTTTGCATTAAAACGCAAACAGCGTTCCCTTCTCTCTAAAGTAATCCATTATTGACAATTAATGTCAAACTGCACGCTGGAGCAGCTTAATGCTGCCTCACTGGGTGGAACATCACTAATGGAAAGAAAGCCTTATAAGATCCAGCTCATCGAAATACACCTAAGAGCAGCATAATGCCTTCAAAAGTGTCATGTCTATATTTGTTGACAGTGGTCTGCTGGGCGAGCGCCTTGTGGTACTTGAGTATTTCTCGCCCTACATCCACGTATGTCGGCCACATGTCTATACCTATACGGAAGACTGTGAAACAGAAAAACATCACCTTCACCAACATCCGTACCCGCCCCCTCAACCCACATGCCTTTGAATTTATAATCAATGAGCCGAAGAAGTGTGAAAGCGTTGCGCCTTTCCTGGTTATCCTCATCAGCACCACACACAAGGAGTTTGATGCACGGCAGGCCATCCGCGAGACCTGGGGGGATGAGAGCACTTTCAGCGACATCCACATTCTCACAATCTTTCTGCTGGGCAGGAACACGGACGCTGTCCTTAATCAGATGGTGGAGCAGGAGAGTCAGATCTTCCATGACATTGTGGTGGAGAACTTCATCGATTCCTACCATAATCTCACCCTCAAGACCATGATGGGCATGCGCTGGGTGGCAACTTTCTGCCCTAAGGCACAGTATGTCATGAAGACAGACAGTGATATCTTTGTCAACATGGACAATCTGATTTACAAGCTCCTTAAACCCACCACTAAGCCAAAAAGGAGATATTTCACTGGCTACGTGATAAATGGTGGTCCCATCAGGGATATGCGCAGTAAGTGGTACATGCCCAGAGACTTGTATCCTGAAAGTAAATACCCACCTTTCTGCTCAGGCACAGGCTACGTGTTCTCAGCAGATGTAGCCGAGCTGATCTACAAGACATCATTACACACAAGACTGTTGCACCTGGAGGATGTTTATGTGGGACTGTGTTTGCGTAAGCTGGGTATACACCCTTATCAGAACAGTGGCTTCAATCACTGGAAAATGGCTTACAGTCTGTGCAGATACAGGCGGGTTATCACCGTCCACCAGATCTCCCCGGAGGAGATGCACCGCATTTGGAATGACATGTCCAGCAAAAAACACCTGAGATGTTAGGGGACATGCAGATTACTGAACAACATTTTTTTTTCACACTTTTATTGTCTCCTTTTCAAATGTAGAAAAAGAGGCAAAGACCAATAATAATGTAAAAACTCTGAGGGCTGCTGGAAATCTTTTCATTTCATGACAGATGTCTTCATTGACTTCTCTCCATTGTGTACTCATGCTGATTACACCTCAAGCTCGGTAAGGAATTTACATGAGGCCTGTAAAGTGTGTATTCTGACACAAACGTTTTGTGCTTCAAGTCCAACAACATGCTGACAGTTCTTAATTGAAATTAAGTCAGTCAGAAAAAAGTATTAATTGCCGTGGCCTAATCAGCAGAGACAGCATGTCATTCAGGCAGCCTTGGTTCAAGCCTGCACACTTAGAACCTCTTGCCCTGTTTAAGTGTCCTTGTGCAAGAATCTCCTCCAGCTCTACGGCTGCTGACCCGGCACCCTGACCCGCCTGCAGGAGTGCAAGCCAAAAGAAAAGAATGTTAAGTAACCAATGAAGTACATATTTAAAGGATAAGTTTAGAGGAGCTTATGAACAATAAGAATGCAAATGTAAGCCTGATAACCAGGCTGCTGACATCTGCTCTCATGCTGCGCTCCCCTTTCTCCATCTTTTTAATGAAGCTGAAAACAAGCTGCAGTATATTACCAATATCCAACACCAAGTAAGTTAAAATGAAGGTCTGATATAACCTGACAATTTTCCAAAAGAGAATTTATATATTTGCTGCTTTTATTACAAATATGCCTGATGTTTTGTTTACATACTGTCATCATCACATTGCCTTTTCTCTGAAAAAGTTGTGTGTATATTTTGGTTTTTAGATGCATTTTCTTGTCTTCCCACTTTGACATTTCCAAGCTGGAGGTAATTATACATCTCGGCAACCAGCTCCTCATTACTGCAGCTGCTGTTTTTGGTTATATGTGCTGTACATCAGCAGCTGTGTCAGCTCATCAGCTTTTCCTTGCATCAAGAAAAAAATACTGTACTTTGTCACGCAAGTATCAGTTTAATTGTAGCTGAGACAAATGCAGACTAGATGTATTGTCACATGTCTCTGGCATATCAATTACTGCTGCCCACATCATAGAAAATTCAGCCGTTTCGGAGAAAATTTGACTCCAATAGCCAAGTTTTCTTTTTCCTTTTTTTTTTCTGAGGTTTGTAGTATTATAAGCTAATGTGGCATTTACTGTGAACGCATCTATCCCGCAAGGGGTTGTTGTTATATATTGTATGTTTTTTTAATATTAAAAATCAAATACTTGAATAATTCATATTAAATTACTGCTTTTACGTGCTGCCTTCCTGGGTCTCAGTTATGGGTCTGCTGAGATATTTTGAACAGCAGTTTATTTAAGGCTCCTGTAAAAGTTTGCTTCAAGTTAATTTGGTATTTGATGAAAACTTTTTACATACAAGTGACAGCACTTTAAAGTTTCTTTTACCACTTGCTCTAGGACTTTCTTCTACACTGAAGGCGAGGTGAGACATAGAAGTTAGGTGTGCTTTTAAAGGTGCATTGCGCGAGTTTAAATGCTAAATACAATTTTTTTTCTTTACCCTACATGCTCTTACAATTCTCTGATGTGTAGAATGAGATGATTTCTCTTCACTGCACTTGTCTCTATAGTCCTGTTTTTGCACGATCAATGACTGGGATTCAGGTACGAATTCTCAGGGGGGAGATGCATTGCGTGTGCTCTTTTGCCTGGCTGCTGCCAGTGTTGTGTATTCTGTCGCTATTAGTGCATCATCAAGACAACACTGATGACTACTTCTAAAAAATGGATTACAAGTGCCTCTCAAACCCCAACTCAGACTCCAAGTTTGACAAAAAAAAAAAAAAAAAAAAGAGTTTAGTCTAGTGCAACAAAAAGACCCAAACTGGAGTCTGACCAGTGTCGGAGTAAAACAAGACTAAACATTGGAACAGCTTTCTAACTCTAAATGTAGGAAAGTGCTCCAATCTGCTCTGGAAGTAAAACGGGATCCGCAGGTTAATGAGATATGTATGATGGAAATAAGGATACACAAGATTCCAATGCTAGGTTTTTAGCATGTAAATGTAGCAATATGATGCACACATGACTGTTCCTGGGGAAGAAATTAACTGTGGCCACTTGTTACATTTAGTTGATCCGGTAATTTCATAAGGTAACCATAGTCTCAGCCTGTGAATTTGGATATTTGAAATACAAGCCAGTGTTAGCCTGTTCTTGCTGTTAGCATACAGTTTGTCAGTTTACTCAACGATCAAACCCTAAACAGCTTGCAGATTTATAACTTTATTACCTCAGTAAACATTGTGCCTCTAACTCTGGACACAGACTGAGTGCAGTGCGGGTTAAACTAAAGTCCAACATACCCGGAGCAGCGCATGCATGTGCACAACATTGGCGTCACATTCACTTGTCGCCAGAAGGGGCACAGTTGTGGAAAAAAGCTGGAACTTGCACTATACTCCATTAAGTGAGCTAGATTAAACTCTCCTGGCTTCATCTGGTAAATGCTGATGACAAGCAACATACTGCAATGTAAATTGAATTTTCATGATTTTTTTTCCAAAGACAAATGCCTGATAGATGTGTAAAACCTATTTATCATTTGGAGGGGAAAAAAGATTACATTTTGCAAAACTTGGCAGAATCAGCTAGTACTGACAGTGTAGTATTCTGTTTCAAAATCAGCCTGTAGGCTGGAATCCATCCCAGTAGCTGTTAGGTGAGAGGCAGGGTACACTCTGGACAGGCTGCCAGTCCATCACAGGGCCAACACAGACACACACAACTATTTACACTCACTCCTAGGGAGATTTAGAAATACCAATTGACTTAACAAGCATGTCTTGGACTGTGGAAGGAAGCCGGCGTACCTGGCGAGAATTCATGCATGCACAAGGAAGACATGTAAATTTCATGCAAAAAGGCCCCAGCGAAGGTTCTTGCTGTGAGGAGATGGCACTAACCACCACACTTCCGTGCAGTTCGTTACTTAGCCAATTATGCCTCTTTATAAACTGAACTTTTTAGGGTAGCTTTCCCTAAATAAAAAAGACCCACAGTAAATGGCAGTAAATCAAAATGGTGTTTCAGTGTTTTGTTTTGATTTTATTTTTCTTACACTAATGCTGGGATCTTAGACTCTTGGCTGATGTTTCCCTGCTTCAACACACCAGATTCAAATTAATGGGTCATTTTGTAGAACTTGACAAAAAGGTGTAAGATCCTTTTGATTTAAATCTGACGTTGGAGCAGGGAGGTATCTACAACAAGCAGGACGGTGGCCCTCAAGCACTGGAGATTGAGATCCCTGCATTAATGCATATAAAATAAATGTAATACACCTAAAAAGAAAAATCATTTATGAACATATAAAAGCAATCCGCCCTTAATTAATTGACAAACGTGGTAAATCATAAATTCTCTCAATAACTCTCAATAATATTGTATGAGTAAGATTATTATTACTAAACAAAATGCAAATGTAATCAAGGATATTTAACCTCTGTAAAATGACAACACAAAATACTCCACACATTTTTTTAAATAATTGATTTATTTGATACTCTTCATCAGAAATTTGACATTAGCTGATTACAGAGAGGGAATGGGGAAATATGCTGAAATGATACACATACTGTACATAAAAAACACAATAAATTACTTCATAAAATAAAGAAGAATTTAGAGAAGTCAATATTTACTACCTCAATACCTAAAAATAATTTAGAGCTACTGGACTTATTTGGACAAACAAATGGCTCATCACACTTTCAGAAGTTGCCGTGTGGGTCCATCCTCAGATGCGCTGCCATACAGTACAATTTAGTAGCTACTGCACTTTGTGGAACAAAAATTCAACTGCTGTGGTTTTGTGGATCAGCCTGGCATCTGAACGCGCATCAGCCAGTACAGATTGCGTAACTGCAGGTTCTGTTAAATTTAATTTGTCTGGTGACAAAAGCATATGAATCAACTTGTCTCCAAGAGGCTGAGAATATACTTGTCAGGTGTACACACTCGACCCAAAAGTGCATTTTAGCTTGCCTTATTAAGCTAAGATAGTTCACTTGAATTGTGTCATTGCTGGAGGAATACATTAGTGAAATGGCGATCAGCAGGTTCTGCTCACTGTGTGGTCTCACTCATTTACAACTTTCTTAGGCACAGAAAAATGAACAAGGCACCTCTAGCATTTTTGAAGCATTAACACTGTTGAGAGCAGCTAATTGTACACAGTAGCATCCAGGTCTCATTTTTTCCTGCACACTCAAGCAAAAGGTTCTGTTCTTGTTAATGTGAAACAGATCTTGACACATAAAACAACTCAATCTCTTTTAAGACATTCATTATGTTATGTAAATGTGCTTTTCCCAATGATTAACTAAATCTTTACATTCTGACACAAACCTCAGGGAAATTTGACAAATGAGTGTGCTTGCGAGATGTGAGTCAAAACAAATTTGTTTTCACAGTGGCAACAAAACAGTGTGAGAGGAAAAAATAAATCTTCTCATCTCAATAACTCATGAGAACTTTGCTGAACACAGCAAGAATGTGGTGCAAAACAAAGATGAATAAAAGAAATAAATAAGCTACATCTTAATCACCTTCTTTCACCACCTGAGTACATCTTTTGGTTCCTGGGCTGTATCCTGATCCTGGTCTGTGCGCTGGGCGGTGGAATGTTAAGGTTAAAGGTCGGGGGACAGTGAGCAGGGAAATTCGACGCTAAGGAGGTGTAGGTGGGGTGGTGTGACAGAGCTCGGCCTTGGGGAGGTAAAAAAAAAAAGGAGTGAGGGAGTGAGGAGGAGGAGGAGTGGGTTTTGAGGGAGGGTGTTGGGAAGGATTGCAGGAAGTGGTTGTGGTGTGTTCCTCAGTCTGTCTGCCCTGAACTGTCTCCCCCGTCTCACCTGCTTCAGGCATGAAGAGAGCATCAGCTAACGCTTAGCTGTGCAAAGCCGATCAACTTCACCTCATCCGGGATCTCAGTGTCATCACAGCTGGAAGCCTGCATGGAGAGGAAGACAGTGAGACGATCATTCTCAGCCCTATTTACCATACAGAGCAGCTGAAAATCCTGAAAAATTAAGCTGCAAATTTCACTAAATTAATTATCTCATTTTCAGAAAAAGACAAAGATTACGATGTTTCCTGAAACCATCAATTCAGAAGAAACCATTCTGTTTTTTTGTTTTTGTGTGTGTGTGTGTGTGTGTGTGTGGGTGTGTGTGTGTGTGTGTGTGAGAGAGAGAGAGATTTTTCTGCCCTTTTTGTGAAGTGCTGAAACAAACTGGAAGAACACACACATAACTATCAATTTTAAAAAAATGCCAATCTCACAAACCAAGCAGATGCAAAGCAATGTCAAGTTTTCAACAAGAGCCTTATGTAACTGGCCCAAGGTAAGGACTATTGTGTTCGAGTTTGCTTCACCATTTTGTCTGCAAGATACTGAAAAAGAAATGGTGGGCGGCAAAGATGTTACACCTCTGAGCCGGCAGCTGAGGTAGCCATAAAACTGAATTGGTGCCACAATGTAAGGAGAGCCAGCACAGCAAAACATGCAGTACTATATAAAGGCAACTGAAGGATAACAAGAGGGTCTTCTCAGCAGTGTTTATAGCACAATCTTTGTGTGTTAAAAAAGAAGTTTAATATATATATGCCAGTTTATTTTAATGAAAACTGCAAGGCATTTTTTGCTTGACCACTTATTCATTTTATAGACTCTAAGAGTTTCAAAGCATATTGCTTGTCATATTGTCAGTGAGGAAACAGGTTTTCCTGTACAATGAAAACCTCCTTAATTCCAGCAGTGGCCTTTCTGTGTGGAGTTTGCATGTTCTCCCCATGTATTCCTCCCACCATCCAAAGACATGCATGTTAGGTTATTTGATCACTCTAAATTGCCCCTAAGAGTGAACATGAGTTTGAATGGTTGTCTGTCTCTGTTGGCCCTGCAACAGACTGGTGATCTGTCCAGGATGTACCCTGCCTCTCGCCTGATAATAGCCAACCCTGAACTGAATAAGTGGAACAGAGAATGAATGAATGATCAATATATATATATATATATATATATATATATATATATATATATATATATATATATATATATATATATATATATATATATATATATATATATATATATATATATATATATATATATATATATATATATATATATATATATATATATACATACATATCTATATACATATATACATATACATATATATATACATATATACACACACACATATATATATATATATATATATATATATATATTCATATATATATATATATATATATATATATATATATATATATATTTGTATATATCTGTACCTAAAAGTATCTGCAGATAATATTGTAGGATATAAATATCCGTGCAAGATGCAATAAAACTTGACAGTGTGTCAGGGCTAGCAGCAATAACAGTATGCAAATTAGGGTGAACGTGCAAATGGTGCACATATACAGGAGTCTGCAAAGAAATGCACATGCCGATCATTACACTACCTGCTGGCTTGTTAAGTGCCAGTCTAAGGCCTCAGCTTTTCATTTTTGCCTTATTTGTTTTAATGAAACCTGCCGTATTTTAAAATGAATGACAACTACATGTATTTTTCAAAATGACCACCTGCACACTGTTTAAAAGAAGAAAATCTAACAAATAACACCAAGTTGATTGGTTAGAAAAGTTTAACTTGCTATTTCATTGAGCAAATATTGCTCTCAATTATATAATAAAAAGTAAAAATGAAGTGCAAATAAAAAAGGCTTGTTACATCTCACATATCTCAGAAGTGTTTACAGTGAGGTGAGTATGGCTACCAGAGCTGCTGCTCTGTATCACATTCAAAGATCATGGCATGCAGTTTAATAGAATAACAAAAACAACTGTTTAAACTTTTTGCTGTTGTTATTGTTCTTTTCTTTACAATTTGCACTGATGGAATTCAAAAAGAAAGTGGCTTATTTAACATCTACTGTAATGGGCTTGTGATGGCCCAGGCCATTTTTTAAATTTTAATTTATTTATTTTTTGCTTCACTTAATTTCTTTTGTTTTGCAGGCAAGGTCCTGATGACTGATTGGAGGCAGTTGGCCACTGTCTCCACCAGGCATAAAAAGACTGACAGACACGAATGTCGCCTGTTGCTTGGCTGGAAAAGAGCAAGCGTTTTTTGCCTCATCGTGCACGTTGCATTGGAAATAAATGGAGAAGGAGCAAGGGCCTTAAATATGCACAGCCTGGCCAAAAAAAGTAATATTTGTAAATGTATTGACAGATACTGTATACGCATATGATAATATATGATACTGGACCATCTTTAGTTTTTATTACAGCATGCATTTCCCGTAGCATCACGTAGAGTTAATGAAATATCAGATTTACCTCATTTTTTCTTAATTTGTTTTTTTGACAACAACTGCTTCCACAGGCTTGTACAAGGCATGATGGCTGCAACCAACACAGCAACTGCTCCTCTAACCCTGATGTGCTTGCAAGTCCAGCACTGAGTAAATCTGGACTTATCAGACCACACGATCACTTTCCATTGCTGCACCGTTCCATCTTTATGCTCTTTACATTTATGAAACATATATTTTGATTAGCCTCACTACTAAATACCAAAGAATGACATTTGAAATTAACTGTGATGCAGTGCAAATGCGAGCCTCATCATTCCCAATAGAGGCTGATCTCATTGATAACTGTGTCTGAATGAACCAATCCTGCTGGATGAAAATAAATTAATAAAATAAAAAGATAAAGATTAACATGAAGCAGATTCCTTCACCTGACAAGGTGCTTATTTAAGTTACAGCACTTTATCTCATCTACACTGAGTTTTGTTGGAAGTCTACTGAAAATAAGTTTCTTCAGAAAAAGTTAAAGTAAGAACGGAGACCCAACACCTGCTGGCCTCTATCAATTCACACCTTATCTGGAGGAGACGTCTGACACTCTGGGGGTCTGCATTTGTCTAATAAACATGGAGGCAGTCTTATCAAAAGGGGTCAGTTTTTGTGAGCTCAGACTCTATGCTGATCTCTTGTTCACTTTAGCCATAAAGCTGCCATAGAGCCACCCACTCCATAAATTGTATACATAAAGCCTTATGAACTGTTCCCCTTGTGAGGGTAATTATTCTCTCTCCCTGGGTTTTGCGACTCTGCCCTCATAATTCTTTGCGTAGGAAGGCGGGGTTGAGATGCAGAGGCTTTTATACTGTTTGCAGTGATGTCAACTTAGCAAATGAAAACATGTCAATATGCCAGCATGACATGGCCAACTGAGCCCCCACCGACTCTCCAGAGATGCTTATAAGACAAACACAGCAGAAAGGTCACATGGTAAAATGTTGTGACCCACAGCACAGACTTTATCTATACTTTAAAATGAAAAAACATTTTTATTGCATCCAGAAGGAGTGACAGTGTCTTTTTTCATCACATCCTAAAAGTGAGTTTTCAAAGCAGCATCCTGTCAATCTTCATCTCTTCCATTTCTTCTCTTTTATTATGGATGACATGACAAAGTGTGTTTGAATCATATGACGACAAACTGTAAGCACAACTGCTCTCCAAATGAGTGATCCACATGTGGGCTGCTGAGAGCACAAACATAAACGAACCAGCGGTGCCAATTAAGATTTAACAGGGAGCATCACAGAGCATGACTGGAGCTGGATGAAAAACTGTATTTGACCCACATTATTTTGTTCATGCTGGTGATCCTGCTGCTTCTCTTCAAAGACAAAACTTCACTGGGCAGCCTGCAAACTTTTCTAAAAACTGGAGGGGGAAAGAGCTGTGCAAGCTTTATTGTCCTCTTACAGAGCTGTGTAGATCATGTGGGTTGGTCCAGTGTAGATTTATTACTCAAGCACAGCAATATGTCACAAAAAATCAATACTGAATTGGATTAAATTACTTGACCTGATTCAACAATGTGATTGTTGACATGACACAACGCAGTAATTCATGTTAAAAGCTCTAGAAGCTCCTACCACCATTCAGGGATTTCTTAAGTTTTTCAATATTAACATTAAATATTAAATAGGTAGTCTTTTTAATATTGTTTTCAATATTTTTTTTAAGTGGCAAAATCATTGCCTTCAATTTTGCAGCATCATGCACATCAGTTTGGAAGAATTTTAGCTGCCAACTTTTCAATTTTTTTAATGGTCACTACTTTAACTTGGATTTTCCAGAAGATTTTCTTTACTTTTCTCTATTTCAATATGTTTAACTTTAAAAGCTGTTTGTTTGATTGTTTTTCTTCTTTTTTTAAAAACCTTTTCCAGTATCGCCTCCTTTCTCTATGCTGTAATATACAGTACCATCATTTCCTATAAGTGTTATTGATACTTTTTGCTAACTTTGCCCTTAAATTAACTGTTTATCCAAGAAGTTCACATATTTATGTAACACACAGAAACATAATTCTATTATATTTTAAAGTCTACTTTGTGTAGTTCTCATTTGTTAATACTGGCTTGAACTAGCGACCTTCTTACTGTGAGGCTGCAGTGCTAACAACCACAGCCTTCTAAATTCTAAGACTTAATTTGTTTTAATTCGATAATGTTTCAGATCATATCTAATAAAAAATACAGAGAATATTGAAGGGTTCAAAAACATTTCAGTACCACTTTATGCATAAAATCCTGGTGTGTTGGCTTGCCTTCTTACAAAATATTTCCTTGACACACACTAGAAAACTTTGGGAGGAGATTAGTTTGTGCTGAACTTATCTGTGTTGTGTGGGGCCTTTCTAGTAACTCCAGTTCCTATATTCTACAGCAAACCATGTATCAACCAGCTGTTTATGACAGGACACTGTCAGGCATGACCGACCCCAGCGCAGCTGTCACCAAGCATCAATCATCTGGAGACTCACCAGCTTAAAGGTCAATACTTTGTAGTTAGTTGGGTCATCTACAATCTTTTGAAGGTTAGCAGCAACTGTAACAGAAAGAGTGTAAGAGAGTAACAGATTTCAATACCTCTGATGTGTTAATATCTTAACTGTAGTCATTTCAAGGTCTCAAATGCAATAAATTTATCTTGATAACAATTAAGTTTTTTGGTAAATAGGCTCATTTATTCAACCAATGCAATTTACAAGAATAAAGAGGTGTAACATTACCAATTACAACATCGTGCCCATTGACCAGACCAGCCGAAAAGAGTTCCTGGGAGACGCCATCAGCAGTATCTTGTGAGGGAATAACATGACAAATATTGGGCCTGCAACATTACCCTTAGCAGGTAATTGTGTTACGAACTGAATTAGATGCAGTCCAGAACACGCTGCCATTACCCATTACACGCAAGTATTGATACAGTCAGAGGATGTTATCACAAAGGGAATAGCCTATTAGAAAAACTAATTTAGCCTGAGCTCTTACCTCGCCCTGGGGTGAACTCAAACCGGATGTCATTCAGCTCCTTTTTGGAGTTCCTGAAAGAAGAGACAGGTGGCTGTGAGTGTGTAAGTGGTACCTGAAAGGATACACTGACAGCAGCTCCATTTTAAATGAAACAGAGACATGGCTGGGCAGAGGAACATTAGGGAACAAGCAGGATATCATGTCTGGGTGCACAGATGAAATTGACGTCTGTGGACTAAAAAGAAGATAAGGACCAGGAAAAATGTGCTCAGAAACACCATGAGACATCATAAGAGGATGAGGCAGAACATCCAATCCTGTAGGATGTTCCGGGCCAAATATTTGTCAGTCTTCCAGTTCCAAACAGTCCATCAATGCCACATAAACTCATCAGGACTCTTTCATATTTATCTTTCTAAGAATAAGCCTCCCCATGATCACAAATAATCTTTCATGCTGTCACTCTAATTCTCAGGTAACAGTCATTTCATCTGCTTATCAGGTTTCTCATACCATATCCAAAATAGATCAAAAACTCTGTGATCCATTCATTCAGTAGCCTTACAGGTTTGCATTCCAGCTACATCTTAAATCTTACCCTTTTATTTCTTCATATTTATGGTAACTGTAGTGCTGAAGTGAAGGAAAGGTGATGTTTATTTGCATCTAAATCACTTTGGCATATTAAAAAATACTGCACATTTCTACCCTCCCCAAAATGAAAATTGATTTTTTTTAAAAAAGGAGATATCAATAATATATATATATTACATGCCCCAGATAATTGTCTTTTTAAAATAAAATGATTAAAAAATTTATATACAAAACAAAATATTAGGGCTGATTCACCTCTCATGTTAGACCATCCAGAATGGCTATTCTCCATCATTCAAACGGTCTGAAAAATATCTGGCTTGTTGCATCATTTCACTTTGAATTTGCCATTATTAAATGTGATTATTCATAACTCGCCTTTAAGTTAAGCCATTACATAGAGGAGGACAAGTTGCACAGCTGGACTTGTGTTTCTGATTACCTAACAAATGTATTCATGCTCCTCCCTGTTCCATTTTGGTCTCTACCAACTCCTGAGGGAAACATATGTCTCTTTTCACTGCTAAATGTAGCCACATGTTCACACTCTGCTTGCTAATCTTGTCTGTCCACCTCCTTGTGCACAGCAAACACAAAACCATATTCTGTTTTCTCTCTCTCTCTCTCTCTCTCTCTAGTGTAGATGAGGGTTGCAAACCCAAAACAATGAGCGGACAGGAAACCACAAAGCCTCAGAAATTGTACCCATTGATACTATGTGTAAACATAATGTAATGTATAATGTGGTGAAATAAAATGTTACTACCTAAACACAGAGCAAAGATATTAAATGAAAAAGTGATCCAATTTACCATACAAGCACAGCGGTAAAAAGAGTTTGTCAATAAGCAAACAAAGCAGAGGACGTGTCCACACACTGAGGAACATGAGGGTAACAGCTGTCTAATGGCCTCATGCCTCCATCGTCCTTGCTGTATTCAGGGAAAACTAAACAGTTGAAAGGAGGAAATAGAAATTCTTGGCTAAAGCATCCCGTGGAGAATTACAAGATGTAAATGTGAACAATGCTGTAAAAAAAAATGCATGTTTTCATATGGAAGCATCTCTGCAGCATGAAATTGCATTATTATATGATTTCTGCATTACAGAAATCTGCTTATAAAATGTTCTTATTAAGTGAGAGTATTTGTTTTTCAGAGGAGCCATAAGCTGAAAGGGTTAAACCCCAAAACTACTGTTGGGATAAGACTGATTCGGATCATAGCCCAGATCAATAAATCACCTGACCAGCCCGTGACCTCCATTTTCGAAGAGATTAGAGCAATAAGTCAACAGATGTACCAATAAAGACATATTTGTAATTATTTTATTAGAAGCAAGACCACATGAACAGGTCAGAATCATGAATTACGAATGACGATCACTTTGCTGTGAATGGGCAAGCTACTTTTTATTCTGGTTATGTTGCCAACAGAAGACAAAACTTCTGGTGGAACAGATGGATGTGGACATCTCTCTTCCACACTGCCAATGCTGCTGATGCAACATGTCAGATTATCATAACGCTGACTTAAAAAATGTGTCTAAAGTCTGCCAATTCATAAAAAACCCACACCAGAGCTCTGCCTGAGAAGACCAGAACCGTTTGTGATGAAATCTGACAGTTGGGCTCTTATTTGAAGGGAACTATAAATGATATGATTCCCTCTACAAAAGGAAAGGTCTGTGAATCGAATTTTTTGTTATAAACACTAAAATGCAATCTACGCTTATAATAAAACCTTTGGACAGTGATTGTAAATATATTAGATTTTACAGAGAAACAGTTAAGCCAAATGCAAGTAATTGAATTTAAAGAAAGCAAATAAGATGCAAACTTCGTGGTCAAGTACAACAAATTTGCTCTAATGTTGTGATATCATGAGCTTGTTCTACATTTTACACATGCAGGGCTTTTTCTGTTTTTTGTTTTTTTAAAAGATAAATTAACACACTCAGGAAAAACTCAGAGCTAAAGAAAAAATAGTTCATGTAATCACTTTTATGTGGGATATCAAAGATTAGCCCAGATTTCACACAGAAAACAAAAAGCTAATCTAAAAAAAAAAAATTCAACATATCAAAATGCCACTCACACAAAAACAATTTGATTAATTTAACAACTATTATAAGTTGAGTGTTAGGTCAGAGCAAAAGGATGTCAAATGAAAATTCAGAATTATAAGAGACTACTCATTATAATCTTCTTTAATGAAAACACTCAGGGAAATTGAAAAAATAACCCTGTTTGTTTTTACTAAGAATTAATCTGTCTTTTGCAGATGCATAATTTATTCTATATAGCTGTCAGGAAATTGTGAAAAGCCTGTTCAGCTATGCAGAGCCCTCAGCAGCATCTCCATATTTGTTTTTCTGTCTTAAACTCAAAAATGTATAATTAGCTAGAAATGGTGAAGCTGGAAAGTAATCATGTCCTCGTTGGTGTCTGTGCAGCCTGTGCAGGTGGTGAGATGGATGAATGCATTATTTGTTCTGCAAACAACTAATAAGAGGCTTGCAAGGAATAAACCCATCCTCAAGCTTATGGGTGACACATGCACACACAATATTGTCCATTTTTGTTCTCTCAAGTTCATGATCAAAACAGCATTTCCGAAGCTAAGCTGACATTTGTGAACTTATGTTTACCTTTTATAAACAACAAGGATTAGGAAATACAAGGAAATGTCACCTCATTGCTCAGCTGCTCCTTTCCTTTTTTGGCTATTCAAGCTTCAGTGATATTGCACCAACAGTCAATCATTACATTCATTACCCCTTTAAACTGCCGATATTGCTATTCTCAGGAGTCCTCAATGCCTTTGTAAAATAAAAAAGAGAAAGAGAGGGAAAAATCTGTCGTTTCAAGTGAATTGTTGAAAATAATCCAGACATGCTGCTGCTGTTCCTCAGTCTGCTTCTGAAGAAATCACATTTCCATAAACTCATGCTAATCAACTGTAACTCCCCTCTCAGCTGAGAAAGGAGGCCAATTAGTTGTTTATTTTGGTCTCTCAAATGCAATTTACTTTTATATTTTCACTTTTATAAAATTATTCAACTTTTTCAAAGCCTATTGCTGAGCCTTCAGCTGGCAACAGCTTTTGAAAAAACAAGAACAAGCCAATAGTGTGTACAATACATGTAAATAAAATATGTAAATAAAATGGGAAACAATCATTTGTTATTGATATTAACTCCATATCAAATTCAAAATAGCACAGGCAACCTATTAAATACAAAAAATATGCTTACTTTGAATTTGATCCTAACAACAAATTTCAAATAAGTAGATTTAGTGTGTAATATCACTTTTTCTCTTAACAGCATTTGGAAACAAGGGAGAGCAACTCTTTAGAAAATGAAAGCATTTTAGCTGCTTTATCTGGTTTCATTCTTTTTTTTTTTTTTTTTTGTTCTCTGAACTGGAAAATGGTCAGTTTCCCATCGATTCTACAGTATTTCACTAGTTATATAACCGGTCATTCAGTGACACAAGCAGTTGTAATTTGGCTTACTTGTCTTACTGACATAAACAAGACTACATGTTTGCATATGCATATATCATATTAATGCTGTTCTCACAGATTTCCAAGTTGCATATCTGATATGATAAGAAGCCATTAATGTTGGGAAAATATGATTCTACCTAAAATAGAATAAATGTCTGTTTTTAATACAATACTTCCATTTCCTATATTGTTGTCCCCTCAATGGCAGCAAAACGTGTATGTTGATCTCTACTTTGTTTTTTTTTCAAAATAATGAAAACACTTTGAAATAAAATTAATACAATACTTCCCATGAACAGATACTTTCAGACATTTTCCCGGGAACAGATATTTTACATTTTTGTTTTTGTTTCCATTAAACTTTTTACAAGACTGATGACAAACACCCACCCCATCATCTTTACATTCATCACTGACTTGTTCCCAGATTAACAAAATGCTGTTACTGATGAACCATCAGGTGGTATTTATTCATTTATTTATTTCCTAGCATTATGTCAACTTCCCAGTGTTTTGCTGCCCATGTCCTGATATCTAATACTTGTTACAGGTATTTTACTTGAATAAATCTATGCTTTTCCAAAAAATAAAAAAAATGAAATAAAATTAAGTCAAATGCTGTTTTATATACTTTCCTATTTTCAAAATATTTGTAGAGTTCCAATCATTTTGAGAAAAATTGCAGTATGATGTCATTCACATTTTCAACAGGGTCCCTGATATTTCGGAAAAAAAAGGTGAACAACCTAATCAAGATTTTGTGTGTCCTCTTTTTTTATGTTTGGTGCACTTTTGATCTCTCCCACACTTTTAAATTCACATCATTCCTAATTCTGTAACCCCCACTTCCGATCCAATTGACCTATGGCTAAACCACGCCCCCAAACGCGATGAGCCAATCACAGTGCGCACAGCTTTCCCATACACTCGGACATTCTCTGCTTAAACGTCCATTGAAATGCATTGAAGTTAGTCCGTTTTTGTTCGTTTTTATGTGTTCTTTTTAGTTTAAAATGGTCAAACGTGTGCATGGGGTACATGCAACTCCGATACTAGGTATCCTGAGAGGCTGGGTGACAGGGCGTATTTTTTTTTTGCCTTTTACCAAGTCACATCAAGCCAAAGTTATGCGGCAGACCACAACATCAACTGAACGTGGATAAAATGAACAAGGATGTCTACATCTGTTCTAAGGTAAGGCAACATCGTATTTGAGGCAACATGTTGTCACTTTGCTTGAAAGAAATATGAAGTTACCTTCCCTAACGTTAGTTTAAGTTGGCTAACGCTAGCTAAACATGCTAGTTTTGGTACGTGGTAGCGGTACATAAGACGCTGTCGTGTAGTACAGGTGTCGTGTAGTAACGTGGATAACGACACGCCTCTGGCTTCCAAGCTGCAGCCAGACTGCTCCGCTTCCGTGGCTGTTTGATCAGTTTTTGTCAGATGATCACTTTTTGGCACAACAGCAGCAGTTTGGGCAAGAAACTGAGGGAGCGACACGAGTCACATTTCAGAGATTCACAGGCTGATTTCTACTCCCAGTTTAAGACTTCTGAACAATTTCTTTTTGTTTGTTTGTATTGTTTTTATGTTTTTTAATTTATCTTGTCATGATCTCTCTGTCTGATCACGCGTCTGTTGTCCGTGTTGACAGCTGTCATCTCCCGAAATGTCACATAGCGCCTGTCAGCGAATGTTGTTTGTCCGAGTGAGTGGAGGGGGCGTGGCTTAGCCATAGGTCAATTGTCCATGTGCCCGATTGATATTTCAATCAAACTGGCTGATCAGCATTCTACAAAACTCTTCTACAATTCTTCCAGTCTTCAAAGGCCACTATCCAGCAGGTTTTCAATGTTTCCCTTCACCTACATATATGTTTCAAATGAAGAAGATCTCCCCAACAGCTTAATTTCTGCACATGCCTGTTAATGACCCATTAATTTCAATCAGTTAAAGTAGGAAAACATCTAAACCCTGAAGGACAGTGGCTCTTAAGGACATCACTGCTTTAGACTGACTTCTTCCCTCTTCCTTTCCATCCCCACCTATTCCTCATATCCCAAAAGCCTCCTTAAATTTCTCTGCCACCTCCTAAATCTGTTTATCCACCACCAGTGTCTTTACTCAAGGGTCTCCTATCTAACACCTTCCCTTCGTTATCGTCTCTGCTTCACAAAAGGTGATCCACTGGAATCTCATAACAAAACAAAAAAAAATATTTAAAATTCATCCTTTTTTAGTAATAAATGTTTAATCTTTTCAATAATCACAACTTATTAAAATGACAAGACTTGCAATGAAAGCAACCTTTTGACCAAAAAAGACTTCAAAATATTCAAATACGCAAATCTAAATGACAAAAAAGTCTGCTTTTCTTTAAAAAATTTAAAAACTGTCATGTAATCCCCTTACTTAACAACAGTGGCTGTTGTTCAGCCTCACACTATTTGTGAAAGCCATAAATATCTCTCATTCTGCCCCCACAACACAGGAACAAAGCCAAAGAACTATGAATGCAGTCTTTCATCTTTTAAAACCCTCTGTGCTGATTCACTTCAAAATACTGCAGCCAAAATCCTCAACAATGAAAGAAGTCTGAATACTCCTACGGAAACATTTCCTCACTTACAAGCACACTGCTACGAAACAGTTCGTAACCTCAAATCAACATATAAAATACATAGAACACTAAATATACAGTAAGTTGAAGATAAACTTGCTGATGGAATCAGGCAGCATTTGAAATGTCAAGAGTACACAAAGAAAGACTTGATGCTATTTTTCTTTTACAAAACGTCTCTTGTATTTTTGCTGTTACATCAAATCCTGTATGTTTGATCAAGTGTATCCTTTCTGAGTTTCTAAGAAGATCAAAGAAGAGGTTGAATTAGAGGGTAGACAAGCACATTAAAAAAAAAGCTTTTCTCAGAGGAAAATGTCATTAAGCTTTCAAAGTTATGTCTAGGGATCCATCATGTTGCCGTGCTTTTCATAAAGCATTTTCATGGTAACAAGCCAAAGAAACAAACTGACAGCTGAATGTCAGGTTAACTGCATTTCTCTTTAATTTAGTGATGTTGCTTTTTTAAAGCAGTGATGAAAACCTATGCGTAACGTTGATAATCTGGTCTGTTGTTTATTGAAAACCATTTGAGCAACAAAATTTCCAGACTCAACATATCATCTGTAGAAAATAAAACTGAAGAGCAGAGAGAGCTGAAACCATCAGAGCACAGCACATTTGTTTTCGTGTCCAGACGGGAATAATGACTCTTCATCAGTAAACAGTTCGCTGCCACCTGTTGCATTCAGACAAGTGTTTTGTTACAGAATAAAATTGGTTTTCCACACAGTGCTCGATGCCTGGGGGTGGGGGTAAGGTGGGGGGTGGGGGTGGACTTCAGATGTCTGCTTAAACAAGAATGTGCTCAGCAGCCGGCTAAACAGGCAGACTGTCAAGTGTCCAAAAATGCACAAATTACTTTCTGTTGCACCATCTCCTCTATTTTTGCGTTCTGAGAAACAGCAAGAGGGAAATAGAAAAAGCTCTGATAGGCCAACAAGCTAACAGTGCATTGAAATTTCTCTTTTTTCATGGTTATACAGCACATTTGCTTTTTCATAAGAGGATGTATGTGCACTGACTGTTCTGAGCACCTAACATCATGCAGCAATGTCCCAAAATCACACAGAGAAGAGTGTGGTGCTGTATGAAAAGACTGAGGAAGGGAAGCAGACTGGAGAACAGCCAGCAAACCAGTGAGGCGTGACACTCTTCTCTATGGCTCAACCAGTGAGACAAAGTGAAGGGAATACTGGTGGATTCCTTCTGTTGAAGGGGAAGATACTTACAGGTAGGTATATCTGTAGCCTGAGTGTTCTGGTCAAGGTTCATTTATAACAAAGCTCCAAATTAATGTATACTTTATAAAATATACGCTGCATTTTGGCATGCAAGAAAAGACATTTTTCTGACTGTGATGGATGAAATCTTCAGTCTCACCTTAGCCGTAGTACCATGTTCACAGCACCTTGAATGAAGGGTGTATTCTCATATGGTTCCACCTGCATTAGAAAATATTTTGTGATCTAGATGTTTACACTGTTTTGATGGATTTAGAAAGCAGGTAAGCAAAAAAAAAAAAAGAATTTAACAAAGCTTGTGCTGCAGTCTTGTGCATACAATCAGAATAAACCAGTTTCACGTGCAGCAGTGTACCCACACCCTTTCCTGTGCATTTTACTTGAGGAATGTCATTCATTTATTACAGCTGCAGGGAAAGTCGTGAGGGAAAAGAAGAGGAGCAATACATGAAGGTGTAATGTGTGGGGGATCTAACCCTGTTATCAATACCACATTACAAATAGGCTCTTCATGTGGCAAAGAATGGATATGGATAAGAAATAACAGCTGAGTGGCTGTCAGAAATAATTTCTGAGTGGGACATAAGGCTACACCTCAAATGGTTCTAGCTCACTTTCAGAATGACAACAGCCTTAGAAAATGGGTTACAATGGCACAGAGTCTTCAGATGAGATACACCCAGCCACTGAGCTGGCACTGTCAGACAGACAGCCATTTACTCTGAGTTATTACTGCTGAGAGCATCCCTCTTGGAGACCCACACTGTCACATGCACAGAGACACACACGTCCACGGACACACGTGCACAGAAAGACACATGTGTAGAGTTTGCACGCACAGCCAATCACTGTTGCATCAAAGCCATTGAATCATGACAAATTAGAGCTGCATCTGCTGAATCCCTCACCTGGGGATGCTGAACAGACAAGCCTTCTATAGGGACATTGTTGGCATCCTCCTCATTCTAGGAGGAACAAAATGAGAGGCATAAATGTGCAAATGCCATTACATTTCTGGTAAATATCAAATCAGACTTCATCTCATAAAGATTAAAAAGAACAGCTAAATCTACCAAAAGTTAGGTTTAAAAAAGAAGGCTTTTTTATACTCTGAAAAGCAGGGTCGTAGATGTTCTTCTGAAAAGGCAAATAAAATAAATAAAAATGCTTGTGCTGACACATTACTAAGTGCATGATTGCTACGCAAGCATTTGACAAAATAGGGCAGTTAACTGCATTTCCAAAATGTCCCTCTGGCAAGTTATCAAACACAGCAGCAGAGAGGATGTGGCCTGCTTGTCATCAAAACTTGCCTCTTCGCCAAAGGGACAAAAAGCTATATATCATTTCGCATGTTGAAACTAGGGTACAAGAAGCTAACTTACATCTTTGGTCTCATCTTTGACCCTTCGTGACTGGAGGAAAAAAAAATCAAACATATTTGCATGTTTATATTCAGGCATACTACAGTAGAAATGTTAAGTTTCTATAATTTCATCATCAAAAACTCACAATTCATTTACTTCATGCATTTTTTTAGTTATGCAGTCTGTATGTATATTTTTCTATCAATTTATGTCACTCCACAAAACCTTATTTCCAACTTTTATGAAATAAAACTAAAATGACATTCTATCAGCAACAAGTTATTTTCTAAATCATCACTGCTGGTAAAATAATATTCAGTGCATCAAATGTTAAAGCTGAGCATCTTTATCAAAGGGCTCTTTGATCATTGCACCCTACTTCCTCCTGCCTCAAATCCTTACAGCGATCTTCCAGCTCATTACAGCGACCTCATGACAGACTCCCAGCCATCTGCTAACCAAAAAACTAACACATCAAGGAGGGCAGGAATGTACAGTGTCTAAGACAGAGGGGGAAGTTTCATAGCAGTTTGCACAATTGTGCTAGACATGACATGCAAGGCCCCAAGTCAAATTCTGAATTTCCATGCAAAGATTACAGTTTTGAAGTAAGGCAGCTTACTTTCAAATTTTTTGTGAATGCGTTATAAGATATTTTAGTAATGTAACAATACCCTCCGTAAATGCTTGTCTTACCCTTCCCTGATTCACAGCTGCCTTGCCCTCCTCACTCCTTTCATCCAGTTCATCATCGCTCCACTCCCAGTCTCCATCTACTGTCTTGTGCAAGTGACCACTGGAGCCTGGGACTCTCCTCACCTGGATCAACACAACACATATCCCGCACGTTTATTTTAACATTTTTAGTGTCTGTGTGTGTGCACATTATAAATTGCTTTATTCATGATTCCATCAAATTTTACAGGAACTAAAGAAAAGAAACTTCAAGCAGAAACAGTTAAAGTTGCATGCAAAACATCAAATGCTGAAAGTCACAGAAATACCGATCAGTCACGATACAAGATCACCTCATTGCTTGGTGGGGAAGTGCACTTTACAGTATACTATACATTCTGCTGTAGAAAGTTGCATCCTGGCCTTCACCTTGATATTACTTCAACATTTGTCACAATGTAGACATTACTGCAAACCAGTAATACTTCCCCTTATATTCCAACCACACTGCCCAACAACAACAACAACAACAAAATGCTTAAAAGGGCTTACAGAATGTAAGTTTGGGATGCTCATCATGCCTCTAAATTCATCAGATACTTATCTGATAGGACATAGTGGCACAAATTAAAATTAATTAAACAACAAATGACACCGTTTGTTCAATATATAGATGATTAATTTTTTTTTTTTTAATTTTCTTTTAAAAACACTATTATATTACGCATCTGTGGGAAGCAATCCCAGTCCACAAAGATGTAACCCCAGGACCAACTGCACCTAAAGGATTACCTGCTAAAATCCCAATATCAGACATTCCACATGTTCTTTGTCCATGCTCTTAATGGTCAAAGCTGTTTTGGCAACATAAGGACAAGAGGTGGTCATAATGTTACGACTGATTAGTATATACACCATCAGGAAAAAGTATTTTTCAGAAGAATCGTAGCTTATATCAACAAGACAAAGCCAAACACTAAACTGCACATATTACAGCACCCGAACAACGTTTTTGAAAAGTCAATCAAATGTCTGTGTCTTAACTAGGGTTGGGGCATTGAAAGTAAATTACAATTAATTAATTATTTTAAAAAAAAAACACGCACACACGCATTTAACACATTCAATTCTGAACAAGGCAGAATATTTGTCAGTGGAAGATTTCCAGTTAAGCCAATTGAACTCATGCATTGTCTCTTTCTTTAGTGAATTTTCAGACCCTTTTAAAATCTAAAATATGTTTTTTGAGGCAACTATTGTTATGCATTAATATGAGATTAATCAAGATCAACTAACTGCAAAGGCTCTGGTTAATTAGATGATTCTTTTTAATCAAGCCCCACCCTTAGTTTTAACAAATCTTTTTTATACCAACATCTTTTTACCATTTTTAACTGGATATAAACAAATTATTTGAAAATCGTTGCATTCTGTTGTTATTTTGCACATTTGCAGCTGTGCTTGAAAGTTTATACAATATACCCTCCCATCAAAGACGGAATAAATCAGCTGCCAGTGAAATAAGTTGAAATTGCCAAAAGTGATAATAAATAAAAATGTTATGAAAATAATGACTTTGATTTTGAATTGTGGTTTGTTTAAAAACATGAAAAAATAGAAATCTCAAACCAGGTGCTGGACCGCAAGGAAACTCAAAAAGAAAGGAAAAAAACAGATCCGCACAAACTGGGTGTAGCTCCCATGGATATTTATTTGCAGAAGGCAGAGTAACGTTTCGGGCACATGCCCTTCTTCAGACTCAAATCAGTCACTAGGTGCACCTGCCTAAATCATTTTTTTCTGATGATTTAGGCAGGTGCACCTCGTGACTGATTTGAGTCTGCCTTCTGCAAATAAATATCCATGGGAGCTACACCCAGTTTGTGCGGATCCGTTTTCTCCTTTCTATTTTCGTTTAAAAACAAACAAACAAAAAATAAAACAAGCAAACGTCTATGGTGGGGCTCGTGAACAAAAATTTTGTTGTGCAATACTTTCAGGCAATCACTGCAAGTGTTTTCTGTAACATTTAATCCAACTTCTGCACCCGTTGACAGGTATTTTAGCCCATTATTCATGAGCAAGATGCTCCTTATTTGCCTGGAATACTTTTTTATTTATTTATTTCTTTATTTCATTGTATTTTTTTAACCACAATTCAAAATCAATATTTAACTTTACAAAATTATAATTTAGTATAATTTTATTTGCTACTTTTTTCAGTTTCTTGTTATTTGAATTACTATTGTGAATTTAGCCTTTTCTTTAATGGGAGGGTATGTAAACTTCATAGCACAGCTGTATGTTGTTTGATGATGTTTTTGTTGATATTACCCAACTTAAATGGCTATGTTAGTAAAGCTACTTTTTTATCACGAGAAACAATAATATATAAGATACTTACTGGGTGTATCATTTAACTCATTCACTTGGTTAAGTTTCTGTCATAAGAAAAAAATGTCCAAATACTACAAATGATGTCTTCAAATTCTTTCCAATATAAGTGGAGTTAAGTACAGTATCAAACAGTATGAGTAGCAGAGAAAACTTGATCCAGTATCACTTACATGTAAATGTGGCTAAATAGCAACAGTAAGTTGCTATTTGTGAATGTAACATGTATAACAAAGCAGATATTGTAAATATAGCAAAGTCACAAGTAAAGCCTGGCATTTGTTGCAGCACCGTTGTCTGGAGAAGCATGCAAGACATGTAACACATGACTGGTCAAGCAGTACGAGATAAGCATCCACAGTGTTATGAGGGAGTCGGCCTACAAAACAGTGAGCCTCCAGCACCATAAATCCCTAGGTCTAAGCGAGGTCAGAGTTAAAGAAGCTCTACCCTTCTGGTGGTGTCAGGTTTACTTTCCAAACGTGACAGAGAAAAGGCACCCCCAGTTCATACTGCAATACCAGGACATCTAAGACTGATTTCAAGGTTTTCAGCAGTAACACCTGCAAGGCATTTTTTTTATGTATTCATATTATATGTATTTATATCCCCTCCCTGGGCTGCCACCTTATCATGGTGCCACAATCCAGATCATGGTTTGCCAGTTCTGAGGATCCTAGGGCCTATCTTGTCTGGGGCTAGATTATGCCCCTGGCAGGGTCACCCATGGCAAACGGGTTACTAGGGGAGGGACCAGACAAAGTGCAGCCCACACACCCTTATGGAGGAAGACAGCATCGGAGTCACGTGTCCCTCACCCAGACGTGGGTCACCGGGGCCCCCATCTGGAGCCAGACCTGGAGGTGGGGCAGGGGGGGTTCGGTAAGGCTTTGAGGCGATTCTGGTCCACCATCCTGCGGCTCAAGAGGGGGAAGCTGTGCACCGTCAACACTGTGTACAGTGAGGATGGTGGGCTGCTGACCTCGACTTGGGACGTTGTAGGTCCGTGGAAAGAATACTTTGAAGACCTCCTCCATCCCACCAACGCCTCTTCAGAGGAAGAAGCAGAGTTTGGGTACACAGGGGTGGACTAAAAAGCAGTTAAAAAGCTCCTCGGTGACCAGGCCCCGGGGGAGGCCCAGAACACGCTGGAGGGACTATGTCTCCTGGCTGGCCTGGGAACGCCTCGGGATCCCCCCGGATGAGCTGGCAGCTGTGGAGAGGAAAGTCTGGGCCTCCCTGCTTGGGCAGCTGCCCCCGCGACCCAACCTTGGATAAGCAGCAGAAGATAGTACGGTATTTATTTATATTTACATACATACATATATATATATATATATATATATATATGCAAATATATATATGTGTGCACATACACTTTCACATACTTTCCACTATCGCTGCTGCACCAGACCACACATTCAAACTTAATTTATTATGTAATAAAATCAATAATTCAAGCCTGCATTGGTTTAAAGTCTCATATTTATAAACAATAAAGCCTGCAGTTGGCTCATACAGAGGCTCTATTGTGTGTGTCATGGTGCCCTCTGCTGGTTATTTATCTCGGAACATAAGCATGTGACAGTAATCTTGTTGCATTCATATTTAAAACCATTAAAATCTTTTTTGTTTTTTTGTTTTTTTTAGATCTATAAGAGCTAATTTCCTCCCTTCCCATTGACTTAATTTTAGTTCCTGAAAATTTCCCTCAATTTATTTGATAACATCTCTAATTATTTTATTGGTGACAGAATCTGCCATCTCCTTTTCATTCACTGGGGGTATGTAAAAGGAGAAGTAAGGTCCCCTTTAAAGGAGACTCGCTGCCTGGCTTTAGTTTCTGTCTTATAAACTGTACTCGTTTCCTAGGAGTCAAACCGCACCTGTTCACCATGGCTACAGAATACCACACAGGACGAAAACAACAGAATAAAAAAAACAAAAAAAAAAACAGAGGAACAGGCATACAGCAGGAAGAAGGAAAATGCTGCAACTCAAAGAGGTTGAATGCTTTAAGATGGCCGTGTACAGAGAGGAGCTGAACAAAGAGGTTTGGGATCAGCTAAGGTCGCAGCATCCAGGGATGACAGTGTTTTTGCAGTATTGCTTGGCTCTGCAAGCTTTGAGTAATGCTGCTGAGTAAAGAATGGAGACGATGCTGAAGGTCAAATCAGCACAAAATAGCGAGGACACTGGCTCTGCTGTTCACAGATTTCCACCACCAAAGATATCAAGTGACTCCGACTACTTGAATGCTGCTTTCTGTTCTACTCTTTTTACATGTCTCCTCGTATAGAAATAAAATTAATTCAACATAGTAAGCATTCAGCTTTTGCACTTCTCCATTCTGGGAAGTACATAGATCCCCACTGTCTAAAAATACACTTTACATGCATTGTTGCTTGTTTCAACGTCCCATTTATCATAAAAACGTCTTGCTGTAATAATCAGAAATACTGAGGCTTATTTTAGATCTTATCTTACATAATAAATGTAAATATAGTCTAAACTGGAGGGTGGCAGCTGTGCTTGATATAGGACTTCCAAATATGTATTTTGCAGTCAGCACCTTTTCCGTATTTGTTGCTACAAACCTGTCGTACCCACATGAGCCATCAACAACATCATGCCTCCCTACCCTGTTTGTGCGTAATTGTAACGTCATGCACCGTAATGCCCATGCTTTCTACTATGCCCTCCATTTACTTCCAACCACGCCAGTGAATTTCCACCTCTGCCTTCTAGGTCCCTGATATTGCTCCTGCCCTTGCCATCCATGCAAATTTATTATGTGAATCTAATATCAGCTCTGCCTGAAAACTGCACTTCCTCCCAGGACACTGTGACCAGTGGGCAACAGCGCAAGCAAACCAAGCAATAATGTGCTCCTTTCTGTTCCCCAATGTTAACAATCCATTTATCCACGTTTGCCTTGACACATGCAGGAAGCTGCACATGGAGACCCTGACACAAGCCTCAGTGCATCTGCACAGCATGACTCTTACATGGCAGTGGCCCATATTTTTACATAATCTACACAACAGGGCATAAAGTGTTTGAGGTACTGACGAAAGTCAGTGTGCATTGCTTGTGTTGACTGTAAATGCTACACTCTGGTGGAAAGAGACACTTCAGTCGATCCCTGCCACATTTTATTCATGTTTAGCCAATAACTGAGTTATTTCAGAGGGAATGTTTCTGTAAACATACCTTCTTCGCTCTTTGAGAAATCTTTGGTGCGTGACTCAAAAGCTTTTCAACCAGATATTCTTTGTTCTGCAAAACAAAAGAAGTGGATAAACAAACTAATGTCAAAAACTGAATGAATCAAAAATTAATCATGAGTCACAAAATCATTGAGGTGCATTTTTTAAATGGGAGCTCTCAGATATCAGCGCTCCTCTAGGATTATCAGCGGGGACTGAGGGAAATTATGATTGTTGCAAAAGATCTGAGAATGACTTAACCAATATGAGTTCAACCCTTATTAGAACTTAATCCTCACATTTAGAGGGTTTTTATTTAAATCTGATAAAAAAAATAACTATTCTGTGATGAAAACAGACCAATCTTTTTTGTTATGAATCAAAAAATTGTGGAAAAAAACTTGCATATAAATTCCACCACGAAAAGCCTCAGCTGAGATTCAAATCTGTTTTTTTATAAGAGGACACTGCTGAACCGTAACCCTTAATCTATTTTAGGGGTGAGACCAAGGGTGGAGGGTTTCTGTGGGGTTGTTGATGGTGATCTTTATTTCTCTATCCTGCACATTCTTACTATGTAAATGCAATAGAAGAAGGTGGGTAGATAAAAGAGAAATATACTAATGATCTAATCTCTATGACTATGTATTCATTTTCTAAGAAAAAAAAAATCTATTAAAAATGCAGCATTAATTAAGCAGTTGCACAGGTCACGCTCATTAAAAAAAAAAAAAAAAAATCTGTCAGCTTTGACTTATTTACCTCTTACTTCCTAAAACATATTACTCCAGATAAACATTGGCACTTGTGGGCTTATTAAACTCTGTGTCGTTTAATGTATCAAAGTACAACCAACCAACATAAACTATTATAAATCCCACAGAACAGAGACGCTGAGTCACTGTTGGAGTTGGCACGAAGCCACAAGCATAACATTAATAAAACTAAACAAAGACAGAGGGCCAAAAATCTGAGATGAAACAAATACCTTGGCCTTTTGGAAGAATTTACACTTCAAAAGCTCAGCGGCTGTGGGCCTAGAGATATAACAAACAGGAAAAAATACATTTTTAAGAACTCACTGACTGTTAACCGGACTGAGTCCTTCTTAATGACTACAAACCGCATCAAGCAGATATGTGGAATGCAGCACCAACCTTTTGGCAGGATCCTTCTGAAGGCACATTGTTATTAACTTTCTAAATGATTTGCCGTATTTTTTTAGCATTTCCTTGTCTTCGACACCCGTCTCTAGAGTGGGTGGATCATTTTGCAGGGTAAGCATTAAAACCTGAAAACACAGGAAAAATAGTCAGACCTCCCTTATGGCGACAAGAGGAATACACAAAGCAGATGAGGAAAAGAAACTCAAAGCAGGAAACGGCAGAAATGAGGTGGAAAGCAAAGCAAGCATCCTTTATAAAGAAGCTGGCTTATAATGTTGTTTGGTTTTCAAATTGCAGCGACTTAAAATAAGTTCTTTCCACTGTTTTTCCAGCAAATGATGAAACTCCATAGACTAAAACAGGCAAAGAGAAAGTTTAGCAGTCTAAGAATGTATTGCCAGTCTTTTGCTCTCCTCTTAGCCAGCATGTTATAAGAAAGTGGATGAAAAATCCAGGGTATGAAAAATATTTTATTAAACCCAAAAGGAACTGCAATGCTAGAACATAACTGCACTATATTAAATAAAATTGCACATTACAACTGCAAGAGGATATAAGAATTAAAATGAGTAATTCAGAACTTTTACCTTCATAGGAGGGTAACGATGATAGGGGGCAGAGCCTGTTGCTAACTCTATGGCAGTAATTCCAAAACTCCATATATCTGCTTTAAAATCATAACCTCGAACCTGTCGACACAAAATTAAAATAAAGTGTAGTTTAAACATGATCATCTTGAATTAAGTGAATATAAAACATGCATTAACAGCTTTAAAATCACCAGCTTTCCTAGGAGATACACTCACCTGTTCCATCACCTCTGGAGCCATCCAGCATGGCGTCCCAACAAATGTCTTCCGAACTTTGTTTCTAGTCATATCACCCCCTGCAGCCAAGAATGCGCTTACTCCAAAATCTATAAAGGTAGGTAGAACATAAAAGCATTACTCATAACTTGCAGATAAAATCTTAGATGTGTTAAATATTTTGGACCCTTCTAAATTATAAAGCACCATTGTGATCTGTATGTGGCAGACGTTAAATATTAAGCATTATTCATTCTTAATTTATACATAAGCTTGTCTATTTATGTCAAACTAAGAGTATGATTTCTCAGTCTCTGGCTGCTACTGACAATTGAGTCTGTCTGCCTCTGTGATGAGCTTATAAATAACTACCACTCGTCAAAATATGAGGAAAATTTCACAGCAACCTTCTGACACAAAGTTCTGACATGCAACATGGCAAACCCAGAAACCAGATACAGCTGTGTGGAAAAAGTGTTTGCTGATTTCTCACTTTTTTGCATGTTTGTCACACTTAAATGTTTCAGATCATCAAATAAATTTTAATGTGAGTCAAAGATAACACAAGTAAACAGAAAATGCAGTTTTGAATGAAGATTTTTATTGGGGGGGGGGGGGGGGGGGGCTAGACATCATGTTGTGATCCCAAAAAAATTCAGTAAAAAATGAGAAACAAAGTAATTGAGATCTATAAGTCGGGAAAAGGTTACAAAGCTTTCTAAAGCTTTGGGACTCTAGAAAACCACAGTGAAAGCCATTATCCATAAATGGTGAAAACATGGAACAGTGGTGAACCTTCCCAGGAGTGGCCAGCCGACCAAAATTACCCGAAGAGCACAGCGACGACTCATCCAAGAGGTCACAAAAGACCCCAGAACAACATCCAAAGAACTGCAGGCCTCACTTGCTTCAATTAAGGTCAATGTTCATGACTCCACCATAAGAAAGAGACTGGGCAAAAATGGCCTGCATGGCAGAGTTTCAAGACCAAAACCACTGCTGAGCAAAAAGAACGTAAAGGCTCGTCTCAGTTTAGCCAGAAAGCATCTTGATGATCCCCAAGATTTTTGGGAAAATACTCTGTGGACTGACGAGACAAAAGTTGAACTTTTTGGATCTTTTACATCTGGCGTAAAAGTAACATGGCATTTCAGAAAAGGAACATCATACCAAATGTAAAATATGGTGGTTTTAGTGTGATGGTCTGGGGCTGTTTTGCTGCTTAAGGACCTGGAAGACTTGCTGTGGTAAATGGAACCATGAATTCTGCTGTCTACCAAAAAATCCTGAAGGAGAATGTCCGGCCATCTGTTGGTGACCTCAAGCTGAAGGGGCCTTGAGTTCTGCAGCAGGACAATGATCCAGAACACACCAGCAAGTCCACCTCTGAATGGCTTAAGAACAACAAAATGAAGACTTTGGAGTGGCCTAGTCAAAGTCCTGAACTGAATCCCATTGAGATGCTGTGGCATGACCTTAAAAAGGTGGTTCATGCTGGAAAACACTCCAATGTGGCTGAATTACAACAATTCTGCAAAGATGAGTGGAACAAAATTCACTCCACAGCGCTGTAGAAGACTCATTGCCAGATATCGCAAACGCTTGATTGCAGTTGTTGCTGCTAAGGGTGGCCCAACCAGTTATAAGGTTTAAGGGGGCAATCACTTTTTCACACAGGGCCATTTAAGTTTGGACCCCCCTTATAAATAAAAATCTTCATTGAAAAACTGCATTCTGTGTTTACTTGTGTTATCTTTGTCTCACATTTAAATTTGTTTGATGGTCTGAAACATTTATAAGTGTGACTAACATGCAAAAAGGTAAGAAATCACGAAGGGGGCAAAAAACCTTTTCACACAGCTGTATATTCTGCTTGATGAAAAGAAGTAAAAGTGTAAATAAACTGGTGGTAAAATGGTGACAAATCCACAGTCTGTGGCCGTGATACTAAATAAAACAATATTAAAGGTACAGTATGTAAGAATTACTGACATCTAGTGGTAAAAATGGGTATTTGAAAGAAACGATGTTTTCTTTCAAATGACTTCATATTCCAAGCACTGTTTTGAATGTACGGTGGCAGGTAGTGGCCAAAATTCTCCCAGACAAATATGTTTTCATCTGTGAGTGAATCCAATGGTCTCCAACGGTGTAGCTATGACTGTACTATGAGCAACTATTTTTAATGTCTTTTAAGGCATTAACTATCCCAAACAGTGCTCTAACTCCCATTAAACAAAGCTGGTACAGCAGTTTTAAAGCTCAGAGGGTTCTCACTTCACTTGCATTGTTTTGTCCCTTTAGGGACACCGTAGTAAAAATGGTGGAACCAATATGGCAGCCTCCATATGTGCACTGCCCAGCAAGTAGATATAAGTGACTCATTCTAAGAAAATAAAACATATAGCAGTTATTCTAGTGCAGCGATTGCACATCAATAGAAGCACAGTTTTGAATTATATATTGCATTTTTCTGCCATTGATCTTTGATTATTTTACATACTGTACCTTTAACAGCTCAAGAAACTTTAAAAAAAAAAAGGCTCAGAGTAGTTTATATCTGTATGTTGTATAACAAATTGTTCCTGAAGCCTAACATGAATTAGGCTATTTTAAACAGTGTCACTGCAAAGATGGTAATGCAAGGGAAACCTCTGTGTCAGTGGTGTGGCAGCTTTTTGTGGAAGGTTTGCAGATCTTCTCTTCCAAAGAAGATGCTGCTGCTAAATTCCAGAAAGTTTTTAATTGCAGTCCAAGCTTTTCTTTCTTTAAGAAAACGTCACCACGAAATGCATATCATACCTGCCTTGTGGCTAGTTTAGCACATCTCACCAATAAATGAACAACTGATGATTCTGACCAATCAGAGCAGCCTGGCCCTTTCAAGAGGAGGGCCTTAAAGAGACAGAAACAGAGCACTTCAAACTGAATAAGACAAGAGGTTCTGCAGCCAGAGAAAACTAGTGTGTGCTGTTAATAATAAAGCATATAACTCTGTTTTAGAGCAGTGGTTCTCAAACTTTTTGAGCCACAACCCACAAGATAACAAATGCTGGTGTTCGCAACCTCCCTCTCCATAACAACTGAGTGGTTGATTGTGTGATACTGTATATCTAACAGAAGTGTCAAAATAGGCTAGAAGTAGAAAGTAGAAATCCTGTCCGTCATTTTTTCCAACCAGTCACAGAACCAGCTGGGCTTTATTAGCTCCTTTGCAGGTAGATGAGCTTGTTAGTGAAAACACCTGTGCTGGCAGAGCCGAAAACATGGCAGGATATTTTTTACTTCTACTTTTACAACTGTCAGATCATTACAAGGAAGGATAAAGTGGATTTTGGTGGATTAGGTGAACAGCTGTGAAAAACCACCCAAATGCCAAAATTTGGCTTTTCTCCAACAGATAATCCAAATTCAGTAATTCAGTAAAGCACCTGTAATCATTTTGTTTCTGAAGACCCAGCGATAAAAACTCTAAATGTAAGGCTTAAAACTATCAGTAATTTCATAAATAAGGAGGGAAAATGTATTTTGGTGGATTCGGCTTGCTGCTGTGACAACTGCTTGCCCAGAATCAGCTTCTTTCCTTGAGATAATGGTATTATGGTATGGTATTAGTAATAACTTAGTTATTTATGCAGTAATTTAAAAAAAATCTATGTTAATTTCACAGATTAATGACTTTGCAACAATGTATTAAATTTGATTTTAAATCCCAAATGTATTTAATAAATTTAAGCTCTATTTTTTAAACAATGATCTGGCAGCCCCCTGAAATCATCCTGCAATCAGTAAATGAGCATGGTATGAGTCTTTTAAAACGAAAGAAAGGCCTAACAGAGTATAAAACTACAAACATGCTGTGTTCAACAAACCTGCAATCTGAACAGACCCATCTTCTCCCAGTAGTATGTTCCCAGCTTTCACATCCCTGAGGTCAATAAAACAAAAACAGCATGAAACATCAAAGTCACGTGGAGCAGCATTGATTTTTCCATTCGTGCTAACAAGTCCCACTGACCATCACTATCTAGCACTTTGCCCAAGGGGCAGATGGAGGTTTACATTTAGGTCTCAGTGACCTTGAAACCCAGGAAGTGTATAGAACGCAACAACTGAGCAGAAATATGATGAATAAACTTTTTTTTTCATGTTAAACCAAATCTTTAGCCTCAGGGACAGATAAAAAAGATGCTAAAGCTGCCAGTCAAATCCTTTCACTGAAATATCTTACTTGTGACTTCTTACAAAAAGTATAAGATGACTGTAAATGAACAGACAAATGCTATAAAACATTAAAAGTGTTACCTGTGAATCTGTCCATTTCTGTGCAGATAGTCCAGGCCCTCGAGAACTTCCTTTAATATTGTGGCAATGATAGGCTCATCTAAAGCTCGATTTTTATCTTCTTCTTTGCTCGCATGCTTAATTATATCCAACATAGAACCTTGAAATAAACCACAAACAACAAAAACATTCATGGTTTTTTATTTGTTTGTTTTTACTCCTTAATGAGACACAATAACATATTAATCTATGACCCAAACACCAACTGCTCATTCATACATTTAATCATGCTGTAGTTATATAAGAGAAGTAACACTAATTCTTTTATAGCTAGGAGCCAAGGCACCATCATCAGAGCACAATTATTACTGCTCAGAACTAGCAATTGTGATTTTTTTTTTTTTTTTTTTTTTTGGTGGCGCCTTTTACTTATTGAATATTACGACAGGTTAACTGTGTGTAAATATAGTTATTGTAGTCAATGCAAAATATTCAAACATTTCACAACTGCAGATATTTCTAGATACCTGTTGCAGAAAAAGATGTCAGTTCCCTATTTAGCCCATGAAACAGCATCAGGTTAAAGAGGTATCAATAATGTATTGTCAAACCAGCAACAAGCTTACCTCCGCTCAGAAGCTTCATGACTAGCCAAAGTTCATCCTTCACTACAAAGGAGGTGTAGTATGTGACAATGTTTGGGTGGTTGCACTGGCTCATAGCTTGGATTTCTTTCTATTGGCAGAGACAAACGACAGGTTGATTGAATATTTGCTTCTTGATGCTTCAATGTGTTTGTAAGAATCCAAAGTCTGTAAATTAACAGGCACATCTGTGCAACAAATGAGCATGCAGTGCATAAATTTACACATAACAGAAAACAATAATATGAATCGGAGATGAAGTAGCGGCGCTGCATTAGAGTGGGACAAAAACACGTGGATGAGAAAATAGCCCCTATTTATTGTACTCACCAATAGCTCATCCATGCTGGTCTGGCATTTTTCCAGGTTGATTCTCTTTATGGCCACGCGCTCCTGTCTGGGGGTACAGAGGGCTGCCTGCACCACAGCTGTGGCCCCGCTGCCTGGATTGAGCCACAACACAGCAATGAGAAAGTGAGCATGGGCCAAGAGGGACTCACATCTCACACATCTGGAACATCTGTGTGACATTGTGTGCTTGTCTGGTCTACTGCCTCAGCTTTCGTGTTAGGGTTACAACTTCATCTTTCATGTGTGGCAGCTAAAACAGACAAATAGAAGCATGCGTCTTTCTTTTAACATGAGTGTATGACAAATCAACCTGCGCAGCGGAGTAATGGAGCCGTTCACACAAAGACACCATGAAACCCAGCGTGATGCTTGCCAACTGTTTGTGATAGATAAGGCATAGTCAATAACATGTGAGATCTGGCTGCTTACCAACTGATTGTGAATAGAGAGGGGTGGTCTCACTAACTCATCACAGTCAGCAATACACAGCTGTGGTGCTAATTCTTATCACTGTTGATATGACATGTTTAGTGCATCTGCACAGGTCATACATGAACCGTAAATATTTGCACAACTTCCTTTTGAGCCTTTTTTAGCACTTTGTGAATTTAAGCTGTTGCTTAAGTTAGTGTCTTTTTTTTTTACCAAATGAAATAAATGATGACAACACAAAGCAATTAAAATAAACGTTATGTGTCAATTGCTTCTACATACAGTCTCTAAATACTGGAATATTTAGCTTTGAAAATATATGCACGGAAGAAAGATAATTCTGAGCCATAAATCAACCACATTCATTGTGATATGACACCAACAAACATACTGAGAGCCCACATGTTTTTCATGAACAGCCCGTGCTGTGACAAGTCATCAGTGGGGCCCCAATGCAAGACAGTGAAAACTGGTCGAGCCTACTGTATCACAATGCATCATAATTTTCCACTACCTGTAGTATGGATTTTGCAAAACAGTTGTATGCAAGTTTGGAATCTTGCCCAGCCTTCAGGACAGATACGTTTTAAAACTTTTCCCAACAAACTAGATGTTTTTTTTTCTGTTTTTTTTTTTTTTTTCACAGTAAGAAGATTAATTGTATAGTGCAATGCCTTACAACTATGTTTTCTAATTTTAATCTGCTGCAGTTGTGGGAGTGAAATCAATAATTTATGAGTCTAAGACTAAATATTTCAAAATACTTCATAAAGACTTAGACTAGTATACACATACTTACTTTGCTCTTAGAGAAATTTGCTTTTTAATCCATACAAGTTAGTTGCATCCACATCTACCATAATTACTGTATTAACAGCTCCGTGAATATTAGAGAAAGCACATTTCTAATTATACCCTCTTGATATTATTTGATATGGTATGTATTTCTGCCAATGAAAAAGCCCAGCACAGCAACTCCATCTGTGATTTCAGTAATAACTAATAAACTAGACACGTGCCACAAACTGGAATCGCTGGAGTGATTTTTTAATCCGCTGAAAAAGGGACTCAATGTGACATTTACACCCCCGCAGCAAAACTGATTCTGCCTCGTCGGAACACATCTGTAGACCGGTAGTCTGACTGGGGCTGTTAACATCCGCATTGCAAAGCATTGTGAGAGGCAGCTGCATATGAAAAATGCCGGTAGGCCCTCGTCGACACTCACGACTGATAACCCGCCGCGAGGTGCCTTTCCTTGATAAAAAAGCAGGCTTCATCACATCTCCGGGTACTAACCTATGACTTCCTGCAGCTCGTACGACTCCCTGGTAATTGGCCAGCTGGTTGTCACCGTCGGTTGCGGGTGGTGGACGGGAACCGTAGAATCGCCTTGATCCGCCATGATGATGATGATGATGCTGCGCTAGTTAGCAGCCTCTGTCACAGACTGACGAGCAGAGAGGCAGACAGTCAAGTTTGACCTCACCTCCTCGGTGGAAGTGTCAGCTGGCAGCTGTAGCACAACAACCACCGCCGACACTCAGTGAGCACAACCCGGAAAATAACGGAACACACGCGTGCGCGGGCACACTCACACGCGCTCGCGCGCGCTAGTAGATATTCTCAGCTGACAATGTGTCACTACATACAGGAAGACATCATTTAAAATCACTAGTCATCTTAGAAGACTTGCAGACGTTTTAAGGGGTTACTGCACAAATTTTATTTTGCCTGTTTAAAATCAGATATTAAGAAATCAATTTATTAAAATGGTATATGTATTTCTTTTTCTTTCTCATTATCAGATAATACGGCTTTGCAGCCGCTGTGTGAGGCTGTCATTAACAAGTACATGTGACGATTTAATGGCACAGTAGGACCTGCAGGTAACGTTAAAACTGACCAGCAGATGGCGCCATCACTCTTATTTACAATCTAATGTATCGGTAACCTCTGCAGCAGAAATTCAGCGTCTTACCTTCCTATTTGTTGCACTAAAAATTGCATTCAGTGGATGTGCTTTTTAATTTTATGCGATTCACAAGTAAGTAGAAATACTTCAAACCGTTAAAGAAAACTTTCAGGACAATATATAATAAATTAGTGTAAGTCATTCTAGGTGTTGGAGTCCTTTGCTGAGTGGGGCAGCTGGGCACGGGCCCCCAAGGGACCAGGAAGTCAAATGTGCCTTCAGCCAGCTGTTTGAAATGTATGATCACATTTCTTTGGGGGCAAATCAGTTCAATCAAACTACCACAAAGACACACATGATCACCACAGTAATACACTAAATAAACAGCGCTGGATTATATGACCCCCCCCCCCCCCCCCCCCAAAAAAAAAAAAAAACAGAGACAGAAATGGCATGAAAAAGTGTAGTAGATTCAGAAGAAAATTTGAACACTGTTAAGACAGAGTAACCACAAATACATTAAACAGTGTTTAACTGGTGAAAATGTGGTGATCGGGTTTGCTAATGGCAAAACCTTGCACGGTCAGTAGGTGGCAGAGTTTACCAAGCCTTTATGTATCTGTAGCCTCTAGTGTTGTTCTGTTGAGCGCTTACATATTCAGTCTGTGGCGTCAATAGATCAACCGATCAGTTTGATTTAGACTGATTTAATGCTTTAAAATTGCTCCTAATTTCTGTATTTAGGTCATTGCAATCTTGCAACCTTCTGTAAAGCTCGAGGAGTAAATCGGACAAATAGCCATCCAGGGTCATCTGTTCAGTTTAGAAAGGCGCACATACTGTATTATTGAGCATCGTTAAGTGTTGGTCTGATGGTTTGTTAGGAAAGGAAAAGAAGAAGAAATATTTCGCTTGATAAGGCCATACAGCCGGCATAACGTGCACTGACTGTATGACTGCATGACATTTCAACGCACCAATCAGTTGCTGAGGAGCTGATTGAGTCTACTTCCCTTCAACAGGATCGCTGTGGGGAAACGGACGGACGGACGGCGGTCTCGCACGGATATATCATCATCAGCCGAGTCGGGTCGCCTGTGAGAGACCTCCGCGAATCAGCGAGACCATCCTTTCCTCTTTGGTGTCTGGTGCAAGGACATGGCCGGTATTTTGGCGTGGTTTTGGAATGAGAGGTTCTGGCTCCCTCATAATGTAACCTGGGCTGACTTAAAAAACACAGATGAGGCAACGTTCCCGCAAGCCGAGGATCTCTATTTGGCTTGTCCTTTAGCATTCTGCATCTTTATGATACGGCTGGTTTTCGAAAGGTGGGTCTGAGCACACGCGTTCAACCAGGTGGCTGGAACATGGCTTGTTACGTCGATTAAATGTTCCGGTGAATGGTGCGGCACGCGCCGCTGTCCCTGCATCTGAGCCTGTTTCCTAAACAATGACATGTTATCTGGTTAGCCCACAAATTACCACGGTTGATCATCCTTCTTTTGCAGGCCTGCAGCACTGTGTGCCTCTTGGTGCATCTGTCAGAGCTCACAGTGCAGCTAAGTTACCATACCTGCCTGTCCCCATAGCCTAAACCCATATTTTAGCTTAACAAAAATAGGCTCCCTCAACAGTTCTTAGCATTTATTTTTGTTCAGACTAGCCTTTCGGTGTCGTAGTGCATGTTGCATCACCACACATCGGACTGTTTCCATATAATCATAAGCATGGTACAGTCATAATGGTCACTGCATTTATTGTCTTAAGAGTTTTTTAGGTGGAGGCCTAATTTCCTCCCTGAAAATCCTTTTCAAGTCCTTCCCTTAAGTAAAAAATGTGAAGATAATCTGAGACAGAAACTCTTGTGTTTAACCTAGAAGTGTTGAATGCATGAAATGCCTCTTGTAAGAGATTTGTTGGTTATTATCGTGCACATAGCTACCTACCTGTTAACTGAACTGTCTACTGGCCTTCCGCAGCTTCTCAGGACTGTTCTTACTTTTAATCAGTGTGTTATCAAACTGTTTCAGTTGCAAGACAAGAAGGACAACTTCCTCTTTATTCTACATAATTTCACAACCGCAATTTGACACAAATGCTTTCCCACATTGAAAGCTGTTAAAACTGCTTGGTCACTAAGCTGTTTTGGTAGGGGAAAAGCAGTTTAGAATAGAGATGTATGTGTAATGTGACCCAACCAGTATCATCACAGGAAAGTATGGCATCAATTTGTTATAAAATAATATTTGTTTATTGCAGGTTTATTGCAAGACCATGTGCCATGGGCCTGAAGATCCAAGCCAACGGGCCACAAAAAGCACAGCCCAATGCCATCCTGGAGAAGGTTTTCACCGCTATAACTAAGGTGGCATATGACTTCTGTTCATTACACCTTCATAATCCATACTGCAGCAAAAGATGAGTCTAACATATTGAGCTGTTTGTCTTGTCAGCACCCAGATGAGAAGCGGCTGGAGGGTCTGTCAAAGCAGCTTGACTGGGACGTGCGCACCATCCAGCGTTGGTTCAGACAGCGGCGCAACCAGGAGAAGCCAAGCACTCTCACCAGATTCTGTGAAAGCATGTAAGATTACCTCTATGAGCAAGGCATCTATGTCTACATATGTCACTCAAATTTGTGTAAAAACAAGTCACAGATTTGTGACCTCTCAACTGAAACCATTACAGTGATCATAACATCTGCTCTGTGTTGGTATCTGCATAAGTGCTTCAGGTCGGTTTAAAACAGGTGGTGTGGGTGAAGAGTGATTTGAATAGTTTGAATAAGCTGCAGTGTACATTTCCATACATCAATAACACTTTGACAGTTGTAAAAGTCAGAATGATAGACAACTTTATTTAGCTGAGTTTCACTGGAGTCATTTCTCTTGCTGCCAAAAACACTTCCAAACCAGCTTAGAAAAGTGGGAATGGTGAAGGAAATTCACTGAACCACAGCTTAAAATGGCTATTACAGTTCCTTAAACGTGGTCTTTCAGCTGACAATGATTTAAGTAAACTTGGTCTGTTGCTGTGTCTTTAATTGTTGTAATGAAATCCCACTGCGAAGCAACAAACCCACTGAAGTCCGTAATAGAGAATTGGCTAATCTGCAGTAAAGCGTTTGCCATCAGGGAGATTGTAGTTACTTATCGGTGTGATGTTAAGGCCAAAGAGCGAGTTTTTGCTGTCAGAGCAGAGTCATGTCTGACACCAGTGGAGCAAATCTGGCAGTTTGGGACACAGGGAGCCTCACATCCTCTGATCCGCCTGAGGCTGCTGTTCACTCAGGAGAACACGTTTGCCTGATATGACCACTGGACAACCCCATGGAGGAATCTGAAAGAGACAAACAATGCTTTCTCTCCCACAAAAAGCGGCTGGATTAATGCTTTTCTGGAATATGTGTGGGCTTTTTTTGAACATGCTTTGCTGGATTTCACTCTGTTAAAGCATCAACTGTGCTAAAGCCGTTATCTGCCTTCAGCTTTATTAACAGCCGGCACCCTTGGGCTTTGCAGTATTTGGTCCAGGTTGATGCAGGTCTCTCCAGACGAGGTTGACTTCAGTCCCTCCAGCAGTGATTGCGCTGTAATTAGCCTCTCTTCCCCAGCTGTTGCAGACTGATAGGATTCTTTGTCTCTTAGTTGTCTGGATGGCTGATCCGTTGTCTTTTCTGTTCATTATGCAAACAGAGTATGTAGTAGGCACATTTGGTTGGGAAATAATGAAGACGCAGCTTGGAGTTTTTGTTTACAAGCTTGTGTTCTCGACTCCGTTTTCCCAGATAGACAGCAGAAAATTGAGTTTCTTTTTTGAGTATTGCCATGAAATGCTAACAAAAACTGATGGGAAAAAAAAATGAGCTTCATGAAATAGCAGGCTAGATGATAAAACTGTGCACTACTTCCTCTCTTTGGCTATCCTTTGTTAGGACAGGCTGAAGCAGGGGTGCGCTCTGATGTCTTCAAAAGCCCCAGCTGTCTGATTTCATCTTCCTCCCCCTTTGTGCTTTTACTGAGAGCACACAAATTATTAGAAGCACCACTTTTTTTTTTCTTTTATTTTCATTTAAAGACAGCATACAAGCATTATCATCAAATATAGTAAATATATTTATCTTGCAAATGCTAATGCTTCCTTCAAATGTTAGAAAATTAATGAAAAATTGGGTCAGTTATGACTGAAATTTTGGAAAGTTTACATTTTACTAATGTATAGTTGCCATTTTCAATTAGGAGGACATTGTTTAATGATCATATATGGAAAAGTTTTTTTCCTTTTTGACCAATATATCATTATACATATTCTGAATGAGCTAACCTTATATCCATATACTTAGAATACCACTCTCAGTTAGTTAGGAAAGCTTTGTAGCTTGGTAGGGTATGGTTAAATTGTAAAAAAAAAAAAAAAAAAAAAAAAAGATTTCATACTGCATTTTTTCTGGTTTTGTATTCCTTGTTCTAGCTGGAAAAAATCAGGGGGGCTATCAATGAGAATATTCCTATAATTAGGGGAATTCAATGAGATGTTTTTGCATTGTTACACCAAGGCTAGGTCAAGGTTAAGATTAGTTTTTTGCTTGGTTTTTTTTTTTTTGTTTTGTTTTGTTTTTTGTTTGTTTGTTTGTTTTTTAATTTGGGGGGGGGGGGCATCCTTGTCACAAGCTGCTCTCACTCAGCCTTTTTTATTCATATTAATTTACACAAAATTAAAGTTAGTACAACTGGATAAATACTATACTGCATCAGTTTCACAGTTGCAGCTGCAAAGGATTGTGGGGTGAAATTACTCTCTTTTTCCTTATAAAGGCTGGTTTGGTATTTATTGTCCTGAAGGAAGTAATACAAACATCCCTTTTTTATTTAGATCATTCAAACAGCTCTTATCATGGTTGCTGCTGAGATATTAACAGGTCATTTCAATCAGTTACTTTAGCTCTACTTACTAGCACATGCTTACTTTACAGAAACAAGTCATCTGTTCTTTCAGAAAACGTTTTGCACAATCGTGCCAGTAAATCAACACGTAAACAAGCAGCAATGATTTTACCATTAATGACCCTTTTAAGCTTGAATATATTCTCCAAAAGGAACGGGAACTCTGCAGAAGCTGGTCATTTATAGTGGCTGACATAACCAGTCTTGTCAGTAATGTTCTTCCTCTAAGTAATATGCAGGTGTGTTATTTTCGTATCTTCAAACAGCCCAATTTCCCAAAGGCCACTCGCCAAACACCGACTTGATAAGTGATAGGCATGTCAGTGGACAGGACGAACTGGTGAAGGGCAGCTTTTAACAATTATCCACCCCAAATTTTATCTCTATTCTTATTTATTAGAATAATTGGCCATTAGTAAGGCTTTACATTCACGTGATGTCAGAAAAGATCTAACAGAAACAAAGAATATAAACATAGGCAGAGCAACAGAGATGCCTGTCTGATAGTTTTCTCGGCAATGAGGAGAAATGGACTCTACACAGCTGAATTTTGACGGAGCTTCACAGCTAATTGTTTTGTTGAGCCACATGAATGCAAACAGTTGCAGCCAGCTGGTGTTCAGACAACCCACCTGGAGAAGTCAGATTGAACAAGCCAGCATGAGCTGCTTATCACCATTTTACATCATCACTGGCAGAAAAGCTCACAGTAAAGCTGTCTTCATTATTGAGTTTTTACTGCATTGAAAGACTGAAGGTTCAGCAAAATCAAGCATTTACTGTAAATGATTTTTGAGCAGTTCTCGGTTACTTGGGTGTGCCATAGACATGCATATTAGGAAACTATGGTGAAAGAATCGTGAGGGATCATTTAAATCCCTCTTATAATTATTTTCCACTTAAAGAAATGTCAGTGTTTCATCCCATTACCATAACAGTTCATTGATGACAGATGAAGCTGTTGTTAAAAAGACAGTGCTGGTTTAATTACACAATACATGTGGCAAGTTCATCATAGCACATGAGATAATGCTGTTGACCACAACTATGACCCAGAACTAATTAATTACAGTGTAATTGGCAAGTTGCTTTCATCAAAGAGCAAAAAATAGCAGATTAAAGTAAGAAATTCATCTTCACTTTCTCAAATTGGTTATTATTTACACTGTATCTGAAAGAGTGTAACTCATAATAGCAAAAACTAACTATGAATGATGTCAGGAAAGAAAATCTATTCAAGGAAAGCGGTTGTGAGTCACTGATTGTACATACATAGCAGCGATTCAGCAACACTTGAAAAAGACTCTTGCGGGCTTAATCAACCAGTTGCCATGCAACAGTCTTTACTGTGTGCCAGGTAGACTCGTCCACTTAATTTGGTTTTACAATGCTTTTGATCAAGCACAGAAAGCAGCTAGTGATGGTTCCCATAGGTAGCATGTTAACATGGTAACAATTTATCTGATAGGTTATCTATTAAAGGGTTCAGCTGAACATCTTGGAGAAACACCTGCATAAAGGGACTGGCTCTGCTAGATGTGCGTGTGCTGTCCTCATTTTGAATCTTCATGTGAAGTAAAGCTCCGGGGCTGAGGATGTCAAAGTGTGTTTGATTTGAGGTCAGCTGGAACAACCACGTTGCACAACCTTTAAAGAATGCAAAAGCTGGTCTCACATGACAGCCTATGCAGCTTCTGTCACAGCTATCAGGATGTGTTTTCGTCCATGTGACAGAATTTGAGCTTGTTTTTGTTCCTCTGTTTTGACTAAAAAAGAATGTACAGAAGTGTAAAATCTATACAGTACATGGGCATTACAGTGCACTAAAGGTATGAATCCTACAGCTCACCTGTTTGTGGACAGAAAGATGCTGAGATAAAGATAGCCTATGACTGCAATGACTTGTCAGCATATTCAGTTGTTGTTATGTATTGATCATTTACACACTCAAAAATAGAGGTACCAATTTGCACTTAAAAGGGTACAAACATTGTCGCTGGGGGTGTTCCTTTTTTTAAAGACATTTCTGTACCCTTCAATCCTGGTCCATTTTTGTACCTTGTCAAGCTGTATCAGTTAATAAAGTACAATTAAACCAATTAAAAATAATGAATGAAAGTCAATAAAATTGAGATTATGACAACAATCAAAGATGCTAATATTAAATGAATGATTATTATATGAATGTTAGGCCAAACACATATGTGATTATAAATAATTATTACTATGATTACTATGATTTTTGTTTCATTGCCCCTCCTGCACTGAACACAGTGCATAGACCGTTGTTTGAAATGGATTGAAATGGTACAAATTTGTACTTTATATTACTTTGAACCCTTTTTCATAGTATAAAGGTACACTTCTGGCCTCATAAAGACCAATATTGTACTTTTGAGAGAACATTTGTAAAAAATATACCTACAGGTACAGAAATGTTCCTGTCTTGTACCTCTATTTTTGAGAGTGTAGGAGTTTGATGAAGTAAAAAAATAAATATAGACTTTTACACATCTTCATAGTTATGCATAGACAGAAACAACTTTCTAATTGGACAATTTTAAATGGTCTCCTTTTCCTTCTGAGTGTTATAAGTTAGGGATATATTGTGCACATTTTCTTTTTTAGCAAGTCTTTGATCATAGTCATGCCAGCTGAAGCCGTTTCTTCCCTGTAAAGCCAGACCTCATGATCACACCCGTTGTGTAGCAGTGGTTACTGTAGATATGCGGGGTTAAGTGAAACAGAGAACTGAGGGTTGGGAAAGCATTCCACCACAAGGATGTGACTGATATCCAATTTTCTGTGACCTATCTTCTGCAGAAATATAGAAAGTTATAGAATATAGAAACCATCCATCCACATAATGTGTCACAGTGGGGGAAACCTTGGGGGGGGGGGGACTACATCAGCAGTGTGTGTAAAAGTCGTATTCAATTAAATATTTCCTAATTCATGATTTTTTTATTTATTTTTTTTTAGCAGCAAGATGTCCAAAATGAAGTCATCTGCTGGAGTTAAGGTTATTTTGGGATCTTTGCTCTCAGAGCAGAATATAGTTGTATTCCTCAAAATATGAGACATACAACCTCACAGTTGTCTGCATATATTGGTGTCGGTTGATATCGGATATCGGAATGTAAGACTTGGACAATATCAGATATTGTTTTGTTTTTTTTTAAAAAAGCCAATGTCGAACATCCCTAAAAATAAAAAAGTAAAATCATCCACCTTTACACAATGTATCTTATTTTTTTTATTTACTTTTTTTTTCCTTCAGGTGGAGATTCACATTCTACCTATACATATTTACCTATGGAGTGCGGTTTCTTAAAAAGGTAAGTTTTTTACATCAACATTCAGTTGCTGACATAACATCTTACAAACATAATTAAGGGATATAGTATTTATGCAGCTAATTACCGTTTGCAAAGACTTGTGCATTATCAAGAGTGAAGTCAGTATTTGTTCCTGTAATATTGCACCTCAGCTTAACGCCTTTTAATGTTTTATGTAAAGCATTTTGAGTCATCTTGAAAAGTACATGAAATGTATTATACAAAAAAAAACTTGCCTTGCCTAGCCCATCGTTAAGTGGTAAGGTAACACATGGAGAATGCCTGCCTATTTATAGTGACAAACAAATCAAGTAGCAGCCATTTTTCATATGTTTAAACACATTTATATAAATTTAATTAAATGGATTAAGTAATTAATTTCGTAATTAAAAAGTGATTTTCCTTTAAATGCACTGTATCTCCTATGAAAAAATCTTTGTGTCATGCTAAGTGATACTGTATCTGTAAAATTTAGTATTTTGAAATATCAGCTCTGCATTTTTAAACAAAGCATCAGCTTGAATTTTGCCATTAATTAACCAAGTCAGAAATTTTTCATTTTCTAGTAAAGCCAAAGTTAAGACCTTTAGTTTTGCTAGCTAATGGCAGCTTTAGCATGCTAACCTGACAATAAGAAACAGAGAAATGCTCTCACTGGCTGCACATTCTCTCTAAATAATTTAGAAAAACCTGTTTTGCCAAACACATTTTTTATTTAAATTCCTTACCAATGTCCACATTTTGATTAAAAAGATTCCAGTGCTGTGAATAGTTATACCCAGGGGTTCATGGTGATCAGAGCATCCCATTAGTCCCCATGGTAACCTGCTGACCCCTTTAAAAAACATCTGTTATATTAATATGCACTGAAGTTATTGAAAACTGACAACGATAAGTCACATATGAGAAATGTATAGTAACAAGATAGCTTAATATTTCATGCATATATTCATGATAATACATACATTATGTCTGTCAAAGCCAGAGTGAAGCTACAGTAGGAAAAATGTCTTAGACACAAGTTGCATGACAAAGCACTTTGTGGAAGTAGTTCAAGCCTAGCAGTTGCTGCTGCAGGCACCGGCCTCCAGCTTGAGGGATTTATTAATAGATGAGGTCTGGGGAGGAGTGCAGGCAACATAAAGTCAGCGCAGTGATCGGTCACTATTTCATTTGAACACATTTATGAGGATGAAATAAGTAAAACCCTCTCCTTGACAGTCTAGAAAGTCTTCTTTTATACTCTACATATAACATTTCACTTACCAGACCTTAAGTTTCTACATTCAATCCAAAACTACACCTTTAGAAATTGTTTATAATTTTAGAATGTTTTAATATGGTGTATTTTTATTTGTTAATTCATTCTTTTTTTGTTTAGGGTTAAGTCTTTTTAATTACTTCATTTTCTGCAGACCCCATGGTTATGGAACACCAAAGAGTGCTGGTACAATTACCCTTACCAGGTAAAAGTTATTATTATTCAAACATCACTATAACTCGTCAAATATTTTTACATAATATATATACAGTATATATATAAACATATGAATAGATCTTTTAAATCTCTTTCTTTTGTGTGTGTGTCTGTGTGTGTGTGTGCAGCCACTGACTGTGGACATCCACTATTACTATATACTGGAGTTGTCTTTCTACCTGTCGCTACTATTTTCTCAGTTCACAGACATCAGGAGGAAGGTAAGAATGACCGAAATGTACACAAGAAAACACGTCATGCATTTTCTGTTATATGCAAAGGTATCATAGAAAAAAGATTATTACCTTTTTCTAACTGTCCATCTCCTTTATTGTCAGAGTCTGTAACGTTTAGTCTGTTTGGTCTTAAAATGGTTTTCCGCTTCACTGCTGTGTGAAATGGCAAAAAGGATTCTCACATTTAATATAAAACATTCAAAAATCGCACTCAGATGTCACAAAAATTTCTCAAGCCTCTCTCAATAATGGTCAAAGAATGTCTTCAATCTCTTCCACAATAGCAGCATGAGCATATCCACAAAATAGTAGCCATCAATGGAATACAAACAACACTTTAATGGATTAAAGTCTACAGCATAAAACGTTCGTCCATCATGGCATTCTCCTTGCAGTAATTTATGTGGCTACCTCAGCTGTTTGGTTTGAACAGATTTATGGCTGGCAAGTCTCCTGTCATAGGTTGAATTTAATAACGCCTGAGAAAAACACTAAAAGGAGAAGTAGAGGACTAGTTTCCTTTCAGAACACTTGAATTTACAATCCTGAGAGGTTATTAGGGAACTTTTGCACCAGAGAATTATAACTTCATCCACTTTTGAAACTAGTCATTTGAATAATTAAATGACACATTTGTCCTGGCATAAATAGCAGTGGGATAATAAAATTATTTCACCACAAATGATTTGATTTGTCACAGAAAGACAAGCAAAGGTGAAGCAAGTTTCATTAAAGGTGGCTGGGCTCCATCATGTGCCCCAATGATCTGTTCGCAAGGCAGTCTGCTCAACATCAGAGAGTCGGCTTCAACTACATTAGAATGCAATGAAAAAAAAATCTGTTTAAAGCTGTAGGAACCCAAGATTTTCATTCAGTCATACTTCATGCTGGAAAATAGTCTTTATTTAACACGTATATCAAAACATTCAAAACAAACCCCAGACAAATATTCAAACTATGTATGACTGCTCCATTAAATCTCATGTATTAATCAGTTCAATGTTTCTGTTTGTAGAAAGAACCAGGTCATTAATCATGTTATTTAAAACAAGTCGAAATTCATGTTTTTAGAAGTCCAACTTGGCATGTTTGTACTGTAAGAACTTAACTTGAAAGTTAGTTCATGCAAATATTTGTTATGGCCAGCAGCCAACTTCATCCCACTCCATCTTTTATTTCTTTATGAAAATGGCCACACTTTTGGTTCATGTAGCATCAATTTGCATGCCTTCCAGTCATGGTCTTATTCCTACCTCTGGTCCATCCCCAGCTTTGCCCTCTCCACAACACATGCTGCACGCACAGAAGGCTGCATAATGCCGTATGCCTTCACTCTGTCATCTCTCTGTTGACTGTTGGCATGTTGTCTGTTTTTGTTTCTCCTTTCAGTTTTTTTTCATGCACAGCACTGCACTGAGGAGGTCCTCTGCATCCCCTGCCAGTTCCAGTATGTTCTTCCCTGCACACTCTTGCCTTGCTTCCACTCTGTATCTTGTGTCATTACTCTTCCTTTTCATCTTTCCGCCCATTCACTCGCTCTGTTGGACTGGTTCTTGTTGCATTGAGTTGTCACTCAGAGTCATTTTCAGTAGCTAAAGATTTACCAGAGGAATGCCTTCCCATGCTACTAGTTGTTTTATTCAAACCTAACCCAAACTAAGGGCTCATCACCAACACAGAACTGTGTTTAACTGCCGTGAATTTCCTTTAGTTAGTATTAGTTTTAATAGTTTCAAATTTCCCGCGGTGTGGTTTTGCTTTTTGTCCACTTCAAGAAAAATGATTAGTGATGAAGCTGAGTGCTTTTACATTCTGGCACTGCTACACCTGTTGAACAACTTGATGGAAAGGTCCTATTTCAACAACTCTGCAGTAGAAAGCACTTATGAGTTTTATTTTTGGTTAAGTTGTGATATGTGGTGCATGCAGTAACGCTTTAAAAGTATTTTCTGTAGTTGTGTAATATTTTTTGGCTATTGTCTCCCCAGGATTTCCTGATTATGTTCCTGCACCACGTGGCAACAATCTCCCTTGTCGTATTTTCCTACGTAAACAACATGGCACGAGTGGGAACACTGGTTATGTGTCTACATGATGCAGCCGACGTACTGATAGAGGTGAGGACGGGCAAGACAATTACATGCTGTAGATGGATGAATTCTGCAGGAGATGATGCTGTGTGTGCCTGTGTTGAGCAGTTGACATGCTCATTTGTCAATTTTATTTGATGCACAATCTTAGTGTGAATGTGTAAAAGATAAACTGATCTTCAAAGGGCACAGAGTTAAAGATCTTTTTTTACATTATGAACAAATACATACATCATTTTGTTTTGTGCAGTTAAAAGAAAGCAGCATCATGCATTTTTATAAACTACATAGACTGAATTCATTTGTTCATTGGCCTCAGAAATCTCACTGGGTGTGAGCTCCAAATTTTGGTAAATATTGAAAGATATTTGTGAGAAATAACACTTTTAGTGCAAAAAAATGCTATTGTATGTGATCATATGGATTAAGAGCCCAGAGTTTAGACGGAGCTCAGAGATGCTCTTTTAATGGAGCACTCATTCCTGTTTTATAGGAGGATTAATCAATAAAAAAAAACATTGTGCTCAAGAGTAGACATACTGTGATGCTCAGAAAAGTATTTTAAATGGTCCAGTTTGCATTTCATGAAGGCAAAGAAAAGAAAAGATGAAATGTAAATGAGAAAAAAACAGGAAAATGTTGAGAGAGAATGAGCCTCATGCAAGAAGCATTCGTATGAACACATTTTTTTTTAAATGGTTCCTATGAGTGATTTAGGAGAATCTTATTTCTAATCTTCTGTCAGGCACAAACAAATATCACGAGTGCTCCAGACTTGATGTAGGAGTCTTGCGTAATTAGTCTGCTGTTATCCAAACCTAGTTTTACACTAAAGGACTGTATTAATCGTTACTTAGAAGCAATTGTGTATTTTTAAATCCAATATAAATTAGACTACATCATTATGCAATTACATTTTTATGCGCAGACTGAGCAACAGGACTATCGTCCACTTCACTTGCAGCCATCATGTCAGTGAGGGAACACTGGTTTAATTTGTTGTCATAATTTCGTCAAAAGAAAGCGCAGTCAGTGAGTATAACACTGAAATTACATCTCGAACAGAAGATGGATTGATAATTCAGAAAGGAGGTCCAGCATCAGTGACTGCTGCAACTCTTCTATCGGTAGGACATGCAGTCAGTTCACTTCATGGCGCTTTGGCTTCGTTATTACACAAAATGTGGAATGTTTGGGTCTGAATATGCCAAAGTAGAGTTTCATATTTTTATGTGCGTTGTATGAGAAAGATGTAGAAGGCAATAAGGATGACAGATGTGGTCTAGCTACACGTCGGCTTTTTTATCTAGCTGGGACGCACAGTACGTGTGTGTGTGTGTGTGTATTGAAAGGAGATTTGCAGAATGTTGATTGATGGAAACTCATATTAAGCATGAAATCACATATTGCACCTCTTGGCCTCCACTAGTAGTTTTCTGTGGCTGTCTTGCTTTTGTGTGACATCTTTTTGAAACCATTATAGGATCAAATATTTTGTACTTTTACTTCTGTAACAGTGCGACCAACAGGCAACACGGCATTTACAGCTCTTGTGATTTATTTATTTATTTATGTGATTTAAATCTGCCTCTCAGATCTCAGTCAGAAGAACCTCAATCTCCGAACTGCTAAAGTTTCTCTTCTCCATCTTCCATGCCATTTTTCTGAATGAACACTTTCTGACAAGCGTGGAAAGTCGTGTCCTTATATGGAGTTATTGGGGCGGTTATGCAGATTTACAATTCTCAGGAACGCACGCTCACGTACGCACAGGTGGAATGCATCATGTTTACGAGGATCATTTACGCCGTTATCTGAAGTTGAGAGCTTTTGTTGAATCTGACGTGGTGTATTCGTAGGAGCCCACGATAGGAGAAAAAGTAAGAGAAAGATAAAAAAATACGGACATGTTGCATGAGGCCCATTGTGCTTACAACTCATCCCTCTGATTCTGTTCACTTTAGCATGTACTTGTATAGCCTATCATAGTTCCTAATACACCACCAAAGGAATGAATGCAGAGGTGTAAAGGAGGATTTTGTTGACTCAAACTCAGCCCAAATGCATCACAATTAATTAGAAAGCAATGTTTTCAGTTTTCAAGATAACAATCCAAAACCTACAACCCAACAAGCAAGGAGGGCTATCGGCATCACAGGTTAAACAGAACATCTTTGGCTCACTCAGTCACCCGATCTCCTGATCAGTCACCTGATCTCCATCTCGCTGTGTTTATCAAACATGCAACAGCTGAAGCTGGCTGCGTTTAAATCCTGTGTGGACCATCGCCAAAGTGTGCTGATGTATGATGAAGTCTTTCACTTCCTATATTGTCAGCCATGTTTCTGTTTTATTGATTATTGTCTTCATTTCTCATGACCCAGGCTGCCAAGATGGCCAACTATGCCAAATGTCAGATACTGTGCAACCTCCTGTTTGCAATGTTTGCAATTGTCTTCATAAGTTCCAGGCTGGGAGTTTACCCCGTCTGGTAAGTGTTATTCACGTTCCTGTGAACCATTGTTAGCATCTTACTAAACAGTGGGTTCCAGATTTCTCAACACGTTTTAGTAGTTCATGCCTGAAAATACACATCAGAGCATCAAGATATTAGTGCTTTCTTTTTCTTTCTTCTGTCTCCACATTGGTGTGCTGCTCAGACAGATATCTGTGAATTTTGTTGCTAAGTAATAGTTACTATGGTTACAAAAGCTTTAACCTCTCAAAGAAAGCCAAACAGTTCAGCTCATGAAAAGCAAATCATTTTTATTAGTCTTTCACTGAAAACAGGTTGGATGCAGTCATTAAAACATGAAAGAGGCGTGAAGATCTATAATTGTTTAGTCATGGTTTTTTTTTTTAGGAATTATCTTGAATGAATGCAGCACTTCCGTCTGCTCACTCCATCCTATTTCTGTTACAGAGAGTAGAAGCAGGTTTAATTAATTTCTTGAAGTCTGAATGACTTCCTTTGACCAAAAAAAGTGTAATTACTTGAAAATAGCAATTACAATAGACCATTCTTTTTTTTTTTTTTTTTTTTTTAACTTTTTATTTATGCATTTTTGAACAGTATACATTAACACAAACATCGTGAGGTCTGGGGATGACTACAATAGACCATTCTGATGGATATTTGCAGACATAAATCCATTTTAATCCCTGAAAGCATGCACAGCAGTCATCTTGCAGTCAGCAGCAGCATGAGCACGCCTTTCACAAGTGAAGGGAGAAGGGAGACGTCATTTAGTTTCTGAACTCGACTACTGCAGCATCTTGCTGCTTTTATTGACCAACGTAAAGATGCTATTTGGAGCATCAAAATTGTCGTCACTGACAACTAAAATAGCTGATGTATAGACAGCTGCCTGCTCAATTAAGATAAATCAGAAAGTGTTTTAATTATTTTTTTTTTTCACAAGTATGTCAGTTGATTATTTCTTTCTATTTTTGAAGGATTTTAAATACCACCTTGTTTGAGAGTTGGGAGATTGTAGGACCCTTTCCTTCCTGGTGGGTCTTTAACCTGCTTCTAGTCCTGCTGCAGCTTCTCCACTCCTTTTGGTCCTACCTCATAGTGAAGACAGCCTGCAGAGCGATCTCCAAAGGGAAGGTGAGTCACCACACTCAGCCCCACCTCTGCATCATTCCTACATTTATACCTGTTGTTACATCACAGTCGAGTGTTGTGCTGCTGTTGCATTTGTTATTGTTGTTTAAGGTTTTTAAATAACCTCTTTTTATTTTCCCTCTTTATTCTCTTTGTTAACTTGCACTCTTCAAGGTGGGGAAATGGAATCCTTTACACGTAAGTAGTCTTCAAGGGACGACAGCTCAATCAGCATGATGCAATGCATTCTGCTTCGTCTCATTCCCTTCAGCAGTCCTGCACTTCATAATCATTTGCTTTCATAATAGCTTTGATTTTCACTCAGTCCCAAACTAATCATGGAAATTTTTGCTGTGCAAGTGAAGTAGCTTCATGTCCTTGAATGGCAGCCATTCTCTGGTTCACATTTAATACATTTTTTACCTTTTAATGATCTAAACGATCTAAACCTAACCTGTCATGTCAGATTATATATCCTACAAAACTATCTTCAAAGTATCAAAAACTAAACTAAGCCCATAAAGTAAGTAAATTTTCAATTTGGTGGATTATTACTTTGTTTTAACTATGCATTTTCACTGTAAATCTTATACTGTTGGAAAGCTTATTTTTCCCTTAAATGGTGCCACATTTGTTAGAAAAATGCATTTGTATGATAATCTGCAGAGTTCATTATGTGGTTTGGGCCCATTAGAAGTTTGCCAAACAGCTTATTCTGCTATCATAGATATCTTTGCAGATCATAGTCAGCTTTCTGTTCTTTGATGTCTGTGCTGAAATAATAAACAACACAGCTGTGTTTCCCTCATCAAAAACAGATCAGCAAAACAAACAAATCAAATCAAATCAAACTTTATTTACAAAGTGCTTTTCCTGCCAAGGGCAACACAAAGTGCTTTACATGATAATAAAAACAAATGCATATTACAGTAAGATAAAAACAAGCCTTCACACACCCAAGTATATTACACAGCACACACATACCTACGCACACCCATACAAACACCCACACACATACACACGTACACTCCCCACCAACCCCCATTCTACAAATGACCTCTGACCCCTAAGTTCTGTCTTTTAACTTAAATACTGCACAATAGTATGCAATACTGTATAATAGAATGCAAGACACTATGATAGAATACCATAAAATAGTATTTCACATCGTTGCCATGGTTGTATGATGGGATTATTTTTTTCTTTTTATAATAATCTATAAGAGGAAAATCTAATAAAGTTTTTTTAGGAATAACGAAGGGAGTATAAAAAAGAGGTGTGATTATTTTTTTTTTTTTTTTTTTTTTTTTTTATTTTATTTTTTTTTTTTTTCCTTTTCTTTTTCTTATTTTTTTTTTTTTTTATTTTTTTTTTTATTATTTTTTTTTTTTTTTTTTTTTTTTTTTTAATAACCTTTTTAATAAAATTAATTAATAACTATATTAATCTGATTTTATTTCCATTAAAATTATCGTGATTATGATTTTTTCCATAATCACCAGCCCTATTTATATGTTCATTGGTTTGAACTTTTTCACCAGAAATGGATGGGTTAGAATCTGACTTGATGGATTAATTCATTAACTTCTGGCTCTTTAAACAATCCAGTTGCCTTACAGGTTCAATCTGGACTCTCAAAGAAAGATAAGTGGGGCCCAAACCAGTCATTTTTTTCTTGGAAATGTGAAAGACTGTCTTACTAGATTAGGACAAATCTATGATTATCATCTAAAAAAAAAACTAAAACAAACAAAGACATGAATTACCACAACCTTTGTCATTATGTTTTGAACAAAATTGGCATTTATCGGCTACATCTCAATGTTGGTTGTGATATCCTGCTCTATTATTAGTTGTTGATAACACGTTTTGAACTGTGCTGAAAAGAAGTTGCTTAGGTTCAGTGGCCTTTATTTATTTAACTTTTTTTTGTCTATGGCCTTTTACAGACTAAAAAGGCCAGCAGAGCAGTCATGGAGACATGCTAACACAATGTTATTTTCTGACTTTCCCATATTTCAAGTGTGCTGCTTCTTGCCTGGTATTGATCGGCAGAGCATGTCCCGTTTTGATGTGGAAATCCATTTGTAATCCTGTCATGCATGGCTGCCACAGATAATGACACAGATAAGAATTTTAATTAGAAAAAAGGAATCTCCAAACAACCCTTTAATTTCTGCAGGTGTCGAAAGACGACCGCAGCGACATTGAGTCCAGCTCTGATGAGGACGACAGCCACCCACCCAATCAGAAACACCACAGCAGCGCCACCAACGGTACCAACAAAAATGGGACCAACGGGTACCTGATGGGAGCCCTGTATGCCAACGAACACTGACTAAACAGATATCACGTGAATGGAGCCATGCTACCGACAACACCTATTTATCTGTGTGTATGTGTGTTTGTATTTGAGCGTATGGTGGAGACATGAACAACACCACCACATCATCACCCGGGAGTTCATGATAGATTTATGTGAATGCAGTTTTGTTATAGATTCTTTACTTATTTTGTTGTGCAATTGATTCTCCTCATCTATATATTTGCATCAGACTGCACTCACTGAAAAACTGAAGCACTCCTGTTGGTAAAACCCACTCTGTTAGCCAATGAATGACAGTTTCCACTCTCTGGTGTAAGCATGCTAGTTTAACTTAGAGCGGTCAGGCATACTGTGGGGGGTGTTTTCTCCTCTGTTTGTGTCTTTTTATGTTATTTATTTTTTATAAATATGTTTGCAGGTTGTAGTCAGATTATAGTCTTAAACAACAACACAGCTCTGTTTCTTTCATCTCACATGAGTATTTTGCAAAATGCTGAAGACCTGGGTTTACTTTTAATGCTACACCCCCAAAGATTTGCCAAAACAGTGACTGATTTTTTTCACTCACAAATGAAAAGTTATGTGAAGTTTACTCAGATTTTACAATGGAATCATTTTCTCCACTCAAGCTGTAATATGAGATGTCAATAACAGTATTATGTGTGTGCATCAGATATGGCTAGACGCTGTATTCCTTATTGAATCATTTTGTTAGGTATTCTGGTACATTTCTGGTAAGCATTACATTAACGGCCATTTGTTCTCTTTAAGAGGTAGACATGAGTTGTTTGCATTATTCAATTAAAAAACATGAAGACTGCAATGTGTGGGTGTGTTGTATGCAATAAGAAGAAAATTGATGACCACAGTGGCTTAAAGAACCCATATGATTCCTTTTTGTAGGTTCTTATACATTTTTTATTCTTAGTAATCATAGCTAAAGCACCTTATCTCATAGTTTTAGCCCTTTTCACTGAAAGGCGTACGTCCTGACAGGTCCACTTTGCATTAATGGGTAAGCTGATTGGTCTAAAACAGGGATGCCAAATGCAACATGTCCATGATGAACAGTTCCTCGGTTTACTACTTAACACCAAATTGTCCCACAATCTTTAGTCCTACAGCTATGCCTTCTGTTTTTGTATAAATAAATAATACCTCATTACTAGGACATACATATACTCAAAGTGTCAGTTAATGGTTTTATCAATAATTTCTTGATTAATTACTTATTGGTTTCATACCTCTAACAAAAATATATTTTTAGAATGCCAGGTTGCCTAAGTCCTTTTAACAAATTAAACCACTTAATGCACCAAAACCTGTTTATCATGTAACAAGCCTTGCAGCATTGTGTCCAATAGATTACTAACATTTAAGGCTTTTTTTCTTCTGCCATTTTTCCTGTCTTTGATCGTCAACGATCACGGTTTACAGTAAGTTTATAATGTCAGAGGACCTGCAAATGCAGCACGTTTTTCCCCCCAACCAAGCTGCTTCCAAAATAAAAAAAAAAAATCAAATCTGAACAAGAAAGTAGTGAGTCATGCACATTTAGTCATATTGTTTTGCACAAGAGATCAATGTTTGAGGACTTTTCTCATTTGGGGCAAAAATTTGTAAACATAAAGGAACATTGGTTATTTCTTTAGGTTGCAAAATGTTTTAGCATTAGGCTACTGTTGATTATGGAGAAGGTAAATGTCCACCAAAAATGTTTAGTTTTACCCTTTGTAGATTATGCAAAATATAGAAAACTATTGGTTTCAAATAGCTTTTGTAATTTTGCAACAGATTGCCATCATATGTAATTGTTTTATTTCCGAATGAGCACAACCTAATGCTCTAAATTTGCTCTCAGTGATGGCTTAAGTTTGTGTAAGAACATTTACAAATGAGTTACAGCTTAATCTACTTTTGCTAAAGGGTGACTTATTAGAAAGTGGCGGTTTGTTTTCTTTGTTTCAACATGACATATAGCCACTCTGACTTTGTCATGTAACTTCTTTTTCTTAGTGACTGGTTAGCATGAGCAGACCTTTTCTGCTTTGCACTGCACCTGTAGCAAACTGGCCTGCCATCCAGCTTCAGTTTACATTTCCAAGTCCCCCTTTCCCCCCTCTCTCTTTCTTTCTCTCTCACCGGAGTTTTTCCTTTGCATTACTTGCCAGCAGAAGCGCAGGTGATTTTCACATGAGCGACGTTGGGAGGAGAATGGTCAAAGTTCCAGGTTCAAAGTCAACAAACCGCCATAATCTTAAGATGAAGGATCCTATCGGCACCTGCTCTGTGAGTATTTGTTCATAAAGAAATAAGGGCAATGTTTGTTTCAAAATACACGGAAGGAGAGTATACGATTGTAATTCAACGTTTGGCGAGACAGATCACACTTTGTAATGATTTGGATACAGTTCCAGGAACTTCCTCCTTAATGCGTAATCTCACTGAGGATTACTCTTTGTCTTTCAGTATAACCAACTCTATCAAAATGTGAAGCGATTTTCAAAACATGGGGAGTGCTTCTTCAGAGAGCTCATGACAGTTTTTCAACAAAGGTAAGTTCAGTTGTTACCTTTGAATGACCACAGATGTTGCTTTTGCCCCAGTTTTAGTCCTTTGCTTCATTCTTTGGTTTAAGGGCTGAGCTGGAATTTACGTATGCCAAAGGCCTACAAAAACTGGCAGGAAAACTGATCAGGGCCTCCAAAGGAATGTCAAACAAGTAAGGGACACAGTTTTGACTTTTTAAAAAAAATATATATATTGTATACATAGTTAGCTTTGCCTTTCCCTGCTTTCTGTCTAACATGACCTCTCCTCGGGGACTGACTGCCACATAATACAAAGAAATGATGGTATCATGGGAAATTACATACACTCAGCAAGTTAGATGCGATCAAAACACAGGCAGGTGTCAGACTAATTAGCCTACAGCTCTAACCTTTTCATGCTGGCTCCCCTCTTAGTTCCACCTACAGTGCCTGGTGTCATGTGTCAGATGAGATGTACTCAAGAGCAGACGCCCACAGGTAGTATTCAGCCTGAGTTCACCTCACAACTACGTCTGTCCACATATTAAACAAATACTGGAGAGGTTATAAAGGTTAAATGTGGGCCAACACTCTTATTTCAGATCATTAGGAAATGCATTTCAGCAAGAGGCCATTCTGGAACTACGACAAGTCTTAGATGAGCATAATAAGAGAAAGAGGCCTGTATGTAATTCACCTTCCTCCCTGTATCAATCTTTGTTCTTGCTTCAAGCCATATATTAATGTGTATATAATCCTGTTTTCACAGCTTGACAGTGCCATTGATAGAAATGGGAAACTTTTCAATGCTAACTGGAGTGAGCAACTTAAGGTAAGCAATCTTCTTCCAAATGAACAAAAGAAAATTTGCTTATAATCACAGAGAGAGGAGTCGGCTGTGCTGACACTGCTGAATCTTAAAACCATTAAGTTTGTGTGGCTGTAAACTGATTCCCGTTCCAGTAAGGACCTTACTGATTTGTTGCATGGATACCTAAATAATGTATAGCCAGGACTGGACAAAATAATGAAAACACGTTGAATAATAATTTTATACTGAGTTGGTCCTCCTTTCACAGCAGTAACTACACAAATTAACAAATTAACTTAAAAACATAAGTTATAGGGCTGACTTAAAATTTTGAGATGAATGGAACATTCATATTTATTCATAAATATTCTCATTTATGACAGCAACATATCACAAGCTTGTTAATTTGACATAAAATAATACATTGGGACAATAAAAATGCCAAAATGCAATTTACAGTGTGCTTGAACGTGTTGATTGGTAGAAAAATTTAAGTTTTGGACACTGGGAGAAGAATTTGCAATTATCCCCAAAGCTGAGCCTGTTTCATCTCTTCCAGAGATGATCATGGATGGGAGTGACTCAGAACACACCAGAAATGTGATGTCACAATCACCAGATTCAAATCTGGTGATTGTGAGAACCAGTCCAGTTGTGCTCTTTATGCCAGTTTGTAACTACAGTAATTTAGTTGCATGAATCTGTGCATTATCATCCTGGAAGACAGAATCATCAGGAAACAGCTGGCCACCCAAATCTTTTTTTTTTTATTTATTTTTTTTTTAAATGGCAGCACATTTGCATATGCCCAGCTTTGAATTGTCTTTATTTGAAATTACATTTGAAAAAAAAAAACTGATTAAATGAAAGCTGAAGTAGATTTGATTAACAAGTAGTTATTTCAGTGATGGGATCTATAATCACTTTTCCTGTATGGCTTACTCATTCTGCTTTTTCTGTGTAGCAGCGCGTCTCAATTTGGCACTTCAAAGTTGTTTTCAAAATATCTCTGCGTGTCTGTTTCTGTTTCTTCAAAAATGCACATTGCCAGAAAAAAAAAAAAAACTCAGAAGGAAAGATGAGCGATGTACCATTCCGCACAGCATGATAAATGCTGAATGCCGTGTCTCTTGGAGTTAACCATCATAATTTAGTTACACTGATAACATGTCTGTGTGATTTCCTGTTTACTCCAAAACAGCTAAAAAAGAAACTGGTTGGACTGACAAGAGAACATGAAGCCCTGTTCAACTTTGTTGAAAACAACAAACACATCTGCACTGAAAAAGAAAAACAAAAGGTACGGAATATCGTGAGTTAGCTATTTTCATCCCTGCATTCAGTTCCCTGGAAGAGGATATTTCTGAGGAAGAAATGTCACTGTGGTTGCTTAAGTTGTTTTATTTCCTATTTTTGCCTACAGATGCTTAACAGGCTGACTAAGTCAGCAGAACTGCAGGCACGTGTGGATGAGGAGTACTTCAATATCAACATGGAGGGTCAACAGATGAGACTCAAATGGGAAAACACATTGAAAAACTGCTACCAGGTACAGAAAATGCTTTTATGCATGTCATTTTGTGGCCGTTTAGCGGGTGTGGTTACCAGGAGTGGTTTTTAGTGACTTAACATGACTCAGCATCCTCTTCAAGGGCACCTCATTTGCAGAATAAGTCGAATCGGTGAGCAGCTACAAGCAATAGGTCATTTAACCACAATAAGGAACAGCAGCATGAAGGAAAATTTTATTAAAGGAGAATGAGCCGTGGCTCACATCTTCAAACAAACATTAGGATCCACAGTAAATAGCATCCTATTTGAAGTCTGAATGATTGGCTCAGAAAAGTATTGGTACTTTCTGCTTTTTCAGATCATACAGGAGCTGGAGAAACAGCGAATTGAAGTTCTGTGCAACATTTTAAAAAGATATAACCTTCACATGTCCAGCTTTGGGCAGACACTGAAACATGTAAGATGTCCTACCATCCATCCTGCTCACAAGTGCACAAAGGTTCATGTAATGAACATTTAATCTGTGGTTTTCTGCTATTTCCAGGGCCAAAAACAGATAGAACAGACAGTCCAAAGGGTGGACATGGATAAAGACATACAAAGCCTGGTAGAGGAAAACAGCATCACAGATGAAGATAGCAAAGCTGAGTTTTTGATGGCTGATTATTTTGTAAGTCTGCTTTTTTTTCCCCCGCTCTGAAGATCTGTTGCATTTTGAAAAGCGATCTTTCTGCAGGCGGACTCAGTCAGTCACCCATTCAAAGACAAAGCCTCTCATCTCTGCAGGAGGGATCTTTTTGATGAAAGCATGTGAACTGCAGACACAAAAAATGTTCTTTTGATTTTGCAACAAAACCTGTAATGAATCCAGCACTCAGGCTCTTCTATTTATTGTTTCCTGTTTTTGCACACTGTGCTGTACATTGTGATTTAACAATTAGCTGCTACCCCCCATCTGTTCTTCAAAAACATAGTGGTAATTTGAAGAGGATTTTCCTAGTTTAAGCAAATGCTTTCACTACACAAAATTATGCAAGGCATAATAGAGACATAAGTGTAAAACCCCTCCACAAAACTCACTTTGGTTGTGTTGCTTCACCATAAAGATAAAAAACATATTTGAGCTTAACACACACGGATCACTGTTTGATTCCAAGCCAGGGTTGTGACTGCTGCTGATGTGATATAATATATTCTCGTCATCAATGTTCAGGAGGAAGACAACAAATCACTGATGGACAGAGACAGAAGAAGAAACGCAATCAAGCTCAAACTCCAGCGTCTGGAGGAGAGCATTACAAAGACAAAGAAAGAATGCGACGGTAAGTTCAGTCAAACTTGTTTTTTCAGTTTGTTGGCAGTACTCCTGTAAGATTTTACTATCCTGTCATTTTAATGTTGGAATTTTGTTGCAGGAATTGAAAAACTGAAGAAAACGTACTCCGAGAATCCCTCTTTCTCAAACCAAAAGAACCTCGAGGAAACTGAACAGCATCTAGATGAGGTAAATAATGTAGTTGGGTTGTCAGCAAAGCAAATGTTTTTTATTCACATATATCACATTTCTTTAGTGTTTATTACTGTTATTTGTTATCTGTAGTTTACTTTAAAACTGGATCTGCTTGAGGCCACTCACTACAAACTCTCCTCATCGCTGTCTGAATTAGAAGGGAAATCCAAGTCATTTCACCGTTTCAGTGACAGCATTTTTAAATGGAAAGATAAGGTAGGACTCGTGAGGTAATGTATCACCTTCAACATGGACTGAGTTATTGGTTGGGATGAGTTTATGACTGTTCTGTAGATATTATAAATCCCAAAAATGAAAAAGAATTTCAGTTTGGTCTTTCTCACAGCAGAAGCAGATGGTGCAAGTAAAAGCAGGGTGTTCATGCCTTTTTCTGCCTAAAATAAAAAATAAACTAAGAACTCATTTGGTTACTACATACTTGTTAAATTAAGCTAATTTTCTGTGATCATTTTTAAACAAAATAGATATCAGATGAGAATGATGCTTCAGAAGTTCAAGACTTTGTTTTTATTTTCTTGGATGCTCTGAATGCGTACATCCATTTTAGCTTTTCAACTGATGCTTTTTCACATTAAAGGGGAAGTTCAGAATTTTTGACATAGGGTCTCATTTACAAGTGAGCCAGAATACTGCTTATCACTGAAGACGGTTTCAACATATTTCATCCCGTTATTCTAGTTCCAGAAGGTTGGTGATGCTAATGCTAGTGGAAGTCAATAGGAATCTGCTAGCCTGTCATTAAAACCAATCTTATCCACTCCACAGAACATCTGAGGCAAATCAGCAAGACTATCTGTGTAAATGCCGTGTTAAACTAGTAAACTCGTGTAAAAACAAAAGTAAAACTGGCCTTCTATGACAAATTTTGCATGACATATTGAGGAACTAGTTTCTTACCAGCCTACTAGCTTTGCCAGTGTATTTCGGTTCATAGAGACATGCTGACAGTTAGTTTGATGAAAAAAGTTAGAAATCATCTTCAAAATCCGACATATCCTCGTGCCTTTCAGACGTGGCCATATTTTAGACTATATTTGTGTAATCAGATTCCTTCATGCACGTAGCAACAGATGACATCACTGCTGCCAAATACAGGAGGTAAAACTTTGTAAAGTTTCTCAGCAGCAACAATCAAAATGCAACGAAAGGCAGGTTTGTTTTATTTGTAACATTATTCTGTTAACACGACATATACAGATCGTCTAAGTTAGAAATGATTTGCCTCAAATGTTCTTGGAGTGAAAGATTGTTATTAATAACAGGCTAGCAGATTCCTATTGACTTGCACTAGCATTAGCATCGGCGACCAACTGGAACTAGCATAACGGGATGAGATATGTTGAAACCGTCTTCAGTGATAAGTAGTATCCTGGCTCACTTGTAAATGAGGCCCTATGTCAAAAATTCTGAACTTCCCCTTTAAGCTCCTCGCAAGCAAAAGTGGAGATTCTTAGTCATTCTGTATGATGCAGTAGATTTTATTGGGTTTGATTTGATAATGGCAGCTGGGCCTTCCCAGCATTTAACCTTTGAGACTTTACTGCTCATTTCCTCACTGGTTTGTGAAGGATGATCCGTCTGCAGCATCAGTTGCTGCTTCAGATTGACTCTTTTTCTGCAACCTATGACTTCTAGTTGTTTATCTTTTTTTTTTTTGGGTCTAATTTCAAGTGACAAATAATGTAAACCAAACCGCTTTTTCTCACTCAGGACTGTGAGCACAGCGTTGTTCAACTGTCTCGCCCGGTCAAACTCAGGAGGACACCATTCAGATCCTCACGCTCACTGAGAGCCTCCATCATTTACAAAGGACCAGTTCAGCTTCAAACACAGCCATCTGTGGAGCCGTCACCAAATGCTGCTGACCAGGTCACTTCCACAACCGTAATACAGGAAACTGTGGAGTGTAGCGGCACCATTAACACAGCCCCGTCTCCCACAGATGACAACAAAGAACAAGGTAACTCCCAAGGCCCCAAATTACAGACATCACATCTGGAAATGCATCATGAAATTAAAGCAATGTAAATTATTCAGCAGATGAAACGGAGATGAGCAGTATTGGGAAATGCAAGGCCCTGTACAGCTTCACACCTACACACGATGATGAGCTGACTTTTAAAGAAGGTGAGAGGGGATTTTCAGCAGCTGATTTTAAACTTCAGGAAAGATTTATGTCCTTACTGATTAAATTGTTTCACAGGTGATCTTCTGGATATTTATACCAAAGAAGACAATGGTTGGTGGTTTGGCAGTCTTGACGGACAGACAGGTCATTTCCCATCAACCTATGTGGAAGAGCTACCTGTGCTAAGCAGCATTAAATCATCTGATGCCTGATAGACTAATAAATGACTAAGTCAGCTGATTGATCCGTTCTGTAGTGCCATTTAATAGCAAGCCTTCAAAAACCTATTCGTGCACTGAGTTTATTTTTATTATTAGTTTAAATGATTAACATTCATTTTAATACTGTATTTCTCTGCTGACAATCAAGATCTAATGGGGTTTTTTTTTCTGCCCACCCAATTTTTTTGTAATATTTAGTAGTTTAGTAACTTTTTTTATTTATAATGCACAGTGTACAAACACAAATACTGACATTTTCCAAATACTTTATTACATCAGAATTGACAGTAAAACAAAGATGCTGTACTTCATCGATATCACTACCAAATGAGCAATGATTAAAGCCAAAATTAAAACAGTTTCCATGTGAATGATCAGTTACATGTTTCAGTATCTGAGTGGGTACAAAAAGAAAATAGGCTGTGTCCCAATGTCCTTAAGGTCAAACTCATTGGTTTGAAGTGAAGTAAGCTCTGACATGGCGAAGCTGTCAACAATACATCATGACTCTATTAATTATTACAGAGGTTTTCAATTTATAACCAAGTCTTGACAAGGTGACTGATATTTTGTTTCCAATTACCAATCAGTAATCCATCTTAAATGACGTTCCATGTTGTCCTTCTGGTTTTTAGTCTGAACTATAGTGAAATGTTCACTTGTTTGTTTTTTGTTTTTCTAAATATAAACCATTGTATCTCAGTGGCGTGCCAAAGAAATGAACTCCTTCCTGACATTTGCCAGGAATGCTGGTAAATTGTTGGTCTCCTGAAGTCGACTTTCCAAGATTGGCAAACAATCAAGCACTGGGTCACTGGACACAACTGTAAAAAGTTGAGCATTTGCATTAGTAGAGAACACACAGTCAGTCTTATTATTACAAGATTAAAATGATCAATAAATATCATACAAAGGCCTTATTCTTCAAATATGGCTTGACTAACTTTGGTCTCCAGTGCAACACTTTTATAAAAATTTGAAACAATAAGAAAATGTTTTGGAAAAAAAGAGTAATAGCCCTTCATAAAGCACCACAACAAATCATCTGAAAATGACTGAAACAAAGCGTGTGTGAGCTACTTACTCTGGTATGAGCCATCTTCTTTAATTCCCATTGTGATGACGTAAGCACTGTCCTGATTAGAAGGGTTTATGTTCCGGAAAACAAACTGCAACTTTTCACCTTCAAAAAAGGGACAAAAATATGTTTCTATTTTTTAACTGCATTTACTGCTCTGACGTACAGTCACTGAGCCAAGTACTTATTTATAAGTATTATCACAAAAAGGGGGGAAAAAAAAGCAATTCCTCTGATTGCCAAGGTGCATGTGAACAAAGGTTCAGCAGAGAAAGCAGAGAAAAGGCTCTTCTCTAATCAAGTGGAGGTCGAAATAATGTGTGCCAAATGTATGCACTTGTATTGTAATGCAGTACTCATCCATGATTTTTATTGTTTTGTGTTTTTTTGTTTTCTTTTTAGTATTTAGCAGAGTATTTTCTTAAAGAAATCAGGTGAAAGTTTTTTTTCACCAAACCATTTTGTAAACATATTTAATTAAATCAATATGCCATAAATAAATGTAAGCAAAACGCTTGCGGCAGCAGAAATTTTAATCATACTTACTGAGAGAGATAAGTTTATTTATGGTTGTAACACCACAAAGCAATTAAGATTATTTTTGCAATCCACTGTTGAAAAAGTATCAGTCAAAATATTTGGCTGTTAAGCTCATGTTGTACGAGCTGAAATAATAAGACACTTCCTACAGACATAACAATAAAACTGAAGACACGATTTAACTTGTGTCATGGGTCCACAAAGTCATGCCACTTTTTGTGTTAACGTTTGTAAATATTTCCATGTCCATGATAACTGTTTGCTCTAGTCATAGTATAAATTCAAAGATGGAAATCTTTTCAGAGTTGAAACTGCATCTCTCATAACAACTGAAACTATCAAGCCTCAAATAAGCAAACTTTCACCTTGTTTAATACTCTACAATTTTATCACAAACAAAATTCAGGAAAGATGCTTTACATGGACATGTATGTTTGGGTTACCTTTGACCAACGTTGTTTTCCCAAGGATTGTTCTTATCTCCAGCCCCAAATGGTCTTGAAACACGAATCTGGCTTTTTGGAGATTCCTCAGTCTGTCTTTGTTTGCTTTGTTTTGAGACTCGATTACTAAACAAACAAACAAAAAAACAAATAAATAAAAAAAAAAAAACATTTCTACACTACATTAAAATTAACTTTGTAAAACACTGTTCACTGTCAAACACTGACTTACACTCTCTTCTCTTGATTTGCTCTTCTTTAAGCTTAGCAATTTTCTGGATGATGTCCTCTTTCTGCATCTCCTTTTCCTGAACGTCAGACATCACCTCAGATATGGTGCGCCGCTTCTCCTTTAATGACCTATTTTTTTGTTCCAGATCTGGGAGGCACATGATATGTCAATATAAGAAAATCCCAACATAAACAGCTGTATCTCAAATTATCTCATGCCAAAAGAGCTGGAATAACAAAACAACAATAGAAAACTGATATTTGATGGATTCACATTCGAACACAGCAACAGCTGAATGGTATTGTACAAGTGAACAGTAGAATTTAAATGTTGTGAAAGACTGCAAGCTCACCTCTTTTGAATGCCTGTATTGTCTCAAACAGCTTGTCATCATCCTTGCATTTCTTCAAGCATGTATCTGCACACAGTGAAAAAAATAGCTCTTCAAATCAAGAACAGCTGCATGGTTAAACAACAGTCCTGATTCTCTTCCCTGGTTTGTTGGGTCATTCATATGTTATCAAACTACATTTCAAAACAAATGCCCATGTTCGTTTTTAAATTAAAATTAGAAAATATTTTTCAACAAATCGCTATAAAAATCTTTTTTTTGTTTGTTTGTTTTTTTTTATAAAGAAAAACAAAAAGTTTCGGATTATTATCAGTCTAACCACAGTGGTGCAAATGTTGTTTCCAGAAAAGAAATACTAAGACAACATTTGCTTGAGCTACCTTTTGTTGCAACAAATTATGCTAAATAAGGAATTTCAAATCATTATGTAACTCAGCCTACTTAAGTTTAACCCAAGGAGGTTATGTGCACACAGGCGTTGTTACCTCACACAACATTCTCTAAATCAATAAAGGTGTCCTACAATTGCACAAAAATAATCAGTTTTCTGAAAGCCCACAGTTAAACAAGTAAAAAGTACACCACAGTCTCATAGTCACAGCATAATTTTACTTAGTTTCATGATGGCAGAATGAATATTTAATGTTGACAAATCAGTCAACATGATAAATCATATATATATATATATATATATATATATATATATATATATATATATATATATATATATATATATATGAGACAACACCTGCTCTGCTAACAATACCGATACCCAACTCCTTTTTAGTTTGATTTTGGGCAGGGGGATTTAGAACTAAATACTTATGCTAGGGTTTTCTACTGCTGCCCCTTACTTCTAAGTTGCTTTAAATAAAAATGTCTGTTGAATGACTAAATGTAATGTCATGTGAAGGGGTGAAAACATCAAAACCAGTCACTTGACATTCAAGATTTAACCACCTTAAATCAAAAGGAGGTAGTTGGTTAACAAAACATACTCTAACTTACCAAGTGCTGACTTCACAAACTGCCTGTGGGACTGGGACAGCTCTGCAGTTGTGTCAATTATGTCAGTATATGTTTTAAGGTGTTTATTGTGGATCTCCTCCATTGAACTGGTGAATCTGTCACTCATGTTTGGGTCAGTAATGGACGTCATGATGTTCTAAAATCAATCTGGGATTAAAAGGGAGAAAGACAGTATATTATTCATTGTTATTTCTTCACAGAGCAAAAGGCAACAGCTCTTTAACACACCTAATGTCGCGAATCGTTTTCCTGACACACAAGGAAACAAACAGCTGATTTACAGATTCTTATAGCGAAAGAACTAGACCTTTAGCCGCATTTTCCCTTTTAATAAACTTTATGGAAGCTCAATATCACAGTCATCATTATGACAAAAGCTGTAGTGTAACGGCTGTTTAAATTTTGAACATCTCAGCACCATTTACGCTAAAATGGCTAATTCACAATAAAGTGAAGCGTAAAATGCGAAGCAACTTTCAGCAGTGGGGGTTATCTTTGCACATTAACAATAATCGGAACCAGAAACATCATAATGACTTTGTTTGTGATCAATCTGTAACCAGTGATTATTTCAGAAGCTGTGTCGGTCAATGCAATCAGCATCGTTAGCATGTTAGTGATAATGCTAACTGGCTAACATAGGCGATTAGCCGTAAATGAGCATTTAATATTTTATCTCACCTATGCAGTTAATCACAATATTCACCGATGTAAGATTACATAGTTTACTTAAATCTGGATTTAATACTCACAAGTTTTAAAAAGTGTGCCCAATTGCTTTCGATTTATGAGTCGCTATAGAGTTATTTTAAAAAATCCGCGGTCTGTACACAGAGGGCGGTTACTGCATACCGGAAATGACGTTTTCTGTTTTCTTCCGCTTAAACATCTGTCTGTAGTGCACAGTATGATTACTAATTGATAAAATATTGTTTGTTCTTTTTTCTTTTCTAAATGTTGATATACCTTTCTTTGATATTATTATTTCTATTTAAACATTTATAAGCTGACAAAAGAAACTTGGTGATCTTACACTCCACCATGTGGTAAAAATGAGAAAGTGCAGGTCGCTTACAACCCTTCTGCTTCAAGTCCACACACTTTTTGATAAAAAACCATCTTACAGCAGAAATGATGAATGCAAATTCTTATATTACTGTTTTTCTTTTTTAACCTTGCAAAAAAAAGAGCAGAGAATAGATGAACCCTTTAAACTCAGCTATGAGTGCCAGATGGGCTGTGTTTTTCACTTACTACAGGAAGCCTATTTTGTTGCTACGTTCACTAAGAATGACAATATTAATGAGGCTGAAAGAATCCAGGGGTTTCATGTGGGGCACTCTCGTTTGTGGTGTGTATAGTGGCTAATATTTAACAATTGTACAAGCAATGTTCTTTTAAACGTATAATGGCTACATGGGCTGTAAACAGTTTTTTGTAAACCCTTAAAACGCTGACCTCTCATGCCTTGGGAACACATTGTTATATTCCATATGAGTCAAACAATTTGCAGTTTCCATGGCTTCAATGACTGATTTATGATGCCAGCTTGTGATATAAAGTGATGGGAGTAAGGAAGAGCTCCATGGTGCTTTGACTGGTGCTGAAGAGGCAGTTGTTGCACACACAAAAGGAACTAGATGGATTTTATCCACAGCTTTGGTGTGCTGGTTATACAGCACTTGCAGAACAACTACAGGGATTACCACAGCTTTCTTAACTTTATGTCAACAGTGGGTGACCCTCGTAATATCTTTTCTGTTTATTTCCCACTTTGGTTTCATCTTAGTCATAATGTTGGAACCAAGATGATATGGGTGGCTGTTATTGGAGACTGGTTCAATCTCATATTTAAATGGTAAGCCGTTTTGAAGTAAAGATTTTACCTTTATCTTATCTATTGAAAGCCTTGAATCCAATGGTTTCTTTCTCAGGATTCTGTCTGGACAGCGACCTTACTGGTGGGTGCAAGAAACTCACTTGTACCACAACAATTCAATACCACACTTGGATCAATTTCAGATAACATGTGAAACAGGGCCAGGTTAGTAGGTATTCAATGTGTTTCAGCCTGTGCCCTTAAAAGTAACACAAATATGGAAAAGCACTGTTGTTAATTATTATTTTTGCAGGTAGTCCCTCTGGCCATGCCATGGGTTCATCATGTGTGTGGTATGTCATGATCAACTCTGCTCTCAACTTAGCCAAACCCTCCAGTGTATCTTCTGTCCGGAGCTTTCAAAGGTGAGAGATTATGTTTTGTTTAGTTTTTTTAAATGGCTTTTTCTCCATTACTGGTCTAAATGTTCATATCCTTGCAGGTTTCATCTCTTGAAATCCTGTTTGTGGGTGGCTTTTTGGGTCATTCAGATAAGTGTTTGCATCTCCAGGGTTTTCATTGCAACACATTTCCCACATCAGGTTATTCTTGGTCTTGTCATTGGTGTGTTCAATTCTGCTGTCACATATTGTTAGACATTTATGTTTTGTTTTATACTCAAGATATAACTTTTTTTTTCTCTTCAATGTATAGGTATGGTGGTTGCCGAAATGTTTGATCATATCCCTTCAGTCTACAATGCAAGCTTGAAAGTGTACCTCCAAGCCAATGTTTTCTTTTTTTCTTTTGCTGTGTGCTTTTATATGTTCCTAAAACTCATGGACATTGATCCTTTGTGGTCAGTCACCAAAGCCAAAAAGTGGTGCGCTAACCCAGACTGGATCCATTTGGATACTACACCTTTTGCTGGTCTGGTGAGAAACCTGGGAGCCTTGTTCGGTCTGGGTCTGGCAGTGAACTCAGAGATGTTTGTTCAGAGCTGTAAAGGAAAGAACGGCTGCAAAACCATGTTTCAATTCATGTGCATGACTGCAACTCTCACGTTCCTTCAGCTGTATGACTTCATTAAAATGCCCACTCACAATGAGGCTCTGTTTTATATACTTTCATTTTGTAAAAGTGCTTCAGTTCCTCTTGGTGTGGTTGCTGTCATTCCTTACTGTGTACATTTGCTAATCAGAGATGAAGAAAGGAAACTGGCTTAGACTGTGAAATAATAGTGAAGTTTTGTTATGTTCACAACTATTTGTTGTTTGCATTAGATTATTTCAAATGGGGTAGGTCCTGTTGGCAGAAAGTAGATACACACCCTTGGGAAACCTGTTACTCTCACTTGTTCCATGGTCACATCAGTGCCAGACACCATGTGTTCAAATATAATAACTGACATTAATGGCTTTGAGTGGAAAATATGTTTAGGGTTTTCTTTGAAATGTAAGTATTTTGTTTTGCCTATATAGTTCTGTACTTTTTATTATGTTTTATATTGGCAGTAAAACCATGTGTATGTGTGTATCTGTAAAATTGTATGAATTAATAACTGTCATTAAACTGGTTCTTTGTAGTTACAAACACATTTCTTTGTGGAGAAACTTCTTTCAAAGCAGTTTCAGTTTTATCCATTGAAATATAAGTAAGGTTTCATTGTGTTTAGCTCAAGGAATTTTAGAGGTTAAATGGCAAACAGAAACTTGAGGACCCAAAAGGTTTAAACAAGTGGAATTACCAATAAATAAACAAATAAAAGCTGGGCTAAGGTTAATGAATCAGTTGTTTAAATAAGGTCACACCTAACCTTTGAAAAATGTCCTTCAATAGCAAGAAAAAAATTCCTTCTTGGTCAGAATTTATGTAACTGAGGTATAAGATAAAATACATGGTGTCTATCAGACTGTGCATGCAAGTTGATAAATAATAAAACAACATTATAAGCATATCTACTCAGACACTAGTCTATTTGTCAACATTCAGAATGTGGTACATTATAAACACAACCCCGAGCACTGACCTTATTAGCTAACTCACATTTTGGTGACATGTCAGCAGCTCCGCAACATACCTGACATGTAAAGTCCTATAATTATATGCATTTAACAGAACTCACTGAATCTTAATGATTTTTTTCCCTGCAGCACCCTTGTTTGCACTCTCCATGTACAGTATGCATGTACATCCTGCTCTGAGTGGATTGCATAATCTCTTATGGGGTATCTTCTCCAGGAAAATTCAGATATTAATCACCCAAAAACTAATGAGGTAGAACAGAGTCTCTGATGTAACAAAATTAGGGAAATTAGTTAAACTCCTGAGCAGAACCCATTTCCACATCTTTTCTCACTGTCTCTGGTTGCTTAGCATCAGATGCACCTGAGGCCTGGCACTGAATGATGTAACTGTTCTAAGTGCATAGACTCCAGGCTAAGCCAGGCTTCAAGATACATTCATGAGTTTCGGATGTTTTATTACTTCATTATTACTTGGTACTGGGTGGAAAACAAGAGACTGTCCAACTAAAGTCTTCAGTTTATCCTTAGAGTTATTTATTTGTTAGACATCATTTTCAGGAGCAAAATTTTTTTTCTCTTAAACCAAAATATCTAGGGAGAAAATCTGTATAGTAAAATAAAATAAAAAACAACATTCAACAAAGAATCCATTCTTTTCACCTGGCTTCTTTCAGAGGTGGACATTTCAGGTGCCAGAAGGTAAAAATCCTGCCATGTTTTTGGATCTGCGTTTACATTTAGAACAGGTGTTTTCACTAACGAGCTCATCTACCTGCAGAGGAGCTGAGCTAATTAAATTCAGCTGGATTAGTGATTAGTTGAAACAACTGTAGGACAGGATTTTTTACTCTCTGGACCAGGAATGTCCACCTCTGGCTTCTTTATAAACTTCTGATTTTAGTATTCTGCTTAACATGGCAGCCTGTCCTAAATAGCAGCTCCGAGCTGAAGGTCAAACCTGAACTGCAATATTTAAAACATTATACAGAACATCCTATCGACACAAACACAGTGAGATGCGTGAATTTTCTTTTTGTCTCTTTCATTCACATGAAATGGCAACAAACAAATAAATATGCATCTTTTTATTTACACATGATTAATGCTTAATTATACAGTCATTAAAAACTGACTCTTAAAGCAGATTCAATGTGCTATTTCTAAGTATCTGTTCACCCAGAAAAATGCATTATCATTCAAAACCTGAATATACTGCATTTTTCAGCCTTAATGTTGCCCTCATAGCTGTACAGATGCGGGCATGAAAAAGTTCCGCCTTTTTCTGCCAGAAGTGGTGCAGTAATAGTGCACTATTACTGCGATATCACTGGCTGAACGATTTGTCCCGCGAATACGTCATCACGCACTATGTCCAAACTTGGCGTGTGGAAACGTCCTTGTTCCAGGGCATTCCTTTATGCTCTGAAATTGTTTCCCCTGGGCACACAGGCATTTCTCTGTGCGATTGAATTAGCAGACAAGTCGCTGGTAAGTGGCTGGCAGTTGGCAGAAAGGGGAACTTTTTCGTGCCCGCATCTGTATGAGTTACATGTGATGTGCACATTAATAAAGCTCCATACATTCAAGAATGGAAATGATTAAGCTGTATACCAATAACAATTTGGGATGCTTGTCATTGGGTTGCTAACAACCATTTCCTCTAGCTGTTGAACAATAAATCTACACTAAACTCATCTGGGACTGCAGATGGAAATTAGCCTTTGGTTAGAATCTGGCGTGTTCACATTCATGTATTTTTCATGTCTGTTCATTAACATGCACTGTCCCAATCAAATCAAATAAAATTCAAATTAATTTCTATCAAAAGCTCATGAAATACTGCTGCAGCCCTTTAGCTGATAGGGGCACCCGTTGTGACAAGTTTATAATAAGCACCCCTTTTGGCCATGAGTTTATCATGTGTGCCTTGTTCTATGACAACGCCACGAGACATCACTGCTATGATGTCAGCTGTCTGGATGGTTGACAGTCGGTGAGCTATGACGATGCAGGTTCGCCCCTTTCTCGCTTCATCCAGGGCAGCCTGGACAGTCTGTAAGAAAACAGGGTTTTTTTGTATGTTCCTGTATATGTTTAAGAATCCTTTCCTTTTGGGGGGTTGAAATGTGTTTAAAGAACGCATCATACCTGTTCGCTTTCTGTGTCCAGGGCAGAGGTAGCCTCATCTAGAAGTAAGATCTTGGGGTTTCTAACAATAGCCCTGGCAATGGCAATCCGTTGTTTCTGTCCTCTTGACAGCTGGGATCCCTGGGCACCAACCTGAGTCTCATATTTCTACCAGTTTGATGAAGTGAATGAAGCAAAATATCACAAGTTTAGCAGCTGTATCTTGTAGAACAGATTTTTAGGGTTGTGTAAATCTTTATCAGTAAGATCAAATGCTCACAATTTTTCAGTGGTAATGTTCTATTTGAGTTAAACATGGAGAAGCTGCATTTAGCTGTTAAGCTGCAAGCAAGCACAGCAAACTGCCAGGGGAGAATAAACTTTCACACTTTGAAATTCAGGTTAAAACATTAATTTCTCATGCACCTATGCATGAAATCTGTGCAACATCCTTAAATCTTTCTAGCCTGTTGCTTCCTTCAAATTATTTCAATTTAATTATTCTATATGAATTTTTACATCACCTGATTTTTGCACAGTTGTGTCTCAATCTATGTTCTATTATGCAAAGCAAATGGAATTGTGCAATACAAATAAACTATATACTATAAACCTGCCTTGCTTAATCATTATGACTTAAAATGCAAATCCTTTCCCATCAAGTAACCATAAAAAGTCACATATTTGAAGCACAAAGCTGAAAAGTGGTATATAAATGCCATACTTGAATTCGGTAGTTGACACATTCTAACCACAAACTCCAGGCAGGGAGCTTTCAATTATATCAGAAAAGATCAGGTTGTCATGGATTATTGGTGCTTAAGCATTTTGAGCACTCCCCATCCTTTATGGGTGGCAACTTGACAGTTTGAAAGATCATGTGATGCTACCAATATAGAATTACTATAAATGGACCATTGGCCGTCAATGAGTAACCTTCCTATGCTCTGTGATTGGCACAGTCAGTCATAATGTCTTAATAAACAGACTGAGAGTTCTTGTTGGAATGTCTGGCTCTGTTCTAAACTGGTTCTCTTCATACTTATCTGATAAGTGCTTGCAAATCAGGTAATCGAGCTGTCGTGGAGTTTCTCAGGGTTCCATTCTGGGGCCTATTTTGTTTTTCTTATATATATTCCCCTTAAGTCAGATAATAAAACAGATCAGTAATGTCTTTTATAATCTTTATGCTGATGATATACAATTATATTGCTCATTTAGACCCTGTGATGTTCAAAAATTTTCTTCATAATAAACTCCCTGATTTGTTTTAAGCAATAATTTAATTATAATCATTTTCCCCTAAGCTCAGACATGGCTGAAACTTTAATAATAGCACTGGATAATGCCATCCTTGACATTAAACAGAAACTGGGAGATTTAGTAGCCTCACATAGTCTTAGAAATCTGGGTGTCATTTTTTTTATTAAGACTTTTCTCTAGAACAGTACTCAAATTTTAAACTGCTTTTTTAATCCAAGGAACATCTCAGAACTTAAGACACTGGTGATTAGACAATAGTCTCTTCACCTGTCTCAAGAAGGAAGTAGCTTGTCTTCAGGTGATTTAGAACTTTGCAGAGAGACTTCTGACTCAGTCAAACAGAAGAGCTCATATATTGTAGGTTTTGAAGTGACTTTGCTGGTTACCAGGTGATTTTAGAATTAATTTTATAATCCTGGCCTTAACCACAAGAGCTCTTCATGATGAGGCTCCTCTTTCTATTGCTGATCTGCTTTAGCCATATATCGTACATCCTGTCGTAGTTTGTCATCCAATTAAAATCTTTCAACGGTCCCACACTTTCACCTTAGGATTTGAGGAGACTAATCTTTCCAAGTAGTAGCAGCCAGACTATGGAATAACCTCCCCCTATCTTTACATACTTTGAAATCTGTGAATATTTAAAAAGCAGCTGAAGACATTTTTATTTCAACATAGTGTTTAATTAAACTTGGGCTTGTACGATTGATTTCACATCTTTCTGTTATATGCATTTTATTTTGTACATTTGGTTTTGAACTTTATCAATTTTATTGACTTGATTTCTCTGTGAAACATTTTACAACTGCTGTCTGTGAAAGGTGCTGTACAGTTAAACCTTACGCTAAACTCTTTATCATCCTGACAATTTGCTTATGCAAAAAACAAATATTTGACACCCAAACTAATCTTAACCCTTTAAAGCCTGGTATATCATGATTGATACAAACAATTTCTGAAATCTATTGCATCACTTTAGGTAAACTTTGCTCAAAACCTATTGTATACAATCTCATTGTTGTCTTCTGTCCCCTGGTGGATATCTTCTGCATTACAAGAAATCTGACATGTCACACAGTAATTAATTGTTCAAACAGTATGGAGTTTATTCCTTTTTTAAAACACTTTTTAAAGGGCTAAATAAAGATTTCCTATTTCAAAAAGTGGAATTTTCTGCCCATTATTTCCTGTGCCTTGCTTTAGAGGGTTAAGAATAAAATCAGTGTCACATCTAATTTGTCTATTGAAGCATGTATCCTTATGTTCTGGTTGATTTATCTATTTATATGCTTATCGACAAAAATAAACAAGATTAAAAACCAGGATTCAAGAAGTGATTCACACAAAATGTCATAATTATATAAAGAGTTTCCACTTACATCTGGTAGAGTCATCACAAAGTCATGAAGATAGGCTTTTTTGGCAGCCTCAATAATTTCTTCCATGCTGACTCTGCGCGTGTTGTCTCCATACTGTATATTTTCAGCTATGCTGCAGTCAAACAAAACTGGCTCCTGTGACACGATCCCAATCTGAGATCTTAGGAAGGGCACATTGACAGCATGGGAGGGGTGGCCATCAATCAACTTGAAAAATAAAAGACAATGCAATTAAAAATGAGGAAATGGCTTTGAAATGTAATGATCTAATTTTTTGAGTGGTAAAGATGTTTCTAAATCTTGGGATACATACTACTTGCCCATCATCAGGGTCATAGAACCTTTCCAGCAACTGAACACTGGTGCTTTTCCCACAACCGCTGCTTCCAACAAATGCCAAAGTCTGACCAGGTTTCACAGACACAACCAGGCCATTCAATACCTGGATGTCTGGTCGTGTTGGATAGGTAAACTTGCAATTAACAAACTCAATATCCCCTCTGAAATTCTCCTAAAGATGGATAACAAAGCTCATGAATAAGACTGTGACAAAATAGTATAATTTTAACACATCACAAGTGCATCAAATGAAACTTCCTAACCCATTTGTCTCCATTTGCATGACTCATGCTGATTTTAGGAACTCTGTCCAACAGTTTAAAAAACTGAGCAGCTGCAGTTTTAGCTTTGGCGTAATCTGGAGTGAAGGAGGAAGCTCTGCCAAGTGCTGTACCACTGATTACCACAGCTGAAATCACTCTGGAGAGGCATTACACAAAGCACATGAATGTGATTTTACTGTTTGATAAATTTAAAAAAATATATAAATGTATTAAATACATGTTTTACCAACCTAAAAACAAACATGTACTGTAAGCCTTCAGCTCTAACCAGGTAGCCTCCGTATCTGAATGAAGCAGCATACGCCATAAAGATGACGCACTGGGCAAAACCAAAACAGATTCCATAGATATTGGCTCTTTTTTTGGCAGCTGTGTATGGAAGCTCAAGTTTCTCCTCATATGATTCCACAAATGAGGACTCTTTGGCTAAGCCAGCAATGGTCCTGATGTTGGTGAGAGCTTCACTGGACACCTGTGGAAAGAGATAAAACATACATTAAATTTGTTGCCATTTATGAACCTACATGGTGAATGTTCTGGTATCACAATGAAAATGGGGCTTACCCGGCCAGCTGCTTCCATGGCTTTTTTATCTTCATTTGCAAAACCTGTCAGCATTTTGGCTTGGAATACACCAGACAGCCCAATGAGTGGTAAGAAGCACATAATTACTAAAGTCAACTTCCAGCTGAAGTAGAATGCAATGATGAATGAGGCTCCGATGTTGGTCAAAGAGTTTACAATCATGCCAATCTGGGAACCTGTTGCCTACAGAAATTATGTAAAAAAATAAATAAATAATGACCATGCAGAACCTATTTCAATCTGAAATACAAATATATGCTTGAAAACCACAATTTACCCCCTGAACCATGGATGCATCTGTAGCCAGCCTAGTGGTCAAAGCTCCAGGACTGTTTCTAGGGTCATCAAACCAACCGACCTCCTGTTTCAACATGGCCTGGAAGCCCACTTTTCTTAGACGGCGGGTCAACAGCTCTCCAGACTTGGCAAAGGCGAATCCCTGAAAAATGAGACCTGACTCAGTGTATTTGCATACTTAATCATTATCATCTTTTCTTCTTTTCCATAAATGTCCTAATTATGCCATGCCGACTCAGATAAGAAAGGAAAGCATTTAATGCTTGTAATGTTATGAAATTTTGGATTCTGATGTGAAAATACCTGCAGAAACTGGGAGAAGAAACTAGTCACTGCCACGATGCAAAACAGAACACATATCCCATTGATCTGCTCCCGCTGCTCATTCAAGTCACGGATGGCAAAAGTCTGTAAAAACATGGAGCACATGAATCGTTTATGCCTAAGCAACCAGTTCTACTTCTAACAGAGAGCATACTGTACATTCATCATGAAAAGAGCTCTAACCCATACCCCAAGAATCTGGCTGAACAGGACAGCATAGATGGGGTTGACAGAGCCATTGACTGCAGCTCCCAGTGAGCCCAGCAGCATGTAGGGCCATTCTGGCTGGTTGTACTTGAGGATGCGTGCAACTGGAGCTTTTTCTTTATACTCATCATCATCATCATCATCATCATCATGAAGTTCCTGTTGAGAGACATATTAGAAGCAGTCAGATTAGCGATTTAGCATATAAGTTAGTGCCAGTCTAGTGGTCCAGTATAGGCACGAACAGCATCCTCAACATTCTGGTGTGACCTCAATGCCTGAAAGGATCTTGAGACTGCCGGATACTGCATCTGGGACAAAATCGCTCGACAACTTGCTCTGAGATCGCAGCCGAACAGATCCGGACAGAGACCTACAAGAGTATATTTGAAAATATCACTTTTTTTTAATAAGATAAAATATAATGAGTTGCCCTTGCATTCATAACAGTGTAGTACCTTTTACTGGATCTACAGCTTCCACGTCTGAAACTCTTTTCTAGATCACCTTCATCTGGAGTTTCACTGATCACTTTTAGGAGGACCAAAAGGAGGAGGAGAAAGGAATATTATAAATATGAAAGCTTTCTTTGCTTTTGACCAAAACCAGACATTAAACTCTCATAGCAACTCACCAAACCATCATTTGGATGGAAATTGTGAACACGAACTGACAAATTTGAGCTTTGCTGAATGTGTCTCAGAGTAAAGAACAATTCAACCTGGAGCTAACTGGTTATTCTAGCATGCCAAACATCCATGATGCATGCAAAAGTCCTGATCAAACATTCTTATTGGTGAGGGTGAAGTCAACAAAAGATGATTTCTTTAATAGCTTATATGGTATAAGGTGATTTTTTTTTTTATAATGTTACACTATCAAAATAACAATGTTAAATCCTCCAATGTTTATCCACATACACTACTCACAAAAAGTTCGGGATATTTGGGTTTTTGTATGATGTCAAAATTAACCTAAAATCCACTACAACCTTTCCAGGTGAACTGATTAGACTTTCTCTACACTTTTCAATGCACATGTACACTATTCAATGGTTAAATATCTATTGCACATCATGCTGTTCTCCAAAAACCGAAAGTTGAATATCCCTAACTTTTTGTGAGTGGTGTATTTCTGATGTTTGGGTTGGTAGACTAGGGGCAGCAAAACACACAGCTGATGCCTCTTTAGGTAATGCTTTGCAAATTCTGAGGTATGTCATAGAAACTGATTTCTTTTTTTGCAGCTTGTGTGATATTTGCCTCCAGAATTTGCTATTGATTTAAATTCATCTCTACATCCACTTCAGTACCATTAAAATGCTCTACATGCATCTGGTTGTAGCACATGAATGATCCAACCCCATTGCACAGAAATTTGGGATACCTTTTGTCCTAACTTTCTGATATTTTGAAGATCAAACATGTTAAAACTAACCTCAACAGAAACTGTAACAGTATTTGTCATTCACAGGCCTTGCAACTTACCATAAGATGTGGTGGATGAGCCTTGGTTCTGCAGGGTGACCAGGGTGAAGTAGACCCCTTGCCTTTCTAACAAACTACTGTGTGTTCCTCTCTCCACAGCCTGACCATGCTCAAATCCAACAATCACATCTGCATTCCTAATTGTGGAAAGACGATGGGCAATAGAGATTGTCGTCCTGCCTGTGCGTACCTGTATCATCATTATTGTATCATTCAGCTCAGTAAGTCAGGATGTTGTGTTTCATGTACATAAAGTGCAGACAGGGACTCACGTTATCCAGCGCTTCCTGCACTGTAGCTTCACTCTCATTATCCAAGGCAGATGTGGCCATGTCTAACAGCAGGATCTTTGGGTTTCGGATAAGAGCTCGAGCTATAGCAATCCTTTGCTTCTGTCCTCCACTCATCTGGCCTCCTCCTTCACCCACTAGTGTATCAAATTTCTGTTGCATTAGAGGAAAAATAACATGAAATAAAAATTTACATACAGTTTGTGATTCTGAAACTACTACTGCATTAAAGCTCATTGTGGAAGGGTACCTGTGGTAGATCCATAATAAAATTATAAGCGTTAGCCTCTTTTGTTGCCTGGATAATGTCTTCCATGCTTACTCCGGGCCGACCGTACCGTATGTTCTCCGCAATGGTTGTGGCAAAAAGCACTGGCTCCTGCTCTACAATACCAATGAGAGAGCGGAGCCACTGAATGTTTAGAGTGCGGATGTCATGGCCGTCCAAAGTCACCTGAAAATGTGATTTACAGGGAAAAATAAACACAATGAAGCCTTCAGACTTGAACTGTATGTTATTAGTGATATGAAGTTCTATAGATTGTTACCGTTCCTTCCTTTGGGTCATAAAACCTTTGAATAAGTTGGATTGTGGTGCTTTTTCCAGAACCGCTTGGTCCAACAAAAGCAGTGGTTTCTCCAGATTTGATCTCCACATTCAGATTATCTAAAATCTTTTCAAAAAGTAGTTGTTTTAAGGTTCTTGTTTTGTTTTTTTCACTTAAAGTTTTCATTAAGTTTTGAAGTTTTTCTTCATTCAAAGTTTAAAAACTGAAACAAGGGCAAAATATATTAAATACTTAGATAGCTACCTTAACTTCAGGCCTTGAAGGGTAGTAGAAAGTGACATTGTGAAACTCTATATCACCTTTGACCTTGTCTAATTTGTAGCCATCGTCTGAGAAGCAATCAATTTCTGGTTCCTGTGGATATACCAAAAGAAATTTTGCTTGGAATATTTTTTTTTTTAACTACATCAAAATTTAATCTTTTCTTTAAATCTTTATTACCCGGTCAATTGTTTCAAAAATAGTTTTTGCAGCAGCACGACCGGAGGCAAAGGCCTCCAGGCATGGTGAAGCCTGGCCAAGGTTCATGGCTGCCATGAGTACTCCAAAGAAAACCTAAGAAGACATAAGAGACACAAAGAAAAGCTAAAGTCACAGTCTTACTTCATTCTCTCTTTTTTTGCCTTTAATTTTGATTTCTATATTTTTGAAATTATGCAACATGTGATGTTTCTATTCTAGAATGGATGAAGAACACAGAGAATTAAGTTTTCTTTACATTTAACACACCTGAATAAGACTACCAGGAGACAACTCCTTGGTGTCGATGACCAGTTTAGAACCATACCAAAAGGCCAAAGCGTAGCAGAGAAAGATGATGCACCAGAGGTATCCTTGAAACACTCCAATGATTGCACCCTTTTTCACCCCCAGTTCTGGGCTTCTACAAGGTTATTATCATACCTGTCGCATAGTTCAAATCTTAATGTCAGTTCAAACAAGGAAGCAACTGTGTCATTATTTATCAATCATTAAAAAATACCTCTCAGCCTCCTTTTCCTCCCCACCAAAAGCTGCTACTGTTCTGATGGATGACAGGACCTCATCAGCCACTGCTCCTGCTTTTGCATAGGCCTTTAGTTCTCGTCCTGTCAGTCTGGCCACAGCCTTGAGGAACAAAGGAGTAAAATATTCAATAACCATTTTTTTAAGTTGCATGATCTCATACTGCTGGGGTATAAAAAAAATATTTTCTTTCACTCACCATGGCCATCAATCCAGCGGCTATACCAATCAGGGGGCTCACAGCAATGACAACCAAAGTCAGTTTCCACCCACCAATAAATCCAACCATGAAGCCAAACACAAAAGTAGAGAGCCTCTCGACAAAAATAGACACCTGATCGGCAATGGCGTTGTTGATCTTGTTGATGTCACTGAGCGGAAACAGAATCAATGAGAGCAGTGAAAAAATAAAATCTCCAACACTGACAGCAGCATGACCTGCGTCAACTTACTCAGATATTCTAGTGTTCAATTCCCCAACAGAGTTGCAGTCAAACCATCCGATCTCCATTCGCATCACTTTTCTGAAATAAGTTTTTCGGATTTTCTGAGTTTGTCTCGCAGCTGCCGACACCCAGAAGAGGATCTATATTGTGGTACAAAAATGTTGCCTGTAAACCTGCACTGTTGTTATAATCCATTACCGATCAAGAGATATTTGCAGTCAATGGGGCATACTCACCTGAAAATAACTAACAACCAGAACTCCTAATCCAATGCCAATGTAGTAATATGCAAACATGGTCATCTGTGCTTCTATGTCTACCCTACAAAAGAGAATCAAATGCCTGATGACAGCAGTAGCTCCTCGGTGCAGCGCCAGTCCCCTCAGAAATGACTTAAGACTTACCCACAAAAAACTGTCTTGTTGTCAGCTGTTTCATATATGGAGCCATTGATCCAATAGATAGTGTTGTTTTTGCACTCCTTGTTCGGGTCTTTCAGCTCTTGAACTTCCAATTCATAACTCACAAATATGTCTGTCATCATGCCATACACCAGCAGCATGAGAGGTGATGCTGCACCATGGATGAGGGCACACAAGCTGCCTACCACCATCATTGCCTTATCTTTACAGGTGGAAAAACGAAACTTGGAAGAACAGTTTTTGGATTATTGTTAAGATTCTAACAACAGTTTTATATTCATATGCTGTAGTTATGAAGAATCTAATATTAAATTCCTGTTTTTACTTAATAAATAAATCAGTGATAAAAAAAACTATAATGTTCTGGAAAGCTTTATTTTGCAGATAAAGACATATTACAAATCAAAAAAGCAAGACAATGGAAAGTATTTACCAGCTGAAAGTATCCAACACTTAATGCATTTCCCTTTTTCTTTTCATCTCTGTAAAACAGGTAAATTCCATATGAATGACATAAAAACTGCAAACATTCATTATGCTGACTCATGTTGTGGATGAGGTGAAATCTCATATTACAAACTTACCCTCTCTGCCTATCTGCTTCAAAGAAAAGCAAAAAAAAGAGAGATAGAGAATAGATATATATTTGCTCAACTTTTCAAGAAAAAAAAACCCCATAAATCTCTAATATTATGCCATGTAGAAAAGCTCACTTGCCTCCTATATCTGCACCTGATGCTGTCGTAGGTTTGCTAGATTTCTCCATGCTTGCGCCGCTCTCACTCAGGAGGTTGCACCCTCACTTGGTGACTGTGGATAAAGAAATAATCAAAATAAGAATAAACAATGGTACAGCTTAAAATGTGCAAGTTTATTCAATGTTGACAGTCACTATACATCTAACAGCTGGGAAAAGAAAAACTGGATCTAAAGAAATGAACTGCTCCAGAGAGAATTTGGCTTAACCTGGTGAAACTATTAGTTTGTGGAAAAAATGCTGCTTCATTCAAGCTTTTCAACTTTCAACTACAGACATAAAATGTAAAAAAAAAAAAACACACACACACTAAAAACAACCTTAGTACAACACGATCAAATTTCAAAATACAGGATCACTAACTATTAAAAAATTTTCGTTTGAGTAAAGAAACATAAAATATTGCATGAAGAAAGCTAAATTAACCGTACCTTGTTGCCCCACAGACTCCACCAACAACACTGAGGCTGATCAGAGGATTTTTTTTTTTATCTTATTACCATGTTGACCTATGCCTCCACTTTCCCATTATCTAAACTTCAATTAGACTGATAAAGGGTTGAGTCAGAAAATATCTTGACCAGACTGACTATTTAAAGCAAAATTCACCCGCAAAACTTTATTTGAATGTTCAGCTCTCAATTAAACCATTTCATCAAAAGATGTGACCTTAATTGATTTTTTGAGCATATTCAACACTAACTAAAAACAAAAATGTAAAAAAAAAGAAACCTCTCAGACACATGTATATTTCCTATCACAAGTGATTGTAAAATGGGTGTAATGACCGTAAGGCCATTGATTGTAATCACGAGCTCCTTCAGTACACACACATGCAATTTTTTACTTCACAAAGAGGCTTTAGTCTGGTGCTGTCATTAATAATTACTTGTTAATATTTTTTTTTAACATGAACTTATTTAATGAAAAGTTTAATTGAACCATTGTATTTAACTGCTGGTTAATTATAGGAAAATCCAACTTTCAAAACTGGTGACACAAATATTGACATTTTATTTATATAAATATTTATCTAAAGCATAATTATTTCATACAGTACCTGTATATATATAGCAGGTCATCCATCTCTCTCCAAGAATCACTCCTAAAAATATCATGCATATATAACATCCTTACATGTTAAAATGTACTCATTTTGTTTTGTTACTCATTCAACTCATACTCTGTCCTTTATATAGATTTTGTACAAAAAATTTATGTCAATGTTTCCTAATGTAGTCATAATGGCAAAATGTAAATATTTATGTTATCTATCCCAGTTGACTCATTTCATCATTTCAACTTTATAACAAGCCAAGATCTTATGTTCCCCTAATTTACGAAAAATGAATTGCTAAATGTTACACGTATTAAATGTATACAAGATGCCACATAATGTTCCCTACATGTTATAGTAATGGAGCGGATGCTGGAGAGGTTAATGGCCGCTGGTACATGAAGTGAAAGGGTTGGTTTTGGAGTTTGCTCCTTCTTTACAACCCGTTATTATTCACAACACAGTTGATTGATAATAGAGCAGAGGAGGAAGGCATTATGATCAGATACACGATAGAAAACGAATGTGTAAAAAAAATAATGTGATTCATAGTTTATTTCTCACAGATATAACTAGGGATGTAGAATAATTATTGATAATTATATCATGTGCACATCATATTTTTGCAGCCAGAATAACTTGCGCTGTAACCGCACAGTCATTAAAGGTTTGGCCATGATGGACACTAAAGACTTCTGGTCAGTTTCTACTTCAAAAGTTTGGCCATAGAGGAAACGCTCACACAAACACATGCTGGCTAACAGCAGCTTTTCATTTTGAACGTATCTGAACTCCGCGCCTGTCTGGGCTCTGTCTGGATGCATGTGTGGCAGTTGACAGTCCAGTCACTATGCCTCTGAGTGTTCATGTTCCCTGGCTACTTGGCCAAGGGGATGTCCCTTTGGCTGACTGGTTAGCACGCATGACTCTCACACGGGGAGTCTAGGGATCAAATCCTGCCTGGGCCCTCCTTTGTCCTGCCACACATGGGCTACTGGTAGCCACTGCTCGTCATGTAGCTGCAACAGCACCGCTCCCAGGCCATACCACGATGCATCTGCTAAGATCCTGGTACTCTTCTCTGGGTAGTAGAAATTTAACACACGCTCTAGTCTCAGAGTCTCTTTCAGTTTCAGAAAATATTGATTCCTGCTGTTTAAGAAGACACCTGAGAGGTGCTGAGTTGACAGCTGTGGGACAAACTTGGCGAGATAGGTGATTATCATTAAGAGCTGTCTGATTGCTGATGTTTTTCTCGGGTTTGGCTTAACCCCCTCTTCACTGACAACATCTCCTACAAGTGTTTTCACTCCAAACGCTTATTTGTCTTTGTTAAGTGTCAGATTCACTTCTCTTGTCTTGTTGAGCACTCGTCTCTGTCTTTCATCATGTTTTTCTCGAGTAGTTCTCCAGACTATGATGTCATCCATCATTGTCTCTACTCCTGGTATGTAGAGATGTCCCAATCCAATCAGGTGATCAGAAATCTGAGCCGATCACGTGATTTTCAAAGGATCAGAATTGCGTGGAAATGATCGGATTTAATCCCACATACAGTAATATCAAGCATGAACTTATTGGCGCTTTGAATTCATCTCGGAGTACAATGAAATGAAAATGGTTTATTTTAAATTTTAATAGGCTCCACTACATCAATATTCATGTTACACATGTGGCAGTTGGCGGCCCTGTCACTATGCCTCCGACTGATCATGCATGACTTTCACCCAGGAATCTGGGGATCAAATCCCGCCCGGGCCCTCTGTTGCGTATCTCGCTACACACAGATGGAAACAACAGCAGGTGGGGAATTCATACAGCATAAGCTGGTAGTTAGCATACCAACACAGGGCAAGCCAATAAAATAGAACAATGCAGGGCAAACGTGTTACCCCAGATGGCAAAAATGTCTGCAGTTTGGAAGTGTTTTATACAGTTTAGTGAAGGCAGTGCGACAGCCATTTGTAATGTTTGTAAATTGGGTTCAACACCACGAATATGATACGTCATCTGAAAAAAAAAAAAAAAAAACACCCTGCCCAATACTCAGAGTTCACCAAAGCAACTCAGACAAAAATGCTGAGTCAGACAACTCTGAAAGTGTCTTTAAAAAAGAAAGACAAATTTCCTGAAGACAGCTAAAAGGCTAAAATGATCACAGCCAAGATAGCTGAATTTGTTGCACTGGATGACCAACTGATGCCTTTGGATGCAAATGTTAAATTTCATTGTCTCCTGGAGCCAAGGTACAAAATGCCATCTCATCACCACTTCACCGACACAGCTCTTTCTGGCATTCACAAGAAGTTACATGACCATCAGTTGGTACATTATTAGAGGTGCCTGCTTTACCACAAACATATGGAGTTCATCTATCTGTCCGGTGTCACTGCTAAGCTTTACTGCCAAATGGGTCGACTCCAGTTTTAACCTACAACATGCAATGTTGCAGGCTCAACACTTTCATGGATCTCATACAGCAGACCCCTCCCTGGGCTGCCATCTTATCGTGGTGGAGGGGTTTGCGTGTTCTGAGGATCCTAGGGGCCATGTTGTCTGGGGCTAGATTATGCTTCTGGTAGGTCCGGTCACCCATGACAGACAGGTTATTAGGGGAGGGACCAGACAAAGCGCAGCCCAAACACCCCTATGGAGAGACAAGTCATTGGAGCCCCCCCCCGGAGCCAGGCCTGGAAGTAGGGCACGGAGGCAAGCACTTGGTAGCCAGGCTTCTGCCCATGGGGCCCGGTCAGGCTCAGCCAAAAAGGATGACACAGGCCCCCTTCCCGTGGACCCACCATCCGCAAGAGGGGCCATAGAAGTCGCTTGCAGTGTGAGTTGGCTGAGGGCAGGGGAGACCCCTCGGCTGCAGAAGCTAGTTCTAGGGACATGGAATGTTACCTCTCTGGTTGGAAAGGAGCCTGAGTTGGCGCATGAGGTTGAGTGGTTCCGACTAGATATAGTTGGACTCACCTCAACGCACAGCTCGGGCTCTGGAAACACTATCCTCAAGAGGGGCTGGACCTTGTTCCACTCTGGAGTGGGGGAGCTGAACTGCTCCCCCGCTCCCCCGCTCCCCCCTCCCTATCTGATTCAGCTGCGTGTGTAGCTGAGTAGTAACTTCTATGCAGTCAGGTCTGGGTTTTCAAACAAATGGGTTTAAAAGAAAACTTCTGCAGTAACACTGAGGGAGGGGGCCACAACCTTGTCATTACCTGTAAGTTTACTTATTTTCTAAATGCTGTCTTGTCTGATAAACGTAGCTCACTGTCTGAACTGCCCATGTTGCTAGCAGTTAGCCTTCAGCAAACTCTAACCACAGCTTGACCTAGTTTCTCTAAATAAGGTTATAGCCAAATAAAGTGTAGCCAATCAAAATGAAGTCAACGTGGTCTCCGGGTAAAGCTCCATATCATCACCGGACCCAACTGTATTACAGAGGAAGTGATGTCTGGCGTTTCAAAACAATGCCCTGCTGTGAAAAATGCCGTTTTTTTCTTTGGAGTATTTTTGTATGCAGTAATGCCAACACCATAAACTAGTTTTTACTGCTATGTCATCACTACTTTAAATCGCTGGGGTCCAGGCAAACCCTGCGCTTCTTTCTGTCTTTCTTTTCTGTGATCACAAGGCTGTGTACCCGGGGGGTTGGCTCTGTCATGTATGCGATTACATCTGCTTCTAGAAAGTCATCAAGTGTCGCTTTCAGCCAGTCTATCACTGCCAGTGGTATTTTCCTGCAACCATGTATGACTGGCATAGCTCTGGGCTCTATGTGGACGTGATGCTCGCCAGAGAACTCTCCTAGAGCTTCAAACACACTTACATGTTGTGCTATCAGTTCCTCTTTCGTAGAGGGGAGCTTTGCTTCCAACATGTCTAAGGGCGCATTCAGAAAGCAAAGTCTGCGAGTCTCGGTTCGTTTGGGGGCGGGGATGGTCTCCGAGAACCGAGATCGCGTTCACGTTGCACTATTGCCAAACAGGCCAAGAATGGAAATCTCAGGTGGCGCTGCTTTCGGATTCACCGTAGGCGAGGACAAGACGCACGAACAAGAAGGTTCTCACAACTTTTGTTTCCTCCACAAAGCGACATTATTTTTGTACGAGGAGCTGGATATGCTTTCATCAGATCAAATATAGATTAAAGCTTTTACTTCCTCGAAACTCCACATCTGACCACGAGCCATCTTTATAAGTACTGCAGTCCCACACATGTGTTTGTTGTCGTAGCGTTTATGGTTTACCCACATTGTCCAACATTTGACCCACAATGCCAATGCAATTTGTAGTCCACTTCCTGTCTTTGGTTCAATTGAATCAGACTGAGACCTGCGTTTGCAGGCGGACCGAGTCCGATTGTTTGTTCTGGATCAGAGTTTGTTTGCGCATTCACAACTCCGAGCAAACAGACTCTGATTCGAATAAAAAAAGCTTTGTGAATGCGCCCTAAGTTCACCCTCAGCACTAGCTATAATGTTTCACACGCATCCCTGCTCAGGATGGGAACAGGTGAGTGTTTTGGGACATAAAATAACAAGTTTGTCTGAGCCTTGTGTGTGGAGCACTTCAGAGTAACTGTCCCTTCAGGTTTCAGTTTTGCCCCTCCATATGCTAGCAGTTCTGTTTTTGTGGGCTGCAGAGATAGGTGGATGTCACTGTCATGGCTGGCTTTATCTCTCATGGACTTGAAGATGTCAAGAGGCAGGACATTGGATTCAGCTCCTGTGTCCAACTTAAACTTGACATTCATGTACTTAGTACTTATTTCTGTATACCAAGATTTGTCCAGTTTACCAGTCTAGTGTTTTCTGCTCCAATAAACAAAGTGTCTATTTCTGGAGTTATATCATGCACTGTCGACTATGCACAGCATTACCTGACCCACACATCTTTTTACATTTAAAATTTGAACATCTGTTAGAGTGCGATGTCTGTCACTAATAGATTATTTTTGCACACATATGCGTCGAGCATGCCGACTAGAGAGCCAGAATGACGTTCAGAGAAATGTGTCTATTTCGGGAGAAGGTTGCCAGGGAGCTCCAGAGAGAAAATCTCTGGCAGTAGTCGTTGTGTCTCGCCGAGAGGCCCCCGCCTCGACCCCTTTGCGTCAAGCGTTCCAGACTTTAAAACCGTGCAGACGGCCTCCTCCAACCGTACCATTCTGACAACTGTTCCGGACTTTTGGTGCGGTCGCATCGCGCAAAAAATATGTATTTAATCTCTTTTCTGAATATCTGAACGTTTTAATCGTTACAAAAGGGTCCATGTTACCCTACCCTAAGTGGCTAGTCAGCGTTTGACACCATGTCTTTTGCCTTTTTTATGTAGTATATTTGGCTGCATGTGTTCATTTTAACTTTAAGGTAGAGTCCGAAGCCCCTCCAGCGTTTCTGTTTGCAAACAACAGTATTCAAACTTACTACAGCTAACGGCCGCCTCGTTCTAGCTGGCCTATTCAACTTCAAGCTTCTCCTTCAGAGCTCAGAAGCAGGTACAAGCCAAACTATTATCTACCCTGTTTTCCAAAGTGCATTATCTGAATCTCTTACCTTTTCTTCGATACATCCATGGTGTTTCCTTCTTTTTTTTTTTCCTTAGAGAGTTCGAGTGACTGGCGTCTGTTCCAATCATGAGCTTATTCCCACACAGCGTCATGCTCTTAGCTCTGTCATTGGCTGCCGACATAAACAGAAATCTCCACCCAGAAACGTCCCGACCAGACCAGAGTTGCGTTCAAGCGCACCACGGCACGGGAGGCCCAAAGGCGGTTTTGAGACGGATTTCACTTGCTCAAGTCTATCGGGGGTGGGGGACTTCGGACTATACATTTAAACAACAACTTGCAATATTTCTTTTTCTTTTGGACATTGGTTGAAAATTGTTTTTATTATTATTAAAAATTAGGCTGAAGTCTGTCATAAAAACATGCAAGACCAAAGTTATTCAGAAGTTGAATTTAATCATTACTGTTATATTAATTTATTTTTAAAATGCATCAGGGTTTACGCTAATTTCAACAACTTTAGAAAGCCGATACACTCATCCTCCTTTTATTTTTCATAAGGCACATTAATAAAAGCAAGTACATGAAATATAATATGAAGCTATTCGTTACCTATCTTGCATTATCACGCAGAGTCCAGCAGATGTCGCGCTTACTTCGTTATTTCCAGCAACACAGACAGGCTCACAGCCCCGGAAGTTACGGCAAATCAGCAACAAATGAAGGGGGAATAAACTTTGCGCTAATTTTTCCACCATATTCTCTGTGGCTGCTCTACAGCTCCACCACTCATATTCATGCACTGGCTGCACCGAATGAACGTAAGCAACTTTTCCCACTCTCTGTTTAACTAGCAGAAACCACATGAGTAAATAGAAGTCAGTGAAGAGTCAGTCTAATCGTTCATAGAACAGGTGCGATTTCTTCAATCGGAGAGTTTGTGAGCTGTGTCTGCATAATGTTGTCAAACGAAACAGACACTTGAAGGGCGTATCCTCCGCAAATACCACTGTCAAATTTCCCGAGTATTGATTAACTTGATACAGACTGTCACTAAAATAAAAATAAAACGAGTCCATCACTTTATAAAACTGAAATTCGACGGTGTGTTTTTCACGTAGCCCTGCAGAGACTGACATCTGACATTTCTGGCTCCGTTACACAGAAATCTCTCTTCTCAACTCGTTTTTTGTTTTTCATTTGAAATGTTTATTGTTGAGAAAACTTCTCGTCTTCAAGGTCATTTTTAGAGTCTTCTTTTCTTTTGTCTTTTCTTTTTTTTCGATAAAGTACAATGATTGAAAAGAAAAAAACAAAACAATAATCCATGATCAGAAAAAGGAAGCATGATATTTTGGTGCACAGTAGAATGTTTACATTGAATAAAGTAAAGCAGCTAAAGCAATTAAAGAACTGAATTAGAAATAGATAATATAAATAACGACAGAGGGCGTTTTCCAACGTGACAAACTAGATGTATATTGGAATGAGAAGGACAACTTGGAAACGAACAGGATAAAATCTGTTGGACTGGTTTACTACATTTTAGTTAATCTGCATCTTTCCAGTTTATTGCTATCAGTCTTCTAGCCGACATACATTCAGTTATTAAGATTTGTTTTTGAACTTTGGACGTACAGATTTTTTTGGGCTGATACCAGTACTGCTATTTTATCATCAGCCTCAGCTGATGGCTGATACAACCTTTTATGTTTTGGGCCGAAATTTGAGGCTGATACTGCATTTGACTCCCAAATTAATGTAATGAAGCTTACAAGGAAAAGTAATTTTACAAAACAGAAGAAAGCACCTCAAATAAATATACAAAAAAGAAACAGTGCACTTGTAAACCAAGATTAACTAGAAATGTTAAAATTGAAATAATATATACACACACATATATACATATAAGTCTGTAAATTATGCCAAGTGGGGGTGTTATATCTTTAGTTTATTCAGTAATTAATAATTTGTTTTAAAATGTACAGAGTGAAGGTTATCAGAGTAATCATTATTAGATTTATTGTTGAACTACTCTGCTGGCCACATGGTGACAGTAACGTCCAAGCTAAGATTAAGTTCTGAAACAGAACACAGAAGAAGTCAGTTTTTAACTAACAGAGAAGAAGAAGAACAGTTCCGGTATTTACTGTTTATAAGCTAGCGTTCTATTATTAAATCAGTTAATCAAAGATGAAGAATGGTCCGTCATTTTATCCACTAGAGACAAGGCTGAGTTCCCAACAGGGGGTATTGGCCAATACACCTGACGTATCGGCAGATGCCAATAATGCCAGCAAAAAAAGCAAATATCGGCCCACCGATTTATCGGTCTATCCTTAGTACTGTAGCCCATCTGTATTGTTCCAATTCAACAGACATAAAACCCGATTACAAGGAAGAGAACAACCAATAATTTTACTCAAACTGCAGAGCATTTTTTCCAGAAAGCTATCATTTTACTGCATGTCCAAACCATATGAAAAAAAGGTTCCCTGTTCTTGCTTGCAATGCCAACAAATATCTGAATCATTTATACCCTCTTCTCAACTCTTAACTGTACTTGATTTAATGAGGTGTGGCCTGCTGTTCACTCATCAAAATTAGGCTAATAAACAACGTTCCTTGTTAATTACTTCTCGCCATGGGAATAAAAAGTGAAGCACAACCAGTTACTGTAAGCCAGCTCACATTGGATATTTATCAACATCAGGAGTAGTCATCAAACAAATCGCATTAATCTGCGCTTGCTGCAATCTCTCAAACCTAATTGGACACTTGATGCTCGAGTTTTCCCAGATCACGACCATTTAAACTTTGTACCACTGCGACCTGCTGAGTCAGTTTCTGTGGTAAATCAGCCAGACAGCTCTGCTGCACAGGCTGCTGTTTCTTTTTTTTTTTTTCGCCCACAACTTTCATGATCAATTTATAAAAATATAGATTTTTTTTCAATTAAGCAAAATAATTTTTTCATACATACAGCAAGTTTAAACATCAAAGTTTCATCTTATAAGTTGTAAGTATTTGCTGCATTACTTCTTCATGTTTTTGAATTCTATTTGAAGATGACTGCAGGAAATTTTAGGAATGTTTCACTCTTAATCCAGGAGGCAATCTTAATTTTAATCTGATGATCTGCTTGTTGCAACCTAAGACTAGTTTTTACGCCACTTGTGTCTGGTAGCATTTTTGAATAGAGAATAATCACCTTTAGATGCATGTTCACAGGTTTTATCTTCTCAGATGTGAATTTTGTGCTTTTAGAGCTACTCTTTCATGGCACTTCATGCCAACACAAAGATTGAAAAAGGGTCAGTTTTTTTATAATAAGCCCCCAATGGCCCCCCCCCCCATTATAATAGAAAAAAAAAAAACTTTAAAAAAAAATATATAAGATAAATATTAGGTCAATTTGCTTTACAATGTTACAGTACATGACATGTCTATTCTCTAAATTTACATGGATAGAAGGTATATTAGGGGGTGTACATTTATTAACTCTAATGACAATCACCTTTCAATCATTTCCAAAATGGAGCCCATACTGAACATTCAAGAACAGATCTAAATTATTATTAATCTTATATAAATGATTTGTTCAAATAAGGCCATCTAGGATATTTCATCTCTCCATTCCTCAAAACTGATCTTTTCTTTTGACCTCCAGTTTCTCAAGATTACCCTGTTCCTTGTTGTTAGAGCTAATTTTTTTATTTAAATAAAATCTTTGCCCCAGCCTCTTATGTTACACGTTTCAGCTCCTCAACAGTTTACACCCCCTTTGTCCTGTTTTTCCTTTCATAATGTGCCAAATGTTGCTGCAGCCTCTAACACATTTCCATCTTTCCTTCTGAAATATCCTGTCCACCTGAGTCACTTCTTGTGTATACCTGCATCTTCACCTTAGCAAGATTCTACTCTCAGATCAACATCAAATGCTCACCTCATTTGCTAATTCATTTTTTAGTGGTACAACACAGGTAACATGCTGTAGCTTTTAAAGGTTTTGCAGTGGTTTCAGATTCATATTCTTCATAGTAGCGTCGGTAAAAATGCATAAAGTTGACATTTTTTTTAAAGATGCACCAATCCGATACCCGGATCGGATATTGGCTCCGATATTTATCAATGTCATGATAGACATGCACTTTATTTGTTAATAAATAAAATTAGATTAATTATATCTGTTAATTTGTTACCTTTTTTTAAACAAGGTTAAAGCAACCCTTACCGATCTTGCATTTCAGAAAGCACAGAAAAAATATTTGATTATCAACAGTCCCTCTTCACTCTAAATACCCACCCCTCATTCCCTCCACCTCCTAATGCGGAAGCAAAGGTCTGACAGGCAGAACCCTTGGCCAGTCCTAGGCGTGGGTCCCACTGCAAGGATTGGTTGGAGTTTTTATTGGAAATTTAGAGATTGGAATAATATTTTATCTTGATTAATGATGGGTCTGTCCTGTATTTCAGAGTTCCATTACCTCATTCATAGCATCTTACCCTATTGAAAAATAGTGCAACAATGCAACATCGGTAAGGGTTGCTTTAAATGTCTATGTCGAGCTTGATGCTTTCACTCACATGGCAGGGTATTCAGTTCATTCAGCCAACAGTAGTATTGGATCAGTATCAGGTATCGGCCAATATGCTCAGCCCAGGTATCGGTAATGGATAAGATTGGAAAAAACTGGATCGGTTCATCGCTAAGATTTTTATTTATGATATACACAGTCTTACCCAACTTTTATGAAAGCAGGGTTGTATTGTTTAACAATTAACAGCTCTTTGTTGTAATATCTTCTACTTTGAACTTTAATATAAATGTACAAAGGATTCTGTTATTTTATTACCCTTTTTAGTAGCATTTCAATCTCTAAATCTAAAATGCAACATTGCTATTGATTGCATATGATACTTCTTTTACTTTTATATGTCTTGAACTTAAAAAGCATAAAAAAAACAACAAGAACAAAACTGCCTTCCAACTACCACCTTGATCATTTTGATTTCTGCCTCTTGTTTTCTAGAAAAATGTTTCTGTATATCCTTGGACTGGTGGCTGTTTGGTACATCTATCGCTGGTTTAAAGAAACCAAAAGAGTTGCCAACAAGGGAGACAAATATGTGTACATCACTGGTTGTGACTCTGGATTTGGTAATAACCTGGCCAAAACTCTGGACAAGCTGGGCTTCCGCGTGATTGCAGGGTGTTACACTGAGAAGGGTGAAGATGAACTGAAGAAGATCTCCTCTGACAGACTGACGACCATCTCCTTGGACGTCACCAACTCTGAAAGCGTCACCAAAGCAGCAGCTTTCATAAAGACTTTGGTTGGAGAGAAGGGTAAGTGGATTTCTCCTAAACAAGACTTGCTTTCTAAAATGGATTATGGCTGCTAATGCTGTAAAAAAAAAAAAAAGGGGGGGGGGCACCATATTACATTTGCTCTGCATTTATTCATCTTAAACTTATTGTGACAGTGTGGGGTCCTGTCACAATGCCTCCGATTGATCATGTGCCCTGCCTACTTGGCCACAGGGATATCCCTTTGGCTGAATGGTTAGATGAATGACTCCCACCTGGGAGTCAGGGATCAAATCCTGCCGTGGCCTTCCATGTAGCACTAGTGGTGGGTCCATGGGTTCCTGCGTACTTGACACATTGTTATTCAGTTTCAACCTCATTTTTTGGCACAATACTCCTCCAAGGATGTTGCTTGAACTCTCTGAGCTGCAAAAGTTGTATCAAAACGTTTGTCTCGGCTGGGAATGGAGTACTTCTTTTTTTGCTAAGCAAAAGTTTTTTTAAAAAATGTTTACGCAATTCACAAAAAACTGTGATTTTTGTCCAATAGGAATGAATGAGAATTGACCAAAATCAGCAAAAAAAAAAAACCTCAGGTAATAGCTCAGCCATACTATCACATAGAAACATTCAAAGTTTAAACGGGTCTCAAAAGATCCAAAATTTTACTGTTTGAAAGGACATTTTAAAGGAGCCATATCATGAAAAATGGACTTTTAAGAGCTTTGAAGCATGTTACTGGGTTATTTCCTCATCAAAAACTTCATTTCAGTTGTTTTGTTCATTTGTGCATATTTGAGTAATATATATGAATATTCAGGCCAGGCTCTAGCTCTCTCAACATGACTGACTGACCACCAGTGTACATAATTAGGTGGCACCAATCATGAAGAAACAGATACGCATGCGCAGCATCGTAGCAAGACGCCCACTTTGATCAAGAGAAACTGGAGGAGAATCCTAACCTATCCACACTCTGAGGAAGAAACAAACAGCCTGCAGGAAGATTTCCTCAGAGGCAAACAGCCATCAGCGAACAGACAAATCAGAAGAAAAGCTTTATTTCTTTTAGCTTTGGAGGACGGCAAGTTGGAAAAAATGTGGTTGTGTTTGGCGTGGGAGTTTTTTTGTTGTACTGGACATATCCACTTGCCAGAAGAGGTTGGATTATGTCTTCAGAAGCAAAAAAAAAAAAAACCCTCAAATTTCTTCTGTTTTGTGTGAACTTCACTCCTGAGAACTTCATGAATCTCGTGCAGCAAAGTGTTTTATCTCGGGGATTACTTCTAAAACCTGATGCAGTTCCCACCATAAAAACACCTCATGGACAGACAACACCACCGCTGAGTGAAAACTTCTCCTAGCTCAGTGTTCGCCTATGATTTGTTTGCTAATTTACTTACTTGTCAGGGTCTCTGTGGGACTGCGTGTACTTCAAACTCCATATCAGACTTTGGGTCGAGCGCATACAGCTCCATAACAGGCTGCTCCATTTTATTCCGTCTATCAGAGTCCGATTATCCATCAATGTTTACAAATAACGTCCATGTGAGTGATGAAGCCGGTGTTAAAAACAATTCTGTGACCCTCAGAGTCAGTGTCTCTTCCGAGGCGACGTCATGAAATGGGCGTAAAACATGTTGCAGTTGGTCGAGAGCTTCAATGGTCAGCCATCTTACTTCCGTGTTGGAAATTAGACGCATAAAAAAGCTAACATTCAATACCAGATTAGTTTCTATAGTGGCGAGGGGAACATATTTAGCTTATATATGCCTGTATTTGACTTTTGGAATGTTTGAAAAGTATGATACAGCTCCCTTAATAACTTTTTATGATTTTAACACAATCAGCAAAATCAGAATAATCACCAAGTTTTCCCTTTAATCTAGCCACACTCTAACTTTTTTAAAATATTCCATTTTTTAAAGAAATTCTCACAACATACAGACACAAATAAAATTAAAACAGAGGTTATCGTGTCAGATTCATTTGGGACTTCGGCTCTGAAAGTGTTCAGACTTGTGGTTTTTTGAGCTACAGCTCCTCAAAGCTCAGATTCGACCTTTTCTCCCTAATGAACTTCCGCTCTACAGACACTTTCTTCTGAGAATACTTACGTGTTTTTTAATTTGCTATAATACAAATTCTCTTTTGAGGAAGGCAAAATAAACAACATCCCTGATCCTGTGTTCCTCCGACCCTTGTGGCGCTCACGGTTCACGGCTCACTTTTTGGATGCCACTTTCCATTTGCATGCAGCGTTTAGTTGTTTGTGGGGTTCTTTGAGCCCTTTCTCATCTACCAGCTCTCACTCTGTTTCAGAATGACTCAGCACAGGCAGGTAAGTCAAGAGTCAGAGGAACACAGTGTCAGGGATGTCATTTATTTTGCTTTTTATGTCCTTTTTCTCTATGTTAAGTGATCTAGTGTCCTTTTGGTGTCACGGTCGTCATGGTAACATTTAACAAGGAGCCTCAGCAGTTGGATGTGCAACCTTGGAAGGATGCATACACCTCCCCCTGATATAGTGTGAACTGGATCCTCCACAGGTTTTATTGGTTTATGATGGACGTCAACGATGTAATTCAGTGTCTATACACAGGTAGACACAGGTGTGATAGCACACCTCTCCTATGATCCCTCACACACACTCCATACATCATACTGTGGATACATGTCAGTGTTCGTCTGCAGCCCCTCCCTCACACTCATTACAGTCTACTCAGTTAGCACAGATGCTCCATCTTTGTAACATGACTGCCTTTCTCTTGTGCGTGGAGATTACACTGGAGCTGAACTGGTTTGAAAAGGTCCACAAACATCACACCCTGAAGCTGTGGTTGAACTTGTGAGTGATGTAAAGCGCTTTCATGTGTAATCTTTCTCATCTGTGTATTTCTCCTGTTGTGTTGCTTCAGGCCTCTGGGGTGTTGTGAACAACGCTGGAGTCGCTAATCCATCCGGTCCCATTGACTGGCTCACTATAGACGATTACAAGTCCATGCTGGCTGTCAATCTGAACGGCGTGATCGCTGTGACGCTCAGCGTTCTCCCCCTCATCAAGAAGGCTAAGGGCAGAGTGGTGAACGTTGCCAGTGTGTTTGGGCGCATCAGCCCGGTCGGTGGACCGTACTGCGTGTCGAAGTATGGAGTGGAGTCCTTCAATGACAGTTTACGGTGAGAAGCGATGTAGCCTTGAATTACATTTTTATAGATGCTCTTAATTTCTCATCTTGACATTGCAACATCACATTTTGTGTTTCAGCATAAACATGGCACCGTTTGGAGTCAAAGTGATGTGCATTGAACCAGGCTTCTTTAAAACGAGCGTAACTGATACAGAAATATTGAAGACAAACTTGAGGAAGCTCTGGGACAGATTACCTCAGGATTTGAAGGATGACTACGGGCCCACTTACCTGGCGACTTGTGAGTTATTGCAACTTTATTTAGGTTTATTGACTTTTAAACTCTGAAATATTTTTATTTTCAATTTTTTTTTTCTATATTTGAGTTAAATCCTTACTGCCATGCTTAAGTAATTGTTTGTTAGGGTTTTTTTTGTTGTTTTGGTTTGTTTATAATGTGGGAGGTGCCAGCTCAATATTAGGCTGACCTTGTATCTGCTGAGGCCTGCTTTTCATTTATCAAGAATAAGTTATTAATTTCATATATGCTGCCCCACTACCTACTATAGAGCCAGATCTCATTGAAAATGAATCAGCTGTAGAGAAACGGGAGGAGTAATCCATCAGACGGCAGTCTCTATAGCAACCCCACAGTTTTAGAACTTCTCCTCTGTCATTGCATTTCATGCCAATGCTATATTTAAAGAAAGCTTGAATGTTTGCCACTGTGTTGCACCACCTCTTCTTTTACCAGCATCTTAAGTCTTTAAAAGCTGAGGAAATAATGTGCTGTAATTAGGCCCGAGCACCGAACTTTTTTTTTTTTTTTTTTTTTTTTTTTTTTTTTTTTTCTTTTTTTCTTTTTTTTTTCCCCCCCCCCCCCCCCCCCCCCCCCCCCCCCCCCCCCCCCCCCCCCCCCCCCCCCCCCCCCCCCCCCCCCCCCCCCCCCCCCCCCCCCCCCCCCCCCCCCCCCCCCCCCCCCCCCCCCCCCCCCCCCCCCCCCCCCCCCCCCCCCCCCCCCCCCCCCCCCCCCCCCCCCCCCCCCCCCCCCCCCCCCCCCCCCCCCCCCCCCCCCCCCCCCACCCCCCACCCCCCCCCCCCCCCCCCACCCCCCCCCCCCCCACCCCCCCCCCCCCCCCCCCCCCCCCCCCCCCCCCCCCCCCCCCCCCCCCCCCCCCCCCCCCCCCCCCCCCCCCCCCCCCCTATAAATTGGAATTGTGAGAGGCCTGAGCCAACACTCTGCAGGAGTATTGCAGTACTTCATTAAAAGTATTGCTCAAAGGGGCGCAGGTAATTTTAAGACCAGTCCTGGCAGAAGTTACCACAGAAATGTTGGTGAGCTCACATCTCAGCAGCTGTTTCACAAATTGACACAGTTTCTTTTGTCTTGGTGGGAGTTGGCGCCTCCTCATTACATTTTCCAGTAATGTTGCATTATCCTTTTGATACAATCAGATCTAGTTGCCATGGCAGCTGAGTCCTTCTGAACTTCTCTGTACCTTTAGCAGTACTTTACTCAAAATTATTATTATTTTCAAGTTTTGTTTAAATGAAAACTTAATATATGTCAGTCTGACTCTCTGCAGATTATCTGTTTTGGATGCATTTGTTAACCGTCTTGCTCTCATTCAGTTTTTGAGCAGATGGATGAGAGGTTCGGGCAGCTGACAGACGGGGACCTGATGAAGGTGGTTAACTGTATGGAGCACGCCATCTCTGCCGTTCACCCTCGCTATCGCTACTCCGCAGGATGGGATGCAAAGTTCTTCTGGTTGCCCATGTCGTACATGCCAACTTGCATCACAGACAAACTGTTCCTTAAATATAGTCCCAAACCCAAAATATCTGTGCTGTAGTTTCTGTATCGTCTGTAACTGGAGAAACCTTTTCAGCTAATCTGAAGCCCACTTGCATATGCTCTATTTTTAGTTCAGTAAATGTATCTCCATCTGTTATCATGTCAGCTTATCTAATACCGGTGTCATGCACGAGACAATGAGTTCTTTTAAACAAAGGCTTTTAAATTTCAAGTTTAATCGCAACTATTAGAAACAGAGTCAGTGTTGTCTCTATTAACTAGACATTTTATCCTAGAACTTTTGGTTCCGTATTTATCATGAATATTAAACAGGCAAAAAGAACAGAAAACAGAAACCTGCTGTGTAGCCTTTGCTCAGAAATGTTTTCAAAGTTGATTGGATCCTGGGGGTAAATGAGGTTATCAAAACCAGGAGTCATGTACTCTTGTTTAGCCGATTACACAACCCCATGCTGGTGAACCATTTACCCCGCCTTTATATCCGTTATGGACCTTTACTCTGCAGACTTAAAAACCAAAGCATTAAAATTAAGTTGGGGGATTTATTTCTGTATTGTGTATTAAGATTTGATGCCACCTGGTGGCTGAGAGAATATAAGGGATCAGTTTCCTCCCATCCTGCATATGATTTTATTTTATTCATTATCAGTATGTCTTGTAAACCTCCATGAAGTGTACCCTATATCTACCCTATAAAAGAGAATCAAATATCTAATGACAGCAGCAGCGCTTCATTGCAGCATTAGTCATCTCAGCAATGAACCAATAGCTTACCCACAAAAACTTGTCAGTTGTTTCACATAGAACCACTGATCCAGTAGTGCTGTTTTTGCTCTCCTTTGAGTCTTTTCGCTCTTTAACCTCCAGCTTATAACTCACAAATATGTCCGTCATCATGCCGTCCACCAGCAGCGTGAGAGGTGATGATGCAGCATGGATGACTGCAGCCAAGCTGCCCACCACCATCATCACCTTACAGGTGGAAATCCTAAACTTAGAGGAAAAAGTTTTGTATTATTTTTCAGATTCTGAAAAGAGTTTTATTTTAGGTCATCTATTCTTTTATAACTGCTCACTTAGACTGTTGTAACTCCCTCTTTGTGGGAATCGAACAATCAGAGCTTCGTTATCTGCAGCTTGTTCAAGATGCAGCAGCCCGTCCCCTGACTGGGACAAAGAAACATGAGCGTGTAACTCCAGTGCTTGCTTCCCTCCACTGGCTTCCAGTCAAGTACTGGATTGATTTTTAAGATTCCTTGTTTTAAGTGTCTGAATGGTCCGGCTCCAGATTACCCATCTGATCTTATTGTATTGCATTAGCCGTCAAGAGCACTTCTTTCCTTGATCAACCTTAAAAACCAAAGGAGACCGAGCCTTTTCAGTTGCATGCCCCCCTCTGGAACATGTTGCATGGAACTGTGCAGCTGCAGTCTCTCCTCTTTTAAATCATTTTTTAAAACGTACTTGTGGCCTTTGGCTGAATACAGCCCTCTATTGGAATTTTATAATGTGACTTTGTTTATTTTTGCTGTGCTTTCTTATGTAATTGTGGTTTGTTTTTCTTTTGTGACTTTTATTTTTGTGTACAGTATAAAGCACCTGTGAGGCCTTGGTCGTGTTCATGTGCTGCATAAATTAATTTGACATTGACATTCCTGATATTACTTAATAAATTAATCAGTGAGAGAAAAAGTAAAGTGTTCTGGAAAGCTTTACTTTTTTAAATAAGACATCAGAAATCAACGAGCAGGTAAACAGAAAATATTTATAGCAAGTGACATGATTTATCCACTCGGTTCTGCAGCTTGTACAAACTGTTTTGAGAAACGCACTCACTGCTCTGCAAATGCTAATTCTGATGTGGAAAGTGCATCAAAGCAACTGGGAAAAACTGAAGAATGGTGTCTCAAATTTTGACATTTTATCTAAGACATAATTATTTTATACATAATGCTATCACAACAGGTGCATCCATCTCTGTCTCCAAGAATCTCTTAAAATGCATCACTACCAGATCTGGCATTTATAGCCTCCTAACATGTTTTAATCACACTCATTTTGCCATTCTGCTTATATACTGTCCTTTAAATTCATTTAGCACACAATATTTATGCCAGTGTTCATTAATGTAGTCAAAATATAAATATATGAAGTTCTGTTATGTTATCCATCCCTGCTGACTCATGCCATCATTTAAACAGTATAACTAGTCAACTAATGTTTCCCAAATCTTTAAAACAGCAATTATTAAACATTACAATTATTAAGTTACAAGAGTAAACAAGATGCCATATAAAGTTTCCTACATGTTATAGTCATGGAGCGGATGCTCAAGAGGTTAATAGCTGCTTGTACATGTTCTGAAAGGGTTGGTTTTGGAGTTTGCTCTTTCTTTACAACCCGTTACTATTCACAACATACTTGATTGATAATATAGCAGAGGAGAGAGGCGTGATCAAAGATGCACTATGATAAAAACAAGTGTGTAAAATAATGTGAGCTACAGTATATATCTCACAGATATAACTGTCAAAATACAGTTTATTGTGTTTTTAAAACAGTTCATAATCATCAGGGATCTGAGTCTGATCTTTAGTGGAAAACTTTTGTCCCAATGTTGTCTTAAAAATGTTTCTAACTACTGAACAGTGCTGAGAAACATTCTGTGATGAATGATCCATGAAATGTTTTCAGTGGGTGAAAGGTCTGAATAAGAGGCAGGTCAGTCCAGCACCTGGACTCTTCTCCTATGAAGTTATTATACTGTAATAAATGGCGTTTGAGGTTTGTCTTTGTCTTGGTGAAATATGTGAGGCCCTCTGCATGAATATACTGTAGTATCTGCCTTTCCCCGTCTCCTCACCTTGTTAACATTATTAGCAGAAGCATCCTCCCTTAGGCAACCAGATATAAGCTTTGTTCAATGGGATTTCTTCATTGGCTTTAGAAGTTCATCAGATTCTGCAGATCTGTTTTTAGATGCCTGACTTTTTGAAATAAAGCTTTCGTTTTATAACGTCAAGCTGGTGTCCAGAGTCCTTTACCCTCAACCCATTTTTTTACATCACCCCCAGAAGATACTTCAATACTTTCCAACACTGATGATGCCTTTTCTGATGTGCAAGTTGTCAGCTCCATGCATGGGCACCAGTGCAGCCACATCCCATTAGAGATCTGAGCCCTGAAAAGCTGGATGGTCCCGCTCCACTTAGTCCGCAGACCATATCTAGAACCCTTAGCTCATCCCATTTAAAAGCAAACTTTGGCAAAGAGATGACAGCAGTGTTTCTGCTTCTTTGCATGAGGCAACTATAACCTGCATTTGTGGATGAAATGAAAAATCATATCATACAATTATTTCTGGAAGTGCTCCTGAGTTCATGACACAATCAGGCTGGATTTTAAAGTAACAGAATTCCACTTTAAAGACATCTCTAACTGATTAAGTAGCTAATCAGATTTGAAAAAAATATATATATATACACCTGAAAAGACATTCTTGGACAGTATCTGAATCTTAAACTTATCTTTAATGCAAACTGACCCAGGTTTCCTTTAAGTTTCTCATTAATACGTTTTTAAGTTAAGGGTTTTGACTTTTTCTAACAGCCAAAACTATGAACTTCAGAGGGAAAAAAATGTCAGTTTGATGATTATGAAAATGATCAATAAATTGGTCAACAAAATTGATAAAAATAAACTACAGAAGTAAAATGTTGCCCACATTTCCACTCTATTGGATACACCATACTTTGCCAGTGTAGCAGGACACAAGGTGGACCCAGGCAGGGTTCAACCCCAGCCTCCCATGTATGAGTCAAGCGTGCTAAACATTCAGCCAAAGGAACATCCCAAGAAGCCTGGGCACATGATCACTTGGGAGGTATTGTAACAGGACCCCCACACTGTCACACTCGTAAGGTCTCCTTTTGCCTTCAGAATTGTCTTTATTCATGGCACAGATACATTTACAAACAAGGTTGACATAGTAAAATCACACAGATGCTGCAGATTTGTCAGCTTTACACCCTTGATATAAATCTTCAGCTGCACCACATCCTAAAAGTGCTCAATTGGATTGAGATCTGGTGACTGTGGAAGCAATTGGAATAACATGCTGCATTAGCCTGCTAGTCATCAGAAGATGGTACACTGTGGCCATAAAGGGATCAACATGGTCAGTAATTATCAAGTATGCTATGGCATTTTGGTGATGCCCAGATGGTACAAAATATCTCTCACATCATTACACCACAAGCCTGAACTATTAATCCAAGGCAGGATGAGGTCAAACTTTTATTTGGTTTACACCAACCACTGGCCCTACCACCTTGATGCTTAAGCTGAAATCGAGATGCATTAGACCAGAAAACATTTTAACTTGCTAAAATATTTTGCTGCAACTAAAACTGTATGCTATCTCCTTTAGGACATTGATTAAATATTGTTTTATTATTAAAATTTAGACTAAAGTCGGTCATAAAAGCATGCAAGGCCAAAGTTATTCAGAACAAGTTTAATTTAATTATATTGTTACATTATATTCATAAAAACAATAATAAATGCATCAGTTATTTCAACAACTTTAAAGGCAGATAAACTTACCCTCCTTTTTTTGAAAAGCCACATAATTAAAGCAAATACATGAAACATCTCCTGTATGCTATGAAGCTAGTTACCTAACTATCTGGCATTACCACGCAGTGTCCAGCAGATGGCGCGCTTACTTAATAATATCCAACAACACAGACAGACAGGATACCTGCTCACACCCCCGGAAGTTACGGCAAATCGGCAACAAATGAAGTAAAGGGGTGAAATAAACTTTGAAGCAAATTTTCTACCATCTTCTCTGTGGCTGCTCTACAGCTCCACTACTCTGATTCATGCACTGGCTACATCGCATGCACGTAAGCGACTTTCTTACTCTCTGGAGAGATTTAGTTTTGCTAGCAGAAACCTTTAGATGTCATGAATAAATAAAGGACATGCGTAGAGAGTAGAGACAAGTCAGTTCGTGAAGAGTCAGTCTAAAAGTTCATTGGAAAAAGTGCGAATTATTAATTCAGAGACTTTGTGAGCTGTTTATGTCTGCTTAAATCAGTGTTAAACTACAAAGGTGTTTTGAGAACGCATCCTCCGCCAAAACCAGTAGCAAATTTACCTAATATTGATTAACTTGATTAATACTGGCTCTAGAAAAACAAGGAAAACAAAACAAAAACGTGACCATCACGTTATCAAACCTTATGAAATTCGGCTGTGTTTTTTTTACGCAACCCTGCCGACAGACAGACGGAGACATAAACAATCTGGCTTTAGAAATGTCTCTTCTCAGCTCTTTTTTTGATCCACTGTACTGACTTTAATGAGGCCTGGCCTGCTGTTCACTCATTGAAAGTGATAAACAACGTTTCTTGTTATATTTATATGGCTTTATTTCTCCCTACTTCCCACCACGGGAATAAAAAGTGACGCGCAACCAGTGTAGCCAGGTCGCATTTGAAATGAATCAGCTGCATCAGGCAGTTTCACCTTCTAATTTGTAGAGTTTTGCTGCATTTCTTCTTCATCCTTTTGAGTTCTATCAGAAGATGACTCTGCAGAAAATTTTGGGATTGCTTCACTCTTCTTGAGCCAGAAGGCAATCTGAATTGATTAGTTTGCATACCACTTTTGTCTGGCAAAATTTTTGAATAGAGAAGTCCCTTTCAGATGTATGTTCACTGATTTAATCTTCTCATATGTGAATTTTGTGCTTTTAGAACTACTCTTTCATGGCACTTCATGCCAACACAGTTTAAAAAGGGTCATATTTACTACAAATTATACATTTTATTTGAAAGCGCCTTCTCAAAACACCCAAGGACACTGTACAGGCAGATAAAACATTAAAAACAGGAAGCTAAAACAGTAAAAACACAAGCATTAAAGGTACTACTGTGTTGTTCTGTTAACATGGTAAGCTTTTAAGAGTTGAAGGAACCATAAGCCATAATTTGGAAATTAAAATGTTTCCCCCTTCTCACTTGATGTTAGATTTCAGCTCTTCTACAGTTTACAGCCTCCTTTGTCCTGTTTTTCCTTTCATAATGTGCCAAATGGTTTCTGTGGGTGACAAGTTTGGACTGCAAGCTTGTGTAGCACCCACACTCTTTATTTTTGTAAAGGAGCTCCATTGTTGAAATATGAACAGAATGTCCTTCAAGGTTGTCCGGCTGAAATAAAACTCTTTTGAAAAGACATCAGGTGGTTTGGCAGTGATTGTTGCATTCAGGGTAAAATAGACCTTAGTCGCCTCAGTCTCTAACACGTTTGCGTCTTTCCTTCTGAAAAGATCGTGTCCACCTGAGTCGTTCCTTGTGTATACTATCGTGTTACTGACCTGATCCTAATCAGATCAACAGCAAATCACTCACCTCAGTTTCCATTTATTTTTGAGTGGTACACCACAGGGAACCTGCTCTAGCCTTCAAAATTATTGCAGTTGTATCACATCCATATTCTTTACAATAGCATTACTTTGCATAGAGTTGAAATGACCAAGCAGGGTTGTATCGTTCAAAATTAACAGCTCTTAGTTGTAATATCTTAACTTTGAACTCGGATATAAATGTAAAAAGGAGTCTATTCTTTTAGTACCCTTCTTAGAAGCATTTGAACTTATGAATCTGAAACAAATCATTGCCATTGATCGCTTATGATACATACTACTTTTGCTTTTTGATTATGTCACAGTGAAAAAAAAACTGCATACCAGCTTGATGATAATTTGATTTCTGCCTCTTGTTTTCTAGAAAAATGTTTCTGTATATCCTTGGACTGGTGGCTGTTTGGTACATCTATCGCTGGTTTAAAGAAACCAAAAGAGTTGCCAACAAGGGAGACAAATATGTGTACATCACTGGTTGTGACTCTGGATTTGGTAATAACCTGGCCAAAACTCTGGACAAGCTGGGCTTCCGCGTGGTTGCAGGGTGTTACACTGAGAAGGGTGAAGATGAACTGAAGAAGATCTCCTCTGACAGACTGACGACCGTCTCCTTGGACGTCACCAACTCTGAAAGCGTCACCAAAGCAGCAGCTTTCATAAAGACTTTGGTTGGAGAGAAGGGTAAGTGGATTTCTCCAAAACAAGACCTGCTTTTTAAAAGTGATTTGAATTGATCTAACGTACAAGAACTGATATGAGGAGGCAGATATACCAGTCTAGACCAGTCTGACCACGAAACCACTAAAATAACAGCCTTAAGCAGTGCGACTGATGCAACTTGTGAGTGATGTAAAGCTCTTTCATGTGTAATCTTTCTCATCTGTGTATTTGTCCTGTTGTGTTGCTTCAGGCCTCTGGGGTGTTGTGAACAACGCTGGAGTCGCTATCCCATCCGGTCCCACTGACTGGCTCACTATAGACGATTACAAGTCCATGCTGGCTGTCAATCTGAACGGCGTGATCGCTGTGACGCTCAGCGTTCTCCCCCTCATCAAGAAGGCTAAGGGCAGAGTGGTGAACGTTGCCAGTGTGTTTGGGCGCATCAGCCCATTTGGTGGCCCTTACTGCATATCCAAGTATGGAGTGGAGTCCTTCAATGACAGTCTACGGTGATGTGACACTTTGCTAATTTTTTAAAAAGATGCTTTTAATTTCTCATGCGTGCACATCATCTTGACATTGCAACATCACATTTTGTGTTTCAGCATAAACATGGCACCGTTTGGAGTCAAAGTGATGTGCATTGAACCAGGCTTCTTTAAAACGAGCGTAACTGATACAGAAATATTGAAGACACACTTGAGGAAGCTCTGGGACAGATTACCTCAGGATGTGAAAGATGACTACGGGCCCACTTTTCTGGAGACTTGTGAGTTTTTGCAACTCTGTTAACAAATAATTTGACTTTTAGTCTCTTTAATGCTTTTATTGATCCTTTTTGTGTTTTTGAGTTAAAACCCTTACAGACTTGCTTAACTCATTGTGAGTTTTGTTTTTTTTTCATTGTGAGGAGTAAAAGCCATGGGACTGTCTATCAGCAGTATCTTGAGGTGTCAGCTTATTGTGAAACCTGTTCAGAAAATGTGTTTTCTCACAGCCAAGCATGCCTTCAGAGGCTAAATGTAAACTTCTGACTGTACTCATCTGACAAATCTTTTTTCACTTGTTAGTTTATTTCCCTTTAAGCATATCAAATGAAAATGAAAGAGAATTTAAGTGTTTACCTAAAACAAAAAATGTGGGAGGTGCCAGCTTAAATAATGGGCTGTCCTTGTCGTATCTGCAGAGGCCTGGCCTATTTTTCATTTATCAAGAGTAATAACATGTTATATTCCTATTTGTTGCCCCCCATTCACCCACCGTAGAGCTGGCTCACAGTGGAAACGTATCAGCTGTAGAAAAACAGGAGGAGTCATTCATCAGGCAGCAGTCTCTGCAGTAGATGTCTCCAACCTTTTATGTGCTACTTTAAACAGTGAAAGCACCACAGAGCTTCTCATGTTGAGCAACTTTTACTTGATCCTGTCTGCCTGTTCATGATGGCTGCATTGATATAAATTTCGAAGATATCAATGCCAACGTTGGTATTGATATCAATTGATACTTGTGTGACTATATAGATACTTTTATGTAAGGCTTGAAAACTTCAATAAATAAGGAAGAAAGTGTTTTTTGGTATTACAAGGCCCCCATATGCAAAAATCAGCTTCTCTTGCCAAGATAATGCCAAATTCAGACGTTTAAAATGGCACGAGCGATACATTTGTTTCTGTGTACCTAGAGGGGACTTTGCCTGCACCCATATTTAGAGGAAGTTTGAATGTTGGCATGTTTGCCATTGTGTTGCACCACCTCTTCTTTTAACAGCATCTTTTAAGCAGGGGTGGGCAACTCCGATCCTTCAGGGACGACATCCTGCAGGTATGAGGAGTTTTCCTGCTGCAACACACCGTGTGACTTTTGCAGAGCTTGATGTCAAGCTAATGACCCATTGATTGGAGTCAGTTGTGTTGCAGCAGGGAAACTCCAATTACCTGAAGGACGTAGGCCCTTGAGGACCGGAGTTGCCCACCCCCTGCTTTAAAAGTTGGGGAAACCCTGTGTTGTCATTTATAAATTGGAATTCTGGGAGAGATCTGAGTCAAAACTTCTCAACTTGTCGTGGCAGTGCAAATTCTGCAGGAGTCGTGCAGTACTTCACTACAAGCATTGCTCAAATGGCGCAGGTCATCCTCAGACCAAGGCTGGCAAAAGAAAAAAGTGGGAGGCACTTATAGTAATTCCTACATGTTTATCCGATTTGGATGTAAATACCCTCAAATTAAAGCTGAAAGTCTGCAGTTACAGCGCATCTTGTTGGTTTCATTTAAAATCCATTGTGGTGGTGTATAGAGCCCAAAACATGAGGATTTGCCATCGATGTGCCAATATTTATGGACCTGACTGGAGTTGCCATGGCAGCTGAGTCATCCTAGACCCTTAATGCAGCAATACATTCCTTAAAGATTTCAGTTTTTTTTTCACTTTTATTAAAATTAAAATTTAAGTATGTTTTTAGTACTTTCTCTGACATTCTGTCAGGATGACTTTCTGTAGATTAGCTGTATTTGATGCATTTATTTGCCTTTTTTTTTTTTTACAGCCCTGGAGCAGCTGGATGAGAGGTTCGGACAGTTGACTGACGGGGACCTGATGAAGGTGGTTAACTGTATGGAGCACGCCATCTCTGCCGTTCACCCTCGCTATCGCTACTCCCCAGGATGGGATGCAAAGTTCTTCTGGTTGCCCATGTCGTACATGCCAACTTGCATCACAGACAGACTGTTCCTTAAATATAGTCCCAAACCCCAAATATCTGTGCTGTAGTTTCTGTAACGTCAGTAACTGGAGAAACCTTTTCAGCTAATCTGAAGCCCATTTGTTTTATTCTTAGTTCAGTAAATCTGTCTCCGTCCATCATCATGTCAGCTTATCTTCTACTACTGGGGTCATACATGTGAGACAATGAGTTCCTTTAAACCTCAAGTTTTATTGCAACTATTAGAAACAAGAGTCAGTGTTGCCTCTATTAACTGGACATTTTTTAGTTTAAAAAGACCTTCCAGACTAACATTTACTGTATTTGTCATGAATATTAAACAGACAACAGCTTGCTACGTAACCTTTGCTCAGAAATGTTTTCAAAGTTGATTGGATCCTGAAGGTAAGTGAGGTTATCAAAACCAGGAGTCATGTAATCTTGTTTAGCCGATTACACAACCCCATGCCGGTGAACCATTTACCCCCGCCTTTATATCCATTATGGACCTTGACACTGCCGACACAAAGCATAACTTCACCTGGAGCTTTGAGGTTTTAAGTGAGGATCACCAGTTCAGTCAGTTCATCTGAACGGTGGAAGGTGAGGCAGCTGCTGCATCTAAACAGCTGTAATCATGGTATGTTCACATTATTATTATTATTATTATTATTATTATTATGCTGTATGCGATGGTGCTTTATTCAGACTTGTTTGGCTTTTATGACCAGTTATTGAGACACAGACTGACAGCAGAGGATTAATTGAAGATTAAGTTGGGGGTTTTCTTCTGAACAAATCTTGTGTATTGAGATTTGATGCCATCTGGTGGTTGAGTGAATATACTCGCATTAAGGGATCAATTTGCCCCCATCTTGCATTTTATTTTATTTTATTCAAGATCAGTGTGTCTGTTAAAGCTAAATGAAATGTTTCTGTATTTTGGCATCACAGATATTCTGCACACAGAGCAAACCAGGTTTACTTATTTTCTGTGTTTGTATAAAAGACATTAAAGTAAAAAAAATCTGTAATTTCAAGTAAATCTGTGATATCCTGATGCCCATTCCCGACGAGAAACTGGTTTACAAGTTTACCTTTCAGATACATTAGTCCAAAAAAACCCATTAAAATCACAAATAGTTATTTTTCTTGAGGAAGGAAATGGAAATGGAGTGTGCTTTTTTATTCTTGTGGAATCCTGTAACATTCAGGAGCATTTTATATAAACCAACTTGATGTAATAGTTTAATATAAGCAATGACTTTATGTTTTGAATGTAAAATTCTAGCTGGTTTCTATAGGTGTCAAATAAAGTGGAATTAAAACAATGTGTTGCTCTTGAAATTTAGAAAGTAGGATTAAAAGATGGAAGTACTTAAATTCCTCAAAATTTTCATGAATTTAAGTAAATATAAAGGTATTTAATTTTCTTGTTCTATTAATATCCTTGCATTGGTTTAACATTTGCTGTTATAACACAAATGCTTCGCTGTAATTAGTTTCAACAGGACTGTAAAAGACTAAATTAAAGCCAGATATACAAACAGCATTGTGTGTGCATTATCTAAATTAATCCAGCAGGGGGCCCTGGACTTTAACTTATCTGTGATGTAACACAGTTGGGAATCTTCACATTTTGGTGAAACAGTTCATGAATTTAGAAGCTCTCAGTTACGGAAAGTTGAAATTACGAATGTTATTCATTAATGAAGTCGATAAAGTTCATTAAAACAGGAGCAGGCAGAGTAAGTATGGAGCTATTCATGCTCCGGACTGGACTTCTGAAATTCATTTCATGTTTCTTCACTCAGGTGTCGACAAATGATCTGACAGCACATTTACTTGAAGTAAGCATCACTTCATTCAGCGTTGGCTTCTGCTGTGTTAATCATCCTTTATATAAATGGAAAAAAAATACGATTAATGTTTTCATTAATATCCTCCATTTGCAGTCCAGTTGTAATTTTTGTGTCTTAGGTTATGGTGTCCCATCTGGCCTTAACCTGTGTTTTACTTCTGGCCATTTTCGCTGCCATCCGCTGGTACATCAGAGATTCCTACAAAGTTGATGGATACAGTCAGAAGCATGTGTTCATCACGGGGTGTGACAGCGGCTTTGGGAATCTTTTGGCCAGACAGCTGGATGGAAAAGGTTTCCACGTCATAGCAGCATGTCTCACGGAGAAAGGTGCAGCAGATCTGGCAGCAGCAGCCTCCCCCAGACTGAAGACGCTCCTGCTGAATGTTACAGACAGCGCGAGCATCAGGAGTGCGGTGGAGTTTGTGAGCAGAGAGGTCGGAAAGAGAGGTGAGCAGGGCGGACAGTAGGGGGTGTACACTGATAGGGTGCCAGTCAGAGTGAAGCACTGGGAGAGATAAAGGCAACCTGGACCATGCTTTCATCAACCCATCATCCTCCTGCTGATGTTATTAGTGCGCACTCTTTTTTAAAAATAGGAGGATAAAATTATCTCAACCAGAGACAGTAAAACGTCTTCAGACATACTGTAAATTCTAACTACAGATAAAAAATATTATCTGGAGTTTATTGTACTGTAGATTGTTAAAGATTTGTAGCTACACAGAGTGATAGCCTATTTGCTGGGACAAATTGTTTGTACTGATAAGCAAAGGAGCATTCCATTATTTGGACACCCTTTTGGGAAAAACAGTAATAGTTTATTCAGAGAAAAATGAAATTGTGACAAATGTCACAGGAAACAACAACTTTTCTAAGTGTGAAACTTGTAATTGAAAATACTAAAAATGAGAAATGGGATTGATTTTATTTTGAAACAGAACTGGAACGAGGGTATGTTTGTATGGCATCATTTCTTCTAACAGCACTATAACCAAAGAGTTGCCAGGTGTCTGAAAGACCTTTAATGGTATATTAATACATATTTCAGCTTTTTTTTTTTCTTTTTTTTAAAAAATTTGGTTGACATCTGAAATGCAGTCTCTGTTATATTACTGACCCACAAATTTCCTTGTCTAAAAAGATATAGTGAAAATACAGAAGAAAAAAAATCCAGCTAGGGTTTAAATCAGCCACCTGCATAGTGATTAAGCATTAACTGGGCTTCACAAATGTGCAGCTCACACGTCTTGTGCACTAGCGCAGTCTCAAACAATTAGAGAAGCTGGCTTTAATTTTTTTTTTCTTTTTTTAATGAAGCACATTTTTACTGTTATCTTCTGTCAGGAATCCTGGTGCCAAAGTGGCAACCACTTCTCTAGAAATTTTGAGAGGAAGACATTTTAATAAATTTGAATTTGGTTTTTATATATATTTTTTTAAAAAAGCCTTAAATAGCACACCAGCAAGGATGATTATTCTGCCTGCTTTCTCTCTGCAGGTTTGTGGGGGCTGGTGAACAACGCTGGAAGGTCAATACCTATCGGCCCAACAGAATGGATGCAGTTAGAGGATTTCACAAAGGTCTTAGACGTAAATCTGATTGGAGTCATTGATGTGACTCTGCAGTTTCTGCCTCTTGTGAAGAAAGCCCAAGGAAGAGTTGTAAATGTAGCCAGTATTCTGGGGAGACTCTCCCTCATTGGTGGAGGATACTGTCTGTCCAAATGGGGAGTGGAAGCATTTTCCGACAGTCTCAGGTAGCAACACAATAAAAGTATATACACATGTTCATAAAATGAAGAAATGCTGTTGGTGTGTTTAGAATTTAAAAAAAAAAGAGTAGGCCCCTGTAAGTACATTTTAGGTTGAAGACGGCAGTCTGAATTTATATGAACCCATAAAAAACAGAAGGATCATTTTAGAAAACTGACTTTGTCTTTGCAGGAGGGACATGCAGCACTTTGGTGTCAAAGTAAGCATCATCGAGCCCGGTTTCTTCAAGACGGCTGTGACCCGTGTGGATCTCATTAATGCTGACCTAAAACGGCTGTGGACCAGCCTCCCCCAAGATGTTAAAAACTCATATGGAGCTACATACTTTGATGACTGTGGGTAAAATAGCAGTGATATAAATCAGCAAAGGGGTTAAACATAAAGTAATTCTTGTTATTTGTTTTGTCTCTCAGATGTGAAAGCACAGGACTTCTCCATGGGCATCCTGTGCAGTTCAGATATCTCCAAAGTGACCAAATGCATGGAGCATGCGCTGACAGCTTGCTTTCCCCGCACATGTTATGGAGCAGGCTGGGATGCTAAGCTTCTCTGGCTCCCTATGTCCTACCTTCCTTCGTTTGTGGCAGACTTTGTGATCAATGTGCTCCTCCCATCACTGAATGGTGCAGGAAAAATCTGACCAACCAATATTTTTTCCCACCACTGTTAAAAACCTTGTGTTAGCATGTCCCTTTTCTTGTCAGCAGTCTTTTCATATGATAATAAAATGAAATATATTGTAATAATGAAGTAAAAAGCGTGAAAACTGTCTTACAAAATAGCAAATTTATTCATTCATGTCTCAGCAGCGGCAATTTCATTCACATGAGCATGTTCTGCATGATCACAGATAGTTTTTATTTGTCCTCATTATCATACAAAATAAATCAATCTATAAAGAATTAATCCACTTTTTTTTGTTTTTTTTTTTAGAAAATGTTTACATCTGCATCCTCAAGTCACAAGTCGCTGTTTGCGATTATCAGCTATGTATCCATGAAACACACAGACATGTTCAAGTACCATTCCAAACTATTTTGGCCATTCCAGTAAAAACAATCATGTTGATTCAAAGTCAGATGAGTGTGATTAAGTACAAAAGTATGCTTTGCACACATATTTAAGCTTGTGATCCTCTTTATAGCAGAGCACATATCACTGAAAGTTAATAGAATCAGCTAAAATTCAATTTCTTTAAACGTTCTTTCATTTGTCAGCCCTGAAATGAGGTATATAAACATGCAAGATGAAGTAAATACATCTTCAGTTTAGTTCAGTGGCATTTTTCTCTAATAAGCTCTGATCATATAAGAACTGTACATTCAAAATGCAGCTCACCTTTTACGTATATGTGTGATATTGAGTTTATGTTCAACTACTTCATATCTAATGTATTTCAGATATTTCTGACAATCCTTGTGTTCAAATTTACAAATATACAACATATTTATTAACATTTCTATCAGCAGCTTCAGTGCAAAGACATACATATTGTACATCATAATAAAGAAAAACAACACAAGAATTGGCATAAGAAATGTCAGAAGGCATAGTCAAAGAAGACATTTTTTATCTTCATTCTATAAAGATGTATTTCTCTGTCCTAAAACAATTTGAGTTTTGTACACAGGCTGCATAAAAAAATAAAATCTGTGCAAAGTGTGTCTTTTTTTTTTTTTTTTTTTTTTTTACAATTCCCAACAGTGAGAGAAGGGGTTATACGTCACTGTCCTCTTTAACAAGGTTGACCGTATCTTTAAAACTGTCCTCAGTTGGTGAGAAGGTGCTGGGACGATCCCTCTTCTGGGATTTGGCAGGGGGGACAAACGGAGACGGCTCAGGGACAGAAGAGTCCCTGCTGCTTTCAACAGGCTTTTCATCCTTCATCTGTAAAACAATGCAGTTTGATGTCAGTAATGATTTTCAGAATGATGTCTTAAAAATAGCTTTTGTGCTCAAAACCTACCTCTGAATATGAAGGATTTTCAAAAGTGGTGCTTGGCTTTAACTTTCGTTTGAATAAGCTCCACTTTGACTCCTGACAACAAACACTGTTAGTGAGCTGGCAAACCTCAGAACTGATTTAGATTATATTCAGTAATGTGTATATTGCAGTAGATACCCACCTGAGCGGGCTTGGTGCTGACAGAAGATGTGTTAACAACGCCCACACTCTGATCTCCACGGTATGCCGGGTTCACAAAGTTGTTCTCCAATTGCTCACCAGTCACATTAACAGTCACCTGTTCATAAGCAAAGATGATGTGTCATCCCAGTTATCATAAATGTAGTTGAAGGTGATACTGTCAATGTTGAAGTTTGATCAAAAATCCAAGTAATTATCAAGGGGCCCGTGCAGACCTGTACAGTATGCAGATGCAGATTCCAATGCATAGAATAAGTTGGAACAAGAATAAATATGTTCAACATTAATTCAGTTTAAAAAATGTGAAAGGATAACATTATAAAATCCTATATTGAGATTGAAGGCTGTTTGTAACCATCAAATGACAATGTATATTTTGTTTACATCCTGTGGATTGTGATAAGGGTTTTGTTTGAAATTTGGGATGTAGCCTATACTGCACAAAAGTGCGAGCTTTTGTAGGAATTTGATTTATAACATGGCAACCTTTTGATTTTGTTTAATTTGTGATGTTTTGAGGGGTGAACGAGGGGTGAGCCTATTCTTTTTCTGACACTTACTGTATATGGTGTCTTTTTTTTGTTTTTTTGTGCTTTGTTTGTTTTTTCCCAATGTTCACAATGTCTGAATGAAAATAAATAAACTGAAACTGAAACTGATGATGAAAAGTTAAAGACACATCCCGTAGCTGGGCAGGCTTTCTGTTTGTGTATCTTTAACAATGTGACTATCAAACTGATTTTGGAGTTTCGGGAAAACCTATTATGGATTAGTGATTCTTATCCATGGATCTAAAGATAATTTCTGGACGTCACTAGATGGGTGTGGAGAAAAGTAAAATAATACTAAAAAAAAATAGCACTTTTCATACCATTATACAGTCATTACACAGTATTACAATCTGCAGCAGTGGTGTAATCAGGGTAAGATATTTTACTGAGCTCTTTCGTGGGAAAAATGAGTCTTTGATCATAGGTGGGGGTGGCAACCAATAGTGTGATTTGACAAGAGAACCACTGTTTTATTTTCATTTATTCAAAGTGGTTATGTAGCTAAAATTCCTGAACGGAAATGCTGACGTGTGGTGCTAGCAATGATGTTTTCTCTTTGAACATATGCAACAGTGTTCCTGTTTTCTTTGATCTCAAGTCTTTACTCTCCATGTATAAATATGACATTGTTGCTCTCATTCACTTGAGTTTCTCTTTGCTTTTGTCAGCAGATTTGCCTGCTTGTTTGCACTTTCCTTTCCTCTGCACTTCCAACAGATCAAGGCAGATGGCGCCCATTCATGAGTCAGGGCCTGCTGGTAGTTTTTCTTCCTGTTTTCTTCCTGTCCATGCTCAATACAGGGTATTCTTGAAAGATTTAGTGCAATCCGTTGGTTTCCTTAGCTAGGCAAATATTTGTTTTTGTTTGTATGACTTGAATTAATATGAAAACAATTAGAAGTGGATTATACATAATAGTCAAATGTTATTGTGGATCAGACAGGACCTTTAAAAGTGTCTTGAGATGACATTTTGAATTGGCACATCAAAAACAAAGCTAAATTAAACTGAATGTTGTGTGTCATAAACTTGTATGACTTGAGAATGAAAATCATATATTTGTGAGTACCTGTGTGGCGTGAATGACAGCTGGATCACTGGTCACAGGAGGAGTGGCATACAGCGGATTCTCAAATGTGATTGGCTGTCTCCCCGCATCAACAGCAAAATTATCATCCTATAGGAATATTATATTGGTGAAAATGGATTTACAGTCTTTGTCAATTTTTAAACCACACCGGCTTCATTCATCTTGCAATCCCATAAAATTCTGCTCATGCAAGCAGTTCTTAAGTTTTTGTTGAAGATTAAACAGAGTAAATAAATACCACAAAATGACTTGTTTGTCCAAAAAAAAGGAGCCAAAAATGCTGATAAGAAACTTAATGAGACTTGGAACACCATTAACTAGGATGTTTATCACCAGGACTCACCATCTGCATGGCCGTGTCAATGAATGACACTCCAATGTGTGATGGTCCAAGATCCACATTATCACCGGACCGAAACGTCACCCCGTTCCCAGTGTCGGCTGACTTCACGAGGCTACTGAGACTGAACAAAAACAAATTGCTCCAACATGAACTCTCATATGAATACTTTACTCTGAACTTTAGTAAGTTGTATTGAATAAGAAAAACACAGGATGATTAATACCTAGGAAGTTTTGGCATGGAAGGGATGAAAGATCCTGTTCGTTTATAATTGAGGAAAACCCCAACAGCTAGAGCTCCAGTAATCAAGATGATGATGACAGCCAGTAGAACAGCCACAGCTGAAGATAAAACGATTTTCTTATGAGACATTTTTATTAAGAAGCAGATCATTAACAGCTCGACAATTTTTTCTTGACAAGTCCATTACTGGTCAATAATTGTGGATGATCACTTTGTTTACAGAAGTTAAACTTTGATAAATGTCTATTAGTGCTGTTGGCCAATTATTAAAGGAAAGCAATTTTAATGAGCCCCAAGAGCTGCTGAGACTTAGTTTTTAAAGCTGTTTTTTAGGTCTAAGCAAGAAGTGTGCCCTCAGTCTGCGGCAGAAAAAGGAACAGCTCATGACTGTGACAGTGCAGCAGCTCTCAAATGTCCAACACTGCATGTATGAAGTATCCCCCTTGGTTTTTAAGGAAGACAAAAGATCTTTAAAAAATGATGAAAACACATTAAAAATGTCCAGTTGTCACAACTAAAAATAAGAGAAAAAAAAAGTTGAATTATTGTACCTGTTCCAGCTGGAGCACCCTTTGACTTCCCCATCTCACAGTAGCTGCCCACATAGCCATATGGACATCTATACGTCATAGTAACACACAATGCAAGTCTTTAACACAAGAACAACTGACCGCACATTTAAAAGAGATGGAAAACCAAACATCGATGAAGTAACTGACAACAACTGACGGACAGTCAAGTGCATCTAAACTCACTTGCACTTGGGTAGACCCCCTTCATCAGTGTAGCAGGTTCCACCATTCATGCATCTGCATGCAGGGGGCATTGCAACAGGAGGCTCAATGGCTGCAGAAGCAAAAGCCAGGCATACAGAGGATCAGCAAGCACAACAATAAAATCACAGTCTCACAAAACCATTCGGGAACAGCCAGGCATATGTGATTGATGGATGGATTCATGAATGCAAAAGTAGATACCACATCACTATTAACACAAGGGTGCAGTCAGTACAAGCGGTTAGACTGTAGTTGTTTACCTGCATCGCATTCGCTGGAGTCGATACTCATTGGAGGTGAGCCCTGGGGACAGGCACATGTGTACCCACCAGGTCGGAGGAGGCAGAGGTGACTGCACACATTCTTACAAGGGTTGGGCACTAATGGGGACAGAGTAACCATAACACCATGAGCAAAAGATAAATTGTATTGTTACTGAGCGTACTATGACCTGAGCTTGCTAAATGATGCATCAACAAATCTATAGAATTGATGAGAATGATCAGAAACCCAAAAGACATAAGATGTGTTATATTTTTCAAGGACCAAATCTTTTGTGACAGCTCCATATGTCTGCATCTAAATAACTCCCACTGACTGAAGCCTCTTAAAGTTATAGAAATCATATGCAAGCTCTCTAAAATTTTTATTTTTAGCTGATCTCAATAGAGCTCAACCTAAAACAGGATGTCTCTTTACAAGATTATGGAAAACTAACAATTTGATTGGTGGTGAGGTGAAGCAGAGGCCAATGAGGTACCCATATATTTTAGGTGCTAATTAGGGATGTCCCGATCTGATCACGTGATCGTAAATCGGATCCTTAACCCCCACTAACTGCAACTGGGGAGCAGTTAGTGGGGGTTAAGGACCTTGATCAGGGGCCCACAGTGGTTTAACCTTAGTGCCACACCAGGGAGTCGACCCCAGGTTGCCCGGTCCAAAGCCCTAGCCTAGCAAGCCAGTCTGACTAACACCATGTATGAGATACATGGCAAGTCAGTCTGACCGACCGCAGTTGGAGGCTGATTTTAAATTCGAGACAAGAGGCGGGACTAACAGGAACAAAGTAAACTGAAGAGAACCAATTAGAGAAACACAGAAGTGATGCAAATAGAAAGGAACCTGCTCAGTTTGGTTGTCAGTTTGTAGTCTACAAGATGACATGAACAACAGTCTAGCAAAAGCTCTAGTGAATGATTTGTGTCGCTCTTGTCTTAAAAACCTGAGGCGCATGGTGTAATTTGTAACTCTATACTTATTTTTTGAAGACACCAATGCACCGAAATGTCCAGATCGTACAACAAAGTCCTGTCTCCTGCGCTGTGAATGGTCTGGTCAATTTTTTACAGAGTCTGGCCATCCACTGCAAGTAGCCAGACAGTTTGCCATGTATCTCATACAGAGTACACGGCGCTAGTCAGACTACCAGGCTACCACTGCCCCCCCCAAAATCAGGTTTGGTCAGGTCTGATTTAGGTTTTCTGTATCTTATTATTATAGCTTCCACTTTGAAATAGGTCATTTTATTCTCGGTGAGGGGTTAAGGTGGCATGAATAATAATATTTACATTAACATCCCTCTGTAAATTCTTCTGTGTTCTGACCTGACTGGTTGTGCCGATGCTCCTGGTAAATACGGACTTGTGTAAGCCAAGGGTTGATGGTTAGAACTTTGACTTTATTTCCTCGTCCAAACTTGTTTGTCTTCCACACTTCACCTTTTTCTTTTGTTGTCCAGTACACGTGTCCCTCAAAGACATCAAGACTATATGGCTGTCCAATATCTGGTACACGGGGAAAAAAAATGTCATCATCACACATTTAACTCTTTGATTATAAATAACTAAACCTGACACTTGTATATAAACTGCTTGTCTGTCCCTACCTCCTGATATTACAATCTTTCTGTCTGTGCCATCAGGTTTCATAGACTCGATGATGTTTTCCTTGGAGTCACACCAGTAGATTCTGTTTCCATTCAAATAATCCAGAGCCAGACCAGTAGGCCAGCCAAGGTCCTCCTCTTTCACCAGCACCTCTCGATGCTGACCATCCATCCACGCCGACTCTATTCTAGGTTTCTTTCCCCAGTCTGTCCAGTACATCATCCTGCCCACAGGTGATAACAAAACTAGCTCAGTTTGTACACAAAACAAGCACAAAGATATTCCACGTTGTAAAAAACAAATGTCTTCTCAAAGAAAAGCTATACCCGAGAGAGGGATTCACAACAATTGCAACAGGCTGGTCAAGGTCAGTGTGGATCAACCACTTCCTGTACCGCCCATCCAGTTTGGCCACTTCAATTCGATTGGTCCCTGAATCTGTCCAGTAAATATGCCTGTGAACAGTAATTCAAAACACCAAGCACATGTGAGCAAGACTTACAGCAACTCTTCAGAAACATGAAGCTGCAATCATGCTCACTTACCCGCCAACCCAGTCCACAGCAATGCCATCAGGATTAGCGATGTATCGCAGATTTAGGTCCACTTCTTTTACTGGGTTGTTGCCGTAATCATTGAATGTGGTCATATAGGCACGTTTGATAGAGCCAAACTGAGATCCCCGACCCCCAACTGTCCAATAGACAACACCTACAGCACACAAGAGAAAGAATCATCCAGTCTTGGAAAGTCTGTGTTTTCTATAAATACCATGGATAACAAAAACTTTAAAAGCTTTTGAAAAGTAGACTCACTGAGGCCTTCACCCTCTGGATCCCACAGGTAGTCCAAGGCTTGGATGTGCTCGGCATTGTCCACGTAGTCTGAATACTGCTCAGAGGTCAGGTTGAAACGACGGATGCGAACGTTGTCTGGCAACAGCAGCACTGGTGGGTTTCCTGTGCAAACATTGATTTGTGGTAAGACTTGTTAGCACTTTGAATTCAAAGCTTGTAACACTGACAAAGCATTGAAAACGTATTCAAAGAATTTTCTTCTCCAAGCTCTGACCTTGAGCGGCACACTCGGTCCCATGCGGCTCACCAAAAGATAGAAAGCCTTCAGCACAGAAGCACTCATAGCTTCCCTTTGTGTTTTTGCAGTCCTGAGGACACATTCCATACACCTCACACTCATCTACATCTGTCCAAGGAGGAGGAAGAAGTGACAAGAGACAAAACATAAATTGCATTTCCAAAATACTTCTGTGTAAGTGTTTGTTGAATTTGTAGTTTACCTTCACAAGAGTGTCTTTCTGTGGCTCTGGGCTTGTAACCGGGTCTGCAAGAGCAGAGGAAGCCTCCGTCTATCAAGTCTGTACAGTTGTGTTCACACATGTTGGTACTGCAAGTGTGTTCACTGCCATGGTCTGAAGTAGTGGGAAAAGAATACATATTTAAAAAATGTAGCAAAGCAATTTGGCACACACAGACACAGAGGCAACGTATGTAACATTAGAATCACAGTGTGCATCATCATTATGGTGGTAAACTAATACAGAAGAGCCTGCAATAAGTAGAGAACAGCGATAAGTCTGTCACTCACTGTAAATATCAAACAGTTAAAAAGTTTACAATCTCACAAATAGGATATATTAAGCAATATTAAAAGAACTAATTGAAAAATATCAGGGCAAAAAAATTAGCTGTGTTCACAATCACATAAGTGAGCGTTTTGTCCTCATCCCCTGTTCTAGCGCCATGTGGATCTAGGATACAGATATATAGACACAATCTATAGATCTAAAGCAAAAAAACATTCTAGTGTTCATTTAAATAGGTTTTCTTGTAATTTCATAAAAAAGTTCTTGTGTTTACAGGAGGTTTATTGTAAATAAAGCAATATTTTTTCAGAATGAGCTGATCCTGAAATGACTTTATGATCGCTACTAGAACCATCTAGCAGTGAATAAGAGAGGCTGCAACTTCTTCAGACTTTCAAAATATTAACAGGAATCAGATCAGTATCTTTGACACCTCAGACAACGTGAAGAAACAACATAATTTGAACCTCTGCAGATGACTGCCATCTTGTTACCCAAACAGATATGCAAGATTAAACATACTAAAGCAGATGATAGTATTCTTGTGGACATTTGGAGACCCTTTGGTTGGATGAGACGAACATAACTTAGTTTGACTCAGATAGGCCAGGAACAGTCCCATCTCTACAGCATCATAAGGCAAGTCCTGATGATATCAGGTTTTTCTATATTTTAATTAATAAGTTGTTGGGTTTTTTTGTCAGTATTACTTACGGCAGCCAAGCTCATCTGATTCGTCTCCGCAGTCATCATAATCATCACAAGCATACTGTAAAGGGATGCACTGTCCATTACTGCATTTGTATTCATCATCTGAGCAAGGCCCATGGGTTGGGGTTTGACCTGAAACAAAAGAAAACACACCTCAAAAAAAAAAAGCTGGAGATTCATACAGTCTTAGTTGTGTCGTCTTTGAAGCTGTACTCACAGTTTTCCTGCTTCTCATCAGAGCCGTCACCACAGTCATCAAGAGAGTTACACAGCTCGTGGCTGTAGATGCAACGATTGTTGTCACAGCGGAAACGAAAGGGAGCCTCACACTCAATGTCCACTGTGGATAAACCAAAACATTCAGCTTAACATCAACTTCAAGGCAACTTTAGCAGCTACAAAAAATGTAATTTGCTGCAGCACAAAATAGTTAAAATGCTGCTTGATGTAATTCAGAAGCATAAAAAGACAGTAATATTGACTTTGTGTGTTCTGGTCTTAAATAAGTGTGAGGTGTAATGTCACTTCTTACAGCAGAGATGCAGCTCCTCATCTGAGTTGTCACCACAGTCGTTATCTCCATCACATTTCCAGTGAGGCTGGACGCAAACATGGTTCTTGCATTCAAACAGGAAGGGGGGGCAGTATGTGCCATTGGGAAAACGGGTTGCTGAAAGTCAAAACCATGATGTTAAATGAAATCTATCACTGAAGCACCTGAAAACTTAACACCAACCTCATGAAAATCAATTTAACAAAAATAAGGAGAATGTAAAGAATAATTTCACAGCATTCAATTATTCTACTGAACTGTACGCAATGGCATGTGAGTCACTCACGACATGATGTTTCATCTGTGTAGTCCAAACAGTCAGCATTCCCATCACATTTGAATCGTTCTGCAATACAGTGTCCACTGCCACACTGGAAGTAGCCAGGATGGCAAGTCCTTAACTCTGAAACCAGCACAAAATATAAAAAATGGTCACATACTGAAGTACCATTTTATGCAGCGGGATCTACTTGGCTTGATGCCAATTAAGAGTTATTTATCAGCTCAATTAAGTGCCTAAAACTAACTGTTTTCCTTGTCACTCTATTAAATCCTTTTTATTACAAAAAATTCCTCAGGATGTGTGACATGCAGTGAGGCTTGAAGATCTACAACAGTGACCTGTCCTGTACTCGGTGTACGGAAGAAAACTTGTTAGTAGTATTCTCAAAAAAACTCCTTTTCAATATCAGAATGTTGGTGGTCCTGTCTGTCTATGCTTCAGACTTGGAGTTTTATTGCTTCTTTGTGAAGTGCAACCCTCCGTTACTCACAAACAGCCGATCCAGGGCCAAAACAAAGAGCCTCCACTTACCACAGTCCCTTTCATCCGAGTTGTCCTCACAGTCGTTGTCATGGTCACAGACCCAACGGTTGGGAATGCAGCGCAGATTGTCACAACGATACTCACTCTCTGTGCACGAGCGTGGTGCTGGAAGAGAATATTGCAAAGGCAAAACTTTATCTTTGTAGTTACATATTAGAGAAATGCGAATCCTAAAACCATCAGAACCTTCATTACAATCTTTTAAATGATCTAATGATATTTCTCTAAATCATCTTTAAAGCTTAAAACACTAAATCAAAGAGTCTGAAGTGTTTTCTTCCATTATTTGGCATTTTCACCTCAACATTACACTCCCAGAAGTGATATAAGGAGCAGTTACTTTGCACTGAGCTTATGAGTTTGCTAAAGACAAACTCTCCTGGCAATGGCAGCACAGCAACACGGGGAGCTGCACCACTGCGTTGTAACGTCATAGATTCTCCTTTGAGAAGCTACATCACCCTTATTAGCTGGCATGTTCTCAGACATGTTTATATTCCCCAGGGCAAGGGGTGACAAACTCCTTTACTCCCCTTTTCTGACACACTGAGGACAGCCTGTTTCTCTAGCAGCTGATAAGACTTCCTCTCAACACTCCACTCTCAGCAGAGGTGTCAAGCCTCTTACAAATCTCACAGATGTCTGATAAAACGATTGCAAGACCATTCGCTGCCATCAACACTCTTCTCATTTGAACAATCCAAGGGGGCCGTAGCTCAGTAAAGTGAGACATTTAGATGACACTAAACTCCAAAACAGTAGCAATAATGAGCGTGGCTCACCGCAGCTGCGCTCATCAGAGTTGTCACCACAGTCGTCATCTCCATCACACTTCCATCTCAGAGGGATGCAGTGATGGTTGTCACAGCGGAAGTCTCCGTTAGGGTCACAGGTCACTTCATCTAGTAGAAAAGTCGGAGCGCAATATGTAAAAATGCATGCCAAATGTAACCCATTTGTGCTTTATCCACATAATACCAATAACAGACACCTGTGGTAACTGCAGCCACTATAGACACAACAGAGATGGAGTGAGACATCCTGGAGAGGCTGTTAGTCCATTGGAGAGACAGACAACCATGTACACTCATGTTGATGGTCAATTTAGAAGCACTGATTAACCAAACACGTTTGGAAAAAGCAGAGAAAGCAGGAAAAACATGTAAACCAGGAATCCCGGTTGCTGTGAGATGACAGTGGTGACCACTGTAACACCGTGCTGGTCACAATAATCTCTCCTCCTCCCCAAAACAACGTTTTACACAAAATATGGGAAACCCCTGTCAGTGAATACATCTCTAGTTACAACCCCTTTAAGATCTCTGTAATTAAACTTTGATTATAATTGCATAGAAAAAAGATTTTAGACTTAAAATGACACATTAAGGGGAAAAAAATTCTCAAAACAATTAAAAGTTAAATGACATAAAAAAAAAAAGATTACCGTATTCATTTTAGTGGATTATTCTATCAAGAAAAGAAACAAGATTGTGATACTTAGGAAATTTCCAGCATTGTAACTATTAATTAAAATGTCAGTTTGACATTAAAGGCATCTTTCTTTTTTAATTAAACTGCTGAAATAATAAAGGGAGGAGAGCAGGCTGCCAGAGACAGATGTGTGAGCTCTCCTCATGCCAGTTCACTGAACGTCTGAAGAGGATAAGACTGCAGGAGACGAGAACCACAGACGAGAGGAGTGGAGCAGAGCTGGTCTGAGCTGTCTCTACCACACGGTGCTGGGGGTCAAAGATAGCGTTGTGTTAGCTAGTCCTACCCTCCTAGCCCTCCACCTGGCCCATCTGCTACATTCTTACAGGAAGATTAGCACAGATCTCCCCTCCTGCGCAGGCCCGGCACTAATGGAGTGAGGACCTCTGATAAGAGATGGGAGGGCAGCAGCCAAGTGTGTTTGGATCGCAGCAAGTACAAAGAGACTTATGTGAACCCTGCCCCCACGCAAGGACAGCAGAACAAAACACACATACACATATGTATGTGGACTCAAACCAATGGACAGTTCATAAATCTCTGTTGCTTCCAGGGAGAGGTAAGTGCTGGGGGAGAGTGAGCGGTAAGACGCTCTCCATCAGCGCCTCCCAATACCACAGAGCATAATGTTCCACAGGAGGCTGAGGTGTTGGCTAATTGCCTTTCAGTCACTCCTGAAACAAATGTCTACATTCTTTTTAGTAAGTTTAGATAAATGGAAATGTGAACTGAATAAGCTAGAGGGCATTAAGTGTTATGTATTTGAGTAATTAACTAATGAAAGCTGAAAAGTGTACTTCAGCTCTGTCTCAGAGATGGTTATTGAAAACTCACCACAGCCTTGCTCATCACTGTTGTCTCTGCAGTCGTTGTGGCCGTTGCAAACAGACCACAGCGGCACACAGCGGTAGTTGGTCTTGCAGTCAAATTCTGTATGGTTGTCACATCGATAAGCAGGTCCCACTATGGAGAAAAAAAAACAACTAACAGGGTTGATAACAAAAAACGACTGATTCTTATATATCCATAAAGGTATAATTGGACTTAAAGTCTGAAGTTTTATTGTATTTAATGTAAACCAAATGTTTGACTCCAGTAAGATTAGCCTTCATACAATCTAAGAATGGTAGAGTAAAAATAAAGATGCAATGAATCACTCACTGCACTCTTCTAATGGTTCATCTGAATTGTCACCACAGTCATCATCAACATCACATTTCCAGCTCTGTGGGATGCAGCGTCCATTGCGGCACTTGAATTGTCCAGGGCGACACGTCCTGGTAGAGCAGTGGGCAGGGTCCTCATCAGACTGATCACCACAATCATCCTCACCATCACACTGCCATGACTCAGGGATACACTGCTTATTCGTGCACTGCCATTGGTGGCTTTCACACTGGTGTGTAGCTGGAAAGAAAAAAAGTGATTCAGCTAAGAGAAATATATATCTCAATAAGTATGAGGCCATTGGAAGGAAGTTCTCAAAATGACAAATCTAGACTCGGCAAAACTGTAACTGAAAACCTCCAAGAAGACATAACATATAGTTAAACCCACCACACAGCACAGCGTCTTCATCTGAGCCATCAGGGCAGTCCTGGTTGCTGTTACACAGGAAGTGCGAACTGGTGCAATTTCCATCACTGCACTGAAACTGGCCCAGACTGCAGTGGCGAGGTGGGCAGGTGGAGGGCTCATCTGAGCCATCTCTGCAGTCTCGTTGACCATCACATTTCCACCAGATAGGAATACATCTTTTGAATAATACAGACAAAAGCAAATTAAAAAAGAGAAACTCCGAAAAATCAAACTAATGATTCTCACAATCAAAACAATCAAGAAACCCATGTGAGTTTAGGAGTTAAATGCATCTCTGAGGAATTACTATGTACATCTTCATGTTAGTGTAATTAAACATTTGAAGTAATATATGTCATGTTCTAGATAGGTGTAGACATGTATGAAGAACTTTTTTTTTCCTCCTCAGTTAAAGAAGAGAATAAAAATGCTGTAAAACTTTTTAGTATCAGGGACCTTTCTATAATAGATACCTACATGATCATTAATCTTAAACTAAACCTTTGGAATGAGATGGCTAAGGTCAGCAAGCACTAAACACATTAATAAAATCTTTACAAACCGTTCATTGTTAGCACATCTGTACTGTGTGCTGGTGCACATGGGCAGGCATCGGGTCAAACCTCCTATCTGAACCGTCAGGAAATGGTCCGGACACTCACAGGTGTGCTCTCGGCCCCCGTTACGGATCAAGCACAAGTGAGAGCAGCCTCCATTGTTCACAGCACAGGGATTGTTTACTATCAAAGGAAGAGTCACAGGTAAACAATATCAGCTCACCACAGCTGAGTAAATACAGGACAGCTATTCTTGAGTGTGCTTTTAGTAAAGTTTCAGGGATTTTCAGCTCACCAATAGGCTGTCTGTAAGGATGGCAAACATGAATGTCAAATGGTCTGTGTGTGGTGTTAGCCAGGGCTTCCCGACCGGATCCATCATATTTATTGCCTTTCTCCACTGTCCGTGTGTTCCAGTCCGTCCAATATACAAAGTCCTCAAACACAGTCAATGCAAACGGGTGTGGCAAATTTCCATCATACACCGTATGTCTGTGCTGACCATCTAAGTCGGAGTACCTGAGAGAGGAATTAAATTGTCAAAGGGTTTACCGCTGTCCTTTTACAACAAGTAAAATAAAGAAAAAGGACACTTTCTGATGTACTTACTCAATGTAATTGAGATGAGCATCTGACCAGTAGAGTTTGTCATTGGTGTAGTCAACTGTGATGCCATTGGGCCACTCTATTTTTGTGGTGATGATGGCTGTTTTATTGGTTCCATCCATTCCAACACGACCAATATAGGCTTTGTTTCCCCAGTCTGTCCAATATACATATCTAACAAGGAGAAAAGAAAGTCATTTTAGATATCTATTGTACCTGTATGTAAATCTGCAAATAAGGCATTCTACAGTTTAAAACAAAAACTTTCATTTAAGACAAGCAGGACTGGAACTAGCAATGATGTCTGATTTTTTTTTAATATAAACCCCTGTTGTTTGGTATTTGCAACAGACCTTGACGTGTCTTTAGGTGTCTATTACATTTAAAGATCAGACTACAGCGAAGAATAAAACCATATTCAGTAGCATTTACAGTTCATTTCAGCTTTCAACATATTAGCATGTTAAAGCTTAGATTGCTATATACCATTAGCAACAGAAGACACAATGTTCAATAAACTTACTATACAAATGCTACCTTTATTCCCAGTACAACTAGGGCCTCATCTGGCACAAGGAAATTTCCTGGAACTGATTAATTTATCCAAAATTTACAGATTGAATTAAATAATCTGTTATTGGAATAAATTGCTATAAATAGCCTAAACCTGAACAAGTAACAGTGAACCTATTAACTGGGATGAAAGCTGAGGTGAAAGCCCACAACAAAATTCCTCCAGTGGGATAATAAAGTTAATCTTTAAAAAAGAAAAAAAAAACAATCAGAAATTAATCTCTTTATAAAACTATCATTAAACTTTAAACTTGTTTTGCCAAATGATTGAACTATTATTAGGGATGTGCGTTCCATTTTTTAAAACAGATACCGATAACTGATAAATTTAAACTCCTAAAGGCCGATAACCGATATTGATAACACACATACATACCTAATTATACCAAATCAAAAATTCCAACTGTATGGGGTAGTTTGTGTCTAAAATGAAAGGGGAAAGTGGTTTGGAGGCAGCTTGGGGTCTCCCCTGTGAAACAGCAGCCTTCTTTCCCCAATCGCAATATCTCAGCGAGAAAAGCTTAAAAGTGGGATTTTCAACTTCTGCATGTCTGATCTTAAAAATTGCAACTTTATGGTACATAAGTTATCGGGGTAAGTCGTCATGATATCAGACTTATCGAAATGACATCATAATTTCCCGTTATCGGCCCGATAATTATCGTGCATCCCTAACTATTATTACTGAATTAAAGCATAATAAGAGAAAATGTACCAATAATGACAGCTATAATATTATTTCTTCTGCAATAGCTACTAACATCTGCTGTTATCAATATACTGTGACAGGCATTTTATGAGAACATACTGGTTAATTTCTCACCCATATTTGGGATGCACAACAATTCCCCTGGGGTTTTCAAAGCAGTACGTGCTATTGGAATCCACACAATGTTCAGCCAGTCTCTTGACAAAGCGGCCATCCAGTTCAGATACTTTGAGACAATCCAAGAAGCTGTCCACCCAATAGAGTTTCCGAGCTACCCAATCAACTGCAAGCCCCTCTCCATGCAGAACTCCGTTGACAACCACCTCTCTGTTGCTGCTGTTGAAGGACATCCTTTCTATCACCCTGCGGCTAACATCAATCCAATAGAGGCGCTTGTCGACACGATCAAAGTCCAGAGCAACCACACTAGTCAGGCCTTGCAGAATGAGAGAGTAGGCCTGCCCATCCGTTGACAGGTTCCTCAGATAGTAGCGGTTGCTGAAGATGAGGTAGGGTGAGATATTGCTGTTCTGACGGCAGCTGTGCCCATCTGGCTCTCGGAGGAATCCTGGCGCACACTTGCAGACGTAGGAGCCAACAGTGTTTTCACAGATTTGACTGCACACGCTGGGTGTCTCTGCACACTCGTTAACGTCATCACATGTTTTGCTGTCAGACATAAGGCGGTAGCCGGGACGACATGTGCAGACAAAACTGGTGGGTGTATCAGTGCAGTTATGATCACAATGGTGAATGGATGGGTCTGTGCATTCATTGATACCTAGAGTAAGAGAAAACACAAAATGTAGTGAAAACAGTGACAAGTTTTGGGAATTGTTCGTACACCTTTTAAAATCAGTTGCAACTATCTAACTATTATATTCAAAAATAATGCAGAAAGCAGATGTCTTGGAATTTACCAAGCACACTGAAATTTCCCCTGGATGGTGCATCATACACTGACAACTGATGTTAGAAATATAAAGCTTCTCTCTTACTCACCACATCCTTTCTCATCACTGTTGTCTGAGCAGTCATCATTCCTGTCGCACACCTGGCTCAGAGAAATACAATGTCCATTTTCACATCTGAACTCTCCAGGGGGGCAAGTGGGTGCTGGCGTGTGACACATCTGCTCCAGCTCATCAGATTCATCCCCACAGTCATTATCGCCATCACAGACAAAGTCATGGGACACACAGCGGCCATTCTGGCAGGTGAACTGGTGGGGCTGGCATGGCTGATAGGTGCAGCCCTGCTCATCACTGCTGTCTCCACAGTCATTACGGCGATCACACCTAATTTTTAAAGGTCAGAGGACATTAACCTTGATTTCAAAGCAGACTCATTACAAATGTCATTATTTTAATATTATATATCTAACCTGTAGGAGCTGCTTATGCAGAGACCATTACTGCAGGTGAACTCATTGATACCACAGGATCTGTGTGTGCAGTTTTGATGCTCATCTAATGCATCTGAACAGTCTGCATCTCCATCACACACCCAATCACGTGGAATACATTTCCGTTGAGGTGGTTGGTTGTTCACACAAGTGAACTCTGTGGTCGAACATGTGCGGTTGGCTGGAGAAACAGCAAAATCAGACAGGGAGATTTACAAAATGATAAAATACTATATGATAGTGACATATTTTGAAGATTTAAACATTCCAAACTGTATTCCAAACTGTATTTCCTCCCAGCCGTGACTGGAAATCTTCCATCTAATCTGACTGATTTGTATTGTTTGAAATGAGTCTCCTACAGAGGCTCAAGCAGAGCAGAAGTCTTTAGCTTCAGGCATCTTATTTTTGGAGCATACACTGGTGTGATATAAGAATCTTGATCCCCCCTGAGCCAGGAAGCCAGAGAAAGGAGACATGCACAAAGTAACGAGCGAGGCAGGAGAAATCAGGAATGCAAGTTCCTTGAATTGGAGATCTTGTACAGGAGACTAAGATGCTGGGCATGAACTGCCAGTGTCTCCCTTACAATACTTCCCCATTGATGTGTAGCTAAAAGAGTCAGCATCCTGGACAATAACAGCAAGTGGGGAGCAAAGGGAGGCAAATAAAAGAAGTAGTGGACAACAAGAATGGAGGAAAGTGGGTTTGGGGTGTAAAGACGTGAGATGTAGAAAAAGATATGAAAAGGATTGACATTTTAAAAAAATTATTGAAAAAAGATCAAAGAAAAGCAAAGAGAAAAAGCTGCATACCACAATTATGCCTCTGGTCTTCATCACTCATGTCACCACAGTCATTGTCTCCATCACAGATCCAAGATAAGGCAATACACCTGCCATCATCACAGCGGAACTGATCTGTGCTGCATGTTCTGACCAGTGTGGCTGCAAAACAAATCAGTTAGACTATTTATAGCACAATGCTAAATGCAGTGATATACTAACTGTAAAATATACCACATTCCAGTTATTTTGCATCCACTGTAAATATACGTATATTCATCTGTAAATATGAATCTATTACATTTTTTTTTTCAATTTTCCTATTTGTAATCACCAATTCTCCAGGTATTTCCCCCAAGGCTTTTCAGCTAACAGGAAAGGCACAATACAACACTGGTAAAGCTTTCAAAATAGTCATGGTAACTCCACATTCCCATGCATGGTGAGCTATCTAAACAAAAGCCAAAGTGAGGCTCTGTAACCCCCAGTGGACAAAGAGAGGGGGAGGGGCTGTTTGTCAGAGGACATTGAAGGGCGTCACCACAGAGGAATGCAGCACACAATGGGAGGCCTGACTGACCACATCATCAACAAAGAAATACACCACTGACTTGCACTCTCCGCTACATCACTCACAGGAGTCTCTCACAGATGCAGAGTGGCAGACAGACACCTAAACACAATAACCAAGCAGCTGATAATGGTGTGGGGGCGGCAACACAAAGCCACAAGCCCCATTTTGGGTGTGAGAGAGTTGTGCAACACTCACTGCACGAGAGGGGCTCATCAGAGCCATCAGAGCAGTCCGACCCTCCATCGCAGTACCAGTGGCCGGGAATGCAGCGGCCGCTGGAGCAACGGAACTCTCTCTGGGAACAAGTGGACGCAGCTACGCAGAAGAAGCAAAAGGAACTAAATCACCTGGAAGACTAAGTAGATTCAATCCTGTTTTACAAGGACTATGCATTATTATATGCCTTGTTTGCAGAACATCATAGGTTCAAAATAAATTCTTACAAAAAAGTGAAAAAAAATTCAAACGTAGAGCTAAAATGTTTAAAGAACATACCAAAAAGAAGGGATAATTGCATTTGGTGCTAATCTTATTTTTCCATAACAAAACATTCAAGAATGTAAAAGCTCACTGGTGGAATGATGAAATAAATTACTGTTAATAATGGAAATGAATAAATATCAATGAAATTTGGAAGAGATCTGGGAAATATTTTACATACTCTGTCAGTGATATTGATTTATAAATGACTGTAGTCTCCATTTACTGCTCACCAAATAACAAATGACTAGATTTATGTATGTAAAAACTAAGGATGAGCAAATAACATATAGCAATTTTTGCAGTTATTTGACTGTAACATTTACTACAGACATTTATGATGTTATATTACTGCATTTAATTAAATGTACTTTTCTTGCTGAACTCACCACAATGAGTTGGGCTTTCATCACTCATATCCCCACAGTCATTGTCTCCATCACATAGATATGAACGTGGGATGCAAATGTTGGTAGACTGACATTTTGTTTGCTCTGGCTGGCAGGTTCTCTCAGCTGAAATAAACATATATAAGAAAAATTTAAAAACAAATAAGAACCACTTCGAGTATTTACTGTTTTAAACTTTTGTAACTTCCTATACTCACGGCAGTTTTGCTCATCAGAGGTACCATTGTCATAACAGTTGTTGATGCCATTACAAACATAGTCCTTTGCGATGCAGCGGCCATTGTTACATGTGAACTCTGTGTTAGGGTCACAGGGTCTGAACTGGCAGCCCACTTCATCACTGTTATCACCGCAGTCATCATAGTGGTCACAGCGGTAGTGGTAGGGAACACATCGCCCATTACCACAAGTAAACACTGTGGGCTCACAGGTGTGGAAAGCTGCCAATCAGAATCAAGAACAGGTCAGAGCTCTTGCCAAAAAGAGCAACGGACACACACAATCACTGGAGGTTCATTTTACCTGACATGGCAATAAAGGATGACAGCAACTGTGGGACTGCATGCAAAAACAAGCATGTTGATTTATGTGTTAGAGTTGATTTTTGTCATAAGTTAGTGAAAGAAATTCAATCACAAAGCGCAAGAATACACACCAGCGTAGCTGAAGATTGGGTTATGCCCTAAGAGGGAAATTTGTTAAAGGGGAAAATTAAAAAAAATTGTTAGTATTAGTAAAGATTAAAAAAAAAAAAGAGCTGCAGAGACAAAGATAGACAACCTCTCATTAAGGCATGCAGCAAGACTATAAGGACAGCTATTACCAATAAACATTTAAAAATTACAACAAAGGAGCAAATGCAAATAAAAACATAATTAGTTTAAATCTTTTAAAAACTGTCATACCACACACTCTCTCCAGCTCATCGCTGCCATCTCCACAGTCATTGTCGTTGTCACATTTCCACTGAGCTCGAATACAGCGGCCATTCATACAGGTGAACTGGCCTGGCTGGCAGCGAGTACCATTATCAGGAATACAGTACTTGTTGTCGGCCAGGTACCAGCGGCCCTGCGATGGACACTGACACTCAGCTCCATTAGGTCCTAACAGGACAACATTGTTAAACAGTTTATGCGTGTTTAAGTTACTATAATTATCTTTATGTGTCTCAGAAAAACGTGTCAGCCTGTACCTGGTGTGCAAATGTGGCTGCAGCCTCCATTAAACTGCTGGCAGGGACTGTCACACTGCTGCTGCTTCCTACTGGCCAAAACATGGATGTCCATCGGTCGAGATGGAAGGTTTTGAATCATGACCGTCTGGTCAGATCCATCATGCTTGTTGGCTCGATAGATGCTACGGGTGTTCCAATCAGTCCAGTAGATAAACTGGCCAAACATGGTCATTGCAAATGGGTAGATGGCTGTACTGACAATGACTTCACGGTTGGATCCTGTGAGTGAGGATCGCTCAATCTTCTGTCTAATGGCAGAGTAAATAGCAAAACAGCAGAAGCTTTATAAATACAAGCAAACATGTCAGACATTATAAAAAGCATTTTTCAACAGGAGAACTTTTAATATCTTACAAGCTGGCATCTGCCCAATACAGCCGTTCCTCTTCATAGTCTAGGGTCAGGCCATTGGGCCACACCAGACTGCTGTTTACAATCTCTGTTCTAAAGTTTCCACCTAAAGTTGCTCTCTCAATCTTCGCATGAGTCCCCCAGTCCGTCCAATACATGTACCTATTTAACACGGAAAGAATAATTTACAAAAATCTAGTTTAGTCTCATGAATAAAGAGTTAGTTGTGCATTTCTTACCCCCTGCAGGGATCCAACATGATGGCTCTTGGCCGTGACACATGTGCAACAATTGTTCTCTGAGCACCATCCACAGACATAGAGCTGATGCTCTGGTTGACATAATCACTGTAGTAAATTCTTTTGTTTATCCAGTCATATGCAATGCCATCAGGAGCCCCAAGATCTGTCAAACCACAGAATATGAGAAGATTAATGTTTATTGCTGTTAATCAATTAACAATTATTAAAATAGTATGAGTGCTGAACTTACCTGAAGCTACAGTGACTGGAGCTGATGAGGGAGAGGACAGGCTGATATAGCTGATCTTGCTTGCTCCCGCACCTGAGCTCTGTGTGAAATAGATCCTTCTGTCTGTGAGATCAAAATCCAGAGCCACTGAGGTTCGAGGCACATTGACAACAGGGAAGGGCACTGCGTGGTCCTCCGGATCAAGTCGCAAGCTGCGCACTGTACTCTCGGTAGTGTAAATGAGGTAATCATCTGTAGACACCATACAGTTCTCTTTATCAGCTGCAAGGTTTCCAAATGCACAACTGCACTTTTTATTCTGGGTGCCTGTGTCAGAGCCTGGGAGGGCAAAGCAGAAGTGGGCACAGCCTCCATTGGCTTCCATGCAGGGGTTGTAGTTAAGCTCTTGGATATTGTTGGGCTGGGCATGCTGGTCAAAGATCGTAACATCCCTCAGCATGTTTATGTTGTCTCTGATAACAGCAGGTGGCTCTGTGCTACCTGGTTCTTTGCTTGCTTGGAAAACCTTCTTCAGATTCCTGTCCACCCAAATTATGCTATTCTCAAACACTGTGATTCCATAAGGAGTTGGGTAACGGCTGCCATACCTAACTATCTCTGTCTCCCCTCCTTGGGGGTTGATTCGAGCAATCATGTCCAGAGAGTCATCTACCCAGTAGACATAGCCAGTTTGCCAGTCAAGAGCAAGGCCTCGTGGAGTAATAATCCCTGACGAAACTAAAATAGTACGGTTTGTTCCATCCAAAAGTGCTCGTTCAATTTTGGGGTTCTGTCCATAATCGGCCCAAAACAAGTATCTGTTTCTAGGGTCTACAATAAGGTGGCGTGGCATATCCACCTGGGTCTTCAACAGCACTCTTCGAAATGTTGTGTTCAGACGGAGTACCTCAAGATATGTCTCAGTCAGGAAGGCGTTGGTGAAATATAAATTACCTAAAAAACAGAATCATGTCAAGTTTTAACAAAAAGAGAATCATACAGCATCTAATGTACATGATAAAAGGCAGAGATAAACCAGAAAACAAACTAGAAAAATGCCGTTTGGGGTATGTGTGGGTGTGCATGGTTATTTGTCTCATTTCTCTATGTGTTGGGCCTGTGATGGACTGGTGACCTGCCAAGGGTGTACCCTGCTTCTATTTCATTGGTAGTGGGATAGGCTCAAGCCCACCCTCAACCCTGAATTGGATAAAGCAGATATGGAATATGAATGAATGAATGAATGAATGAATGAATGAATGAATGAATGAATGAATGAATGAATGAATGAATGAATGAATGAATGAATGAATGAATGAATGAATGAAATACAATAGCTAAGCATAATAGATCTATCGCTGTCCTTAACAGTCAGAAAGGTATTTTTGTAATGTCATTATTTAAAGGATAAGTTTCTTTTTTTCAACCTGGACTTTATTTATAGGAGTATATATGTGCATTTACTCACTGGTAAAGTTTCTGCATCACTTTAAGTCCTTCAGAAGATATTACATTGAGTCGCCCTTTGGTGTTCCTCCAGTAAAATGGGAGATACGGGGCAGCCACTATATAAGACATTATCTGCAGTAAAACTCCTTGATTTTTGCCAATACTTTAAGTAGAATGAACGAACGAACAAGTACTATTGTCCCGTGAGTTCAGATTTAGCTTTCCGTTAGTTATCAGGCTGTACTGCACACTTTTCGGGGCCACGGGTTCACGATGCGTGCTTCCGTAGTACAGCTACGCAGTACAGCTTGGTAGCATCTTGCTACCAAGACAACAACAATAACACAAGTTGCAAAACTCTGAACTCACAGGGCAAGTAGTCGTTTGTTCATTCATTCTACTTAAAGCATTGATGAAATGAAAGAGTTTTGCTGCAGATAATGTCTTATATAGAGGCTGCACCGTTTCTCCCATTTTACTGGAGGAACACTGAAGGGCGACTCAACATAATATCTCCCGAAGGACTCAAAGTGATGCAGAAACTTTACCGGTGAGTAAATGCATGTATATACTCCTTGCAATAAGGTCCAGGTTGGAAAAAAAGAAACTTATCCTTTAACCTTTATCTCCATTTTAAATATTGCAGCCAAAAGTCAATTCTTACCCACAGGAAGGTTCCAAAAAGCTTTATGCCTGTTTACATGTTTGTACTGATATGGAATTTTAGGATTATCATCCATTAAAAAATGTACACATTCTTTCATGGAAGTCATATCACTGCACAGTCAAGCTGTGCTAGCCATTAAGACTGACTGCAGTCAGTCTTTATGGGTTTTGATTTATTCTTGAAAAAAATCCGTTCAGTTTTCTCAGAAAGAATTTTCTGTTTTCTAAACCACAAATTAAACTCCAAAGTTAATTTTCAATATGTAAAGTAGCTGAAAAACTAGTAGAACTGTCCTTTTATAAATGGCATATTAGATGACAGACCATAGCCAAAACAGCAAACATCAGTAAAAGTAACTGTGCATTTTTATTTACATGCACTATGGGTTTGAGAGGACTGTAATTTCATTGGTGTTCTATGTCTAACATTTGGCACATTTGACAATAAAGTTGACTTTGACTAATCCCCAAGCTTTAATTCAGAAATTTTTTTTTAATTCCATCTATCACTACAAAATTGTTCAGTAAAAAATAGCATAACCAATGTTGCTTAAAAATTTTAAACTGATATGTCATCTTTACTTTCATGGACATAATGTCTTTCTCTTTCAATAGGTTATACTTTTATTTATTTATTTTTCTTGTTTTGCATTGTACAGTATGACATTGAACAAAACAAACTTCAATGAACACAGCAACAGTTTACCTGAAGCCCAATCAACAGCAATGCCTCGTATCCCGTTGCGGCCAATTCCAGATGTTACCACACTACGTAATCCTGAGCCGTCCGGTTTTATCCGTCTGACCCCATTCTGTGTTGCTACAGTGCTGCTGAAGTCACACCAGTAGATAAAACCAGAAGCCATGTGCACATCAATGTGTAGAGCATTACGGCCTGCAAGAACATATTTTGATACTCAGTTATTTAATTAACTGTTTTTAGAATTGATGCAGAGTATAAGTATTTATCACTGCATTGTAAAGAGCATAATGAGAGTTACTGACCTCTCCCAGCCACAGGGACCATTGCCTCAGAGTGATCTGATCCTTCCAGACTAAAGCCTTTTATAGCAGATAGAGTGGAGATGACCACATAAGACTGATAAGGAGCGCAGGTCCTGTTGTCAGCATTGAGTTTAAAACCTGTCGCACATGCACAAGTAAAAAGGCCCTGTGGTTGAGGCAGACAGAGCTGCTCACAAACTCCCATATTGTTGGAGCAGCCATTAGATGTACCTGCAGATGCTGAGATTATTGAGAGAACACAGTGAGACAACACAAGGATAAAAAACATTAAATGGGTGAATATTAACACAATCTATTTGAAAAACACTTGTGCTACTCACTGTCTCGAAAATGAACCTTTAGGACTCTAAGACCAGAAACGTTGTCTCTCAAGACCACCTTGTTGGCACCTGTGGACTTGTCCACACGCTCGATGACCTCAAAGTCACGGTCTGTGAAGTAGAGATAGTTCTGGTAGATAGCCACACCCCAGGGGTGAGACAGGCCTGTCACTATAGTGATGCGGTTACTTCCATCTGCATCACCACGCTCAATCTGTAGCAAAATAATACAGAGGAAGAGTTTACATAAAAACTTAGGACTTTGGACACCATACAAATACTGTCAGATGTCCATCTAAAAAAAAAAAAAACTGAGAAAGAAGATCCACCTTGCCAGTGCTTGTAACAGCCCAGTACAGTTTGTTTTCTTGGATATCCAAAGTGAGGAACTCAATGTGATCAAGGTTGTTGGTGAACAAAATAACAGGGTTCAGGCCATCCATGTCTGCAGATGCCACCTTGGCAGGAATGCCACTCTCTGTTCCCTGATCTGTCCAGTAGAGTTTACTTAAAAATATATAAGATTGCAGTTAGTTTTTACATTACACAGCCATTTAATCAGATAAATACAATAATGAAGTATTATCATCTGATAATCTTACGTTAGTCAGTAATAAAGACTATATTTTAACAACTTAAATGAACAAAACTTCAAAAAAAAAAAAAACTCAATCATGCATGTTTAAACAAGACACAGAAAATCATATCAATGTCTGAATTGTTTACATATTATAGTGAGAAAAGAAAGCTCAGAAATGTTTTTTTATTTCCTGATTGTAGACTGCTGAGGTTTAAGATTGCAGTGTGGTATTCAGTAACTCATATGAGATCCCTCCAGAGGCAGAGCAGATGGCGATGAGGAGGGTGTTAGAGCTCAGTAGCTGTGGATTTGAGTGGCTGTGCCAGGACGGTGTTAAATGGGGCTTACCCACGTGCTGGATCTACTGCAATGCCAACAGGACTGCCAGCACCAGTTGGAGAGCCGTTATTTGTGATTAGAGTTTTCCGGTACTGCGCCTCCCCTCTCAGTTTTAAAACCTGTCCAAACACAAACAGAAGTACTTAATATTAAGTCTACTGTGTAACTGTTATGCTGACTAATTCACAAATTTTCTATTTTATCATTTGTCTCACCTCAATAGATTGCGTTGCTGGATTGGTATAGTATAGATTCTCTGTTATCCAGTCCAAAGCCAGGCCAACAGGTGTGCCAAGAATGGCTGCAGGGGCAAACTCTGTCCTGTTGGTACCGTCTGACTTTACCCTGTGGATTTCACCCTGTTGGACAAAGGAAGACATATTGACTAGTGTGTTCTAGTTAATCTCCACTGTAAGTTTTTTACTGTCAACCCTGACCACAGAGGAAAGTTTAGATGTCAACTTTAAATTGAAATCTGACATGTATTGAAAGAGAGCAACTTACTGGATGCTCCACCCAGTAGATGGCCTGTTCAACGTCATCAAAATCAACATCATAGCCGTTTTGAAGGCCAGCAACAGGAACCATGGCATCATTGCTTTTGTCATCTGGGTTCAAAGGAATGCCATATATGATGCTGTCTCTTACAACCACCAAGAAAGGATCTTCAACTAAAAGAAGAAAAAGACAATGCAACATAGCTCAATGAGAAACAAACCAACAAACAGAGAATTAATCATTTAATTCTTCTGAAGTCCTAAAACAAGTTCAAGAAGGCATGCTTGAGGGACGCAGATTGGCCCATGGTAATTAAAAATGAACAGTTGCTTTTGGTGTGTGATATCTGAAGCAAATTAAGGGTCCTAAGCTAAAAGACCTTTATCTATAAAGAGGATTGACTGATGAAAGCTGGTTCCACAATCTGATTTGCTTTGTCATCACAGATTAGAGTCAATGAATGGTTGTAGGGCATTTTCATTCTTGGATAATCGTTGGCTTCAGGGGGAGATTGTGTTCTGCTTGGCTTGAATGGGCTGAAACCTGAGATGAGTTAAGCTGCTGACCTAAGGCAGACTCCTTGGACTTTGAATTAAAGGTCCCTTGTCTTCTTGGGACCGTGAAAGACACACTCATATGTTTCTTAATATTTACTACTGGAACAGCAGTTTACAAGAAAATCTAATTGGGAGGCTGTTGACAAGTACTTGGATCAAGTCACAATATTAAGAAACTGGTTTCAAAAACTTCTCTAACACTCAGAGAGCTGTCTGACTATAAACTATGCAAGAATCACCATTTCTAGTTTTGCTCTTTTAATACCACAACTGAGATGAATACCCGATGAATATATCAGGTACTTATCTGCTACATTTGACCTGACTTCCTTTTCATCAAACTATGTGATGAGTGTTTTCCTCCTTTTGGCAGCATGCATACCTCTGGTGCAGGTGAACTGGTCTGCTGCCAGTGTCCAGCCCGAGGGGCAAGCACACGAGTAGTATCTCGGTCCCACAGCAGAAAGTAGGCAGATATGCGTACAGGGGCTCCTCAAGCAGTGATTTTCTCCTACAAAATGTCAAACCATATACGTTTTTCCAAAAACTAAGGATTTGCCATATGTTAGCAACATCCAATCCAGTTCATATGACCAAATTCAGCTAGCAGTGAGAGGTTATGTTTGTTGTATTTACCATACCTGCTGGCTGCTTGGCTGGGTGTACTGCCACCAGACCCATGGGCTGAGGGAGGTTGAACAGCATCACTGTCTGGTTCTCCCCATGCCACTTATGAGCTCGCATCACTCGGTTGATGTATCTGTCGGTCCAATAGACAAAATCCTCAAAAATGGTAATTGCGTGGGGGTGTTGCAGTACCTTTTCATAGAGAGTAGCAAAAGAAAAAAAAAGTGCGTCTTACACATGCTATTCAAAATGATACTGAATTTGTTCTGTTCACTTTTAGATTAGTTGATACACATTATCTCTAAAATGTAGCATTAAAATGAAGTCTGCCATCATAAACTCACCAGATCACTGGCCAAAACTTGCTTCCTGTTGTTGCCATTGTAATCACAGTAGTCAATGAAATCCAAGTAAGCATCAGCAAAGTAAAGCAAATTATTTGGGTAGTCAATGGTTAGACCATTGGGCCAATAAAGTTTGCTGCTTATGATAACAGTCCTCAATTTCCCATCCATGCTGGCCCTCTCAATACGTGGGTTCCTCCCCCAGTCAGTCCAAAACATCCAGTGAGCGCTGCAAAACAAACAGTCTTTTAACACCAAATATTTATATACTGATAGGCATAAAACTCAATAGCATGGCATTAAATGGCAAGCAGGTTTGTTTTTCTTATTTTTTTCTTTTAAAAAAGTATTTCTCAGACCTATCTCTTGGATCCAGCACAAGTCCTCGAGGGTTGGTGACATTTTCACTGACTAATACAGTCCGGTGGGTGCCATCCAGTTTAGATACTTCAATTGTCTCCAGGACATAGTCAGTCCAGTAAAGGTTTCTACCCACCCAGTCCACGGCAAGGCTCTCTGTCACAGTCACTCCACTGTCAAATATCTGTCCACAAGATACCCGTTTTTAGTCAAATACATTTAATAGTTAAAGCTACACTTTACATGAAGCTAAACTGTGCATTTGAGTTTGCCGTCTTACCACAGTTCGATCGCTCCCATTCTTGTGACAGCTCCAGATTCTGTCCTGGCTTGTATCAGACCAATACACCCTGTCAGCCACAGAGTCAAAATCTAGAGCTACAATGTTGCGTCCATCTCTGACCAGTGACCGGATTACATTAGGTTGAGTGGTTATGTCATCTTGTACAATCTGATTCCGACTGGCCACGAGGAGGAACGCCTGTCGGGAATCTGTAAACAGACATCAAACCTGGGTCATTCTTTTTTTTTTTTATACCCATTTTCATGCTAATAAGAGCCCTTATCAGTTTGTGTGAGTAGGCCAAAGTCATGCAACAAGACTGATAAATAGACCCGACTCAAATAGCAATCCTTTGGGAATGCACTTTTGTCCTAATAATGTCCTATTGTATGGCAAAGCTTTTCAGCAGGTTATCTTTGGGGAAGAGGGGCTCATGTCAGGCACACTCCCCATAAACAGCCCTTTGTTTGTGATTATGTCCTAATTACATTTGCGATGGTCAGTGAGTGACATATATGTTATTTGTCTTATCTCTCGAAATCAGAGCAGCAAAGAATCACAAGGGAGAAGAAAGACAGTGTGTCTGATCTGCAGTCTAAGGGCCAAGCTCCCCTTTACTGTGGCTCCTTCCCAACAGCCAGTAGAATGGAGAAAACTGGGATATGTTTCATAGGCTAAATATATTGAAACTCAAATCACTGTGGGGCTAATGATAACAGCATTATGCTTCATTATGAAATTATAAGTTGCTATCTAACCATTTTTGGAAGCAATCTAATCCATGCACAGGAAGTTTAAGCCATATCTTTCCTCACCTGAGGCCTTGCAGGTGCGCTGGTCTGCTTCAAGAGTGTATCCATCCTGGCAGTGACAGCGGAAAGAGCCTCTTTCATTAAAGCAGTGTTGGCTACATAGTCCAGGGGGATTACACTCATCTATATCCTCACAGGTTTTGGAGTCATTGCTGAGCTGATAACCAACAGGGCATGTGCACTGGGCCCCAAATGGCCCTTGGATACAACCATGTGTGCAGCCAGCATTGTTGTCAGAGCAGCTCTCCTGATCTGAGATAAAAGCAGGAAATAAGCAAATTAGAACTGCAAGCATTTTAAAAGCTCATTTCTAATATACATGCTGTACTCTAATGATGACATCAAGGAAGCGCAAACTACTTTCATTGTTTGGCCTACAGTATTTTTATGGCTATTAGTGGTACTCAATCAATGAAAACATACAAAAACATAATCATGGAGATGTCTCTCTTGAAAAATAAATCACAACTACTTGCAGCATTTTTTACCAATGATTTAGAGTTTGTACCTACCTGGTAAAGGCTCATCTGAAAGGTGTGAGAAAGGCAAGAAAGGAAAATCACAGATCATTTTCAGGTTAATGCAAGATAAATCACACACATGCTTGATTTTAACACAAGAATACAAAGACAAACACATAACATTCAACACAATTTTTTTTCTCTGAAATTAGGCTCATCCTTTTCATGTGATACAAGAAATAAGAAAAACAAATTAAACAAAAATCAGTATAGTGAGTGATCTTGTTTGACATGTGATGTAGAAATGTTACTGAAAACAAAACAATCAGGCCCTGATGGACAAAGAACATGTTTGATGCTGAAGAAAATTAGAAGAAAGACTTACTGCAAAGTGGTGACTCATCTGCACCATTGGGGCAGTCAGGATTGTTGTCACAGACTGTGGTGAGGTTGATACAAACACTGTGGCCAGGACACTGCCACTGCCAACTTGGACATCGAAAAGGCGGAGTGGGACAGTCTTTCTCGTCGCTCATGTCCCTGCAGTCGTTGTCTCCATCGCAAAGCCAGCTACGTAATACACAATTTCCATTATCACAGCGGAAGAGTGAGGAAGGGCAAGTGCGAGGCGGGCAGGCATGGTGTTCATCGCTGCCATCCTCACAGTCTGGATGACCATCGCACTCCCATGTGGATGGGACACAGCTCCCATCTGACTGGCACTGAAATTCACTCTCATGGTGACACATCCCTGGGGGCCTGGTAGCTGAGACGTAGTAAAAGATACCATAAATCAAACAGCCCAAAATTAAAACAATCAAAAATATCAGCAGTCTGGTATAGCAATATTAATGATGAGGTGACAGCACCTGCGGCAGTATTTAAATACTTACGACAGTTCTGCTCATCTGACCTATCACTGCAATCAAAGACCCCGTCACATCGGTAGAAGGAGTTGATACACTGGTGACCACTGGCACATTTGAACTCACTCGCAGTGCAGTTGTAGACTTAAAAACCCAGAAGAGTATGTTAATGCTGATTTATGCAGTTGTGTATGTGCAATTTTCGCAGCACAGCTAATGAGAGCAATAAACTAAGAGGCTTAGGAAAATAGTTGTAGTTTAGAGATTTCTTTAGATGTGTTTTAACTTTTTCAGGCTATTTGACTGGTAAAAATTGCATTTCTAGTGGAATGAATGTCTGCACAAATGAATGAACTATTTGCAGATACAGTCATGTGAGAAACAAAGTACACACCCTATCATTTCTAAGATTTTACATATCAGGACCGTTTAAAATATACAAGACCTCAGACGGTCTCAAAATAACGACCTAAAACTAAAGCAAAAAGCAAAAACAGTATAGAAAAAGAGGACACCCTCTTGCTTACATTGAAATCAAGAGGATAAGTAGCAGCCAGGTGCTGCCGGTCAAAGGCACTTAAATAATTGTGAGCACCTCTATAAAAGCAAAAGTTTGGACAGTTTGCTGGTCTGGAGCACTCAGATGTGTTGACACATTGTTAAGGTGATAAGGCAATGCAACATTTGGTGAAAACCAAACACAAACATCTCAAACCAACTCTCACACAAAGTGGTGGAAAGGGATTATTTGGGATTGCTTTGCACCCACAGAAACTAGGTACTTTGCAGTCACTGAGTCCACCACAAACTCCTCAATATACCTCATGATTCAAGTGTCAAATAAGAGGATATTTCTCCTGCAGTTAAATCTTGAACAAAACTTTGTCATTCAACAGGACAATGATCCATACACAGCAGCAAATCTACAACAAAATGAGTCAAAGAGAATCAAGGTGTTACAATGGCCCAGTAAAAAACTAGGCTGAAAGGCTGTGGAGGGACCTCAAGAAAACTGTGCATAAACAAATGCTTACAAACTCCAATAACCTGAGGCAATGTTGAAAAGAAAAGTAGACCAAAATTCCTCTACAAAGACATGAGAAACAGGTCACATCATACAGACAAAGATTATTGCCGCTAAAGATTTATAATGTAATATCATGTCATCCTAAGATCTAATGACCTAATTCTAAGATATGGTAGGAAATACCTGATTAAAAAATCATATCCCAATACATAAAACCAAAAAATTGAAAGAGGGTGTACAATGTTTTGTATATGACTACATATGCATATATGGAGTCATTCTATAAATTCTACAGATTCAAACAAGTGAAAACAAATTTGTAAAAAAAACAAATAAATAATTGCTTGTGCTGCAAATGGAATATAGAAAGCCACTTACTGCATCCCTGCTCATCTGCTCCATCAACACAGTCCCTGTCCCCATCGCAAACATAGTTGGGGTCAATGCAACGATGGTCGGGACACTGAAACTGTCCTGGATGGCATGTACCTCCCAGATCTGTTGACAAAAATTGTCAGCTGTGAATATGAGCCTCTGCTATCCTTTCTTGGCCAATACATAATATACTGTGTATTTTTCTCTTTTTTTTTTTGGCTTATATAGTAGAATAACTCACTCCCTGATAGGGGGCCTCACAAAAGTAGGAAATTTAACATGCACAGTCTGATCCTAGATTTATTCAGAGACTTCTATATAATAATGAGCAAATAAAATGTCAATAAAATGTAATTTCAAACTTAATAAACTTACTTTAAATGAAATGTTTTGCTTTTTAACTGTTTTTCTGCATTTCTTTTTTTCTTCACCAAATTTCCTCTCTGAAATAAAACTCTGGTAATGTAATGAATATACTTCTTATATCTGAATTGTTTTGTTTAGAATCAACAAAAAAATCTTAGATATTTTCATTTGTTAGCTTCTATAAAGATACTTACGGCAGTCAGCTTCATCTGAACTGTCCCCACAGTCATTATCTGTATCACATCTCCAGGTATGTGGGATACAACGGTGGTTGGCACAGGTAAACTGATTGGCGGGGCACGTTCCAGGTACACGTGTAGGGCAGTTGATCTCATCACTGTTATCAAAACAGTCATTGTGCCCATCACAGCGCCATCCTACAGGCACACAGCGCTGATTGGCACAGGTGAAGGCAGAGGGGGAACAAGTGGTATCTAAAAAACAGAAAGGGTAAAAAGAAAAAAAAAATTAAGAACAAGAAACTGCTTTTCTCTCTGGTCAGATTTGGTCGGTATAATCAACTGCCCCATTTAGTCATCCAGGAGAAATAAAACACATTACTGTTAATTCCACAATTGACTTCGTCAGTGTTGTCATGGCAGTCGTCAACACCGTCGCATCTGTAGCTATTTGGGACACATTTGCCGTTGCCACAGGAGAAGGAGTTGGCTCCACACTGCAGTGTGGGGGGCTCATTGGAAGGGTCCTCAACGCATGTCTGCTGGTTGGGCGACAGCTTCATGCCATATGGGCAGCCACACACCCTCTGTGAGTCTGGTGCTGGGAAGCAGAAGTGGCTGCAGTCTCCATTGGGATTTGCCTGCCTGTTGCAGAAGTTGGAACCTGAGAAGGGCAGAGGAGGGTAATTACCAGGAATATGACTGACAAATGTGAGCTGCAGCTACGCATGAATGGTGAATTGAGAAAATAGTGAATAAAGTAACTGACCAGTCTGAGCATTGGAGTTGAATGACTTGACATGCATGATGTGGCTTATTCCTCTTCTGATAATAACCATCTCCCCACCATCAGTCTTGCGCACACGCACGATGCCACCCAGACGCCAGTCAGTGAAATATGCATAGCCTTCATACAAGAGGAGCAACAGAGCATAAAATGCGTTATCTTATCTTTCATCTCCTCCTGCAAACTCTTTTGACATGATCTTAATTAAAGCAGGACCCACAGATGACAGGAAATAGTAGTAAAATCAACTTCCTCTTAATTTGAATTAAAGGATCAAGCACTGCATATATAAGAAGCTTATTGTTAATGCCTGGCCTTACCTTCAAAAATGGTGAGGCCAAATGGGTGAGAGATCTGGGTTATGCGATCCAAAGAAAGCCTTCTCTGTCCATCAAAATTGCTGTGCTCAATTTTGTCAAAGAAAGCGTCCACCCAATACAGGCGCATTGAGCTGTGTGGAGATCAAAGCAGGGGAACAAGGTTAAAATAAACAGAGACATAAGTACAGCTGGAGTAGGGATAAAAAAAAGATTTTTGTTAAAAATACAATCATTTATGGGTTTAAAAATTCTATAAATGTTAAGCAAACTAAACAGATGTTGAAAATATATTATGGAGCTGATCGGCTGGCCAGTTTAATGTCAAACACTTGGCTTACCTCCAGTCGATGGCTAGGCCATTTGGCCAGCCAAGAGTAGTGTTTACAATAGACCGGGCATGTGACCCATCACCCCAGGCTCTCATGATCTTTGCTGGCCTGTACCAGTCAGTCCAAAAAATATACCTGATAAAAACAAAATGAACAAGAATGCTCAATATTATATTCATGCAAAAATGTCTCAGCTTTAGTTCTACTAAACATATTCTTGTAATTTTGTTTTAAGAGTTTATTTTGGATACTTTTGCAATGTAGATCTTCTGTTTTAGCCAGCTTCTTTGAATTAACTGCAGTCCTGCCCTTCGCACTAGGCTAATCTCAGCTTTTGGACACAGAGACCTTATGACTTTGAGACTATTGGAAATAACAGCTTGTTCTAAATAAGAATTCCTTTTATCAAGTGGGAGCTTATCAAAGTACAGTTTTTGAATGAGTGAGTACCTCGTATAGTTTGTACCAGAACAGTAGAGACTTGCCTATCTCTCTAAATGAAGATTACTAGAAACTATAGCACATACTGTATTCAAAATATTTTTTGTTTTTGTAAACATAGCCGTGCAGCCACGGGTGGCGTGGTGGTTAGCACCGCAGCTTCACAGTAAGAAGGTCGCTAGTTCGAGCCCTGGCCGGGGGGGGGGTTCGAACAATTCCAACAGAGGCCTGTGGACTTTGCATGTTCTCCCCGTGTAGTTCTTTCCTCCCACCAACCAAAGACATGCATCTTAGGTTAATTAGTTAACTCTAAATTGTCCCTAGGTATGAATATGAATGTGCGTGTTGTCTGTCTCTCTATGTTGGCCCTGCGACAGACTGGCGACCTGTCCAGGGTGTACCATGCCTCTCACCTGATAATATCTGGGATAGGCTCCAGCAACCCCTGCAACCCTGAACTGGATAAGCGGTACAGAAAATGACTGACTGACTTGTAAACATAGGCTGAAAACTAGCTCAAAGCTCTCAAACTTAGCAGCCATATTCCTGCTTTGTGTATTGCCCTGTAGTTTTAAGGTTTTGTTTGTTTTTTGTAACTTTTAAATTGACTTAAAAACCATACATTGCTGTAAGCAATATGTGCATATATCCACTCAGGGGACCTCAGTAACAAAAATTGTAATTATTTTCTGGAGTAAACATTGATTTACCCAATTAAAGGATGCACCACAATGGCCCTTGGATTGTTGAGGTTTTGTATAATGGCTCTTCTGGACTTATCAGCAAGCCTCATGACAGATATGCTCCTGTATCGAGGGTCAGTCCAGTAAAGGTTTTTTGAAATCCAGTCGTAAGCCAGATCCTCCACTCCATCCACTCTGTTGGCTGCCAGTACCTCCCTGCCTGTGCAGATCAAAGCAGTCAGAGCACCATTTAACTCAGAGATGAAAGAGGAACACATTTAAATAAATAGGCTGTCAGCTTGCATTTTCTTCTTGTGGATCGGACAGAAAAAACTAGAGCAACTCCAAAAACAACATCACTGATCAGCCCAGTGGTGTTTCTATTCTGGTGTGTTGTGACTGCCTATGAATTATCACATAGTGACTACTTCCACAGCTTGGGTGATAGTTTGAAAATTAATCATCATAGATTCTTGGTAGAATACTACTGATTATTCTTTTTTTATTTTTTGGGAACTATCTCACTCTGTCCATACTTCTGTCAACTCCCTCCCCCACAGTACCAGCCGACCCTATCAGGCACTCTCTGCACTCCCTGTATAAGCCTGGCTGAATCACATGGTAGAGCTCTCCACTACGAAAGCAATTATCCAAAAATACAGAAATTCTTCAAGCATCATAGTTGCTGATTATTTTTCATCCTACACACTTTCCTTGTATGTTTGTAACAATGCAACAGTCAAGCTATGAATCTGAAAAAAATAAAAAATAGGATAGTTCTGCTAATGCAGAGCACTAAATACTCACCTGTCCCATCCACTTTCTGTTTATAGATAATATCTTTGGCTGTGTCAGAGAAGAAGATAGCATCATCCTCAGCACTAAAATCCACTCCAACGAAGTAGGAGGGTGATCCGGTGACAGGCAGGATGATGTCCTCCTGAGAGGAGAGGTTGAAGGGGATCCCTCTCACAGCCAGCTGGCTGGAGAACAGCAGAAACTGCCTCACAGCTGTAGGAAAAAAACAGAAGGCCACATGAATCAAGTAAGCTATTTATTTCTGCTAAACAGAATCCCCATATTACAAACATCCTGTCACAAAAAAGCGATTTATGAAATAGGCATGTTTTAGTGTGTTACAGTGGGTATGGAAAGTATTCAGACCCTTTTAAAGTTTTCACTCTTTGTTTCAGTGCTGCCATTTGTTAAAATCCAAAACCTTAATTTTGTTTCTCATTAATGTACACTCAGCACTCCATCTTGATAGAAAAAAAAACAGAAATGCAGACATTTTTGCAAATTTATTAAAAATGAAAAACTGAAATATCACATGGTAATAAGTATTCAGACCCTTTGCAGTGACACTCATATTTAACTCATAAGCTGACCATTTCTTCTGATTCTCCTTGAGATGGTTCTACTCCTTCATTGGAGTCCAGCTGCGTTAAATTAAACTGATTGGACTTGATTAGGAAAAGCACACACCTGTCTGTATAAGACTTTACAGCTTATAGTGCATGTCAAAGCAAATGAGGTCTAAGGAACTGCCTAAGGAGTTCTGAGACAGAATTGTGGCAAGACACAGATCTGGACAAGGTTACAAAAGAATTTCTGCAGCACCAAAGGTTCCTAAAAGCACCGTGGCCTCCATAGTCTTTACATGGAAGAAGTTTGGGACGACCAGAACTCTTCCTAGACCCAGCCGTCCAGCCAAACTGAGCAATCGTGGGAGAAGAGCCTTCGTGAGAGAGGTAAAGAAGAACCCAAAGATCACTGTGGCTGAGCTCCAGAGATGCAGTAAGGAGATGGGAGAAAGTTCCACAAAGTCAGCTATCACTGCAGCCCTCCGCCAGTCGGGGCTTTATGGCAGAGTGGCCCGACGGAAGCCTCTCCTCAGTGCAAGACATATGAAAGCCTGCATACAGTTAGCCAAAAAATAATGAAGGACTCCCAGACTGAGAAATAAGATTCTCTGGTCTGATGAGACTAAAATTGAACTTTTTGGCCTTAATTCTAAGCGGTATGTGTGGAGAAAACCAGTCACTGCTCATCACCTGCCCAATACGATCCCAACAGTTAAACATGGTGGTGGCAGCATCATGCTATGGGGGTGTTCTTCAGCTGCAGGATCAGGACAATTGGTTGCAATTGAAGGAAAGATGAATGCAGCCAAGTACAGAGAGATCCTGGAAGAAAACCTCTTCCAGAGTGCTCAGGACCTCAGACTGGGCTGAAGGTTCACCTTACAACAAGACACTGACCCTAAGCAGTAGGGCTGGACGATAATTCAATATCGATATATATTGATCGATAGAAGTTTTGTCAATAGAAAAAAAAAGAGCGTCAATAAAAGTTCAATATAGAAGCACAGTTTTCCGGGTAGCATGATACTTCAGTCGGTCCTTCTGCCAAACCAATCACAAACGCAGACCCAGGCAAAGGCTGAACTGGAATTCATTGTTAAGCCCCTTTCAGACTTGCACTGGAAAGCAATGATATTGCAGACTCTGTCCTTTATAACGTTTGCATTCAGACATGCGTACCGGTCTTTAACCCAAGAGATGTAGCGGACATGTACTGTAGCTACCGGCTGATCTACATGTCACAAGAGCAGAAATTTTGCGACACGGCTTTTTGACTGAAAGCACAAGAAAATGTTCCAGACAGAGTTGAAGGGAGAACGGGGCTGTGCTGACTTTTCCGCAACATTTCGTGATGTATGACAGCGCCTGGGATGCAATAAGTCCACAAGGAAGCGGCATGTTTGAAAAGACAAGTTTGTTTAAATAGCGGATGGACTTTACCGCTCATGTTCCGCAATGAAAGTCTGAAAACTGCTTTAGTGTGATCTTTATTACAAGTAGGTCATTCAGCAAAAGCTTGAATGGCCAAGGCTGCACCTAAAGTAGCTTTTAATTTGATAATGGCTCCTTTTTTTTTTTTTTTCTTTTTTAATAAATATCGATAGAGATACAGATTTTTTTTATGGATAATCTTTTTTTCTATATCGTCCAGCCCTACTAAGCACACAGCTAAAATAACAAAGGAGTGGCTTCAGAACAACTCTGTGACCATTCTTGACTGGCCCAGCCAGAGCCCTGACTTAAAGCCAATTGAGCATCTTTGGAGAGACCTGAAAATGGCTGCCCACCAACATTCACCATCCAACCTAACAGAACTGGAGAGGATCTGTTAAAAGAATGGCAGAAGATCCCCAAATACAGGTGTGAAAAACTTGTTGCATCATTCCAAGAAGACTCATAGCTGTACTAGCTCAAAAGGGTGCTTCTACTCGGTACTGAGCAAAGGGTCTGAATACTTATGACCATGTGATATTTCAGTTTTTCTTTTTTGATAAATTTGCAAAAATTTCTACATTTCTGTTTTTTGGTGGTGAGAAATAAAATGAACTTTTTTGATTTTGGCAAATGGCTGCAATGAAACAAAAGTGTGAAAAGTTTAAAGGGGTCTGAATACTTTCCGTACCCACTGTACATACACTTTAAACCAGGAGGCATAATGAGGCAAATAATAAATCACTAGTAAAACATATTTACTTACCCACACAACGTTTGCCATCAGCGTGTAGGTCATAACCCATGCGACATTTGCAGCGGTAACCAAGTCCTCCATTGTCACTCCTGTGACTCAGAACGCAGATCTGCTCACATCCACCTTTGTTTCCACTGCAAGGATTTGATACTGGAGACACAGGGGAAATGACACAATTAACTAGAAAATATATATAACATGAATCCTGCTCTTGAAAATAACACAAGTAGTTTGTATGAAGTCTAAGTAAATATACTATAAGAAATATGAAAACTGCATATGAATTCAGAAATAGCAATTTTACATCACGAAGCCACTAACTACAATTTTGATATTAAAAGAACAAATTATTAATATGCTGATAACGATAACGTAATTTCAGCCTAAAACATGAAAACATTATTGAATAGAGATTGGGGTCTTTGTATACGGTATTTCATACAATTTATCACCTTTGTTCCTTTAATAACTTTTTTTTTTAAAAAAGAGAAATAGAAAACTAAACAAGTGTATTAACCTGACTGCAATATATGCTTTAAAATTTTCAACTGAAATTATGATAACATCATTAACATGAATGCTTTTGGTCATGCACTACTTCTGGACCGTGCAATGAAAAGCTGATATCTTAGTAGTTCAATTCAGAAGCACTAAAACAAATATTTAACTTGCATGAGTTTTACCTTCAGGCTGTTTAAGCTGATGCATCACTGCTACTCCATGTGGAGTCTGAGATGTTCTGTAAACCACTTGAGGATTGCTGTCAGTGAACTTGTTGGCTTTCATCACAGCCATCTTAGTCCAGTCCGTGAAATAGACATTGTGCTCAAATAGACTGATTCCAAATGGGTGTGGGACCACAGCACCTCCATGGACGACAGTTTTTCTGTTAGAAACATGCAGAAGGTATTATGGTTCGAATAAGCAAATTTTACTCCTTGCATAGCCATATAATTCTTGAAATTTTCATGTATTCAGAGTATTTAAAAATGTGCTCTTTAAGGTAAACAAAAATATTTATACCTATGCAGACCATCATAAGTTGCAGTTTCAATGTAGTCATAGCGACTGTCCACCCAGTAGATGCGCTGAGCCTGTATGTCCAGTGTGATACCAGCAGGCCAGCCTAGTTTAGTCCCAATAATCCCATAGCGGTTAGTGCCATCCATGAAGGCACGCTCAAGGCCTGGTTGTCCATTTGCTGCCTCCCAATCTGAGAAAAACATATACCTGTGAAAGAAGAAAAAATGTTTAAACTGGCAGTTTTAACTGAAGTGGGATCTTTCCATTAGGACTGCTGTACACAGCTGATCACAGAAACATAAGAGTTCAGGTCTATAACCTGACCCGAAGAGAATCAAGTAGAAGCTTTTGCTTTTTTAATTAAGTATAGCATCCACAGCAGGACATTATGACTCCAAGCGGGTGGTTGTGCATCCCACCAAGAGCTGTACGATAATTCAAGATAAGCAGTTTCAATGTAGCCACCTGGCTATCCCTCTCCCATGAACTATACTATTGGATTACTAAGGGTCATCACTTACATTGCTCTTCACTAATCTACCTAGGACAATCTGCTAATCTCAAACATTCCCCCACCATTATTCCATTCCAATGAAGCACAACACACTGAATGTGGGGATTGGAAATGGGTGGATAGATGAAAGGATCCAGAGAGAGACGTGCTTACCCAACAGTGGGGTCTACTGCCAGCCCTCTAGGGTTTCCAAGGTTTTCGGTGATGAGTGTGACCCGGTTACTTCCATCAAAGTCCACCATGTCAATCCTGTTGACGCTGGCCTCCACTACATACAGTTTATTGTTCACCCAGTCCACTGCCAAATTCTCAGGGTAGTCAACTGATACATTCAAAACCACCTGCATGTTGGAGCCGTCCATATGCACCGAAAAACCTGTACACAAAAGATGCCATTGTTTTCAGAATATTGCTCCTTAGGTGGTCACTCTTAACAGACGTACCTGGAAATTTTAAAGGTTAATGACACAATTTTTCAAGTATATTCTAACAGAACACTTTTATATTATTTGTGCAATTAAATTACTCACAAAAGCAGATTATTTTGTTTCATCAAAAAGTTTTATATTGTTTTTAAATTAATATTTAGTTTTACTATCACCGACTGCAAGAGCTTTACCAAATTTCTGTTTTTTCACAACACACCTTATATTTACCCACTGCCTGCAATTAAAACCAGTAGTCAAAATTTTTGTAGCTAAGATGCTCAGCCAGGATGTAATCTATTTATAATTTTTTAAAAAACAAACAAAAAAAACCCCCATAAATGGGCATTTAACTAGTGCTTTAAAAAATACTTAAGAAATGTGGCCTTGAGTTGAAGAGTTATGAACAAAAAAGAAACTAAAAACATTAGAAAGCATGGATAAAGAGAAGAGGTTTGCTTTTTGCTTGATTGGATCTTCTGTCACATAAAAGATGTTAAAGTGGATTTCTAAACCTGCCACAATACTATTACGATAGGACCAGTTTCTCAGACTGGAAGCCTTGGCACTATGCAGCTGATTCGGGGGGAGGAGGGGACTGCTTTTAGCAGCTCTGCTTCTTTAGAAACTAGATCCAGACATCTAAAAAGCAGGATTTTCAACTGACCTGTTTAAAGAGAAACTAAAGACGTGGAAATAGCCTGGTAGTTTAACCTTTCCGGTTGCATTCACATGCCCTGTTTGTGCTCTCCCTACTTTTAATCTGACATGCTGCCATGGAGGTGGCTAATATACACAGATGCTCAGTCAGAGATATGTTCTAGCCTTTCAGCCAAGTGGCTGCAGTTTAAACCAATGATGAGAAGCCCAGACACAAGCTGAACAAAGACTTTTTGGCTTGCAAAAGAATGCATATAAATGGACAGTGCCACTGAAAACAAATACAGCATGATTAGTTCGGACAAGATCGAGTTACAAAAATTGCACCGTGGTATGTGAACTCCATACCAGCCTATCAGACTGGTATCAAGATTAAACCATTTGGATTCCATTACATATCTGTTTCCCTTCATTATGAGCCAACCTCTATGGGTCCAAAAGCTATCCCATTATTATGGTATCAACATTGCTGATATTTTAAAGGATAACTGAAAGAATTTGATCCTGGCCAGCACCAGTCTAACTCAAGCATTGACACAAACAAAGATCGGGCCAACTTTCTGTCAAATGTGATACTGTTTTAGAGGGGCAATACCTTATGACTTTCCTCGCAACAAATATTAAATAAATTACTGGATATAGAAATATTTTTAAAAATACCTTATTTTGGATGGTATCTGTCCAGAAGATCTTTTGTAGATTATAGTGGAAGTCCACCCCCACTGCAATCCCTCTGTTCTGTGAATTAACCAAAGTTCGCAGATTGTCGCCATGGATGTCACCTATCAGCAGGTCTCTGCCATTAGAAAATATTAAAGAAGGAACTCCAGCTGCAAAGTGAGCAAAGTAGAAAAAGTTACAAAATCCAGCCTCAAGAATTCATGATATAGCCTGGTGTATTCTTAACTAGTTATCGGTTTTATAGTATCCAACCTCTTCTAAAATATCAGTGGAAAGTTCTAGAATTTAGCCTATAATTCAGATCCCTGACTCAGACTAATGAAGGTAGACCTTTTCACATCACTATCATTACACACTTCCCTCACTAGAGCTAAAGGCAGAGAGGTCAGCCTCTTAGTCAACACTCTTTCTACACACCACAAAGGAAAGAGAGTAACTAAAACAACATTTAGCACGCAACAATGCACCAGAAAGAAGTGCAGACACTCAATACAAAGGTTGCCAAAAAGGAGAGGGTCTATGCTAATGCACCTTATTTGGATGGATCACTCACACCCTCACAATCTGAACATATCGTATACAAATAAAACTGTGGAAGTGACTCACTTGAGGCGTCAGCTCTGCAGTATCTGTGCTGCTCCAGAACATAGCCCTCTAGACAGCTGCAGCGATGGGAGCCTATCCGGTCCTCACACAACTGGTCACACACACCCCACATGGAGCAGTCATCAAAATCTTCAGCATGATGGAAACAAAATCACAGAGGATGAGGATTTAACACACACACACAGTTTACAGTCCTACAGTTGCACCAATGGCAGATTTAATATGTAAAGCTAAATGGGTTTTAATCAAAATCTTGTGCAAATATTTTCACAAAGTTTAAGTATTATTTCCAGTATCCTGCAACTACTATCAGCAAACAACAGTGATGTCCTACTATTAGGTATGAAACAATAAGAAATACATTGAAAAAATTACCCCCCACCTAAGCTCACTGCTTCTTTTATCAACTAAGCAAAAGTCAAAATAAAAGGTTGTATACCTATACATGAACGGCTATCATTGCTGCTGACAATATATCCAGAAGGACAGGAACAAGTTCCTCCCTCCGGGGAAGCATGACAGTGATCCTCACAGCTCAAAGATGCACATCTCCAGATACCTGATCAATACAGAAATCAGACTAATGATAAATACTCATCAGTAGCACAGTTTTATGTGTGTATTTTGCAGAGCATAACAGTAGCTGTGATGGTACTAACTGCAGTTGCGCCCAGCAGTGGTGTTAGTTTCATCCTCTCCATCAGGACAGTCAATATTCCCATCGCACAGCTTATCCATTGGAATACAGAGACCAGAGGAAGGACAGGGCCACTCCCCTGGATAACACTCCCGTGAAACATTGTCTGCAGGCAAGATGTTAATCATTTTCACAGGCTTACACATAGAGAAGGTAACAGAATCATGAGGGAAAGGGGTAGCAGAGAGTTTTGCATGCCTATTTGTAACTGTTGGGAACAAAATATAGTCAGAGTGTAAGTTGTGAATCAAAAGCAGGCAGCATTGTGTTCAAAGGAATCCTGATCTGAAGAAAATCGTGACTAGGACATTGTCACTTTAAACTGATGCAGGGGAGTGGAGCCATGAGGGGGTCACATGGGGGCTCAGAGGGCTTCTGCAGCCCATCCTTTAAAAGCGCACGCTCTTCACAGCCATGTGGAGGAATTCTAAAGCCCCTTTGGGGGGCTGCACAATCTTGTGCCACAAAGACGCATTTGAATAACACACTTAAAGGAGTGCAGGCATAGTGCCTTGCTAGACCAAACCAACCATGGAGACCAAAGATGAATCAGGTTTCCACAGCTTCAGTTTCTACTCAGTGCAGGGCTATTTAACCAGCTAAATATCCAAGGCTTCTGGCCCAAAAAACCCAAAGTAAACTGATAAGTGAACACTTAATTCCAAGCACTGTATACACACCACAGCCTTTTTCATCTGCGTTGTCCTCACAATCATCCTCTCCGTCACAAAGCCAAACTCGGTGGATACAGCGACCACTGGGACAAGTAAAGTAGTTTCCTCTACATGTGGGATATGCTGCAGGAGGAGACAAGAATCACATGTGTTCATCTCTCTGGGAAAAGATCAGCTTTAAACTGACAATACCACTGGTTTAAATTTTAAAAGAAAAAAAAAAGGGGGGGTGGGGGGTGGAAACAGGTAATACATACTGCAGTTGAGCTCATCGCTTCGGTCCCCGCAGTCATCATCATGGTCACAGACATAACGGTGAGGAACACACAGTCCATTGTGACATTGAAACAGACCCGTATTGCAATGCTGTGCTAAAAGAAAACAAGACAAAAGAGGAAGACAAAAAAAATCAATCAAGATGATATCATGATTTTTTTTATGTATTCATCTACTGTGAAGGGTTTATTAGTAAATTGACTGGCAGCTTACTGCAATTAGCTTCATCTGAGCCATCACGGCAGTCAAGTATGTGGTCACATCGCTGTGTCCGGTTGTAGCAGGCCCCATTAGCACACCTCAGTTGAGTACACTCTGGATAATCTGTAAGATTAAACCATCATCAGGCCAATGTTATGCATTCAAATGAGCCTGACAACTGTTCTCTTTTCAACTGTTGACATGTGAAAAGCCCTGTGAATGAGAAGGATAACACACTGAAATTTAAAAGCACCACCATAACAGCAGTGGTTGCCAAGGCATTCTTAATGCAATTGTGAGATTACACAGTGTGCAATGCCGTGAGTCTACCATGTCGGCACAATAATGGCATAGCAGCTGAACTTCAGCTTGACTAATCCACCAAAGAATCTGCAATCAACCGCTGACAACAAGAAGCATATTGTGGCCCATTCTGTCAGTCAGCGAGACTCTTAATCTTAACAAATTGATTAAAATGCCACAGGAGCCTGACATAAAAAAAGGAAACCACCCTGAAGAAAACTTACGGCAGTCTCTCTCATCAGATCCATCTGAGCAGTCTGCCAGGTGGTCGCATCGGTATTCTCCTGGGATGCATGCACCGTTACTGCAGCTGAACTGACCACTGGTGCATGTCCTGCCAGCTGGGATTAAAAGGTGATTTATCAACACATGATGAGACTTTTTCACATATATTTATGTTCTGTTCAAATTTCATATTCATGTAAGTATACAGTATGTACATCTCATACTGTATACTTACATAACAGATGCCCTGGTTAGTCCATCTAAAATAACTTATTGTTCATTTATACCCTGGTTCATAATCATAGTAATTATTATTTTTTTAATGTTTGGGTTGCTATATTTTACCTTTACAAGCCCTGCTCAGGGGTTGCTGATAATGGAAAACAAACTTACGGCATTGTTGCCTCTCATCTGAGCCATCTTCACAGTCTTCTTCATCATCACACACCCATACATCTGGGATACAATCACCATCGCTCAGACACTGGAAGTGACTGTCATCACATGTTACCTGAGCTGTCAGAACACACACAGACATGTCATTATTTATACCATCTCACTCAAATCCACTTGTAGAAATCAAGTTAAGCGCTTCACAATTAATTCAAGTGACTTGTGCTGTCCCTTTATATTCCTCAGAGATGCATTAAGGAACATATTTAGCTTATAATAGTTATTTCTTAACAGAAATTACCAATCTATATTTTCACTGATTATTGCTTTGATAATTACTATCAAATAGCTTGGAAAAACCAATAAAAAAAACTCATTATACTAAATATTTTAAACCCCCCCCCAAATATGTCATATCATCATTCAGGGTGGCATAATTAGTAACTCACGGCAGTCGTGTTCATCAGAGTCATCTACACAGTCTGATGTCCCATCACAGTGCCAGTTACTCGGTATGCATCGACCCGTCCCACAGCGGAACTGCCCCAATTCACATCCTGCACACAGTTAAATTTTCTTTTTAATTCTTACTGCCTTCTTTCAAGCTTCATCTTATTTATTTATTTTTTTGTTCCTGTTTCTCTGTCATTCTGTCACAAAAGTGAAAAATACAAATCGCTAAGTACGTCATAAAACATCCTAAAGAGGCACATGGCGTAGGGGGTGGCTGGGAAACCTTTAACTGATGAAGCATAATGTTAATAGCATTGACATGCCTTGGAGACAAGCGTGCCAGCCATCCCCCCCCCCCTCAACAGTTACACAACCTTCACTGCGCTCTTCCCTGAGCCTCCTTTTGATGTTCGCTCAGAGTGGCATCTGTAGAGATAAGGAACCACCACTCTACCTTCCCTGACGTTTTCCAGGAGAGATTGATTCAGGCTGCATAGTTCAGAGGCAGAGCACTCCATCATGCCCAATCAAATAGGAATGTGCAATTCTGATGGTGTCTTTGACAGCCTGATTTATGGTGCATGCTGCTCCTGTCCGGTCTGAAATGTAATTGGAATAAATAGTGGTACTGGGTGGTACCGCAACCATTTCAACCTAAATTCTTCACAGGAAGAACTGTGAGGTGGTGATTGGTGGGGCATGCTTGGGGTCAGTGGTCTGTCTGTGTCCTGCCTTATCCAGCATTTTGAAAACATTCTTCCTCCTTGATAAAACATCTTCCTACACTTGCAAAATATTGAGATTACTTATCTGAGCAAAAATGCATTTACAACCCTTACCTATGGCTCTACTATTCAAAGTGTGATGGAATAATTACAAGAAACTAAATAAAAGTGTGATTTTTTTCCCTCCATTCCTGCATGAAGATCTTACAGAGGAAAAGTTTTGAAGAAAGCTAAACCCAACAGCGTGCTGGCTTCATAAATAGGGCATGAGTGAGACATAGATTATGTTTGGAGTCAGAAGTTATCATCTCCTTATGTAATGTACTCTTTTAAAGATGGATCACTTCCACAACAGTTGAGGGGGTCACTGCTTGCGCTGCTGCACTGAAACCTTTGTGTTGATAATTGACTTCTATTAATTTAACCTGCAAACCACCAAACTGCTCTACAACCACCTCAGCTTATCAGGGTTCATATTTAACACTGTAAGCTGCTATCCAGGAAGAAAAGCCTTTTTCTTTTTTCCAGCTCAGTTTACTAATGATAAAATTGCTCACAATCCGCTCAAAGGGTGCTGTTGTTTCAAGGCAGTGATCCCAGAGGATTCAGATTCATCTAAAGCATCGGAGCAGGGACACATGGCTAAGAGGTGCAGACTGCTGAAGAAAAATGCAATATTCCCTCAAGTAACGTGAGGTTCAGTCAGTATGCTACATCAAAACTTTTATCTGCTTGACTAATTAAAAAAAAAAAAAGAAATCTAAATAAGACTTAATTATAAAGACTACATAATATCTTGACAAAAATAATGATAATGTTCTCTAAACAGTTTACTGAATTTGCTTTGGAAAACAGGATATCTATAGCTGCTATACATGGAAGGTGAGGTTGATCATTTAAAACCACATATGCCAGGAGGAAACCAATCTGCTGGAGGCTCTCAAATGCAGCCTGTGTTTCCTGACAGCATTACTTCTGGGAAAGGTGACAGATACAGTACGCTGAAGCTGAACCTTTCAGCACAACTATCTTGTGTGAAGGTTCTTCTTACATCCTGAAAAGCATGTCTTTGTAACTTCCCCCTAATCCTAAAATTTCTGCCTGCAACATTGCAAATTGACTTTGTCAATCAAAATCAGAGAAAACACAAAGTGGAATAATGCAAATCTCCAATTAGGTGGTGTTTAGCATGAGTCTGGTGATCAGTGTTTTCTATTACCATTTAAGCTCATTCTTTTGTGTAATTTAATGTTTTCCTTTCCCTTAATTAGCAACTTAAGCCCACAGCAGGAGAGCGCACTGCTCTATCCTTGGATGAAGATAAAGATGACCTGCTATTGCCCAACAAAGAAAGCAGTAGAGGAATTTTCATTAGAATGAAGCACCTTAAACCCCCCCGTGGATTTACAGTGGTACAAAAGAGGTGCCAGCAGGGATGCAAACTCATAACAGAAAGTGTCACCCTAAAAAAACAAGTCATTTTGGAGGTGGACAGTAGAAATCAGAATACAGTAAAGCATGCTCCTTGATCAAGTAAAAGAGAAGTAAAACATAAGCACCCCCTCGTTACAGCTATCCGTTAAGAAAACACCTGTCCACTGCTATTGAAACAACTCTGCTGTCAGGGGCCACCTAAAAGATGCAAGATCCAAGCTTTCATCAATGCCATCTTGTTTTGGCGCAACCTTCTGCACTCAATGAATGCGTGCAGAGAAAAGTTAAGAAAACGGCTGCTGGCAGCACTAGATGCAGGACCTGTCTATGCTGTCAGAGTGAAGTGCTGCTGCCTATTTCATATGGAAATCAATGCAGCAGAATGCAGTCAATTGCCAAACAAGTGACTTTGGCTCTCACTGCCACACTCAAAAGCGGCTAAAACCCAAGGGTCTTCGTCAGAGGCATAGGAGCAAAAGGGAGGCATAAATAGAGAAAGGAATGCTCTGGTAAGAATTGAGGCATACTCAACACGTTTGTGAATGCATGAACAAAAGAAGTAAGTGAAAAGAATCCTAATTTAAGCTGTCACAATGCAATTCCACAGCTGTTGGACAACTTATTTTTCTCTGTACAGTGAGTCACAACTCATGAAAAGTAAGTCGGGAGTAAAACTCCACCCTTAGTGTCCCTTACGTAGATTGAAGGAGTTATAAAAGGATTTGCTCTTGATTTGAGGCGACTGTGTTCCAGTTTCTAACACACTGTTGCACAAGGATTTAGGCTCCTACACCGGAAAGAGGCTGGCATGCGCAAGGTTTTATATGCACGTGCTGGCCTTGAAAAGTTTCAGTACACACACAAAAAACATTATTCTTGTCATTACAGACATTAACTGAAACAGGAGATGTCACTTAGACTCTACAGCTTACCAAAAATACAAATAGTCTACTCTGACAAACATTTTCTAATAACACAACCCCTTCCAATCTCACATGAGTGGATGATTAATGAGATATTCCCACTCATTTCATTAAATAAAGCTCTGACTGAGCACTTTGTAAGTTACTATTACTGGTTAATGATTAATGGAGAAAACAACTGCATTTAATTATTTTGCATGTCTAAAACATCAAATTTAAAAGGAGGGCAGTTAATAAAGCAGCACCATGAAATCCCCTCTGACTATCACATTAGCCATTAATGCAACATTAATCAACAGATAACCTTCTGAAAGGGTCTGATACTCATACTTGTACAACGCTGATTCAAAATCTGGGTTAGAGATAAACTACTTCAGACAGGCGGAATACATTGCATTTTGTTAATCCCCCAAAAATGCCAAGTTAATGATAAACATGCTGACAAAGTCAGATGAGATACTGTGGTTTCAGTTAAGTCATCATTTTGTCCACTTCAGCTGTCATCAGCAAAATTTCATCTCCAAGTTCTGTAGCTACTTTGATTCAAAGGAAATGCCAAGTGAATTTTTAAAATGCTAGAGTTCCAGTGTCAACAATGTTATATTGTTTTTTTTGGTGTCTGAGCACATTTTCTGTTTTTTTTTTTTCACTGCAAGCCAGTGAAAATATATTGGATATTTCATAATAAATAAGAAAGTACTCGTGGTCACCATTCTCTCAGTACATTCTTTCCTAAACTCTGAACTGTTCCTTCAGTAGAAATGATTCCATTCTGCAGCAGCTGCAGAGTAATTAGTTGCTTGATTCACACTAAGGAGCTTACATACTAAGGGTTGAGCAAAAAGAAAGCAGATTACAATTTGAGAAGCAGGCTCTAGCTGGGCTACAAGCACAACAGACAAGCATGAGACTGTCACATATAAAGAGCAGTATCTGAGCATTTTATCTTCCTCTCTTTCACATGAGAAAAATAAGTTCTTCCTCAAGCTGGAATAAAATCTGAGTCGTTAGTTTCCAGCATGAAATCTGTTCCCCTGAATGAGATTTGTACCAGCAGCTCTTAGTCCTCACAGATTGTCTGTAAGTCACATGCTCTTTTCTGTTACCTAGCAACAGTAAAGCTCAGGCAAAAGTTCCTCAAGAGAACTTCCAATCTGTCTGAGGAAGGCTTTGTGCTCAACCTTTAAAGTAATACTATGAGGTAAAACATTTAGCTCTGCAGCTAGATTTTACTTAGTGGCTGCATAAAAAATACAAGAACTCACTTTATATTCCCATTAAAGTAGGAGCTTTTTGAATGATCAACTAGGCTTTCTCCATCTTTTCCGCTTTTTTCCTTGAAACTTTCTATTACTATAATCCAGAATTAACTAAGTCTCATATCTGATGTAAAAGAAAAAAAAAGAAATAAAGAGCAACAAGTGCACTTGGAACTCTGCAGTTCCTTAAATTGTTCATTCAGCTATATGGGCAGGAGGGGAAAGGGAATTAAAAGTAAACACTACTCACCCTCAGAATGGCACCATCTAACACAACATAAGAAGACCAAAAAGAGTTTAGGTAGCAGTGCTCTCCACATTCTGGCTGGTCCGTCCAGCTCCGCTGGGCAGATGGAGGAGCTGTAAGGACTGAGGCTGGGATGCTGTTGCTTTCCTCTGTCTTTCTTGGCCCGCTAGTTGATGAAAAGGGGCGTGCACAAAGGCCAGGACTGCCGCTCCCCCAACCCAGCCTCGGCCCTCTGGATAAATCCCCCTGGCCCAGGAATCTGCATAATGCCATGCAGGTCCGACTTGTGCAAAGTGGCAGTGATTTTACACTCAGCAGGCTGTTGCCTTTATTATTTTCCCATACGTGTGAGAAGTAGAGTGGGCGTTTTGAGAGACTGTGAAAGTTGGGGTTAAATGAGCTGACAACTGAATAATTAAATATAAAGATAGGTAAGTAAAACAACAAGCCATCTGTTCAATATACTGGTGTCCAAGATAATTATACAAAAACAATAGTTACAGTTCACATGCAATCATCATTTAAAAGTTTTCGCATGAACTTATTTATTTACATTTAGCGTTCAAATTAACTGCAACAATTATATGGAATAAAAAAGCTACTCTGCTTATAATATTACATCACCTCGAAGGTACCAAACTGAAACAGGATTTAAGTCATGCCAATCCTTCTACCATGATTTTACCCGACGAGTTTATTTACTGTTCCGCATGCAAGTAAAAAGCTTATTGGCGCCATCTTGTGGCCGAGCTGTGGAACTGGTATAAGAAGGTGTACCCAATATGGTTGCCAATAGCGACTGAGCAACAGCAACTTTAAAAGGATTTTTTTTCTTCCCCAGTAAAAAAGTTAAATCCAGTATTGAGGGTGAAATTGCACCAGCTTGTTCACTTTTAAGTGTTTATCTGTGGCATCATGACAACGACTCCACAGAGAAATGCTGAAGACTTTTTGAAGGTGGACGACAGCGGTCTGGAGGTGGGTTAAAAAAAAAAAAAAAAAAAAGACAATAAATCTGTAAAGTCAAGTTTTTCATCAAACTTGATAAGTTGACAGTTTTGTTACTTACGCTTTGTCGCAAACAGCCAGTTACTGCAGAGTATAACAGTGCTATATATACACGATTTTCACAAATTAAACACAAAAGTAGTGGGTGAACCGTTAACAGTCCGTGTAGTTACCGTTACCGTCTCGTGCACATCAATTGCCCTCAATTCTATTTTATGTTGCGTGTCTTTGTTTTGTATTTAAATTAGTTTCACTATTTTATTTTGCTAACCAAAGAAGAATATATGTGGGAAGCTAATCCATTTTATTATGCATTGTTCATGTGTAAAATACAATATATTTTAGTCAAAATCGAACGAAAATGTCGTGTGTGTGTCCCCCCCCCCCCCCCCCCCCCCCCCCCCCCGAAGTGTTTGTTTTGGTTTTTTTTCGTGTTTGTTTTTATTTATATTTACTCATATCTTTGTGCATTTCTTTTGTTCATATCTGTGTTCTGTACAATATCTTGTCATATCTGTACATTTTGTACTATTCCTTATACTTCCTATATTTTGACTTCGTACCATTCTTGTCATATCTGAATATTTTATGTATTGGGTTTTATCATTTATGTATTAAGAATATGGAATTCTGTTGCAACAAAATTCATTATGTCAGAGAAACCACTACATGGTGTAAAACTATGACAAAGGCTGAATGCCCTAGCGCTTCTCAAAAACAGAAAACAGCAACAATGCAGAAAACACTTTAAATTACTAAAAAAAATTGACAGAAACGTGTGATCTTCACAAAGAAATTCAGAATTACAGTAATTAACAGAATAATCAAAACAGCTTCTAAAATCAGTGGTTCCAAACCTTGGGTCCCCGGACTTCCTAGGGGTCCCCCAAAGAGTACAGGGGGTTCCCAAGGCTTTGACTGCTAATTGCTTTATTACAGATGCTGATTTGTTATTACTGCACCAGTAACCATTCTTCCAGAGCAAGTTTGATCTAAATTAAGGCCATGTCCACACAGACACAGTATGAGGTGAATTACTCACCTCATTCTCATATCAGGTGTTGCTCACAGGGGCAACAGTGTTTAATGAGAAGAAATTTCTAACAAAACTGAACTGTGGAGACCGCTTCAAGTGTTTGGAGAGAGCGGAGAATAGTGACTGCTTTAACAAAAGGTGTCTTTCTTTTGTTTCCAGCACATGGACAATACTCAGAAGTCACCTGGGAATCCTGAAGACTTAGCAGAGAAAAGGATGCTGCGGTCCAGGATAGAAGAACAATCCAGTTTGATTGCTATGCTGAAGCACAGGGCAGATGAGACGCTTCTACGATGTCAAGCCTTACAGAAAATCAACACTGAGCTTGAAGACCAACTAACTCTCTGCCAAAAAGAAGTGGGTGTTGAAAGAAAGAGAGCAGAGATGTTAGAACAAAGAATTAACAATTTAGCTTCCGACACTCAGGGCATCATTTCTTTCATGAAGGAGCACAAAAAACAGAATGCCCAGTTAAAGCTGGAAAATGAACGACTACAGTCAGAAAACGATTTACTTTTTTCCCAAAAATTATATGATAAAGAAGTGTTAGTTGAAAAACTCACACAGGAACTCCAAATGCTGAGAGAGAAAGATATAAACACTGAAAATGAATACAGGTAAATTTCTCATTCACTTACATTTAATGCTGGTTTCTATGTTTCAAAGCTAAACTGTTAAATATTCTGTTTCATATCATTGCAAATGGAATATTTAGGATTTTTAAATACTGCAGCATAATGCTACATATTGTTTATATTGTCATACATGTTTACTGTATATATTTCGATCAATTGGTCAAGAAAAGAATGACTTAAGCACTTAAATATTTATCCCACCATAGGATTAGACCTAAAAGCCCTTTTACTGATGATTTCCTTGATGTTACATTATTGCTGAAGGGTGCAATTGGCTGGATGCGAATCAAAACTCAAAGAACAAGCGGCTCAGTATGAAGCCAAGGAGGCATCACTACTCCAACAGTTGCATGATGCTCAACAACAACACAAAGATGCTGCAGAACTTTGCAAAGGTCAGTAAAGTTAGTTAATCCTCCTTATAATAGTATACATATAGCTCTTAGCCTGTAGCCTTCTTTTCACAATCAGATTTGAAGCTGAAACTAGAAGATGCAAATGAACAGCAGGCTTTGAAAGAAGTCAGCGTAAAGGAAAGCATAGCAACCCTCACCAACGAGAAGGACAAGTTACTCAGTCTTTCAGTGGAAAGAGGAAAAGTAATACAGGTGAGTGAAAAGTTTTTGAGAAGAAAAAAAATTGCATATATGCACCAAGGGGATGCAATTTTTGTAGTTTTGTCAACAAACTACTATGCAATTCAGGAGAAGCAGGAAGAAATCCAGCAGCTGGAGGTTAAATGGAGAGAAGAGAAAAAAAAAGCCCGGACTGAAGCCCAAAACTGGTAATTTGAAAACTAATGTTTGGATTGTATCCATACTGATACTGGTGTGAATGTATTGCATGTTCATAAGTAAATTAGGAGGTTAGTTTATGTTTTCCAAGATCAATGCTGTGTGGTTACAGGTTGGTAAAACTTGGGAATAAGACACAAATATTGAAAAATGCGGGCAATTAAATAATGAATACGGGCTTAAAGTACAGACTCTGAGCCTTAAATGTAATTCAAAACTAACTTATTTTTGTTACAGAAACAAAATGGATAGCTATCTCACTTCATGCTGTTTGATACCATGTTATGCAGTAATTAAGTCGTGGCCACACTTCTCATTGACACAGCTAATTAAGTCGTCTTCACCCATTATTGAATTTGACCATGTCATCACTGCCACCAGGCTAACCTTGTTAGCATGACTAATGCACCTCTGAGTTTGATTAAAAAAACTTGAATTAACTTTCCTTAGGTTTAAACTGGAGGTAGAAGCAGTGAATACAGATGCAAGAGTGAAGTCTCTCCAAGCAGCTCTCGAGGAATCCATGACAAAGTTTCAGAACCTAAAGAAGGTTTGTTTTAATCTGTAATATTTAAAAGTAAATTGAATGAGAATAAAAGGAAATAAAATCACACATTGCAGGCTCAAAACATGTTCAATGTTTTGTCTTATTTTACAGGATTTTGATGCCTTCAAGGAACATAGTGTCACCCTCCTTGCACAGGAAAGGGATTTAAATAAGAAACTCCGTCACATGAACAGATAAACCAGTACTGTGAATGTGAAATTTGCATGATCTTATGAATCTCCAATGAAAACAATTTCCCATAAAAAAAACCAAATGACTCACTGTGCACAAACTTCCAAAGAGAAATAAATCATAAAAAGACTTATACCGCGTTTTGTTTTCATTTGATCTTCCCTTGTTCTTTGAAAAGTAACAACACATACTTTGCTTATCATTAGATGTCTCCAAAATGGAAATTACACTGTCCAACTGTTAATGTCAAAACTTCCTAATCTTACCTAATTTGACCTTGACCTTGACCAAAACATTTCTAAATGTTCCTCTTGCCATCTTCTCAGCATTTTCAATTACAGATGCGGGCATGAAAAAGTTCCGCCTTTTTCTGCCAGAAGTGGTTCTGGCAGAAAAAGGCTGGCTGAATTCACTGGCTGAATGATTTGCCCTGTGAATACGTCATCACGCACGGTGTCCAAACTTGGCGTGTGGAAACGTCCTTGTTCCGGGCATTCATTTATGCTCTGAAATCGTTTCCCCTGGGCACACAGACGTTTATCTGTGCGATTGAATTAGCAGACAAGTCGCTGGTAAGTGGCTGGCAGTCGGCAGAAAGGGGAACTTTTTCATGCCTACATCTCTACTTCCTTGATGAGACCCCCCCCCCCCATGTAGAAAGCTTGCTCTGGCAAAGCAGATATTCCACTGTAGAGAGAGAGTAGTAACAATTACAAGTCATGATCCATCAAGTTCACCCATGGTAAATACATTTTCCTCAGCTCTGGATTTTACCTGCCAAAAATGCTCTTAAAGCCTTTAACTGTCTCTTTCAAAGGTACTGGCATTTGCCCAAATGGCTAGTAAGGACTTCTGTTACCTGGAATGGCTGAGACAAGATTCACTGGATCTTGTGAGCATGAGCTACAGTCAGCTTGTCTTACTCACACAGTTCATCCAAACTAAGGATAGCATTGCTGTACCTCAGTGGTATAGTCTTACACAAAGAAGTACATGAAGATCAGATGAGTTCACTTCTGTTTTTAGACACATTTATCAACCTCATGTTGTCACCATAAAACTTCCCTAATGAATCTTTTGCACACCACAAGCAACGTCATGGAGTTTAGTCCCGGCAATGTTAGGGTCCATGATGCAGGAAGTGGAATCAAGAGGATACAAAGCAGGATACCCAGCTACAGCACAGTTGTATCCAAATGAGTAAAAGTTTGTGTCCGGTGCAGGATCAATCAGATCACTAGCAAGCCCTGTGTCGGTCGCCAAAGATTGATAACTGAAGGACAATGATGTAAATATTTAGATAGAAGATACAACTTGAGTGTTATTTTGTTGATGGTGTTTATTAAGAACAACATGATGGCAAGGCAAACCTCTGAGCCATCCTTAATAAATTTAAAGATGTTGTCAATAAAGAGAAGCATCTTCTGTCCCTCTTGGTCATAGAAGTATTCAACAGTCAAACTAATGAGCAACTCTGGCATGACGACCTGAAGGCTCATTCATCTGACCATACACCAGAGCCACCTGAGGGGAAAAAGACATGCAGATGTGAGTGTCTCAGATGGAGAAGAAACTATTTAATAATCAACAGTCTATGTAAGTTTGTGTTTTACAGTAATACATTGAGAATGTCACCTTTGAGGTGACTACAACCTTGGGTGTACCACTAGAGGGCAGCAAAAATCAGTCAGGATCCGTCATGTCACATTCCCCAGGGGTTGCAAGCTATGGTTGCGAGCAAGATGCTGCAGAAATTTTCACAACATGTCTAAATTGTGTATACATTGTAACTTGTGCAGACTTGAAAATTCACATTCTAAAACCAGAGAATATCTGGATGAAATCATGCACCAGCAATGTCAAATAGACAGTTCAATACATAAACAGGCTACAGACAGCTGCACAAGAGATACATTTGGTTACAAATATTTGCTCTCAGCGCTCAAATGGCAGAATAAAAATGTCACAAAAGAGACACGTTTGTCAATAGAGATGAAAATTAAAACAAAGGAGGCATAAGCTGAAACTTGAATTAAAGGAAAATTGCATGAATACAAAAAGATACAAAATGACAAAATAATTAAATGCAATTAAACAAAAATATGCAAAAACAAGTAATATGAGGCACAGAATAACCATGAAATGTTTGCAAATATAACCTTATTCATCCATACATGACTGCTTGTTCACATGATAGATGAGCAAGAACTGACACTGAGTGGCAGAGTTCATAATGTAGATCTTATAATACAAACTGCATTTTTTCTCATGTATTTTTAGACTTTAGTTAAGAGTAACCGAGTGCAGTCAGAATGAACAAAACAAAAGTTTGTAAATGAGAGGAAAACAGAAGCAAGAATCAGGCTCTGTTTTTGATTATCAGTCAATCCTGCATTTCTAACTAGCTGCAGGAAAAGCATATTGATTATGAAAATTATTTCTGCTAGTGCGTGAGTAATAGATAATTATGACTATTCTAATACCAGAAGTTTCAGCAGCCACAACTAGTCAATGCAAACAACAAGGTTTCCTAAAACTGGTGGTTTTATTACATTTTTTAAAATGCTTTTCTTTATCTCAACATCAAACTTAGGCTGGTGTCATTTATCTTCTGAAATATCTTCATATTGTTTGAATACTATACTTTGTAGAGGGAGAAATTTGCTAATCCATTCAAATCTTTCTTTAAGGAAAGTTGATTTTAAACATTTAAGCAATTTTTCTCACAGAGCTGTGGACAAGCAAGAGACCCCTGTACATCCTTTCTCCTCAGAGACTCAGCCTTTCATGGGCACTGCTTTTGTTTCAAATTATAATTACAGTCAGCTGATCCCACCTCCACCTCCCATTCCAACTTTTTCTGATTTGGGGTTTTGGCTCAAACTACAGATTTGTGTCTGGGCCCAAACAACCAATACATTTAGTAATTAATAATTTGATGTAACCTGTATCGTTATATATACAGTATATGGTCAAAATTATTTGGTAACTATCAATCAAACATTAACAAAGTTTTTGGTTAACCTCTTTTCTCAGTAATCAGTGTACTAAAATCAATTCAGTAAGTCTTTTCGCAACATCTTCTTTGTGATCATCTAGTGAATGATGCACATACATGGAAGACAACTAAACTTTATAATCATTTTCACAATGAGCACTATACACACATTTTGGATGGCTGTAATTGGAGCAAAGATGGAGGGTGAATTTCCCAAACTATCATTAAGTGCAACATTCCTTTGTGTCAGAAAGTCTCCTCTAATTACTTCTCGCCTGCAGCTCTGCAACACAAAGCTTCTTCACCTCAAGCACAGCAGGCAGAAGGCTCCATGAATTCTCTGCCAGTCTGCACAGGATCAACCCCATCTTTAAACCACACTAGGAGGAGCTCACTGAAAGGTCATTTCTGCTAGTGCGTGGTCATTTCTCGGGGTGCAGAGGTTGAAGAGCCGCCTGCAGCTTCCAGTAATTTATATTCTGAGAAATATATTGCATGTCACTTGCCTATTGTTGTCAAAGTCATCTTAACTGAAATTATGATAAACAAAAATTTTTTTCAACAACAAATGAAAGAAGTTCTAAATTTTAGCCTCTAAGAGCACATATTTGGTCAAAATGCATTCAATAAAAGAAATCCTTCACAACTAATCTGTGTGATGTCTTTACAATATGGTGTTTTTTATGATTGGTGTTGGTATTGAAATATAAAGTTAATTAGTTTATCTATTTTTGAATAGAAACAGAGCCAGATCTGTTCTCTGTGTTTTTATGTTTCTTGTTTTATATTTTAGAATTAGGGTTTAAAATCTCGGACCTTTCAACCCTCTTTCCTCAGGCAGGGCTGTTATGGTCATTCCAAAGTCCTGGGCGGAAACCAAAGGTGACCAGGCCTTTGCCATTATGGCCTCTGAACTTTAAAACCTCTTATCTGTGGAATTTATGCTGGCATCAATGCCACTTTATATATTAAGTCTTAAAACTCTGTTTTTACTGTCGCATGAGAGTCCAGTCACCACAGAAAAGACCATCTCTCTGTTAAACACTCTCTTTAAACAAAAGTTTAAAAAGAAATTTAAGTATACATGAAATCTTATGGCTGCTAATTAAGTTCTATTACTAAAAGGGTGTCAAATACACTAACATTCAGTTGTAACACATGATAACTGTAATTTTGTGGTATTTAAAATTGTGTTATCCCATAGTAAACTTGTACATCTGCAGCTGGCTGTACAGGTAGTTGTTATTAAAATACCATTCTCAGCAAACACTCACAATGTTGTTTCACTCTTGCAAACCTATCCCTACAGCCTTCCCCTGCCCCGAGGCAAAAGCAGGAGTCTTAGCATGGCTTCTCTGGATCTGCCTCCTTATAAAGGAGGAGGGAGCATCTCAGGGTCTCTCTCTTGTCTCAGATTGACTGCTGCTGTACGTTCAGTGAGCTAACTGGAACACAATCACTGTCCATGCCGGCTGCCGGCTGCTCCTGCTGCCTGTATCAAGTCTGCATTTTGGCTTAGGTCGAAAATTGGATACTGAAATACTCGTGACTGAAGCATTTCCAGAGGAGGTTGGGTTTTCGTGTAACTATGAAGACAGTTTCTCAGTTATTTCAAAGATATACTATTTTAAAAACAATTTTGAATTAAACTTGTTTTAGTTTAACTTTTGAAACTACCTGTACCGTTCAGATTGAAACTGAAACTACTTCTGCAGACTGTAATGTTGATTGATTTTGGCTGTTGAATTGTTTTTAGGGTCGAGGATGTTCTCTTTTATATCAGTGCTGCTGGTCACAGCACTGTCCAGCGTTTGGGCTCAAGACTTCTATGAAGAAAGGAAAACTTACAAGAAATCCAGGGCCAAACCTTTGGCTGCAAGCATTCATGATGGACAAGGTAAGAAAATGTTTGAAAAATGCACTTAAGGGAAGTTTTATCAAACTTATGACAAACTTTTAGTGCCGGATCAGTGTTTCCTTCTTTGTGTTTTCTTAATTAACATATCACACCATATAAATTCCATTTATCACAGTGATAGTGCTTTTCTACCATTGTTCTGCATGTCTTCTGTGTGAACCTTTATTTGTTGGCCAGTAATTGTACATAAAGGATGTACTGACTTTGAAAGTGCTGCTCCTCTCACAGCCATCCTCGATGAGGACTGTAACTTGGAGCTCTCCTTCCTGTTGGACAGTTCTGAGAGTGCAAAAGACAACCATGAGCAGGAAAAGCGGTTTGTTATGGACATGGTGGACAGACTCCAAGGTGCACGGCTGCAGACCGGCCGCCATCTGAGTTCAAGGGTGGCCCTGCTGCAATACAGTAGCCATGTTATCAAAGAGCAAACCTTCAGAGACTGGAGAGGAGCAGAGAATTTCAAAAACCAGATTTCTCCCATGGTTTACATTGGACACGGCACCTACACCACTTATGCCATCACCAACATGACCAAGATCTACCAGGAGGAATCCAGACCTACCAGCACCAAAGTAGTAGTGCTGCTCACTGATGGTGTTTCCCACCCCAGGAACCCAGACATTTTATCGGCTGTTGCAGACGCCAAGAACCAGGGCATCAAATTCTTTACTTTGGGTATCACTCGGGCAGCCAATGAGCCAACTAACGTAGCAGAGCTCCGTCTGCTCGCCAGCTCCCCCCACTCCCGCTTCCTCCATAATCTGCAAGATGAAGACATAGTGGAAAAAGTTTTCACTGAAGTTGTGAGTATAATACCTCGTCTTTCAGCTGAAGAGTGATGTATTTGCTTTGAATAAGTGTTTCTTTAGAATTTGCACATGGACAGGCATGTTCAGGTATTTGTAAAGAAATGTGATGAGACAAATGAAAGAATGTGCCTGACAGTTCTGGATTTAACCGTTTCTCCGGAGCTTTTTAGAAACAATTTGACATGTCAAAAAGCCACCAATAATATTTTTCTTTTGTCTTCACTTGTCCATATTGCATTCTTACTGCATTTAAGTAAAAAAAAAAAAAAAAAAAAAAAAGGTTTTAACTGTTTTTTTCTATTGCATTTTACATAAACTCATTTCATCTAACTGAGAACTTTATCTTCACTGAATACAGTTTGCAAAGGTTTTTGTTTTTTTTTCTCTTTGCAGACTGCCTTAGCTGATGAAGGGGTAAGCACTTACACAATTATGCCCTCAAACATGGACATTTAGGATTAAACATGATGTACTTTGGTTTGACAAAATGTCTCATCTTTCTTAAGTGCCCTCTGGCTCAAAGATGTGCTTGTGAGAAAGGAGAGAGGGGATCCAGTGGGCCTGCGGTAAGTTTTTAGCCTTAAACCTTTTAAAGAACACTGTAACCCAAGAAGTGTCTTTCAAGTGTCATCTGTCAGAAGGAAGACTTCCAAAACCTCTTGCAAAGACATTTAAAATTATCCTGGTATTTCAAGAAGGATAATTGAGGAGATCTTTTTCTGACATAATAATAGCTTAATTTTTCAGTGTAGCATTTGTACAAGTAAGTGTGTAGATGGTCCTTACCCACTTTTTAGAAGTAAAATATGCCATCAAGAACAGGAATAGGAGGCTTATATTATAAGGAGGCTTTGATTTGACTCCTCATATGTCTCGGCCAGTTATCGTGCATTTTTCATGACACATAAAATGTCCGCCATGGAAACCAGAGGCACCACATTTAGAGCGTTGCTGCCTATGAAATTCGACCTTTGACCATCATAAATCTCACAAACAGCCCCATTTGTAGGGTATCGGTATTGAAACTTCTTCAGACCCACTCATACATTTTCAACCATAATCAAGCCCACAGTGAGTCCCCTCCTCTCCTCAGATAACAACCTGCTCTATCACGGTCAAGCTCTCTAGCAGACTATCATGTTGCTGACAGACAGCTGTGTGACCAGGTGCTTTCACCTCAGAGAGATTCTTCAAATTCTTACACTCAGACTGAGGGGCTCACATAATTGCTCTCATTAGTTTAATGGCCACAAACTAGCGATTTCTGGTGGATACCAACTGATGTATGCTGTCCAGGTGCAGCTCACAACAATGACTCTTGGCCATGTGGACAAGATACCTCATGTCTCATCGCTTCAACAGTCAAACAGCACTGTCAGACATCAGGCCACTGACCTCCTCCTCTGTTTGTCAGTATTCAACAAAAAGTGTCTAGGTCTTTGACAAGCTTTAATTTATACCTTGTGGGTCATAGTGTTATTTGTTATACTCATTTTAGTCATCTTATCAACAAGAGAGAAAAATGTCCAACATAGAAATTAATCAAATCTTGACCCCGGTTGTGTTTCATTCTCCAGGGGAAGAAAGGTCGTCCTGGTGATGATGGAGCTCCAGGGCTAAAAGGGCAAAAGGTGCGTGTCTTTGATGGACATGAGAACTGGGAAATTTGTACCTGGCGGCCGTTTCAGTAGTTACTTAATACTTACTGAGTGTGTCACTCTTGAATTCTTTAGATTTCTTCAGGTAATGCAGGATTTATCTGAAATTCACACTATGCAGCAAATATGTTTTAATTTAATTAAGTGCAAGTAGATTTAAGTTAGAGATGTCCAGCAAATATTTCTGTTTTAATTTTAAGTTGTGAAAATTTTGTCTATGATATAAACCATCCATTCCATTCAAGTCGATAAAGCATGTACATGTATAGCCAATGAATGCAACTTATTAAAATGTAAATAAGTGATTTCAGGTTATGGACATTACCATTTGTGATTTATTTTTAAGATTAAGATGATACCTTAAGTTTATTAATTTCAGATTTTCACAGAACAGCTTTTTTTATTCTTATCTTTCTGCATTTTAGCAATTTGTTCACCAAGTCCTTTACAAACTTAACAATCTATGGTTAGATAATTCTTCCTGGTCTGTTTTCTTAATAATCATCTTTATAATTGCATTTTTTTTTTTTATTCATATGGCGTCTATTTATCAAAGAGGTTATAGCTAATATAAAACCTCTATTACCCTCAAAAAGGATAATAGGCGACCAGATTCTCATAAATTAGACATGTCTTGTTTGTTTGTTTGCTTGTTTGTTTCGTTGGTTGGCTGGTTTAGAATTGTGTTTGTGTTCTTAAAACAAAGGATGAAGCCACTGTGACATTTTAGAACCTTAAGTTTTGGACTTTGCCATCAGGGTTTGTTCAAATCAGATGTCACATCCCAAATTGTGGGAAGGATCTCACTTCGAACCAGAGGACAGGTGTATGCTCACATGACGGCGTCAAATTGTCAAGAACAAAGCTCCACCTTTAAGCACCCTTTGCATTACCTTCTATTTTTCAGTTTTGGAACTGCAATTTAGATGTAGGGTAACTTTAATGCCACACTAAAGAAGAAATCAAACAAGGGATTGAAAACATGTTGTTGATTTGACTGAAAACAAGTTTACACATTGGCAAACGATATATTTTCATGGGATCTTTAGTATTTCAGTGCTGTTTTGTTATTAAAAAATTTCAATAGTATATACAGTGCTATACATAACTTTATTTGATCTATACCTGTATTTCCAGCTCTTTATATATATATTTTTTTTTTTTGTTTGTTTGTTTGTTTAAAAACAGTTCTGAAAATAAATTATGATGCACAGAAACTACAACTTCTACTGTTCATTAGGGTTCCTATTAGATATTTTTCAGTTTCCATTGTCACTTGTGTGTTCTGTTTTGAGGCTTCTCACCCAGTTTATTTGTGTAGTTAATGTTTGTATGGGTTTTGATCAGTGCTTTTATGAGAACATGATCTTATACCATCCTCTACCTCTGCAGTTCTCCTACCAGATTTTTGTATGAACTAATCATAAATAACAGCATGGATGTGGATAGAAATATTTATATTTGCATAATCTTTTCGCATACTTTCAGAAAATTTTGTATTTTTTGTAACATTGTGCATGTTGATGAAAACCCAGACAACATCTCAATTTTGTAAAAATAAATCAATCCTGGCTTTACTGACTGTTACTCAAATTTAGTTTTGTCTGTGGGATATTATTACAAGTCCCTCATAACCCCTCAAATGAACTGACCAAAGAATCAGCCCGCTATATGCATATGCTACTTTCTAACTTAAGCCAGCTCCTTTGTCTCCTGTATTAGATTATTGGACGATTTGATTAATCCAGGTGTGCTCAACCTCAGGAACCTCGATGACAATGGCCAGACACACCTGGATTGATCAGTTTGTCCAGTAATGAAAGACAGGAGGCAAAGAAGCTGGCTTAAGTTCAGGAAGTAGCGGAGTTGTGCATAAAGTCCATACCTCTTCCTTTTTTGTGTGTTTTAACCTTTATATTTTTTGGTAATTTCAGGCTGTATGAAAATGTTGTGTTATAAATCAGTGTAATCGGTCATTAACAGGGTGAAGCAGGATTAAGTGGAGTACCTGGGCGAGAGGGTGCTGAGGTACGGTACATACCATAACTCATGACCAGAATTTAAAAAATATTCCTTATTCCCTTGTAACACCTTAATAATTTTATCTGCAGGGAAAACCAGGTTACAAAGGAGAGAAGGTATTTACATTAATGATAAATCAGGACATTTGAGTTTTTTAAAGACAATTCAAACCTGTGAAGCGTTTGTAATTTCTGCACAGGGTGAAAGGGGTGAATGCGGCACACCAGGGATCAAAGGAGACAGGGTAAGACTGCACTATTAATACTACACATGCTCAATAATACATCCACAATTTGATGATTCTTTCTCAGTGTTCACACTGTGTTTGACTTCTTGGTCGGTCTAATGCTTGTGTGTTGTGCTTCAGGGTCCAGAAGGTTCAGGTGGAGCACGAGGGCTAAGAGGCCTGCAGGTCAGTTATACTGGATGTGTTTGCAGTGAGGAGAAAAATAATATCGGGCAGCTTAAATAGGTATCTGACATTTGAAGTAGATTGCAACAAATATCAATTCTCCTTTTTAATTATCACAGGATATCTAGCAAAATGTTGTCATGTCATTATTAAAATACCCAGTGGATTCCTGTTTGCATTTGCTATATTCAATGTGGACCTTATACAACACAAGGGGGGCTTAGATAAAAGTTGGCCTTTAAGCTATACTATCACAAAATGGAAAGCTCAAAAAGAAAAAAAAAAAGCATAAATAGTGGCAAACAGTTCATCCAGTCCACACAAATAAACATTCTAACTTAGATACACACACATTTTCTTTTCTGGATGTTTATAAATGACTGTGTGATGCTCTTGCCCAGGGCTTACCAGGACCACCGGGGGATATTGGACCGGAGGGCGTTCAGGGAAAGCAGGTCAGCTCCTTTTGACATTTTTTTTTCTTTCTAGCCTCATCATGCACATCTGCTGTGACCTTTACATTTCCTTTCATATGTTTAAACGAGAGGTTGTAGCTTAACCACCATGGTATTAACCCTGCAGCACAGCAGCCTGTTTGTCTTCTAACAAGCTCCTGTGTAAAGACCTGGCAACCAGCCAAAGTCTTCTCCATCATTACCGTTATTCATTCAAGAATATCTCACAACAGGTTCCCATGATGGCCTTTATCCTGTGTTTAAATACAGACTAGGAAGTGCCTACAGCATTGTCAGCTTCACTAACAAGGCTTGCAGTTAATAACATACATGGAAAGACGTACCATGTAAAAACATGTAGACTCTATTTAAAAAGTTATCTGGAGCCTTGGTGGTCCTGTAATACTTTATATTACCTCCCTAAAATAAAATAAAAATATCTATCTATCTATCTATCTATCTATCTATCTATCTATCTATCTATCTATCTATCTATCTATCTATCTATCTATCTATCTATCTATCTATCTATCTATCTATCTATCTATCTATCTATCTATCTATCTATCTATCTATCTATCTATCTATCTATCTATCTATCTATCTATCCCTCAGCAAAGCAAACCCACAGAGTTACAGCTTTGTATGAGAATATGTTTAATGAGAAGATACGTCAAGCCAGAAGCAGTGTCATTATTTTTCAAATTAAGTACAATCTTCTTCTTCATTTGGAGAATTTTTTTTTCAATAATAGTTGTTGCCCTCTGTTGGGCAATTTTTTTAAAAAGAAAAAGCCAGATTGCAGTGCCTCAGTGTTGACTTTGTTTTTCTTAACCCAGAGTCTTTTTACATATTTTATTCATGGTTTAGGGATGATAGGTTTACTGGGTTTGTTGACCAATCAGGGTGGACTAGAATTTTTAGGTGGGACTGTGAAGCAGGAAGTAAAACAAAATGTTTTAGGCAGAAGGTGACCCAAGGTGCTACAGTACACAGTACGAAACAATGTGGTTTTGTTAATCATTAAGGCATTTTATCATTGACCTATTATAGTAGACCCCAAAATAACAGAAATTACCTCAGTGAAAAGCATGATCGGTTATTAGCGGGTTTCATTTGTGGTCACAGGGCGAACGGGGCCCATCTGGCCCTCCAGGAATTCAAGGGGAAACTGGCATTGGACTTCCTGGACCAAAAGTAAGACATATCATTGATTGGGCTCTACATTCTATTTGATTTTTTTTTCCAGGTTACTTTAGATAATCTATGTCATTATATTCATTTGTAGGGTGATATGGGATTCCAAGGCCGACCAGGTCCTCCTGGTCCTCCAGGACTGGGTGAGCCTGGCCCTCCTGTAAGTTTCAAAATCTGTTCTTTTCTAATTTAAAAAGCCCATTTGCATTGTTAGATTTGCATGTATCCTCTGGTTTTGTTTGCAGGGAACTCAAGGAATGCAAGGTGTTCAAGGGGAAAAAGGACCCATAGGCGAAGGGTTTCCAGGACCAAAGGTTATATCAAGTATACCATGACAGAAACTTGAAAAAAAAAATCAGATACATAGCCCTTACTTAACAAGTTCAAACAATGTTTACAGCTATAGCAACAACATTAAAGGCAACTTATGTGCTGAAATGTAATATAGTATTTATTACTAGCTTCAAAAAAGTCCTTTTGCTTTTTCTTACCCTCCTTAGTTTCTTTTATGAAGTGGGAACATAAGTTGGGGCAGTATTCAGTTGGTTGGAGTTTGCAACTTGGCCTCTAGATATCAACACTTTTCTACACAAGTCTCTTTTAACCTATTGGCAGAGGTGGACATCCCAGTCCAGAAAGGGAAAATTCTGTCTGGCAGCTGTTCAAATCAATCACTACACCAGCTGAATTTAATCAGTACAGCTCCTCTGCCATGTAGATGAGCTCGTTAGTGAAAACATTTGTTCTAACTGTACAGGCAGATCCAAAAACATGGCAGGAGTTTTACTTTATGGCACCTGGATCGTCCACCTCTGTATATTAGGAACTAAAAGATATCTTTATATTTTAGTTTAGTGGCGTTCTAAATCCAGTGTCTTGGAAAATATTCCTATACTGATCCAATAATTGTACTGGATTTACGCCAGTCAACAATCACTGGTTTGCTAGAACTGAAGAGGCGAGCAACCCCATGTGGCTATTTAGGGCAGGAATATGCTTGAACAAAGATATTTGTCAGTGCACCCAGATCAAACGATTTTGGGTGTTCAATGAATGCAGCAAGACTTGCTTGCAGTGCTCCAAAAACCTAAAAGTGCATCGCCCTCTGATATAAGGCTATGTGTGGGTCAAATGCTGATTGGCTAAAAGATAGCATGAGCCAGGAGGGACAGAAAACAACAGATTTCATAGAAAAAGGATAAAATGCCTAAAATAAATAAATATTACACAGACACAAAAAATACAGGTAAAAGACTCAGACAGCAATGCACTGGGCAGTTTTATTCTAATTTGCGTTTACTTTCCTCTGCTCTAAAAGAAGGCAAACTAAAGCGCAGACAGCACCACCATGAGTAGCCCACACACCACTTTTCCACATGTTTCTAAGACTGCCTCCAAGTGGCAGCAAAATGGTATAACATGAAGATTTGCGGTAGTAAAGCCCTAATGGAGAAAGGTTGCAGAAGCATGTTAAAAAAACAAAACAAGAAACCAACAAAAAAAAAAAAAACACAAAAACAAACAAAACAAATGATACACTGAACTACTTTGTGAGACTGAAGTCTTGAAAAATGTTTCTTGAAGAGGGGATGGGGGCGGAGTTGCCTAAAGACATCAACGATAACAGCGTTCGTGTAATTATTCCCACTGCCAGAAGTTTTTCCAAAAAAAAAAAAAAAATAAAAATAAAAAAGTAATTGTGATTATTGGCCTCCTCTTTGTTTTCTTTCCAATCTTTCCCCTGTCCCCCCCCCTTTTTTTTTTTTTTTCTACCCCATTTTTTTTTGCCCTTTTCTTTTTCCCTTAATTTTTTCCTTCCCTCACCTCATCTCCACCTCTCGGGGATATCTCCAAGGTTTAGAGTGCAAATGTGTCATACTGTCAGTTTGACCCATAAATCATTGTTTCTCAACTCCGGTCCTCAGGACCCACTGCCCTGCATGTCTTCATGTGTTCCTACTCCAACAAACTTGATTCAGATTAATGAACTTCTTCATCAAGTTTATTGCAAGCCTGCTAACGAGCCATTCATTTGATTCAGGTGTATGAAAGCAGGGTTGCCTCAAAGACATGCAGGACAGTGGATCCTGAGGATCAGAGTTGAGAAACACTGTCATAAATAATTATTTTACAGAGAGTTATTTTGTTTGTTGACCATTAATTTAACTAAATACTAAATATATTAATAGTCATGTCGGATACGTTTCAGTCATGCTATTTTTGGTCTCATAAGATGCAAATCATTTTTGAAAATATGCTTGAATCTATACATTGAATTTGATGCTTCATGTCAAAACACATAAGAACATATGTACTGATATATAATGTGCATTTAAAGTAAAGTGATCACCAGTGGCCTGTAGGGAGAAAAAAACTATTCCTTTAGAGTAAAATGAGTCAAACAGCTGCTCCTGTAAAAACAAAACAAAAAAAGTTAAGCTTCCCGGTAATTTAAAGCTCTGGTATGAACCCAGTTTTTGTCATTTTCATACCCATGTGTTGATTAATAAGTTTCTACATGGATTTGCATGCATGTTTTATCTCTGTTGCAATAGGCTTTATGCACAGCTCCAGTACTTCCCGAACTTAGTACTGCACCTTTGTTTCCTGTCTTTCAAGATTGGATGAACTGATTAATCCAGGTGTGTCTGACCATTTGCTGAGATCAGACACACCTGGATTCATCAGTTCATCCAATCATGAAAGACAGGAAACAAAGGTGCAGTATTAAGTTCAGGAAGTAGTGGATCTGTGCATATAAAGCTCATTCCAAGGATCATAACCTGACATGCTTGGATGCCATGTTAGATGCCTAATCACAGCTAATTAAATTTAGGAGCCTCTAAACTAATGCATAACTCACTTGTTTCTGCTACTGATAATAAAACATTGTATGTATATTTCAGTTTGACTGCACCTTTAACTGTTTTGTGCCATTGCAAATCTGTAAAAATCACTGTCTGCTTCAGCTCACTGACTCACAACTCAGGTGTTTGCCCAAGTGTCAGTATACATTCTGTTGTTAAACCTGTAGAAACTGTTTCACCCAAGCTGCAACATGTTGCACTATGAAAGACAGCAGGGTTAGCTGAGATTCACCCAAGGCATGCATGGATGGCAACAACAGTGATTCATCAATGTTTGAAGCTGGTTTTACTCAATAGCAGCAAAGAAAACAATCTACTGTAATGACAATAAAGTAAGACTAATTTATTATACCCATGCAAGTGGGAAAAAAACTTGGGAGAAATGCATCAATAACCTCTTACATATGCAGGGCAAGACAGAACTTGTGGAATAATATGACAATAAAAGGATCATACAAATTTGTGGTTGTTGGGGCTTGACAATAAAGAAAGGCAATTGCACTTTTATATTCTTGCAAAAACAAATACCCTCAAGCTACTTCCGATCTGTTAAACCTGTGCCAACCAATTAGTTTTACTCCTCTGCTGAATTTTGCATTCCATAAATAGGATCTATCTGGGGTGATCAAATCCATTCTTTTCCAGTCATCAGTACCTTCATTAAATAATTGAACTGGTGCTGGGAAAAGTTTTGAAAAATCCTGAAATTACTAAGTGTCACTATGACAAAAATAGACTGTGCCATTCCCAGTGCCTATTGTCAAAATGTCCAATCTCTAGTAACATAAGCTTTAATTTCATGTTCTTTTATTGAGCACAATGCAGGCCAGGCTGTGATACACTACAATAAGATATGATACAGTACAATACAATAAGATACCTGTATTATACGATCCAATACAATACAGTGCGATGCAATAAAATAAAATATAAAACAATACAAAAAGATGCAATACAAAACGTTACGATATATTTTTATTGTCCCCAAAGGGAATTTTGTCTTGGTCTCGAATGCTGTTACATTGACAGCTAATGTATACTATATAACAATAAATAAACAGTAAGTTACAGCAATATAAAGTACATTAAAAAACACACATCAAAGAGCATCTATTTCCAAATCTAGAACCCAAACTGAAGTAGTTGTGACTTTATGTGACTGAGAATAATCTGATTTGTTCCACAGGGAGACCGAGGGCTGGCAGGGCCGAGGGGCCCAAGGGGACAACAGGGTGTAGGCATCAAAGGAGAAAAGGTGGGTAGTAAATTAACAAGAATTTAACAAGAATTAAGTGAAACCTCTACACAGGAAATGCACTAATGAAAACCAGGGGAAAGCCCTACAGGTCCTCGGGGACACAATTATTATAATGACTTCCTGTAACACCAGACTTTGAAAGGCAAGAAGAGATGGACAGATAAAATCAAAGGCAATACTTGAGGTTGCATCAGGTATTGTATACAAAGCAGCTATAAAAATTATGTTTGAAGGTGGTGAGTTCATGTGTCATCAGCAAACTTACAGTCTCATTGGGATTTGTTGCATAGTCAGTTCTGTTCTTCTTTTGACAGCTGATTGTACTGAGTTCTTCATTTAGATTAAACTTTATTTTCACAACAACAACAACAAAAAAACCTTGAACATTATGTTTTCAAATGAAATACTGGTTTTACACTGGACTGTATAATTAATTTGTGTTACCAGTATTATCTCTCATTAGCAAAAGTTAAGAAAGGGCCCTCCCTGTAATGTAGCTCAGTACCAATAAGGCAAATTCATTTATTTATAATTTGACTGAATTGTTAAAAGCTATAAACTATTCAAAAGATGAAATTAATTAATTAGCCATTTTTAGATGCAGGATACACACACATTTCTACGTAGCCTGCTTGAGTCATGTAAAGTGCGTACTGGTTGTAATAAAGTGGCTGTGGTCTTTTAATTTCAGGGGGAATTGGGACCCATAGGTCGTCCTGGGCCAGTTGGACCAACAGGAGTGGGCATACAGGGGGAAAAGGTCAGAACTTCTCTCTCTTTTTTTTTTCTTTTTGGTAATGTTATTTAACTTATTCAATTCATCAATTAAACACATCCTGACAGCCATAGTAGCATGTTTTACATTGGTAGGACTACATTCAATATTGTTACACAGGGAATCGAGGGGCCAAGAGGTCCACCAGGAGTGAGAGGAGTTCAAGGAGAAGGTTTACCTGGACTTAAGGTTTGTTAAAACACCCCAAATCTCATCTCTGTATTATATAATGGATGGCTTTGATACAGAAGAGAAAAGAGTTTTATTTAAGGGTTGTGTGGAATTTATTTTTACACTCAGCTGCCACTACAGAACAAGATGATTTCAATTTAGGCGGCAATCAAGATGATTAGATATCATATGCTAAAAAATACAACATGATATTGTGATTTTAATGAACAGAGGATGGGATCTGTTTGAGGCTAACAAAGCTCCGTTGTTAAAATAAAATGTTTTAAACATCTGCAAACCATTTACATAATTTTCACACTTCTTCAAACAAAGAGCTCTGTCCCACTCCCAACTTTCCTCAACACAGTACAGTGGATTAAATCAATGCCATGAAACAGTACATTATGAATAAAACCAGGACCTTTATGTTAATTTCTGAGCTTAATGAATAGTTTTTCGTGGAAATTTAACCAGATTTGATGCCTGAATTTAAAAAAAGAGTGACAACAAAACTAAAATAAAAAAAACTACTATCAATAACTGGAACAGTTGTGTGAAAATAAATTGTAATTTTAATTAATACTTATTAATTCCTATTGGGAAATTATTTCCCTGCATTTAACCTCTCCTAGTTGCACCAGGAGCAGTGGGCTGCCATATTACAGAATTTGGGGCTTAAGTGAAAGAGAAGCTTAAGGAAAACAGAAGTCACACATGCATCTGATAAAAGAATGATCCTTCACCGCCCCTCCAACCTTCATGATGGGACTTCGTAGCTTCTTCATCTACATTAAAGATTGGTGCAGTTAGTGCAACACCATATCAACACCAAATGAAACTTGATGCATTTTTTTTAGAGGTTTTGTATTTATCTATGACTTAAAATTGAAATTGACATTTTTCACTCTTAGCAGTGTGGTTGACAAGCAATGAGCCCATTCAAATGCCATACTAAACAAGTTAGAGCTGGTGCCTTGTTTCAGTTACTGTAATGACCTATGTTTTAAAACAAACCCTATTCTCAGGGCGACCAAGGCTTACCAGGAGAACAAGGGGCTCCAGGAGAGAGGGGCATTGGTGAACCTGGACCAAAGGTAACACAACTCAATTCCTGAAAAAATGCTAGCATGTTTTTTGGCCTACAGCATATTTTTGCATAATGAAAGTGCCAATGCACTGAATGTTTCAAAATTGCATCCTAAAATACATATTTACTGTTACAGGGAGAACCTGGATCAGCAGGACTTGGTGGTCTGCCTGGTCTTCCAGGAGAGGATGGAGCTCCAGGGCAGAAGGTAACATACTGGACAAAATATTGAGCCTCCCATTATTCCTTTATGCATTGCTAGGAAAACAGGAAATAAGTTTGTCATTTGTTATTGAAACATGATAATATGAATGCAAAATTTGTTTTGTGAATTAAAGGCGCTATACCTGATTTTGCACATTTGCGAACCGTGAGCGAGGTGAACAGTGTAGTTTGAACTGTAAGCCCCACCCCTAACTGTTTCTCCCAGTGAGAAACGCTCCTACAGATCTGGGCATGAAAAAGTTCCTCCTTTTTCTGCCAGAAGTGGTGCACTAATAGTGCACCATTACTGCACTATCACTAGCTGAACGACTTGTCCCGCAAATACGCCATCAAGTACGGTGTCTAAACTTGGCGTGTGGAAACGTCCTTGTTCCGGGCATTCATTTATGCTCTGAAATCGTTTCCCCTGGGCACACAGGCGTTTCTCTGTGTGATTGAATTAGCAGACAAGTCACTGATAAGTGGCTGGCAGTCGGCTGAAAGGGGAACTTTTTCATGCCCAGATCTGTATACGCAATCAATGAGTGATTTATTTTTATGAAATTACCTATTTTAACACACATTATACCATGTAGAAAGCATTTCTCTGAAAGAGATTAAAATAAAATCAGGTACAGGGCCTTTAAATGATTGGAAAAGCAGCCAATGTCCAAACAAAAAACTTAAAATGTCTTTCAGAAAGCCTGTGTGTTGTTATTGCTCAAGACCACTTAAAAGCATAATCAGGAAGTCTGGTTCTTTGGAAACAAAATGTAAAGAAATGGGGGTAGGGTCAAGACTTTTGTATGGAACTGTTTGTGTCTGTAGAAAACCTTTACTTTGTTTAACAGCAGCTCCTGAACTGTCGCCTTTCTTTACCCACTAGCATTAAATTAAAAGTATATCTAAGAGCACATTGCATCTCTCTTTGCATCTCTCCCCTCATAGGGGGAACCTGGATTGTCTGGTTCAAGAGGTCCTGAGGGAGCACAAGGAATTGGCATTCAAGGAGAAAAGGTACCTTTTACATCGCCTTTTCTTGTATTGGGCAACTATTGGGCTTGTACAGTCCATAGTACAACTTTCAATCTAATGATGTCTGGTGGTTTCCTTCTCAGGGCGACCAGGGTCTAAGAGGTATCCGTGGGCTACATGGGCCTCCTGGGATCTCAGGACCTTCTGGACCAAAAGTATGCATTTATAAATGTAGTAAATCAGACAATAATACTGTATCTTTATACTGTATCTGTAACTACACTTGGTGAAGAAACAGAAGCTCATCCTTTGCTCCTGTTCCATTTACTATATTATGAATCTGCTGTTCTTGAAGATTTTTGCCACAATAACAGAACATTTGAGTGAAGTCATTAAGTCTGTCATTAATTGTTGACAGCCATGTGTTACTAAAATAAAAACAGTCATAAAATGCTTCCCATTTTTCATCTTGCAGGGTGAACGTGGGACTCCAGGCCCACAAGGTATGCCGGGGAAGCCAGGAATTTCCGTATCAGGTCCAAAGGTAAAATAAACAAAAATACTTCATCATAAAACCGTCTCTTAGCACCAAACTTGGCAAGTAGCCTAGAGAACTGTCAAACAAAGCCTTACGCAACCCAACACATCAAAACACTTGTGCCAAGACTCTTCGGTATGTCTTCATTTCCTCATATGCAGGGAGAACTTGGTCCTCCTGGTCCTTCAGGTCCCATTGGGGAAACAGGCATCGGACTTCCAGGTCCAAAGGTTAATTCAGTTATTTATGACTTAGCATGTTTTTTAGATTATTTGTTTAAAAAAAAAAAAAAAAAACTTTTATGAAGACAGTACTGACCTGTTGGTCTTCATCAGTGAACTTTCTTTTGATCAGGGTGATCGTGGTCATCCTGGTTTGCCAGGTCCAAATGGTCCAAAGGGTGAAGGCATTCAAGGCCCCATGGTTTGAGTCATCAGCCAAACAATAAAAACAAATTAAATATTGATCATTTCATCATCTGGAACAGTGAAATGTGAAAATAATTTATGTTTTGTTTCCAGGGTCCTCCAGGTATGCCAGGCTTGCCAGGTGAGCCTGGTTCAGAGGGAGTGGGAATTCCTGGGCCTAAGGTTTGTGACTGTCAGTTTTTATGCCGTGGGTACATTGTATTTATGAATCTCCCTGTTTGAAAACATCATGCCTTTTCCAGGGAGATATCGGCTTTAGAGGGCTGCCAGGTTTGCCCGGCCCACCTGGCGAGGGCTTGCAAGGACCACCAGTAAGAAAAATAACTTGTCATACAGTTTGATTTATTTATGATTAAGAATCACATCTGAAACAGCTAATGATATAGCCATATTGTGCTATATGTCCTAATGGTTTTCATATAATTTGGTCACAAGTATGCATTTTATATGTGTGTTTTAGGGTAATATTGGGAGACCAGGACCTCCAGGTTCAGTAGGACCTCCGGGAGAAGGTATTCAAGGTCCAAAGGTAAGTCATTGTTTTATAATAGCACAGCACAAGCCAGACATTTAAACTATACAATAAAACTACCTGGGAAAAATAGCAAATGGACTAAATCTGACACAATTCATAGCCTTTTGGAAGTTTGGATCTAATAAATCTAAATCATAACTTCAGGGTGAACCAGGATCTCAAGGCATGACTGGGCCTAGAGGTCCACAAGGAGATGGGTTTCCTGGACCAAAGGTGATGGATTTACATGTCTTCAAACATTTCATCAGAGTCTGGTTAACTGATGTCTGACTGAAATATTATTTTCCAATGTGACAGGGTGACCGTGGATTACAGGGTGAGAGGGGGATGAAAGGTACAAAAGGAGACATGGGAGATGCTGGAGTCCCAGGTGAAATGGTAAACAAAGAAATAAATGTTTAAAGATTTGCCTGCACGGTACAAAAGAGCTATATTGACAAGCTGAATTTGTTGCTTTTCAGGTTGCTTTTACACCACCAACAATATCTAAAGAATTAAAGATTCGGATATTTAGAATGAAGGAGTAAATAGATAAGACTGAAACAGTTAAGCTATTTTCAACTTTTTTGCATTCCAGGGAAGACCAGGGTCAAAAGGAGAACCAGGCCTGACAGTAAGTTTACTAAATTGACTAAATAAACCTTTTCAGAACTGAAAGGAGCAGTCAAATAATGTGATTCCCTTGTGTTTTTCAGAGGGAGGACATTATTAAGCTGATCAAAGAAATATGTGGTAAGATTACAAGTCAAGAAGAGATGTTTACAGGGAGCAACTTTTATTTGTAAAATTTTTTATTCAGTGTTGCATTCTTTGTTTTTTCCATGAAAGAATGAACCTTTTCAGCAGATTTATTATTAAACCAAAACATAGCTCAGCACAGCTTTAGACATTACATAAGCCAAAGAACAGGATAGCATGCTAATATAACTGTATGTTATCATTTTCAGGCTGTGGCATCAAGTGCAAAGAAAGACCCATGGAGCTTGTGTTTGTAATCGACAGCTCAGAGAGTGTCGGCCCTGAGAATTTTGAGATCATCAAAGACTTTGTCACAAGATTGGTGGACAGGACAACAGTTGGACGTAATGCCACCAGAATTGGACTGGTTCTTTACAGTCTGGACGTCCAGTTAGAGTTCAACTTGGCTCGTTACATTAGCAAAGAGGATGTCAAGCAGGCAATCAGAAAGATGCCTTATATGGGTGAAGGCACTTATACAGGCACTGCTATAAGAAAGGCAACTCAGGAGGCCTTCTTCAGCTCACGTCTTGGAGTCAGAAAAGTAGCCATTGTCATTACTGATGGTCAGACAGACAAAAGAGAGCCTGTGAAGCTTGACATAGCAGTGCGGGAGGCTCATGCTGCAAACATTGAGATGTACGCTCTGGGGATTGTCAATTCTTCTGATCCTACGCAGGCTGAGTTTTTGCGAGAACTCAATCTCATTGCGTCTGACCCAGACAGTGAACACATGTATCTTATTGATGACTTCAATACACTGCCAGGTAATAATCTTAGTGAGATGTTATGAATATCTTTCCTTCACTTGTATATTTCAAAGTATTTAAGTAAACTCATTTCTAATTTTTCTTTTCTTTTCTTTTTTCCCAGCACTGGAGTCTCAACTTGTCAACCAGTTCTGTGAAGATGAAAATGGTGCTTTAATTTACAATCAAATCACAAATGGAGCTTGGAACGGCAACAATGGGCATGGTTTTAATAGAGTCAATGGAGAGAAGACTATTGGATATAATAGATATGATAGTAATTCTTTTGGCTATGGTAACAATGGATATGGGAATAATTACCAAGAGGAGATCCTAAATCAGAGACGCACCAACAGCAGAGGTCGTGGTGACACTTTTACTCTGCCCATCAGTTCTGATCCTCTCCCTCTTCAGGTCTTTGTATTAAACTTCTCAGCACTGTTTGGCACACATGACATTGTTTTGTCTGTATGGATGATGGAAAATTCATCACTATAATTATATGTTATGATGTTATTTGACTCTAGGTGGTGGAGGATGATGATGGCGAAGATTTAGACTTAAGGGCCCAATTGCAGGGAGGCAGCACTGTGTCTGTACAGAACAAAACAACATTGTCATCACCTATAAGAGAAAGTTCGGTCTCCACTGAGACAGACCTATCATCAACATCATCATCAGTATCTACATCTGCAATGTCTTTGTCAACACTGGACACAGAGTCATCCTCAGGTCCAAGCAAGTTGCAGCCTGTAGTGAGTCCAGTCCTGTCTGAAGGTGAGTGCTGCTCTTCTGCTTTATTTTCAGCGTGCTGGTATTGTGGACACAAGCTTGCTGCCACAGTCATGACTTGATACAGAATTATAAATCAGTTATAGAATCAAGCTATTAAAAATATTAATAAGCATTAATGTGTGAATCTTGCTACCTATTAAATTGTGATCACCATGTGTTTCTTAGAATTTAAGTCTGATTCTCAAAAAATTTAGGGAGTAAATTGATTATTCTTATAATATTCAATGCACAGTTTACCCGACAAATGAAGGACAAAAAAGAGCACTCATGGAAAATCGGCAGTTTGCAAAATCCCTCCATCCATTTTCTATACCCAAATTTGGAAACATTACTGAAGAAGTTCACATTTTTATCGTATTGAGCTCTTTCTTTGTACATCCCATTATTAGATATTAGTTCAGCAGATATTGGCAGAACCATGTTTTCTGATGTCTGCTACAACCATCCATCAGTTACTTCTTAGGGGCCATTCACACGAGGACGATTGCGGGTTAAAATGACAAAATATTTAATCGGAAGTGCCTTTTGTTCACACGGCAACAGCATTATTCTGGGTTGAAGATGCAAAAATCTGAAGAATCATTCCAAAGTGGAATTCCTGAAGACGCAACGTTGTTGCGTCCTCGTCTGCACGGCCCAAAACGCAAAAATGATGGTGGACCTGCTCACACCATGCTCATGTCGCATGTGCGTTGACATCACACACAAGCAGGAAAAACAACAATGTCGGACTATGTAAACCTGGCTGATCTAAGGTAGATTTTACACATGCGCATGGGCATGGTGTTCTATCACAGCACCACCTAACAGCCTGGCGTGGTTATACAATTGAATTTCACACTCTCGGCTTTATGCACAACTCTACTACTTCCTGAACTTTATTCTTTTATTCAGATCCCCATTAGCTTCCACAGCTGTGGTCGCTAATCTTTTTGGGGTCCACATAAAAATAAATAAAACAACTAGTAGACATAAAAACATACATTCACAGAACACAAAATCCTAGCAACCTTAAAAATAAAAAATCAAAAGACACAATTTATTCATCACCACAAAATTTTGGACGGACAGCCAAAATCTTTCCGGTAGCAAGAACAACACAGTTGGAGAAAGTATATTTTAAATTTACTTCCTGAACTTAAGCCAGCTCCTTTGCCTCCTGTCTTTCATTACTGGACAAACTGATTAATCCAGGTGTGTATGGACATTGTACTGAGGTCAGGCACATCTGAATTAATCAAATCGTCTAGTAATGAAAGACAGGGGACAAAGGAGCTGGCTTAAGTTTAGGAAGTAGTGGAGTTGTGCATAAAGCCCCTTGCGTCTTCGTATGCACGATGCACGCAGATTTCTTCATGACGACGCTTCTATAACTGATGAAAACATGAAGAGGAGATGCTACTTTTGCGTCTTCTCTTCTGATCATCGTCGTGTAAACGTAGCCTAAATCTGAGCAGAGTATATATTCATAATTAGAATAACTACTGTTTGTACTTGTTTGGCACTAGTCTTCAGAAAATTCACATTATTTCTTCTACAGAGGTCCCCCCTCTTGATCCGCGCTGTAATCTCACATTGAGCCAAGGCACTTGCCGAGACTACATCATCCGCTGGTACTATGATGTACAGGCCAATGCCTGTGCACAGTTTTGGTATGGAGGCTGTGGTGGAAATGACAACCGTTACGAAACTGAAGATGAATGCAGAAGGACTTGTGTTCTTTTCAGAACAGGTAAACTTTTCTGACCTTTTAAAACAGCATATCCGCTTAATGATTCATTTAAACCACTATTTTTTTTCTGAATATTATATTTTGTTGTCCCTTTCAGCTGGATAAGAGGAAGAAAAGACAGAAATTGGACTTTACCAATCTACAGTCTCCTGAGTTGTAGTTTAATAATGTATTGTTACATGTTCAACAAATTTTATGCACTTTTCTATCATCTTTGTCCTTGGACACATAATAAATGTCTCTCTAAAGTTTAAATGCAGATGACAGATTGCTGCTTTCATCTTGTAAATGTCAGTCTTACTCACTTATCTTCTTAAAGCTGATGTTTTTTATTCACATCAAAGAAAAGAAAAGGAAAAAAAACTGCATTTGCAATACTTTTTACATCAGTAGAAATTCTTTGAATGGTGCTCCTCTAGTTTAAAAGGGACAGCCTCAGAAATACTAATAACATTTAATGTTAACTTATCATTCTCAGACATCTATGACCCATACAGTATATGCTTTACGTGACCTTAACACTTTTTTATTTTTTTACTTTATGTTAATATGATTTCTTAAAATATATATTTTGATACTAATGTTTTCTGTGTTTCGTTTTTTTTCCTCTCTCTTTTTGTAATGTAATGTAATTTTTGTAATATTTTTCAGTAATCACTGGCAGCTGTTATATAAAGCCTCCCTGTTCAGCTGCTTTACAAAGTCTGCTGTAAATGTCATGATGTGGTGAAGATTATCTGATTTGCTTTATCTGTAAATCTGATAGATGCCTTCTTATTTGGACTGTGTGTATATCTGAATTAATAATACTTAATCTTTTTATAATCAGAAAAAAATCAAATGTTGGTGTTGTTTTGCATTTGTTTATCAAAATTAGTAGTATCACTGTTAACATTAAAGTCATCATCACCTTTTCCATTCCTTTGAGTTTGTGGTCAGTATGTTGCCTGTATTTTATTTACTGGTATTTAATATAGTCAGCTTTTCATTTTGTGGACATTACCTTTATTTTTTCTTTTTCTTTTTTAAAATTTCAAGCAACATAATTGAAAATTTATTACAAAGACTATTGTAAATATATAACTGTTATCAATAATAATAAAAATAATTACGTATACTCTGCATTCTTGACAATAGACCTAAATGTGATAATTTGGATTTACTGTATTTTGAGACAATTGTATTCTTTTTGGGTTTCAGGTTTATAGATACTTGATGGCATGTGGATGTGCATACAATTCTGTCATTTCCAAAAATGTTGTTTTAATTCAGTTTTACTCAGTTTTTTATTTTGTTTTTATATAATGGGAAATTTTCATTGACGTATAGCCTATGTGAAAGACCGTAACAACTGTAAAGACACCATAGTGAAAATGGTACCACAAATATTGCAGCTGCCATGTAAGTCAATTCACTGCAGTAGATATTGATAACTCGTTCTAAGAAAATAAAAGTATAACAGGCATCCTAGTGAGGTGATAGTGATAAACCAATAGAAACTGTTTTAATGATATATTAGATTTTCTATCATTGGCTTTTCGATTTTGGTACACACCTTTAACTTAACTCCAACACTGATGCCTATTCATAGTCTGGAACCTAAAAAAGGTGAAGAAAACAAAGAAAAAGAAACAACCAAAAAGAAAAAGAACTTTTTAGTGTCACATTTGAGAACCGAACTCCAGATAGAGCACAGATGAGGCTAGCAATTTGTTCAGGTATATCACACTGATCTATCAACACCCATCCAGCCACAGTTCATTTCAGTAATGGCCACAATTCTCTAGGAGGATCAATTACAATCACATTACTCCCATCAACAATTTGAAGATAAGAGACCAAAAATGCTAACCACAAAACCCTTTTTTAAAAGCTTGATTGTTCTGGATCCCAGGTAATCTAAGATTTCTCCTGCAAAATAGCCCTAACCTCTTGGTGGTGAATACATTTGGTTGTTTAACCAAGGTATCCTAAATAAATAAGTGAAGAAATTTAAGACATGCTTCTTGGGGCTGTCATACGTTGGACTGCCAATTATGTATTATATATTATTTTGCACAATTAATTTAGATCAGCCTCATCACATTTGATGTGATCCATAAGGGAAATTAAACGCAAAACATTTTCACATTTAACACCAAAAGAGAATCGAAATCACACCCAAACCATTAAAGTACTGCAATTAGGTCCTTAGGCAATTTTTTGGGCCCCATGTGTTGCAAGTTTTCCTACATTTGGACCCTGCTTGGATAACATTGCACATCTATCCATTGCAATAAGTTTTAATCTTCATGAACAAACTATCTAACCCCTATCCTCAATTTACAGCTTATCTCTAAATATTCAAGACCTGTGATGTTTTGTCAGATTTGGTCCACTAATCCCAGCAAACCACTGTTGAACCAGAAAAGATCAATTATATATATATATATATATATATATATATATATATATATATATATATATATATATATAAATTTTTTTAAGAGGGTTATATAAAGCTAAAAAGGTTTTTAAAAATAGCTAAAGGTTTTTTAAAAAAGGTAGCATATCACATTCATACCACATTTTGTGGTCTATGGTAAGACTTTTTGTCCCCTCGGCTTGCCGTCTGTTGCCACGGTGATTATAACGCTAAGCAGGCTTTTTTAGATTAACCCGTCCAAGCTTTAGCTAGTTCACTAGGGGGCTGGTGAAGTAGCAACCAGAAGATATCATAACGTGCAGTCATGGCTTCAGCTTTAGATGCTCTTTGGGAAGACCGAGACGTTAGATTCGACATAACAGCACAGTAAGTTAACAGTGAAGTTTTTTGGGAATATTTTAGTGTCGTACAAGCTAGCTCACCTAGCTCGACCGAGCAAAGTGGCTAGGCGAACGCTACAACTTAACAGCGACTAATTCATCCTCTAATAGATACTGACAAAATGTTGTTGTTTTTTTTGTTGTTGTTTTTTCATACAAATTCACGAAATATCGCCTTGTGTTTGCATTTTGATACATACAGATACAGAGTCATCAAAGCCTCTGCGGCCACATAACACCTTAAGATAAATTAGTTGAATTGCTACAACTAGTAATCAGTATGATGATCCCTCCTGTGCACAGGCAGATGAAAACTCGTCCAGGAGAAGCGTTGATAGACTGTCTGGATTCCATTGAAGACACGAAAGGAAACAATGGAGATCGAGGTGCTTTTACAATTGTCTGGATTCATTATGTTTGGCTGATCTTCGTGTAGATAAACTTTGTTTTCTCTTTTTACAGGACGGCTCCTGGTAACAAACCTGAGAATCATTTGGCACTCTTTGGCTCTGCCAAGAGTCAACTTGTGTAAGTAAACCTCATACCTAAATGTCTCAGGATTTATATATATAAATAAATCTTATCTTATATATATATATATATATATATATGTATATATATATATGTGTGTGTGTGTGTGTGTGTATGTATGTATGTATATATGTATATACATAGTCATCATCAGTCATTTTCTATACTGCTTATCCAGTTCAGGGTCGCGGGGGTTGCTGGATCATATCCCAGCTATTATCAGGCAAGACCTTCTTACCGTGAGGCTGCAGCGCTATATGTATTTATACACTATATCGCCAAAAGTTTGCTCACCCATCCAAATTTTGGGAATCAAGTGCTCCAATCACTTCCATGGCCACAGATGTATAAAATTAAGCCCCTAGGCATGCAGATTGTTATACAAACATTTGTGAAAGAATGGGTCACTCTCAGGAGCTCAGTTAATTCCACCGTGGAACTGTGATAGGATGCCACCTGTGCAACAAATCCAGTTGTGAAATTTCCTCACTCCTAAATATTCTACAGTCAACTGACAGCTGTATTATAAGAAAATGGGAGTGTTTGGGAACAACAACAACGTAAACTGACGGAGCGGGGTCAGCAGATTCTGAAGCGCATAGTGTGAAGAGGTCACCAGCTTTTTGCAGAGTCAATCACTACAGACCTCCAAACTTCATGTGGCCTTCAGATCAGCTCAAGAACAGTGCGCAGAGAGCTTCATGGAATGGGTTTCCATGGTGGAGCAGGTGCATCCAAGCCATACATCAGTGCAATGCAAAGCGTCGGATGCAGTGGTGTAAAGCACGCTGCCACTGGACTCTAGAGCAGTGGAGGCGCATTTTCTAGAGTGACAAAATTGCGCTTCTCCATCTGTCAATCTGGAGAATCCAGGAGAACAGTACTTGTCTGAATGCATTGGGCCAAGTGTAAAGTTTGGTAGAGGGGGGGAATTATGGAGTGGGGTTCTTTTTTAGGAGCTGCGCTTGGCCCCTTAATTCCATTGAAAGGAACTCTTTCAGCATACCAAAACATTTTGGACAATTTTATGCTCCCAGCTTTGTGGGAACAGTTCAGAGTTGATCCCTTCCTCTTCCAACATGACTGTGTGCACCAGTGCGCAAAGCAGGTCCATAAAGACATGGATGGCAGAGTCTGGTGTGGTTGAACTTGACTTGCCTGCACAGAGTCCTGACCTCAACCTGACACAACACCTTTGGGATGAATTGGAGTGGAGACTGAGAGCCGGGCCCTCTCCTCCAACATGAGTGTGTGACCTCACAAATGAAATTCTGGAAGAATGACCAAAAATTCCCCCCAAAAAACACTCCTAAACCTTATGGACAGCCTTCCCAGAGGAATTGAAGCTGTTCTAGCTGCAAAGGGTGGACCAGCATCATATTGAACCCTATGGATTAGGAATGGGATGTCACTTAAGCTCATATGCGAGTCAAATATATATAATAAAAATGTGTGTGTGTGTGTGTATGTGTGTATATATATATATATATATATATATATATATATACATGTATGTATGTGTATATGTGAACATATATGTGTGTGTGTGTGTGTGTGTGTGTGGGAGAGAGAGAGAGAGAGAGAGGAAGAGAGAGTTTAAGAGAAGAGTTTATGCTCTTCCTAATAACTTCGTGACTATCTGTCTTTTACTATGTCTCAATGAGTGACATAAGATTACTAGTTTATGAGAGCGTCCTTACAAGATGGGGAATATGGTGTGAGCAATAATTCTAACCTGACTTAGTTTTCATATGTTAAAAGTACCTGCCAACAGAGTCCACAGAAATGATTTAATTGAGTTCAATCTAAACTAAATCCTTAATCCTTTTTTTTTTTTTTTCCTTTCAGCTGTGGGTTACAACTCAATTATAAACATCACAACAAGGACAGCAAACTCAGTAAGTAACCCTAAGTTGTCCCTATGTATCTGTTAAAGAAGACTTTGAAATATACTGTTCTGAAGTTGTTTTTTTATCTGTTACATTTTACAATATAGTCTGTTTTATTTGTATTGTTTGTGTTTTGTCTTTCATTTTATTGTCATTACTCTTTTGTATTTTTGTTTATTTAAAAAAATGAAAAAACTTAAATGACAAATAAAAACTCTGTTACGTTTTCTCACAACATAAACTGTTTTAATTAAAGTTCTGATATAAATGGCAACAGTTATTTACCATTCCTAAACGTTGAAATGGAAAAACTATAAATATTTTTTAAAAAGGAGGCAAATTTACAATAAATTTCTCTTTTCCAGAAACTGAGAGGCCAAACTGAAGCCCTCTACATCTTAACAAAGTCCAATAACACAAGATTTGAGTTCATTTTCACAAATTTGGTTCCTGGAAGTCCAAGACTGTTTACTTCAGTGATTGCTGTACACAGGTAACAACACTGAGGAGGTGTTAATTTACGGGTGGATTCTACATCCAGTTAATGTCGTACTTGGTATTTAAAAATGTTTTGTGTTGTATCAGGGCTTATGAGACCTCTAAGATGTACCGGGACCTGAAACTTCGAGCAGCTCTGATTCAGAATAAACAGCTTCGGCTCTTGCCCCGGGAGCAGGTGTATGATAAAATCAACGGTGTTTGGAACTTGTCCAGTGATCAGGTACTAGTGTTGTTTTGGAAATATTTTTTTCAAGTAATAATCTTTCCACTTTGTCCAGTATTTTATACTAAATCTGTTTCTTTGACAATTCTCTTTCATAAGAAAAAACTGAACTTGCTTAGAAAAGTAAAAACATTTAACAAGGTTCATCTGACATTTTTAGGGAAACCTTGGGACCTTCTTCATTACCAATGTTCGGATTGTTTGGCATGCTAATATGAACGAGAGCTTCAATGTTAGCATTCCTTTCCTGCAGATTGTAAGTACAGTGCTTTAAAGGTTATTACATGGGCATCCCTCAGATTTTCCTCTGGACTTGTGCTTATTCCAAACAGTGAATGTACCATTGCCTTCCTCTTTAGACAGATACAAACCCAGTGTGTTGATTTTTTTTTTTTTTTTTCATAGCTCGTATTAATACTTTAAATTGATGAACAGAAAAATGGACACAACTTCTAAGCCACTTGTGCAGCTCAGGAATGACTGGAGCTGTGTGATGTATTCAACTTTCTGCTTTTTTCCCTCTTTAAGTGGTCAATCAGAATAAGAGACTCAAAATTTGGCCTGGCTTTGGTGATAGAGAGTTCACGGCAGGTAATGCTTGTCAGACTTTCTCATCATAGGGTTTTCTCTTTTAGTCTTGATGCATGTTGTCGTCAATATACTCTTTCTTCGTGGTTTTAGAGTGGAGGATACGTTCTTGGTTTTAAGATTGACCCAGTGGAAAAGCTCCAAGATGCACTGAAAGAAATCAATTCTCTTCATAAAGTCTACTCTGCCAACCCAATCTTTGGAGTGGAATATGAAATGGAGGAAAAGGTAGGCATACATTTACTACATTAGAATCAGTGATGCTAAACTCAACATAAGGATAACACAAAAACTTGACCCAAGCCAGTTTTAGAAATATTTTCTGGGTTGTTTTTTTTTCTATACTCATTCCAGTTTTTGACAAAACAGCTGTTAACATTCCCATGAATATTTCCAGCAGTTCAAAGCTGATCCTGTTGTCATAGTGCTGTTTATCTTAACAACGATTTCAGCCCCAGCCACTGGAAGAACTCACAGTGGATCAACCTCCTGATGATGTGGAAATTGAGCCTGACGAGCAGACTGACGCTTTCACTGTGAGTGAGCCTGTTTGCCATCCACACACTCAATACTCTGCTGGGAGTTTAAAGGTTTAGACTTAGAATAGCTGTGAGCTAATGCCCTTCAGCATCATGAGCAAACATGAATTTATGTTGCCTAGTGCTCATGTTTGTTGCTCATCAGACAACAATAACCTGTTGTCACTCAGAACGAACCAGTTCTTTTCATTATTTGTGTTAATTCTAATTGTGTGTGTGTTTGTGTTCTTACTTACAGGCCTATTTCGCTGATGGCAACAAGGTAAATTCTGATGTTGGATTATTATAATTATGTGGTAGTTTATATTTTACAGTATGTTCTGCTCTTAAGGGCGCATTCAGAAAGCATAGTCCAGAAGACTCGGTCCGTTTGGGGACTCGGTTCGGCTGGGAGCGCACGCGCGGGGGGGGGGGGGGGGGGTGTCTTCCAGACCGAGATTGCAATCACGTTGCACCAAACGGGCCAAGAATCTCAGATGCCGCTGCATTCGGATTCACCGTAGGCGAGGACAAGACGTACAACAAACAAAGCAAGAAGGTTCTCACAACCTCAGTTTCCTCCACAAAACGTTATTTTTGTTCGTAGGCTACTTACGAGGGGCTGGGATATGCTTTCATCAGACCAAATATCGCTTAAAGCTTTTACTTTCTTGTCACTCCACATTTGACCACAAGCCATCTTTATAAGTACTGCAGTCCCACACATGTGTTTGTTGTCTTACCGTTTACCCACGTTGCCCAACATTTTACCCACATTGCCAATGCAATTCTGTCGTCCACCGAGACCTGCGTTTGTTGGCGGACCAAGTCCGCTTCTTTGTTCCAGGTCGGAGTCCGTTTGCACATTCACATCTCCCCCAAATGAAGTGTACTTTCCGAGCAAACGGACTGATTCAAATTAAAAAAGCTTTGTGAATGTGCCCTAAATAGGCTTTATGCACATCTCCAGCTCTTCCTGAACTTAATACTGCACCTTTGTTTCCTGTCTTTCATGATTGGATGAACTGATTAATCCAGGTGTGTCTGACCGCAGCAAATGGCAAGACACACCTGGATTAATCAGTTCATCCAATCATGAAAGACAGGAAACAAAGGTGCAGTATTAAGTTCAGGAAGTACTGGAGATGTGCATAAAGCCCATTATGTGGAAAACTAATTTACTTGTAATTCTACAGCAACAAGACCGTGAAGCAGTTTTCTCCGATGAGCTTGGCCTCGCCATTGAGAAGTTAAAAGATGGCTTTACACTTCAAGGGTTGTGGGAGGTGATGGGTTAAAACTACATAAAACATATTTATACTGAATGTACATATAGTGCTTGCACAGACAAAAGTACACATATTTATTTATTGCCCAAGTTTAAAGTTGTACAGCTTGTTTATAGATAATTTTTCTTAAAAATTAAGTACAAAATTACATCAATGATGGCATTCCATGTGTAGTGGTGGACTTTTCTGTAGTTATTTTAAGTTTTTATCATTTAATTTGAATAAAACATTTGAAAAGACATTGGGGGAGACTTTTTTTTTTTTTTTTTAATTGATCAGATTCAGTAGGTTGTGCCGTTTGTGAGAAGAACACAATGATCTCAACTAAAGACAACGATGTACTAGTATTTAGAAAATGCTGAAAGAGGACAATCTGTCAGCTCCTGTGTCAGCAGCTGTTCACTGACCTCGTCTGCTGTTTTACGTGACTCGCCTTTGGATATCTCACACTCCCAATACTGAATCACACACACCACAGGAAAGTAGTCATTGCTATCAATGAATTGTGAGTCACTCAGCATGTTCATGTCAAAAGGAAACTGACTACTGTAGTAGATTTCAGTCATGTGTGTAAACTTAAATTAAAGCACTGGAACAAATAAACTTCACAAATAATTGTTCATTTTTTTTTTATTTATTATTTTTCAAATTATATTTCACCCTATGAGAAGAGATTATAAATGAAAAGCTCATGTTATTTCTGTGTGGTGCACAACAATGTTGCTACTAATCACAGGGGTGACAAGGCCCCCACAGTTGTTTGTGCTTTATGACAGCTGTGCGAGCTCTCCGATTTGGCCAACCTGAATTCTTCACAGATGGGGTGGTTTGCTATATTTAGAGGAGCACAGTTATATTCAAGTGCTTCAGACCTGGCTGTCTGTAGTTCTCTGTCTTCAGTAGCTTGGACAATCTAACCCCCTCTTCCATCTGCTTCCTGTCCTAAAAGAATGGATCCCCAAGGCCTGAGGGAAGACCTCCGTCTGTTTCAGAGCACTTTATTACAGGATGGGCTCAAAGAGCTTTTGAATGAGAATAAGTTGATTGACTGTATCCTGAAGGTTGGAGACAGAAGCATCCCCTGCCATCGGCTCATTCTGGCAGCATGCAGTCCGTATTTCCGGGAGCTCTTCTTCTCAGAGGATGGCAAAGAAGTGGACAGAAAGGACGTCGTTCTGGAGAATCTTGACCCCAATATGATGGATGTGGTTGTAAATTACATGTATTCAGCTGAGATTGACATAAACGACAACAATGTGCAGGATATTTTGGCTGTTGCCAATCGCTTTCAGATCCCTTCAGTGTTCACAGTTTGTGTGAATTACCTCCAGAAAAAGCTGACCGCGAAGAGCTGCCTTGCCATCTATAGACTGGGACTGATGCTAAACTGTGCCAGACTGGCTATGGCAGCTAGAGATTACATTGCAGATCGCTTTGAGATCATAGCTAAGGATGATGAATTCTTAGAGCTTGCTCCACCTGAATTCTTTGCCATTATTGGGGCTGATGCATTGAATGTTGAAAAAGAGGAGTCAGTTTTTGAGTCTCTAATGAAATGGATCAGAAAAGACAAGGACAAGCGCGTGAAATCCTTGAATGAGGCCTTTGAGTACGTTCGTTTCCGTCTGCTCCCAGAGAAGTACTTCAAGGAGAAGGTGGAGAAAGATGACCTGATTAAGGCGGATCCCGAGATTCTTAAAAAGATCAAGGTCATTAAAGAAGCGTTTGCAGGGAAGCTGCCTGAGAAGACAAAGGGACAAGATGACCCAGAGGGAGAGGAGGGCAAGTTACCTGGTTATCTGAATGATAACCGCAGATATGGCATGTTTGCAAAAGACATCATTCTCATGATTAACGACACTGCTGCTGTGGCCTATGATGGGCAGGAGAATGAATGTTTTCTTGGAGCTATGGCTGAGCAAATCCCCCGAAATCATGTCAGCATGTCATCAAAAAAGAACAATCTGTATGTGTTGGGAGGATTGTTTGTAGATGAAGAGGACAAAGACACCCCACTGCAGTGTTACTTCTATCAGGTATAAAAGCCAAGTCAATTATATATTATGTATACATACTGTATAACAAGAATGAAATTCAGCTCTATGCCTTGTTTTACAAAACATATCTTTAAAACCTGTTTTCAGTTGGACAGTCTTGCTGCTGAATGGATGGCTCTTCCACCCATGCCTTCCCCCAGGTGTCTCTTTGCTTTGGGTGAATTTGAAAATCTCATCTTTGCTGTCGCAGGAAAAGATTTACAAACCAACGACTCCCATGATACTGTCATGTGCTACGACACAGAGTAAGTTTAATACGTTCACTGTCTACTTTCTGGATTCTTACACACAGTAATTCACAGTTAAATAAATTCTGTTTATCTGCATTTTTTTAGAAAAATGAAGTGGACAGAAGCAAAAAAGTTGCCTGTAAAAATCCACGGCCACTGTGTGGTCTCTGAGAATGGACTGATCTATTGCATTGGAGGAAAAACAGATGACAAGTAAGACTACAGTACAAGAACATTTGATTCAAAGTCAGACTATTGCTCTATTATTAACCTTTAATTGTGTTCGTTTTCTTTACTGGTAAAGTAAAGCAACCAATAAGATGTTTGCATACAACCACAAGAGGGCGGAGTGGAAGGAGGTGGCTTCCATGAAGACTCCCAGATCCATGTTTGGTGCAGTTATACACAAAGGGCAGATTATTGTTGCTGGAGGAGTCAATGAAGATGGCTTGACAGCTGCAAGTGAAACCTACGACTTTGGGACCAACAAGTAAGTGCTGATATTAAATACAAGTTTATTTTTTAAGCAAAATGTAAAAGTCATCTACTATATATGACTGTGTTTCCCTACAAAACCATAAGAGCCTTTTCACCTGTATTGATCTTACAGTAAGTCACTAGTTCCTAACCTTTTTTACTTCCACAATTCATCCTGAAAAGCCTTTTTGGGGGGGCAAGAATTGCCATTTTGCTTAGCTTTATCAAAGACATAATCTTGTTATGGGTGTGAAGCAGAAAGTTAAATAATGTTAATGTACTACAGATTACATATTTGTGACACGGGGTGAAGAAAATAACCTTTCAGAGGATCACTAACTCAGCTGTGTGTGCACTTTGGTGTAGGTGGTCACCTTTTACAGAATTTCCCCAAGAGAGGAGTTCAATCAACCTGGTGAGCTGTGGAGGACTGTTGTACGCTATAGGCGGCTTTGCAATGGTGGAGAATGAGAACAAAGAGTGTGCACCCACTGAAGTCATCGACATTTGGCAGTATGTTTGAATTTTTGTTCTGTATGTATAATGAGATTTAAAATACTGTTTAATATGTTTAAAATTCAACTACTTTTTTAAATGTTAAAAAATATTTCTCTTCGTTCTAAAAATGTACATTTAACATGTTTACTTTCTTTACCAGGTATGAAGAGGACACCAAACAGTGGACTGGCATGATCAGAGAGATGCGTTACGCAGCTGGAGCCTCCTGTGTCTCCATGCGCCTGAATACAGCCAAAATGCCCAAACTGTAACAAAGGAGCTTCCCATTACTGCTGCAGGACAGAGAATCGTTTATATTCCTAGAGGCTAATTTTTGTCTTCTATCATCTTTGCCTAATCTCTTTTAGTTTTGGTTTTAGTTCAAATAAAATATACTGCCATTTTATATCTTTCCCTTTTCCTCATGTCATAAAACTGACAAGTTTGTATATGTATGATGTAGATGGGTTTCTCATCACTTAACTACAAAATTTCTAATAGCAAAATATGAGATATATAACGTGGATTTCTAATAGACAATGTATTCCAAGTAAACAGTTTTTTTTTCATACATGAAAAGTGACAGATGTTACAATATTAAATTAAAAAATCATGCCATACATCTGCAGTCCTGATGATTATATTAGTAATTTACTGTGAAATGCAAAAAATACAATTTCTTTATTCAATTTTTAAAATGTTATTTAATATAAAAAAAAACAACAAAGCCCATTCTCACTCAACGTGAATGAGGTAGATTCATGCCAACTTTAAATTGAACGTAAAACTAAAAATAAAGAGCACTTTGCGTGTATTAACTTGCAGTGTTTAACACACCACTGTTCAGTCACTCTGTCAAAACTTTCTTCACAGTACTATGATAAGCACTCTGTGCTGAATGTAACACTTTTGTTGATCTATAAATAAGGCCATTGGCAAGAAAGTTATCCAAGTATTTTCTTCTTGAGATATTCCTTCCAGGCATTGTGTGTTGAAAGCTCCATAGAGTTCCATTCAAAGTGAGGGATCTGTGAAATTACAGACATTCCATTACCAACAATAATATTGATGCTAAATGCAATTCCACACAACCACAAAGACAAATTTAATGTCATGCAGAAAATACTGTGTAACCAACCTGAACAACACGATATCCCAGAATTTCAAGGTGCCTCTTCCTCATCAAAGCTTCACCTTTCATATGATGAGAATTTTTGCAGAAGGACTTTGAATCAAGAAAGTCCACAGCCACACTAAGGGGAAAAATTAAAACGATTTGGTTTTTGTTTTGTTTGTTTTTTTACATATCTTAATGGCTTTAAAGGTTTTTCATGTTCAGGCTATATTCTGAAAACATATTCACAAAAACACAAAATAAACAAGATTAAAAATAAATGTTGCGTGAAGTAATCTGTCACCACAACGCAGTTTTCAGCTAAACGCTGGCTCCTGGCACAACACTTCTAAATTCAGCAGGATCTACATAGTTTTTCCACTTCTGACCATAATGTTTTCATAATGTGAGTTTAAAAAGCACCTTTTGTAAATATGATGCAATATATGAGGAGAATACACCCTGCCTTAAGCAACCCATTTTTTTTTTACAGCTTGAGAAAAAGCTAAGAGTGTACCGGGTCACCCACATCTCGCATTGAAAGAACAGTTTGTCATGTTGCCCTCTGGGAGGCGCTATCTTACACACGAGGAAAACTTAACAGATGTGCCTTTTCTTTTATTACTCACATTAACCTTTTAAATGCCAGAGTCAGTTTCTAGGAATGTTTTGTGGATTGTTTTAACTGTTCTTATTCACCGTGTTTTTGACAGACTTTAGCCACTTCTTTGGTTTTGGTTTTATGCTACCGGTAGTGTTTAACTGTTTTTATCCTATTTTATTCTGTGTTAACTGATTGTTTATGTCTTATGTTTATGTGAAATATGTGTGAAAGGCTTGTTGGCTGCAAGTCATGTCTGCAAATAGACATTGCCGCTCAAGGGTAACTAAAGTCATCTGAATATGAATCTGAACAGAGAACCAAAGATTTTCACCTGACTTTTAACCTCAAATATCTCAGTCTAACTGGGCACCTACAAGGTGGGCTAGAACAAACCTGAACTACTGTGGACCACTTTTCAAACAAGACCCAAAGGATCTGCTGTTAATGTCTCAGTACAACAGATCACAAATGGTCTTATACCCATATCCCGAGCAGTCAGAGCTTTTTTAGTAGGACTAGGAAGGAATTACACAATATTTTTTAATGTGGCTAATGGGTGTATACAGTATTGCCCTACCGCTGAGCTCCAGGTGGTAATTCCTCCCTTATATTTTCCAATGAACTTGGATCCCAGTGAACCTTTCCTCTGTCCGTGATCTGCAGGGTGCTCGGCTCTGTGTAAGGCAGCGGCTGCAAGTTTTTGTCCAGTTTGCATTCAAAGTCTGAAATGACAATTCAAAAGGTTACATAAAAGTAATTTCTGAGTGGTGCGATGTCCATGTGAACAAGACAGTGAGGTAGAGATGCACAATGTAATCGGCCAATATATAAACCAACATATAACAGCCGCCGTTTGGTTACAAACCAGTAGAACGCTTTTTTTTTTACAAATCCAAGCGGGCATGGGAACAATGTAAGGCTGTGCCCACCGTGCAAAATTATGTCTCCAGCAACTGCCGGATCTACAACAGAGTTACATCATTTTCAGCTTTAATATTGGTAATCAGCCAAATGAGTTGTAAAGTATCAACATGTCAGATATCGACCAAAAATACAATATAGTGCATCCCTACTGTGAGGCTTTCTCCTTGCAAGACTGTATTTGGAGTCGTCTATTGCTCTGACTTGAAAGTCTGCTCAAGAAGGAGATTATGGGAAAATTCCAGGGTTGTATTGTATTGTAATATTTTTCTGTGTAAATATTACTATACCATTTTATTTCTAAGGCACTTTACAAATCAACATAACAGCTGACTAAAGTGCTGTAGAACACACACAAAACAATATAATAAAAATCTAAAATACAAGTAAAAATTAAAAGGTAAAAGATTTAAAACACAGGTGACAACTCACATTAGACTAAAATCCCAGGAGTAAAAGTGTGTTATTGATGGGCACAAAACCTCCGACAGGCTACAGCACACTGATGCAATACAGCAACAATAACCAGAATTTTACTCTAAAAATTCAAAGGTTTGCTTGTTTATCACTGTTGGAAAAAACTACAGTGAGGATCTGAAAAGAGTTTCACTGAAGTTGTTAAAGAAAATGTAACTGAGCTAAATTCAGACGCCTTCTGCCTTATATGACTTTTTCAGCAGAAAAAAAGAGAGGAAATGATTAGCAGCAGCATTTACTCACCAACAGTGTAAAAATATGGTGTAATAACTGCCACTTGGACAAAGTTAATTCCACCAAGAACTTCCCCGAGCATTTTGTGGATTTGCTGTTGTACAGGACTGATGCTGCCATTCCCTGAAAAAAAGAGGGGAAAAAAACAAAACATTAACACTTCACCCAGGGCCATTGCAACAAGGCAAGCAAATCAAGCAATTGCCTAGGGCCCTGAGCTAGACTGGGGCCCCAAGACACCATGGGGGGGGGGGACCCAAAATTGCTTCTAAACCACTTTTCCTTCTAATTTTAGACACAAACTACCTCATACAGTTGGAATTTTTAAGATTGGACATGTAGAAGTTGAAAATCCCACTTTTAAGCTTTTTTCGCTGAGATCCACTTGCAACAGACAGTAGTCAGCCAGCGGTGGAAGGTCAATGACAGGGCCCGTTTGGGCACGTGTCCATTCCCATTACGCAGCATCCATCACAGTTTTTATTTTGATATCTAAATTTCAAAATAAAAACTGAATTTCAAATCCCACCCAAACCAGAAAATCATACATCAGTAAGTTCTCAAACCTTTTCTCTGCAGCTGCTGGCAGTAACGTTCATGAAACCAGGGCACCTGAAACTCGGGACACTCGAGACATACAGCGCGATTAAGCTCCATGAGGCGCAGTCGCGTCCGCATGTTCAGGGCATCTGGTAGGGCTGTAAGAAGTAATATTTACAAGGACATGAATCCCACAGAACTAAGAGTATTCTTGATGATGGATTATTTTGCCACAGAAGCACAATTTAAAACCAAGTGGGGACATACTTTCTATCTGGGAGTCCAGCTTTCCCAGAAAGTCAATACTAAAGATTTCTCTAATGAGTTCTTCAGGAAAATGGTCGGCTACTGCCAATGAGTATGCCAGGAGGACTATCAGATGTGGGTCAAAGGAACCTAGAAAAACACAATTTAAAGAGCTTAGTGTAAACTTACTGTAAGGGGAAAGAAATCTGCAGTGTTACTTTTTCTTACGGATGTGTGGAGTGAAGCGCTTAATGCAAGCATCATACAGCTCATCTGCCCGCACAGGATCATAGTTTAGGACAGAAAAGGGTAGCAGGGTGGCATATGTTGCTGAATAATGGATCTTAAAATGAGACAGGAAAAATACAGTAAATACACGTACAGTATAGTCACCCAAGATTAAAATGTGATGCCTTTTTAAGCACCTTGTCAATTTGTTCTGTGGCCACACTGGCAATTCTGTCCATCAGAGGAGGGCAGAGGTGATTTGTTCTGGTGAGGAAGAAGGCCAGGTCAGGGGCATTGGCCCAGTTAATTTGATCCATCATCCTCTTCAGCGTGAGCATGGACTCCTCCAGTAGCATCTCCTCAAACCACTCGCCCGAGACGTACTTAAGCTCCTCGAGCACAAAGTCCAGCCGGTCAGCTGTTTGCAGCCTCTCGTGTCCACAGCGGCTCAGCGTCTGCAGCAGGTGGACGTACTTGCTGTGGGTGTTGTGGCGGTAAGACGGGTCATTTCGGATCCATTTGGCAACGGCTACAGAAATAGTGTTGAGCTCACTGAGGTTGCACTGCGAGACCACTGCATCTACTTTTGAGACCACACTCTCGTCAAGTCGTGGGGAAGGCAGCGTGGACAGTACTCGAATTAGCATAGTCACTTCATAGGGGTAGAAACTGTGCTGCAAAAAGCTGCAAGGTAAAGTGTCATTAGTCTTCGTTTTATTTAATCATGCTCAAATGCAAAAGTTGCTCATTTGATAATCACTTACTTGATCATAATGTTTTTAAGTGTAGTGAAGAACTCTGGATTCTGATACTGCAATAGAAAAAGGGCTTGGGTGATTCTGGCAACCTCCACTGAATTGTAGACATGAAGGTTCTTCTGGATCACCGATGCAATTCTGAAAAATGAAATTAATGTAAACATTTAACAGATATTTCTACAAATTAGAAAAAAACTGACATTTGAAAAGCTTAAAACTGCACTGCACTATTATTAACAATCATTTAAAGGGGATTTTTTTTTTTTTGCGAAACTCGAGTGAACTTTCAGATCCTGTCTGTGTTTGTGGCATTTTATTGTTGTGTAAAATGTAGGTGATAGAAAAAAATACAATGCTTAAAAATAATTTAAAGTCTATATTTTGCTAAAAAAAAAAAAAAAAAAAAACACAAACACATTAACATGTTATTGTTTAATTTTAAAATAAGTATGTGCTCATTCCAAATCTGATGCCATCAAAATACTTTAAAAAATTTGACATAAGGATGCAACAGAGGTATGCTCATCACTGCGTTGTGTCGGTTTGTAATACGTCTACAATGTGGTATTGTTATGCTGAGATAAGGAAAACCTTCCCTGAAGAGACATCATCTGGATGGCAGCATACTGTATGGGCCTCCCAAATTTTTGCATAACTGTGCTCCTCCACATGCACCAGTAACCAAATTCCATGTGCACTGATGCACATGTTTATCACAAATGTTTATGCATTTAAAAACATACTTTGTTGTATTTTCAATAAAATTAAGAATTTCAATAGCTCATTGTACTACAATTGATATACATTTTACACATCTTATGGTTATTGAGAAATATAAGCTTGGAACAAGTCTATATTTCCCAATATGTAGGCCTCACTTCTTCAGTTATGTTGGTGCTTTATGACAAAGACATAAACTCACTTGTTCAGTAAGCTGAGGTTTCTACTTTGAACCTCCTCCAGTGCTTCAGCTACGGCCAAAGCCTGCTGGGGGTTGAATTCATCAGCCAACAGGAGGGCAGTGTTCTCCAACCTAAGGCGAGGGAAACCACATAGTAGACCAAGGTGGGACTAAAAGACAGTTGTAATAAGGGTTTCCATTCCAGTATCATGCCACAGATCTGATACAAACCTTTCTCTGATCTCCTGACTTGCAATGGGAGCCAGAGCAACAAAGAGTTTAGAGAAGGAGAAAGGATCAGTGCTTGTATCTATCAGTTCTGTCAGCTTTTGTTTAGCAGCCAGCTTGAAGTCACAGTTGTTGAACTGAAGGGACTGATACAGACCCAAGATAATGCTGATATTTTCTGCATCCATTCTGGGGATGTTGAGTAAGAAGATCTCATTGCACTTCTCAAGCAGAGGTCGGTGAACATATCTAATGTTGCGCAGAAACTGCACCATCCTTCGGTGTGTTATATTGCAAAGGATCCGTGGTGTGCAAGAGATTTTCTGCTCTGTTGATGAGAGCGTCCCGCAGCCGAGGAGACACAAGTGACGACACACTAATCATCAGAGCTGTTAGGATCCTGGAAAAACAACATTCGTGTCAGTCAATACATTATGTCAGTTACTTCCTGTGCATTCAAAAGGTCAATTAACCTTATTGTTTCTTCACTGACCTGGCATCATCAATAGACGACAACCTCTGATCCAAAATGCTGGTGATGTGTCCCATTAGAGGACTGTGATAAAGGTGCTGATCATTTAAACAGACAGCAAACTTGGATAGAGATGGCATTGGAAGTCTGCAAAAAGTTTTTGTAAAATTTAGTCAGTGTTTAAATGGCAAATATGGAAAAAAAAAACATATACATTCAAACTCTGAAACTTTTATGCTTATATTTTTCCCTTTCAAATCAGTATAACTCACATATTTGGGGAAATGTTAAGCAAATATACCTGTCTATTCTTTGCCAAGCTTCTGAAACCATTTGCTGCACAAGAGAGTCATTAGCCTCCAAGTTCAGCCTGCGGAAAAGACAGCAATAAAGTATGTTTGTTTATTTGATTATATTTGATTCAAATTAATAGTCACAAAATAGACTGTGTCTGTGAACATACCTGAGGAAAGCGTAAAGCAAGTCAACCAACATGAAATCATCCATAAGAGCTATTTTATTCTCTGCTAAAACCCGGAGAGTTAAGAACTGTGGGTGACTTTTGATATGGTCAATAGTCCTGAGCAGTTCAGGTCTCTCTTTCTGAAACTGCCACAGCATCCCCACAGCACAGCTCACATGCTCCACTGTCAGCTTGGCTTTGTTCTTGCCCACCACATCAAACACTTGGTCTTCAGCAGAGCAAACCTGCAGCCGCTCCAGGACCTGGTCTCTATTCACTGATCCCCCATGAAGGAGCCTTCGAAGGCAAGTGTTCATACATCGGAGTCGTAACATCATCACAAACCAGGGATCAGGTCAGAGATGCACTGAGATCTTCATTTTTTGATTGTCTACTATCCAGTTCGGTGTCAGCTGGCAGGCAACCTGGAGCAGCCGAATAGCAACCAGATAATTACACTCGAGGTGAAAGATAAGCGATGATCCTTTAAGGAGCTGTATCAACTGGAAAAACAACAGAAGCAAAAACGTTAGAAATGCAAGTTCAACCTGGCCCATATAATATCAAGGTCTTAGGATACTCATAGTTCTACAATGTTAGAGATCAAGAACTTACAAGACAGCGGCAGTTCAATGTAACATGGATGTTATCCTCATCTTTCAAGAAAGAGGCAAGGGAACTGTTCCGTTAGGATATTTTAAATTACTTTCTTTTACAAGTACTGTACAAGTACAAGTAACTTTTACAAGCTTCCAAGTTCAGCTAACAAACGCGATGCTCACGTGGATGTAGAGATAGTTACATTAAGTGGCTCCACTCCTCGGTTGATCAGAATTATCCCCGGGATTTCTTAAAATGAAAACAAATACATGGATTATCTATGTGACATAACTAGAAAGCGATCATTATAAACGCTCAAAGTCAAAATTACCTAGCATGCATGTGCTGAGGATTTGCACTTCCGTAGCAAGTGACATAACGTGTGATAGAGTATTTTAAACCCTAGATTATGCTTTTCAGGCATCAGCTCGTAAACATTCAGTTTTTAAAGGGTGCAGTATGATGCATTTTCATAGCATAGTCGCTGGAATACAACTGAAAGTTTATTATCATGCAAACGATGTGGTTCACTTACAATTTGTACATCACGTTGCGACGTAATCCACTGATGGCACAAACAGAACCGCAGTTTCAAATCAAGTGGAAGAAATTGTACGAAATACCTTGGCAAATAAAAATATTTCATTACGTGGTCTGTAAAACTGAAAATAAACACCACACAGAATGTCAAACTGAGAGAAATTTGTTTATTGCCTCCTGGGAGTCTTTTACCTGACAGGTAAGTTTTAGGGCGTAAGTGCACTCGAAGCTTGACTGGCGCACGACTCTCACCATTCATTGACGTCCCTGTCGCGCCATCTTTAGAAAACAGGCAGCCGTACACTGAATGAAACTTTCATTTTGCAGTTTTTAAGAGCCGTTTGCTGTATGGACTGAAATCCTTGGTTTTCCAGGTGATTTGATTTCACAAAACTTGCGTCTTGGTGACACATATTTAGTTTCTACGCTGAAACAATTTAATAGAACCGTATAGTTGATAAAAACCTCTTCATGTCTGGTTTTTGCTAACGTGAGGTGTATTTGCTAATGCTAATGCTAGGCCTTCAAATACTGTACCACTACCGTGACTGCGTGTTATTGGTATTTTAAAATCCAGTTTAAGGAATATAAAAAACAAGATATATTGTTGCACATAAGCACAAAACTATCCCACCCCAATTTACTCAACAGGTCTTTTTTTATGGCGGTAGGTGGCTAATGCTAACTAGCTAGTCATAAACACACGAACGTGGTAATCCAGCTGCTGACAGCGCTGACTGTTTGTGCTGAGCCCATTTTGTTTTCTGATAGTCTGTTAAATTTGTTACCATGTCAGCTTAAAGCAGGGGTGTCTTTTAATCCGATTATTTTTTACTTACACGGCTCTAAATGTCATTTAAAGCTGTCTCTCAGCTCTTCTGACTGTGCAACAGTAAGGTGTTATTTCGGCTGCTAACTTGTGATGCACCAAGCTTCCTATGTTTGCCATAACAACCAATCGTGGGTATTTAGCTGTCGTTTGTCTTTGTGTCCTCCCTCTAGGTGTTTTGAGTGATCATGGGGATCAAAGTTCGTCCTCGCTGCTTCCTTGACATAGGAATCAGTAATGTTCTGGGTAAGAGAAGCATCCCAATTTGCTGCCTGGTTTGTGAAGCAGAAGTAAAGTGTTAATTAGAAAATGCCTCTAATAATGATGCAACCTATCATGACAAGCCTTTCCATTATATTGCCAATGGGGCTTGAAATAATAATTTTATGTAGAACCTGTCCAAGAAATTCACTGGTTAACTGTTGAGTCATAAAGGTGTAGTTTGGGGTGCTGTTTATCTACAGGTACTACCCCCAAAATTAGAATATCCTGAAAATGTTCATGTACTTCTGTAATTCAACTTAAAAGGTGCAATTTACATATTGTATAGACAAATAATATGTGAATCAATATATGTCAAGCTTTTATTCATTTGGATGTTGCTGATTAGAAGTTGCAGCTTAAGAAAACCTCAAATTCAAAAACTCAGAAAATTAGATTACTGCATAAAATCAATCAGAGAAGGGTTTGAAATACAAAAATATCAGGCCTCCGAAAGTAAAATCTTGGATCTGTACTTAGTACTTGGTTGGGGCCCCTTTAATGACTGCCTTAACCCGGCGTGGCATGGATGCTGCCAAATTGTGGCATATCTCAGGTGTTATGAAAGACCAACATGCTTCAATCACAGCCCTGAGCTCTTCTCTATTGTTTGGTCTCTTCCTGTTTAGCTTTTTCTTGACAATACCCCACAGATTTTCAATGGGGTTCAGGACAGGTGAGTTTGCAGGCCAATCAAGTAAGGTAATCCCATGGTTGCCGAACCAGGATTTTGTAGTTTTGGCAGTGTGGGCAGGTGCCAAGTCCTGCTGAAGATGAAGTCTGCATCCCCATACAGCTGGTCCACTGAAGCAAGCATGAAGTGCTCCAAAATGTCCTGGTAGACGGCTGCATTTATGCTGGACTTGATGAAGCACAGAGGACCAACACCAGCAGCTGACATGGACCCCAGGTCATCACAGACTGGGGAAACTAACACTTGACTTCATGCATCTTCTATCTAGCACCTCTCCGGTCTTCCCCCAGACTCTGGGACCTTTCTTTCCAAATGAGATGCAAAGCTTGCTCTCATCAGAAAAGAGGGCTTTTGACCACTGGGCAACGGACCAGTCCTTCTTTTCTCTTGCCCAGCTAAGGTGCTTCTGGCGTTGCTTGCTGTTGAGTGGCTTAATAACAGGAATTTGACATTTGAAGCCCATGTCCAGCATCCACATGCATGTTCTTTCTCTTGAAGCAGTAACTCCAGCCTCAGTCCATTCCTTATGAAGTTCCCCCACACTTTTGAAAGGTCCTTTCCTGACCATCTTCTCCAGGCTGTGATCAGCCCTCCGGCTTGTACACCGTTTTCTTCCACTTAACTGTCCATTAATGTGCTTTGAGACAGTCAATGATGGTTTTCTGCACAACGGTCAGATCAGCAGTCTTCCCCATGCCTGTGAATTCTTCTAAACCAAGACAGAGACATTTTAAAGGCTCAGGGCACTTATGCAGATGTTTTGGATTACTTATCTGATTAGACTGTGACACTCTGAGCCTACAATACTGGAGCTTTTCAAAGTATTCTAGTTTTTTCAGTTTTTGATTTAGAGGTTTTCTTAAGCTGCAACTTCTAATCAGCAACGTCCAAACAAATAAAAGCTTGAAATATATTGATTCACATATTATTTGTCTATACAATATGTAAATTGCACCTTTTAAGTTGAATAACGGAAATACGTGAATTTTTTTCAGGATATTCAAATTTTTGGGGTAGTACCTGTATATTGTTGATATTTGTTTTCTTTTTAATCTGACCTCATGGATGTAAGGGTGGGGAATTATTGTAGTGCACAGTGCCTCTCTGGCACTGTACAATACAACAGCACCAAATACAGTCTCCAGAAGTGCCATAAAATGAGAATCAATTAGTTGGAAAGAGTTGTATTTCTTTTGTTTTTTAGGTATGTGAACTGAATGTAGTGACAGCTCTGTGAGTAAACTCACCATAATTTGAATTATTTTGGCCTTGATCTCTCCTCGCAGTTGGCAGAGTTGTGGTGGAGCTGTTCTCAGATATCTGTCCAAAAACTTGTGAGAACTTCCGATGTCTTTGCACTGGTGAGTTTCTTTCCTCTCACACTCTTCCAGAAACTGTTAGAATTGACGGAGCAGATTAATTGTATCAGCTGCTCCGGCTTCATTTAGGTGAAAAGGGCATTGGTAAAGGGACCCAGAAACCACTGCACTACAAAGGATGCCTCTTTCATCGAATTGTTAAAGACTTCATGATTCAAGGAGGAGACTTCAGTGAAGGTGAGTCATCAAAGGTAGTAAGTGGCCTTAGAAATTAATTAATTGTCTTTCAGAATTCCCAATTTGTCCCCAGATTTGACCCATTCAAGGGATTCAAAAACTTTTTCATATTAATTTTCCTTTCATTTTTTAATTTGTCAGCTTGTCTATCATTTTCTACATAGGCAGTTGGGCATTTGTGGGTTTTTTTAATGTGCATTCTAAAGTTGCAGATAGGCTAATGAATAAAAACTGAAACGAAAACTTCCTCATTATCACAAAAGGTTTCTATACTTGTTTGAGGTCATTTGTGCCTTTCTCACAAAAGTTGTTCAGATGGAAACCCCTAATGTGACTGTTCTGACAAAGTGGACATGCTTTAAGAGAAACGGCAGCTTTGTGTAATTTAACTTGCACTGTTAATGGCACCATGCTGGCTAGTTTAGTCTCTTCAATTCAAGCAATGGTAACAAACTCCTTTTGCAATCACTTTGCAACTTGCAAACTCAGCTTTTGTCCGTATTATGGTCCATGACATTTGATGTCAAAGCCGCTGTTATCATGGTAGCCTTACAGGCTTTTTATGATTTCTTATGTTCAATTTGTTTTTTTGACTTCATAGGCAATGGAAGAGGAGGTGAATCCATCTATGGAGGCTTTTTTGAAGGTAAAGAGGCCACAGTCAGAGCTGTCACTTGTTATCCAAACCGGCGTTGGCTTCAGGATGGCAGTACGATCTTGTGCTTTTCCTCAGATGAAAGCTTTGCTGTAAAACACAACAAGGACTACCTGCTGTCTATGGCCAACAGGGGCAAAGATACAAATGGATCTCAGTTTTTCATGTTAGTACTTCATTTAATTTCTACATATTGTTGATTTCATCTATTAGTCATCGTTAATCCAGAGTTTTAAGCCTTGCAAATGAATTTATGCCCTGTCTCTTCAATGGCCTTTGATGGCACTTCAGAACAACAAAACCTTCACCACATCTGGATGGGTAAGTTCCCTTTGATATATTTTAAAATCAAACTGATTCACAATACATAACCTCCCCGTTGCTGTAGATTAATTTCAGCTTCACTTTACTGTTTTCAGTGTCCATGTTGTTTTTGGCCATGTGATTTCCGGCCAAGAGGTTGTTCAAACCATGGAGAACCAAAAACTGATCCTAACAGCAGGCCATATGCTGAGGTGAAAGTTTTGAACTGTGGAGAGCTCATCCCTAAATCTAAAGGTTTGTTTATTTGATTCTTTCTTTTAAAAATGTTTAACAAGTATCTAAATTGTGTTAACACTATTTGTGGATTTGTAGCAAAGAAACATGAAAAGAAGAAAGAAAAGCCTCCTCCAGTTCCAGCAGCAGCTCCAGTGACTCTGAGAGCTCCTCCGAGTCGTCCTCCGAGTCAGAAAAAGAATCCAAGAAACAGAAAAAGAAGGCAAAAAAACTAAAAAAGAAACAGAAGAAGAAGGAAAAGGAAAAGGAAAGGGAGAAGGAAAAAGACATAAAAAGGTACATAACTTATTTAGGTGGTGGTTTTTGTTTGCTGTGGAAGCAGCATACGGCATCAGAACTCTGAATATGTTCACAGGTCAGAACCTGAGAGCGCTGAAGAGAAGGAGCAAGAGGACTTGGTTACATCTACTGTACGTCCTGAAGAAATACCACCCATCCCAGAGAATCGATTTCTCATGAGGAGAAGCCCCCAGAATGTCCAGAGGTCAGATGATGTTGATAAGGATCAGAGGAAGAAAGAAGACAGGCCAAGAGAGAAGTTGGTGTCTGATGTTCATGAGGACAAACATCCAAATAGGAAGCCATCAGCTGTTAATTTCCAGGTCTTTTTTTCTCTTCTCTTTGCAGTGCTGGCACAATGTATAACTCTCAATCAGCATATCACAGACGACTAGTGGTAACAACCCGATCTGGGCGCAAGATAAAAGGCAGAGGGCCAAGGGTAGGTACACTGCAAGTATGAATAGAGGTCAACTAACATTTCATCCAATTTTCCACAGATTAGTTATGAATACCGACTGAAGTTTCATGAAATTTCACCAGATTTGGGTCCAGCTGTTTTAGAAAGAGAATTACAGAAAAAGTTAATGATTTTCGTTTCTTATTAACAGAGATACCGAACTCCATCGCGCTCTCGTTCGAGGTCTAGAGATCGTTTTCGGCGCAGTGAAACCCCTCCACACTGGCGTCAGGAAATGCAGCGTCAGAGGATGAGAGCAGTCACAGGAGAGCGCTGGATTAAGGGAGACAAGTAAGATCATCTTACTTAAATTATGATTCCTCATCTCACTGTGGACAGATGCAGAAGAAACTGGCACAAATTTAACTTGCCTGCAATAAATGTAAACTTTAGCATTAATAAGGTTGTTAGTGATGAGATCTGGCAGTTTGGTGATTTAGGTTCATTGGAATATAAAAAGCAAATCTTAATATTTTCGTTGCATATTTACAGTTGCTGTTTTTGTCTGCAATTTAAAAAAAAAAAAAAAAACTTGATCAAGGCAAAAGTTATAAGAATAGTACACCCACAGAATGATGTGCATTCATTTTCTACTCACCTTCATGCTGAGCAAGACTCTGGAGCACTTTTTTAATATCTCAAATGCAGGCGGAGATCGGACAGGTTTTTGTTTTCCCCCAACTTTAATACAATGGAGTTCACCAACACCCGATCCAAAAAGGTCCATTAAAGTCCACAAAAACTTGGCAATATTTCTCCATATTGCTCGTCCAATGTAGTCCAAGTATCTTGAGTGGGTAGCGTCCATAATTTACTCCAAACGACATCATTTACTATATTCACGATTAAGTTCATGACACTACGGAAGCCGTGGCGTTCAGCGCATACTCTGCTGATAATGCAAGCGTAGAAGAAGGAAATTTGCTGTTTACATTGTGCTAAGAGCCAACGAGCTGCGGATGAACCGGGACAAACACGAGGGGTTGGCTATTGATTTAAAAGAAGAAAGAAAAAGAGAACGTGCAACCTCGTCTGCCGCGGCTTCCATAGTGTCGTGAACTCTCATGGGTGCGCTTCACGTCAGCTACATGTATTACTGTTAAAGCCAGTGGTGTCCAAAGTCAGTTCTCAAGGGCCACTGTCGCGACGGTTTTCCATGCCTCCTTGCACCAGCACAGCTGACTCAAATTAAATGAATCTAAAAGCCTATGAATTTGAATCAGGTGTGTGTTGGAGAAGGGAGGCATGGAAAACCTGCGGGATTGTGGCCCTTGAGGACCAGAGCTGGACACCCAGGTTTAAGCTATTTAAATATACTAAATGATGTTGTTTGGAGTAAATTATGGACGCTACTCACTCAGGACACTTGGATTATATTGGACGAGCAGTATGGAGGAATATTGCCAAGTTTTTGTGGACTTTTATGGACCTTTTTGGATCGGGCGCCGGTGAACTCCATTACTTTAAAGTTGGGGGAAAACAAAAACCTGTCCAATCTCCGTCTGCATTTGTGATATAAAAAAAGTGTTTCAGAGTCTTGCTCAGCATGAGGGTGAGTAGAAAATGAATGCACATCATTCTGTGGGTGTACTATTCCTTTAAGCACCTTAATTGTTTACAGATCTTAGCAAAAATGCAAAGATCTTTAGAGTGCTTAAATGTTAGATATATAATTATGTATTTTCATTTTATGTATTGAGCAATTTGTGAGACTATTATGGCAATTAAAAATTCAGAATTGTTGCATAATGTGTCTCAAATAATTGGGTTTTCAGATGTCAAGTTCCTTAACTTATTTTTTTATTGTGTTTTTTGTTTGTTTTTAACAGAAGTGACATGAACCAGACAAAGGAAGAAGAGGAGAAAGCCCCAAGGAGAGAGAGGAGGCTCTCCAACACAAAGCATGAACACACAACCGAGGGTAAAAGAGACAAAAGTTCTCGGTCTCATAGGTCTGAAAGTAAAGAAGATGGTGTAGAAAAGGATGAGAAGCAGAGCAAACACAAGGCAAAGAAAAAAGATAAGTCTCATAGTCGCAGTAAAAGCAGAGAAAAGAGTAAAAGGTCAAAAAGCAGAGAGAAGAGTAATAAGCACAGAAGTGATGATAGAAGAGGTCGCTCCAGGAGTAAAGAAAGAAATGTTAATAAAGAAAAGGAGTCAGATTCAGATCACAGTAAAGATAGAAATAAGGGTCATGAATCTGAGAAAAAGCCTAAAGAGGACCCAAAAGGAAAAAATGGTGAGAGGGTTAGGACAAAGTCAGTGAGCAAAGAGAGAACATCTACAAAAGATGAGCAGAGATCCAGCAGCAGAACCAGGGACAGAGGTGGGCGCGCAGGGTCCAAAGATAAAGAAGACAAAAGAGAAAAAGACAAAGAGAGAGGCAGAGAACGCAGCAAGAGTAAAGAAAGACGACACAACAGTGAAAGGGAGAATAAGCGCCGTGAAACGTCCAGGGATAAAGACCGGCGATCCCGAAGTCCAGACAGGAGTAAGACTAGAGACTCTCACAGAAGCAGGCGCTCCAGAAGCAGGAGCCGCAAGAGAGACCACAGCAAAGACCGATCATCTCATAGAAAAGACAGAGAAGCTGCCAGACAAAAGAGACGGCACAGTAGCAGCTCTGACAGCGACAGAGCAGAAAGAAGAAAAAGAAGAGCTGATAGTGGTTCTAAATCCAAAGACAGAAGAAGTCCAGCCAGACCAGATAGTACTAAAGGCAAAAATAAAACTGATAGCAAGCGGAATCGGTCCAGTTCAAGCTCCAGCTCCAGCTCCAGCTCTGATAGCGACTAATAAGGGTTTTTTGTAAACCCCTTATTTAGGTAGTATGCAACACCAGTTTTCCATCTGCGGAGGCTTATTCACAGCCCTCACTTCCTCCAGAGGTTTCATGTACACATCTGTCAAACTGTTAACTGTGCGATACAAATGAGAAACCGCAACAGAAGGACTTGATGGTTAAAGGTAGAGTCCGGAGTCCCCCCCCCACCGTTTCTGTTTGCAAACAGCAGTATTCAAACTGAGCACCCCTCCCTCTCAGGCTAATGGCCGCCTCGCTCTTCAGCCTATTCAGCTTCAAGCCTCCTTCAGAGCTCAGAATCGGTAAAAACCAAACCAATATTAACCCTGGTTTCCCAACATGCCCTATCCAAAGCCCTTACCTTTTCTTCGGTGCATCTGCTGTTTTTCTTTCTTTTTGTTTGAGACAGATTTCGCCTGCACAAGTCTAACGTTTATTTTCAGGGGGAAACTTCGGACTCTACCTTTAAAAGAATAAAACGCAGATTATCAGTAAAGATGGACAAACCTGCAAATTCAAATGCTACTGTATCACGCAAACGTTTACCCAACAGTAGATGTGATAGACAAATCAAAAATCTCAATTTGTGCTTTTGTGGGGGGTTTTTTCCCCCCTTTTCCATTTATCGAAATGTTGCATACCACTATTTAGGGGTAGCCGTAAGACCCATTCAGAGAAAATGACTTATTTAGAACTGCATCCACAAGTTTGAAAGTACCAGACTCTTTCCGTTTATGAAACAAGAACTCTTATTGCATTTTTTTTTTTTTTTTTAGTTATTTGATTAGTTTTATTTTGCGCATACAAAAACACTGATGTCTGGCTCATTTTTTGGTAAATGAAAATGAACCACAAAAAATGTACTTTTGTCCATGTCAAGTTGTCTTGTTTTGTTTGTTTTTTTGTTTTTTTAACTGCTAAAAGAGAAGATTGGTGCTTTGATGCATGCTTTGACCCTGTCAATGTTTCTCTATTACTTTCCACCCCCACAACTTTAATCCTGTTATACTGTTTTTTTCTTATGTTAGTTTTTTTTCCACCTCTTTTTCCTCAAAGAGAAAATGCAAATTTTCTTAAAATCCAAGATACAAGATGTTTGTATGGACTTTGTTTTGTGCAAGTTGGTCAGAAGAAATCTGCTGAAGTGTTGACTGAATTATGAAGCTCAGTTTGATTTGTAATAGTTTTTAATGACATAAATACTGAGTCAAAAACTTTTATTTGCAATCAAAATTACAACAATAAACAATGTTATTACAGGAACTTCTAAACTTACTCAGAACTTACTTGGTTGTCTCACAATTAATTTTAAGCTATTACATTTTCGGTGTTCTGTGCATGTTTACTGTTCAAAGTGTATCGAAATCCCCCTAAGGTATTACACTACTTATAAAAATATTAAGGATATTTTTTGCTTTTTATAATGACGTTAGAATGAACCAAAATGTGCTACAGCCTTTCCAGGTGAACCTAATTAAACTTTCTCCAAGCTTTTGAATGCACATGTACAACTGTTCAATATTTATTGCACGTCATGCTATTCTCCAAAGAGATGACCACAAAAAATATAAAGGTGTCCGTGGCTTGACTTCTATATGTTCTGGCTCAATGACATTTGTTTCTAAACAGTTCTCATCATCCTGTTCAGATTTAGACGTCATCAGACCAAGACAAGACCAGATGACAAGTGGTATACCCACCATTGTTTGCTTTTCTGTTAATACATTTGAAATGGAGGAATTGCATCATAATTCCAGTTAAATGTCAAGCATTCATAACATAATGCCATAGTGAGGTATTAACTTTTTACATCTTCCATAAATTGTACCTGGAAACTGAATATCCCTAACATTTTGCGAGTAGTATTTGTATTTGTCCCATACTATTACAGTTGGTACTGAGGCAAAAGATGCTTTATGCTTGTAGGACATTTAACTTTTTGAGACACCCATGGTGTTTGCTATTGTAAATTATAAATCACCCATTCGGGAATGCTTCGAGATATTTCACTTGTTCACATTCTGGTGTGAACATATGAGCGGGCAGATTTACAGTTTTCTAAGTTTGTCATGAAACAGCAAGATTCCTACATGTTTAAGAGCAGGTTTTGCTCAGACTTTTTGTTCATTCTTCCAACTTATAAATCAGTTGTGAGAAAGAAAATTCAATCAACTCTGTTTAAAAATATAATGCAATTTGTTTTGATGAATGTTAGTTCTTTTTCCCCTGTTTGAGCCACAATTTGTCATCAGTCTAAAGAACGTCTCGCAGGTATTACAGTGAAAAACTTAAATAGCCTCACTATAAATGAAATTTAAAAAATTATCCCAGGAGGGAATTTCAATATTGAATTGAAATGCAGTGGGATCCAAGAGCCTTAACATTGTCCTCTTGTACATACCAACCTAACACAAGTTTGTGTTCATAATTTATTTGGGAAGATTAAGCTGTGCTTTGGTCTTTGTGATGTTTTGTAACCATAAGATGACATCAGCTGCTGCTTATAGAAGACAACAGCACTTATGTGACTACATGAGCAAAAAAGTATTTTGGCACTGATTGTGCAAGTTCTACTAAGAAAGATGAGGTCTAATTTTTAATTTATACACTTTATAAGAGACAGAAAAAATCCAGGAAATCATATAGGATTTTTAAAGACTTTAGAAATTATGGTGAAAAATAAGTATTTGATCAATAAAAAGTTGAACTCAATACTTTGACCTCTGCCATTGCCAACAAAGGTTATGTTAAACATTTCCTGAAGTCTTCGCCTGATTTGCACACACTGTAGCTGGTATTTTGGCTCATTCATCCATGCAGGTCTCCTCTAGAGCAGTGATGTTTTGGGGTTGTCGCTGGGCTACGTTTATTACCCAAACGGTGCATTTGGGATTATTGTTGTGCTGGAAAACCCAGCCACAGTCTTAAATGGTCTCACTGATGAGAGGTTTGGGCTTAAAATCTCACGATACATGGCCCTGTTCATTCTTCCCTTGACATGGATCAGTCATCCTGTCCCCTTTGCAGAAAAACAGCCCTGAAGCATGATGTTTCCACCCCCATGCTTCAGAGTAGGTATGGTGTTCTTGGGATGCAACTCAGCATTGTTTTTCCTCCAAAGTCGACAAGCTGAGTTTCTACCAAAAAGTTCTACTTTGGTTTCATCTGGCCACCTGATATTCTCCCAGTCCTCTTCTGGATCATCCATATGCTCTCTGGCAAACTTCAGGTGGGCCTGGACATATACTGGCTGAAGCAGGGGGACACAGCTGGCACTGCAGGATTTGAGTCCCTCTTGGCGTAGTATGCTTCTGATGGTCGCCTTACTTTGGTCCCTGCTTTCTGCAGGTCATTCATCAGTTCCCTCCATGCAGTTCTGGGATTTTTATTCACTTTTCTCATAGTCATTTTGACCCCATGGGATGAGAGCTTGCATGGAACCCCAGATCAAACGGAGATTATCAGTAGTCTTGTCTGCTCACAGTTGATTTATTCACACAAACCTGCTTGCCAATTTTACAGGTACTACCCAAAAAATGAGAATGTCCTGAAAAAGTTCTTGTATTTCTTTAATTCAGCTTAAAAAGGTGCAATTTACATATTGTTTAGACAAAATATTTGAATCAATATATTTCAAGCTTTTGTTTATTTGGATGCAGCTTTAGAAAACCTCAACTTCTAAAACGCAAAATTAGAATACTGTGAAAAGCTCCAGCATTGTAGGCTCAGAGTGTCACAGTCTAATCAGGCAAGTAATCCAAAACACCTGCATAAGTGCCCCAAACCTTTAAAAAGTTCCTGTCTTGGTTTAGAAGAATTCACAATCATGGGGAAGACTGCTGATCTGATAGTTGTGCAGAAAACCATCCTTGACTCCCTGCACAAGGTGGGAAAGACACAAAAAGTGATAGCAAAAGAAGCTGGATGTTCTCAGAGTGCTGTCTCAAAGAACATTAATGGACAATTAAGTGAAAGGAAGAAGTGTTGAGGAAAATAATGCACAAGCCAGAGGGCTGATCGCAGCCTGGAGAAGATGGTCAGGAAAGGGCCTTTCAAAAGTGTGGCGGACTTCATAAGGAATGGACCTGTGAGTTTAAGTCCAGCGTAAACGCAGCCGTCTACCAGGACATTTTGGAGCACTTCATGCTTGCTTCAGCAGACCAGCTGTACGAGGATGCAGACTTCATTTTCCAGCAGGACTTGGCACCTGCCCACATTGCCAAAACTACGAAGTCTTGGTTCAACAACCATGCTTGATTGGCCCGCAAACTCACCTGACCTGAACCCCATTGAAAATCTGTGGGGCATTGTCAAGAGAAAGCTCAATGGGAGGAGACCAAACAATAAGAAGAGCTCAAGGCTGTGATTGAAGCATGTTTTTTCTTCCATAACACCTGAGATATGCCAGAAGCTGGTAGCATACATGACACGCCAGGTTAAGGCAGTCATTCATGCAAAAGGGCCCAGACCAAGTACTAAGTAGAGATGCAAGATTTTACTTTAGGAGGCCCAAAAAGTCCTTTTTAAATTGATTTCATGCAATATTCTAATTTTTTGAGTTTTAGAATTTTAAGGTTTTCTAAAGCTGCAAGTCCTAATAAGCAACATTCAAACAAATAAAAGCTTGAAATATATTGATTTTTTTATATATTATGTCTGTACAATATGTAAATTGCACCTTTTAAGTTGAATTATAGAAATACAGTACATTAACTTTTTCAAAATATTCTATTTTTTGGGGTAGTACCTGTATATTCACTCTTCTCAGCCAGGTACAGGTCTATAATTTTCTTCCCAGTGTCCTTTGACAGCTTCTTGGTCTTTGCCATGGTTGAGTTTGGAGTCTGACTGTTTGAGGCTGTGACAGGTGTTTTTTATACAGATAACGAGTTCAAACAGGTGCCATTAATACAGGTAACGAGTGGAGGACAGAGGAGCTTCATAAAGAAGAAGTTACAAGTCTGTGAGAGTTGGGAATCTTGCTTGTTTATGGGTGATCAAATACTTATTTTACACCATAATTCGCAAATAAACTCTCTAAAAATCCTAGTGTGATTTCTGAGATTTTTATTCTCATTCTGTCTCTCATAGTTTAAGTGTACCTATGATGAAAATTGCAGACCTCTCTCATCTTTATAAGTTGGAGAACTTGCACAATCAGTCCAGCTTCCTCCTACAATCCAAAAACATGCATGTCGGGTTAATTGGCGTTTCCAAATCCTCCGTGGGAGTGAGTGTGGGCATGAGTTAGTTCATCTGTGTTTGGCCCTGTGATTGACTGGCAATCTGTCCAGGTAGGACTCTGCCTTTTGTTTTTAGGTGCTGGGAGCTCCAGCCCTTCTGTGACCATGCAGGCAAGGAGAATGGATGGATGATTCTGTTTTAAGTTTAATGATCTGAGATAAGAAATAATTAAGGAAGACTAAAACTGTCAAAGGTTTTCTAGTTAACAGACTTCTGAGACCTTAATAAATTTCTAAACCGTTTTTGTAGGGTTTTTTGTTTTTACTTACATAATAGGACTGAATCACAACAAATTTCTCCAGGGTGAGCATGAAAAGCAAGTATAACTTTAACAAGTCAGATGTGACCGTATTCAAAAGGAAACTGCAAGTTCTGTGGATTTGGAACTCCACCGTCAGCTGCTCGATGCGGACTATTTTTGATGTGAAGTGCTTTCAATAATAGTTTATTTGAAAGGGACAATGCACATTAACGAACATAGAGAAAAGACAAATATGCTGGATTTAGCAGGAAGCCAATTTCCATCTGCACTCTTATTAAAAAAAATCAAATAACACAGAATCAAGTGTAATACAATACTACAATAAAGAATACAAGAATTTCTGTGCTTTTTAGACTGGAATCATGAGAGACAACAATCAATGATATAATGTAACAACGCCTCAACTTATATCCTCCTCGGGACACCTTTCTACATTTTGGTCACTTTTTTTTTTTTTTTTTTTTTAACTTGGTGATCATTTCGGCATGAGTTTTTGCAACAACTGTTCTTTTTACCCAGAATTTTGTAAATCTTGTGTCTTTTCCCTTCACGTGTCTTTATATACTAAGTGTATGAATTTTGCACCCTCTGGTGACCCTCATGGACTAAAAGTGTCCACGCACAAAATCGGCTTTGAAATAGTCATACATTGATATTTTTGCGCTTATTTTCATAAATTATTTAAGCAAATTCTGTCCTTCTCAAAACTTAACAAATATTCACTTGGTTTTTAAGATTTTAACCCTCCAAATGCCTGTTTGAATATTTTATTTGCTGCCTCATGCATAAAACCCACAAAAATTGAATTATTTTCCAGGAATAAATATTAGAGGAATGGGTATTTGGTGGTGACTAGACACCTACACATGTCAAAGATTAACAACAAAATGGATTTTATTCCATTTCTATTTTTTATGTAGTGTCAGAAACTCTCTCTGGTGATCCTTGTTGCCAGAAGTGTCCACACAAAAACTGCTATGAAATTATTAAACATTAGTACTTTTTCTATTGCATGTATAAAAAAAAAAAGAAAAAAAAAGAATATATACTGTATACATATAGGTCTAGGAGGGCACAAGGGTTAAGCAAATTAAAATGTTGTGCAAAACTTCATCTGTAGGTCATGATACAGTATATAATTGCCTTTGCCTCAAATCTCAATGAATACTAACTTATGGAGTGAAAAAAAATTTTAATTAGGAGAACAAATTCTTGCAATTAAAACAGCTGTTGTGAGGGAACTATGACCATATGAAGCCAAGTCTCTTCTTTGCCTCCTCAATATCTTCAGCTTCATGAATCTTTTTCATGTTCGCTGTCGCATTTGTGACATATTTGGGCATCTGAGCATCAGTACGATCCTGAACGAGGTAGATAGGCCTGACTCTATTAAAAGCAAGACTAGGCCCACCTCCGATTCCTTCTCTTGCTGCTTTGTAAAGCGGAAACACATTTGTCTTCGCCTCTAACGCAGCATTAATGACATGCTGTGAATACTTCTGGAAGTTCTTCTCCTCTTCAGCACTGAGTATGGCGTTCTTCTCTTCAAACTCATGTTCCTCCTCCTTCAACCGCTGAAACTTGGCTCTTTTTTTCAGCCTGTATTTAGAAAATTAAAGATTAATAACAAGTCTTCTCTACGGTAACAGGGAAGTTTTTTGTTTTTGTTTGTTTTGTTTTGTTTTTTAGAAAAAAACAATACAGAAGAGGGGTTTTTTTAAATTACCGTTTGTGCAGCATTGAAGTCTTGCAGTTTTCTCTGCTCTTCTCTATTTTTCCTGGCCTTTAGCTCTTGTTTCTCGGAAAATATTCTGTCGGCCTCCCTCTTTGCCTGTAGTGCATCTCGGTCATCCTGTTTAGCTATTTTCTCCCTCTTCTCTTTTTCTTCTCTCTGGTGAGGCAGTTTGTGTTACAGCTTGTGTTTGTCTAATGCAACAACTCATCCAAAACAAAACACTGAAATATCTTTGGCTAGGTAGTATATACTAATGTATGTGACCACTGTTACCATTAACTCTCTGTGTGCAACGATTGACTTTAACATCACAGCCTTCCTCTCCTCCGCCTCCAGTTGCAGATGTGCCTGTTTTGCATTCATCTCATCTACAGCTTTAGCAACCCTCTGCTCCTCAGTGTCTGTGTGCTCCACCTGTGTCGCTATCAGTTTGTTCAAGATCCCTTCCCTGTGCTGCTGAGCCTCTCTGGGGGATAGAAAGAAGAGTTCATGTATGCGATGTGTAAACCAAGATCTATATCATCATATTATTTTGCAGGGTCATACCTAAACAACTCCTTTTCTCTCTCTTTCCGTAACTTCATCATTTCCTGTTTGGCAGAGACAAAAAGCTTCCTTTGTTTCTCTTCAGCCTCCTGTTTCTGTGCGTCAGCCTCTTTTATGAGGTCCTTATTGACGAGATGTTCCTGTAAACACAGACAATGCATTCAGAAACGAAACGTGTGACTACGAGGATGACCTTGTGCTAACATGATCCAACCAGGTGAGCTTGCATGAGGCTTCTCCTTTGGTTTGCTTGCCGTTGAGACTCCTTTCTTTGCTCCATCTGATAAAGCTTTAGAAGACGCTGGATTTCCTCTCCATCCTTCATGTTCTCCAGCTTCTGTTGTTCTCCTGCCAGCTGCTTTTCATCGACTCTGAAGAAAGAGAAACATATTTTGGTTTTTAACTCCTGATTTTTCACTAATGCCCTGAGTGAAGGTTCTCATTCAGGATTAATCAACGTCAAGAGTAATAAGGCTTTGGTTTCATAATTCTGTGTAATTTTGCGATATGTTCTCTTGCAGTTCTACCACAGTGAAAAATCTATAGGCTTAGCGAATGGCATACTTATCTTACAGAGTCTTATGAGTAAACCTTACTGTTTTTTCAAGTCCTCTGCAACAGCCTGCCTCTCAAGTTTTTTCTGCAGTATCTTCTCCTGATCCTTTCTCAAGGCTTCATCTTCTTTAGCCGTTACCATTTCAGTGAACTTTTTATCCACATCTTTAATGGCACTTTTTATTTGCTGTTTCAGTTCAATCTGAGCTTCTCTCTCCTTCAGCACCTCTGTCTGCAGGAGTGCACTCTGAGGACATAGCAATAACTCGTTATCCCAAAATTTAATGTGATGTATAAGCGGTACGTAAATTCCTGAAGCAATACTCACATGTAAGCCTTTGACCTGGTTTGTTTGATAATACAGCTGAGTCTTGGCTTTTTCAATGGCTTCTTTTCGCTTTTGTTCCCTGTATTTGGCTTCTTCTTCGTCCATCAACTTTCTTTTCTCCTCCTCAATCTGATCTCGCATCTTCTTTGCCTCTAACTTCCTTTGCCTTTGGGCCTGTAATGAATGCACACACATGGAATTTTGTTAAAGGTACAGTATGTAAAAAATCAAAGGTCAATGGCAGAAAAATGTGATATATAATTCAAAACTGTGTTTCTATTGGTGTGTGATCACTTCACTAGAATATTTGTTATATGTTTATTTTCTTAGAATAAGTCATTTATATCTACTTGCTGGGCGGAGCACATATGGAGGCTGCCATATTTGTTCCACCAGTTTTACTACGGTGTCCCTGAATGGACAAAACAATGTGTGTGAAGTGAGAACCCTCTGAACTTTAAAACTGCTGTACCAGCTTTGTTTAATGAGAGTTAAAGCACTGTTTGGGATAAGCAATGCCTTAAAAGACATTAAAAAAATAGTTACTCATAGTACAGTAATAGCTACACCTGAGACCACTGGATCCACTCACAGATGAAAACATCTTTATATCTGGGAGAATTTTGGCCACTAAAGGCCACCATACATTCACAACAGTGCTTGGAATATGAAGTCATTTGAAAGACTTTCTTTCAAATACCCATCTTTACCCATCTTTACCACTAGGTGTCAGTAATTCTTACATACTGTTCTGCTTTTGTGTGTTCCACTGCCCCCCCCAGAATTGGTTCCTTTTTTTCCCCCCTTTTTCCCGGGGGCGGCCCAAGGGACCCCACCCCTCCCCCAAAATCTATTTTTGTTTTTGTCTTTCCTTCTTGGGGTGGTGTTTTTTTTTTTATCTTTTTTTTTTTTTTTTTTTCTTTATTTGAGTCTCTTTTTTTTAATCCCGGACCCCCCCCTCCCCCCCCGAGGCTCCTATTCTCCTCTTTCTCTTTTATCTCATTTTTACTGTCCACACGCGGTTTTGTCGCATTCTCTCTTCTTCCCTTCTCCCTCCCTTGGGGCTTTTCTTTTTTCTCTCCTCTCTCTTCCTGTTATCTCTTTAGCTTTATCCCCTTCCGCCCGCTTCTTCATTTCCCCCCCCCCGCCCTCTCCCCTTTTTTATTTTCCTATGACGACGTCTTGACACGCAGATGGCGGCGGTAAGACCCCCCACTGCTTCCTTTCTCATTTAGAAGGATCAACGTCCAGTAATTATATACAGTCTATGGTTCCACTATTTGAAATCATTAGGCATGCATGACTGTGTTGAAGCAGGTAATAATCAGAGTACAGTACTGGAACTTACAGCAATGCTATTGGGCCACAGTTTCACCATTTCTTGTGACTTCAGTTTCAGAGCTTCTCTCTGTTTGGCTGCCTCTCTCATATGCTCCTTTTCTTTATCCATTCTGTTCAGTTCATCTTGAAACCTGGCCCACTCACCCTTCCCAAAGACCGCGATTTGTTGGAGATGTGGAAGCTGGATTACTTCATTAGCTTCTTCTGATGAAGCTTTATTTATAATAGAAAAACAGAATATTAATATGACAACATATCTTATATACTGACCATTAAATCCAGAAAATAACAAGCTAAAGAAAAATATTAGTACAGAGCATGTCACCATTTTGGTTAAGGCCTGTGACTTAAATTTCAGTTAAAACTATACAGGATACAACCTCCATCATTATTTTTTGTAGAAACCAGTCACATGATAACAGCCACTAACATAATAATTCTGCCCATTTAAAATGTACTAAAGTTAATGTAATAACTTCCCAATAATATGATAAAAAAATTGCATAAAAAAATGTAAGAACATTGCACCAGTCATAATATTTTAGTTATTGATTGATTATTGGCCTACCATGAAAAGAAATCCTTCGAAAATGCAATAACCGCAGTCAATAATGCTATTATATATAAATAAGCTTGCATTTCTGAGAAATACCCAAAAAAATAATAATAATAATAATAATAATAATAATAATAATAATAATAATAATAATAATAATTAGCTGTTTTTCTGCAGTTTGCTCAATAGAAATAGCTATGATTAATTTATTACCAAGTTATAATGTAATTGCTTTAGTATCTAATTGGATGTCACACTTCATTTTAATACAACATATTTGAAGTTTATTTGGCATATTAGCCTACTATAAAATACAACAACATGGATAGTAATCCATATTTTTTACTTCTGTGTTGTGGAACAGTATTTTCACAGAATTTTCTATAGTAGTTTTTATTGTTTTGTTTGGACTTTATGAGGCTATCCCGGTCTTTCTAATGTATGATCCAGCTTCATAAAAACTTTCACAAAAACAAAACTGGACATACAAAAACCAGAAATATTGAAACCTTATTTCAGAAACTTTAACAGACACCATGTTGAAAAATAATATTGGTCTACATGTAATAATAATAATAATAATAATAATAATAATAATAATAATAGGAACAAGCTAAAGGGCTAATCTTTAAATCATAACTTGTTTTGATTTGAAATATGAATACTGTGACCTTTTGAAAACCTTTAAAAAAACCCTTTCTTTTGAAGTAAATATTTTTACTTTAAAGAAATCATAAGGATAATGAATACTTAATATCACAGACCTTCGTCTGTGTTAATTTGACACTTACCACTTTTACCGACTCCTCTCCGACGGCCGTATTGAACCACCGATGTCATTTCAGTGACAACCTTATTGGTTATTTCAATTAAATAATCAATAAGTAAACTTATTCTAATACAAACCACGAATCATAGCAGAAGATCCCGCCTGATGCATATCTTTTTCTGATCCAATATACAGAATCTTGCACTAGCACAATCTGGGTCGCCGTTTGTTGAGTTGTATCCAGGCAACGGCGACACCAATCAGAAGCATTTCCTGTGTTCACCAAAAGGTGAGAGGAGTGACCTAATAAAAATACTACCCTCACCAATCAGGCTGACCAAAAATTACAAACAACAAATAAATAAATAAATGAAAAACAAAAATCCACAAAAGTTTAATCATTCGTTCACATAAAAAAGTCATCTTACTTCAAGAGTCTTTGTGTCTTTGATCATACATAATATAAAGCACTTTGGGTCAACTTTTTTGTTTTTGATTAAAATAAAATAGGCTACTTGGCAATTTTTTGTTTGCAGAAGAACAAAAGAAAAAAGAGAAAAGTAAAGGGAAAAAAAAACCTAATTAATTTAGTCAGTCATATTTTAGGGCACAAGTGAATTTTAAGCATGTGATTTCCCTCCAAAGTGACAGGGATGTACACAAACACAACAAAATCATATGTCAGCAAGCTTATTTCCATATACATGTTTATGTCTTGAATGAGATATTTTGCATGCAGATTTCTGTTAGCTAATATTGAATTTGTTTGATTATTTAAGGCATATGAGATAAAATGTAGTTCCATCTGTGTGTGTGTTTGGGGGTGGGGGGGTCATCATGCTACTAACTGATAATGTAGTGCACTTCAAGCAATCCTCTGCTACTTTTGTCCTTTATAATTGAGTGAAGAAAACAGCCAATCTATCACTGCTGTCTGACAGTGACATATGGGGACATGGGCACACTGCACAAGAACAAATTGCATGCACTTAAAGCAGATGGAGTGGCATGACTGGGACTAATGTGTTAGATTATTGAGACAGCCCTGGCATAAGAGCATGTCATGTGCTGCCTAATGAGTCAGGTGATGAACTGTGTCTGTTAAATTAAGACTGGCCTGACTTGTTTAATGAGAGCGAGCATGAACAAGGTTGATGTTTCTTGGGAGTTTTGAACTTAAAATTCTGACCTACCTTTCCTGCCCTGTTTATTTGGTTTGATTACATTTAGGATGCTTCATCATTGGTTTGCTTGTGTCTCAGAAAGCACAGTCATTTCAGATTTCAGACTGTAAGAACGAGGCTATTTGCCTGAACTGGTTTCCAGTCCCCGTGCGGTTACGTCAGAACGGGAGATGCTCGAGAGGCGGGACCATGCTGAATGGTTTCGTCTTAAATCGGGGACAGTCATTCAAAACCAACAGAGGGAAAGAAAGTCCATTATTTCCAAAGTGCCTCCAATCCTCGTAACATCCACCAGTTGCTCTCCACCGTGCAGCTAGTAGATTAAAAAAGCTAAACATGGCCTCCATCTCCGTCAAAAGTGTGTTGATCAGTGAAAGTGTTGATCCTCGCTGCCGGGCAATTCTGGAGAAAAACGGCATCCGAGTCACCGAAAAACAAAGTATGAAAAAAGAGGACTTAATCTCTGAAATTAAGGTAAGGTTTGCATTTTATGTCTTTTGCATGTGATATTGTTTTCTCCTCCTCAACAGGCAGCTCTTTTCTGCAAAGTTATCACGCATCACTTCAAACGTGCGATGCACTTGTCACGGTAAAGTCTTTCAAAGGACGGAGACTAAACCTGTAATGACCAAAAGAGCTGAAGTTTAATCTGAGGTTATCTAAGACAAAACTGCATTCAATTAAGGACAGGGCATGAATAAATTATCTTAGCAGGGTTTTTTTTTCTTTCCTCTTTTAAAATCACGTTGAGATGTGAGAAGTGATATTTAGTTCCGCCCATTTGGAAGCTGATGCAACTCATCACAGTCTTCCCATCAGGTCCACATTGCAGACTTTCAGCTCTTGTCAGATCCGTGGTGTGAACAACAGATAGCTGCACATTTCTACCAGAAAAAACTAATCAGTCAAGAAATATTTTAAAGAAACCTGCAACTGAAGCCTCTTGCACACTGAATTAATTATAGTGTAGGGTTCTAGATTCAGGGGTAGACCCACTATCATGCCCTTGGGTCAATTAATGGCACCATTTACACCACCCCTCTTCTGATTACATGCAATTTAAAAAAAAAAAAAAAGAAAAGAGAAAACTTTTGCAATGTCTAGTAGGAATATTTTCAAGTATGAGACTTTTTTTTCTGCACATAATAAAATGATTTTAAAAAGTCATATATAAGGCCTACCTTTTCTTAAATATAAGTTTAACATCACAGGCCTATATTCAATTTTTATTCTTTACAATTGTTATACTTTAAAAAGTTAACCTTTAATCCACTTATCCACCAGTCATTTCATATCTCAGTTATGTCTGTAGCTATGCATGTGTATGTGTGTTGTTTGTTTGAGATAAACTTTGGGGACTGTTGATGTATTGTGTTTTTTGTTTTTTTTATATAGGAAGCAATTTGTAAAGCTTTTATTCACGAAAAGTACTTTATAAATAAAATTTGCATTGATTTGAAACATAACAGAACACATATTTAGCACAGCTCTGTTTTGATTCTATTTCATTTTTTATTTTATGAAGGAAAGTCATGTGTGAATTGGGAGAAACGGCCACATCTAACATAGCAGTTATAAAATGAGTAATGACATGCTAGAAATAGAGAAATATAGAAACAAATCAGCAGCTAATAACTTGCAATCAGCAGTATTTCAACTGAGTACGTTAAAACAATACATTATTATCACAATAGATATATTTTACTAAAAAGTCTAACCAGCATAAACCAGAACAAATGATAACTAGAACCAGCAGAGACTAGATGAATATAATATAAACATTTTTTTCTTGTTTGCTTGCTTGACTGTTTTTTGTTGTGTTTTTTTTCTACATCTTAGAACTATGATGGACTCGTTGTTAGATCTGCCACCAAGGTAACAGCTGATGTTATACATGCTGCTGATAGTCTCAAAATTATTGGAAGAGCTGGGACGGGTGTGGATAATGTGGATGTTGAGGCTGCCACAAAGAAGGGGATTATAGTGATGAAGTAAGTTTGCAGTTTAGACGCAGATTTAGCTGATTCTGAAGATCAAACTTGACAAATTGTCCACTAACTGTTTTCTTCAGCACCCCAAGCGGAAACACAATCAGTGCTGCTGAGCTGACATGTGCCCTACTGATGAGCCTCTCAAGGCAAGCTAAGTCATGCTTCTGTGAGCAAATGTCAGCAGTTGGTTTAGTAGCACTGAAGTGGATTAAAATGTTGATCTTCTTTTTAAAGAAATGTGCCTCAAGCTTCAATGTCCATGAAACAAGGGAACTGGGATCGTAAAAAGGTAAGCAGAGATTTCCAAGCGTTTGAGGTTGGCACACAAAGGAATGTCTGTTGCATGATTGGCTCCATTGTTCATTCATATGTCGATGATTTAACGTGACACTTGGGTTTGCATGGTTTATATTTTGTCATGAGGTCTTTGTTTTGTTTCTAATTTTACAGTTCATGGGTGCAGAGCTGTACGGCAAAGTTCTCGGCATAGTTGGACTTGGGAGGATAGGAAAAGAAGTTGCCACTCGAATGCAAGCATTTGGCATGAGGGTGAGTAAGAAAATGTGGCAGGATGAGACTTGTTGGCTCAAAGTTTTCAGTGAGTAAAAAAACAAGACAAGTGTCTTCTTTCCTATTCTTCCTCTTCCTCCTGGCAGACAATTGGTTATGATCCAATCACTCCCCCCGAGGTGTCAGCCAGCTGGGGGGTGGAGCAGATGTCCCTGGAGCAGCTTTGGCCCCAGTGTGACTACATTACTGTCCACACTCCCCTCATGTCCTCTACTGTTGGTGAGCCTCCCCCTTCTCCCTGTAAAGCAATGACAGAATGAAATGTTTGTGGATGGCAAATTATTTTTCATGCATTCTCGTCTTGAAGGTCTGCTCAGAGATGAAACATTTGCCAAGTGCAAGAGAGGAGTGAAGGTTGTGAACTGTGCAAGAGGAGGCATCATTGATGAGGATGCTCTCCTCAGAGCTTTGGAGTCTGGACAGTGTGGAGGAGCAGGACTTGATGTGTTTGTTGAAGTAAGATCAACCACCAACTGTCCACAGTTTGTTTTTATAATTGACTTTGTTTAGAGAATATGTATGCATCGTTGCGTTATTGTTCACAGGAACCGCCTAAGAACCGCTCTTTGGTGGACCATCCCAGTGTCATCAGCTGTCCACACCTGGGAGCCAGCACGAAGGAGGCTCAAGCCCGGTGTGGGGAGGACATCGCCCTACAGATAGTGGACATGGTGAAGGGCAAGAACCTGGTCGGAGCAGTAAGTCCCACTCAGTGTTCATGCACCTTCTCAAACATTTTCAAATGCATAACTTCTCAAACTATAAGTTTTTGGTCCATAAAACATGCTAAGGGGCTGCGCAGTGTCAGAGCCAGCAGCCAGTGTTTTTACCTGTAAACCCTCAATCTTTAAAAGATAAAAATGAAAAATATAGTAAATCTCTCTCAGCTGAGGTTGCTAATGGTGTCTACCAAACATCACTCCAGCAGATTGGAAAGCAGCCTTGTGTATCGCCAAGAGCTACTAAACATAACAATCAACTTCAAATTCTGACAGTATAACCTGCCTTAATGAAGCTGGATTTCTTCTCATTTGGCTTGATCCATGGTGATTTTTTTTTTTCTTAGATAATAATCAGTTATGAAAAGCACAGCCTTTCACTGATGATATTCTTTGAGCCAGATAGATGCAATACTGATGTTATATACTGTATATGCAACCCGCTCGAGCTCTATATTCAAGCTGCAATAGAGCAAACTGTATTTGACATGTTGTCATGGGAACCTTCTTGCCCTCAATGTGTGTTGCAGAAAGTGCATAAATATGCCTTTATGCTGTACTTGCTTTTGATTTGCTGCCAAGTCTGTTTTGCAAAAAGAACTATTCGTATTCATGCTCCAGAATATCCAATATAAATAAAATGGACAATAAGAATTATTCATTTTGATTTTGGTAATAATCCTGAGAGCTTTCCTTGTCTTTAATCAGTGACAGTGTTCAGCACAAATACACTTCTTGGAGATTTTCCATGTAGTAAGTGATGCTAAAGATCTCTTTGTAACAACTTGATCCTCCTGACTCAGCTCTTCACTGGTTTACTGTGTGCACAAGAACTGGTACCTTTACAGTCAAACAGCCCTCTAAGAACACCAACAGTCTGAAGAAGTTGAGTTTTAAGATTTTCTTTCTTCCACTAACACAAAGAAAACGTGTCAAAGTTGTGCCCTTCAGATTTTAGTACAACTTATTTATCAGAGTTATATTTTTTGGGAAGCTTAACTTGCACGAGTTTGTGATCTTCAGCACTTCACACTGCAAAAGAAAACATACATTATCACAATGTTTACATGTCATGTAAAATTTTAGACAAGCTTGAATGTAACCTGATGGAGAAGTTTGGTTTTAGTGGCACCAAAATGTTCTAAACTTTTGCGTGAGTTGTCTCTGGGAAAAACTGAACAAGTGAGTTTTTTGTTTGTTTTTTAAATCTTCAGATTGTTTCCTAGAAAATAGTCCAAGCAGCATGATGTTACATTATGATATGTGTCTAGAGATGCACTGATCCAGTCCGATATCGATACCTTGGCTGAGTGTATCGGCTGTACCGATCGGATGCTACTGAACCATATGAACCATATACCTTGCCTTGTGAGTGAAGGTATCAGACTTGACAAACATTTAGCCTTGTTACAAAAGGTAACAAATTAACACAGATATAAATTTACTTAATACTATTTATCAACAAATAAATGACATTAGCAGCAAAAAGAAAACACTTCCCTTGTGATGACCAAGCAGTGTTGCAAACATAAAACGAGTGAGTGACTAGATTGCTGTAACTATATTCTGTGTTTCCATTAATTAAAAAAGAAAAAATGACTGGATCTGAATGCTGGATTGGCCTCATTCAGCTGATATTTATTTATTTATTTGTCATTATCGGAGCCGATATCCGACCAGATCAATGCATCTCTGTACGTATGTGTCATCTGTTGAACACAGACTAGACAACCATCTGCTGGTTAGTACAGACTTCACTTTGAATCTGTTAATCATCATATGTGCAACTTTCACAGATGTATTTTTCATGTTTAGGATAGTTTTTCACTCCTGTTGGCTTAAAAATCTGATTTCAAACTGAACTTCTCAGCTTAGGAAGCAGGACTGTCCATTGATCCTTGGTGTGAGATTGCTTTGCCGACTTTAGTTCCCATCCTTTCTGATGAGATTGAGATGAGAACATGAGGTTACTGTTTAACAACCAAGTCTTTCGTTGAAAGACATGCAGATAAAAGTCATTTAGAGATGTTAACTGTGGACTGACTGCTTTTGTGCCCTGTTTGTGGAGGTGAATGCACAGGTTTTGGCCAGCACATTCTCTCAGGAGTCTCACCAGCTGATCAAACTCGGAGAAGCTGTTGGAGCGGTGCTTCGGTCTTGCAGTACTTCCAAGAAACCATTCAGCCGTGTTCAAATCATCACTCAAGGTGAAATCACTGGTCTAACCTGTTATTGTAAGCAGTAACCTAAAGGGGAAAGGTGGGGCTCGTGTAAGATTTCTAGTCCTCCCTCTAGTGGTGTCACCATGGATGAACACTGTATTTGTCAAAAGGCAGTTTTATGTTATGAACGTTTCTTAAATGAATTATTCTGCTTTGAAATGTTTCCATTGCTTCATGGCCGTTAACAGTTCTTTCTACAATCCAGGGGATTGCATGAAGTCCTGCACCGGTTACATGACATCAGCTGTACTAGTTGGGCTGCTCAGTCATGAATCTGGATGCTGCCCAAACCTCATCAATATCCTGAGCATTGCCAAGGAGACTGGAATTGTGGTATAAAATCAGCTTTTTCTAACACACTCCATGATGCCAGTTTGTTTTTGTCTTTAAATAAACTTTTTAATCTGTGAATGACCCTTTTTAGGTGAACCAAACCCACTGTGCATCTGAGGAGGTTGCTGAGGGCGTGTGTAAGGTGGAAATTGTAGCTGGTGGCAGCAGCTTCAAAGCCAGCGGTTCAGTTCAAGGTGGTGTTCCTGTCCTGCTGGAGCTGAGTGATAGTGTGTTCAGACAGCCCGTCTCTCTCACCGGGAATCTGCTGTTCTTCAAGGCCTCTCCGAGCCCACAGCTGCTGTCCTCAGTGGCTGGTAGGAACATGTGAATGGCTGCATGAAAATCCACTGTTAAAGTCAAGCTGCTAGCCTCCCTGCACTGATGTTTTTCTTTTATTAATGCAAGGTTTTTATTTTATCATTCTTTCAGTGAATTGGTGTTTGTGTATCAGCAATATTTGCAGTTGACTTGGAAAAATCTCAAGTAGAGGCATGTTACAGACTCAGAGATACTGCACATCCATTTACAAGTGGATGACATTTGCAACAACATTTGCAACAGAATAAAAAACACAGTTCGACCTATGTTTGCATGAAGTATGAAATTAATATCAAACTTACAAAATATTACAAAACATGAGCACTTAACAACACTTATACAAGAAAGAGACAGATTTAGCCACAAATCACTGACTGTAGACATGGTAGGCCACACATAGTTTACAATATGAAGCCTCGTCTGATGGGTTAGTTTTACCTAAGGACCTCATGTAATTTGAACTATTTGCAGAGATTGTCTGTAAGGTTATTTTCGTGCAAATCGGACATGTCATTAATTTGTGAAGTAATAATTCCCCCGCAAATTACCGCCTGTATTTTGCTGAACTCCGAAGTCCTGTGATAATACTAATCCAATGCAAATTTTCATTTCCATGAATTGGACAGAAATGGGTGGGATATGACGGTAGTTGTTTCCTGGAGGCTGCAAACTATCTTTTCCGTCTTAATCGTGATGTTTATGATCATTTACAAGTATTAACTTTGGAATCTGAGTGATCGGGGAAGTTTTACCAGTCACATAAGCCACTTTCAGGCTTGCATTGTGGAATATTTGCGGCACAGTCCATCCGCTCTTTCACCGAAGTCCTCTGTTCAAACATGTTGCTTCCTCGTGGACTTAGTGCATCCCGGCCACGTTTAGGCATCGGGAAATATTTTGGATAAATCAACACAGCCACACTCTCTCAGTTCCCAAGTAAAAGAGCAGAACGCATGTCTAAATGCAAAGACAAAGTCCACACTATTACCGCTTTCCAGAGTAGGTCTGAAAGGGGCTTATATATTTATATGAAAAATCCAAAAATGGCATTATCCTGGCGAGAGACATTCATTTTGGACATGTGGACGTGGTTCAGGTTCTTGATGCATTGGTAACCACTGTCCAGGGGTTATTTATGTCTTTTCCACACATTTGTAGTCCGTATGTATACAGACTTTGCCTCTGAATTATCATCCGCTGCTGATTAAAACGCAGCTAATATGAGGAGATGTGCAATACACAGCACGCTGACATATCCGGTAAATGTCTGTAAATTTTGGTTAATTCCTTTAATTCTCAGACTTTGGTTATCTCGTGCGAATGCGCCACAGGGAAAAAAAAAAAACAGAAGTAGGGGGGTACATCTAACTTTTAGAGAAAGAGACATCTGGATTCACTGAGAAGAATCTTAAGATTACTGGTCAGTAACGAGGAATAAATGTGCTCTTGTCAAACTGAAGGGTGAAACTGAATATTTTCTCTGTAACTGCTTTATGGAGCAATCCTTCAACTTTTATTTGGATTGAAGGTGGCTTTCAGCTAAAATGTTATAATGTTATAATTTTCTGGTTTTGGTTTGTTTGTTTTTCCCTGCTTTAAATTCACACCTGTGTTCTCTTTGCAATTGTTCTTTGTTTAGGACTTTTGGCTTCAGAGGGAGCAGAGATTGAGTCCTTCAGTGCTCCTGTGGACCGTGCTGGGGACCTGTGGTATTGTGTTGGGGTTTCATCTCTCATACGAGATCCCAGCACTTTGAAGCCTTTGGTTAAAGAAGTGGCGCAACTCAGCATTTAAATGACAGTAGCAACACTTGTCCCAGAAAAACTTTAGTAAATGAAAATCTTAACATTTTCAGGAAGGTTTCATTTAAATGATCTGACTTGATCTTTGTGTTTACAGCTAACAACTTTTCTTTTAGAAGTTGCACACTTTAGAGTTTAAAACTTGTATTTTCGTAACATTTCTGTGTTCAGATGTTTCAAAAGCTTGAATAAAATGTTTGTCATGTGCTGTTGATTTTGATTTGCTGTTTGCTTGCTCAAGGTTTAACCTCATATTTTTTGTTGTTCATGTTGTTATTTTGCTCAGTTTTAAGTGTTCAAGAAAACCCTCAGCACTCTTGTAAACTAAACCTTAGGAAAGAGAATCTTTATAGCTTAACAGAGTTCCAAACAACAGCCCTGCAATTAAACAGTTTTCTTCTTAAAACATGCCCAGTCTTGCATCTTTGTATCTAAAAGCTAACTTCTTCCACAGTTCAAATGTGAGCCACCTGAATAATACAGAAAATATATTTCCTAAACTTACCAAGTAGCATTGTTGTTTAAACTTAACCTTATAATGGCTTAAAGAAAACCTGAAGAATAAAATGAGACCAGAGACAAACCCCAGTCTCCTTGGGTGAAAGACCTGCATGTGATAACAGACATCGTGGCTTCCTCTTCTGCCAAAGAGAAAAATCTGACTGCCCCATGAAGTCTGAAGTAATGGGATAGACCATTAAAAATGAATGTTTTTACATATTTAAGAGCTTTGAGCATAAAACTTGCTGACAGACATGAAAGAGTTCTTTCATGCTAGTGTTGCATCATGTTGGTCTTGGGTGATTTACACAAATTCTGTGTTTATGTCCAGTTTAAATAACTTAATCAGAGATGATCAGATTAAACATCTGGCTGCAAATTTTTATTTTGCAAACTACACATGCAAATGATCTGAGAACTTATTAGAACAACCAAGTAGATCAAGTGGACCTGAAGAGAGATGCTAAAATACAGTGGATAACCAATTTGGGGGCTTATGTGTCCATTTATTCTGCATTGACCCCATTTGAAATCCCCATTGATTTGGATTTCTTATGGTGCATGGACACAAAATGGGGATTACTTGAGAAACACTTGAACCATCTAAATAAATGCACCTGAGAGGTCAATTCATAAGGCCAATGTGGAACCTGTGGGTAATCCCAGGTGGGACCCTTTCCGAAACTAATACAACATGCATATCTATGTAAAGATGTTGATGGGGTTTAACTTAGGGATTTAAATATGTTCCCATTTTTATACTTTAAATTACTCTTATAAACATCCGGACTGCCTGGATTTCATGAAAATGTCCTCCAGTATATGTCATTTCACACAGTGTTGCGAGAATCTCCAAGCCAGTTCCAGACTCATTACGACTGTTATTCTCACAACTTGAGGGACTTTTTGTTTCGATTTTATTCGACTTCTGAGAAGGAGAGATAAAGAATCACCAGAAACCCGAGTCTCCCAAAACAATAACGCTTTAGGCTTGGTCAACCTTTGGTGTGTTCATGATAAGCCATAACAGTCCTGCTCCCTGCAGTATGCCACACATTTTCTCATGTGAAACCAGGTGGTTTCTTATCTGACAGAAAGAAAATATACAAAGTTAAACAGTCTCAATTTTTTTTTTTTTTTTTTTTTTTTTTTGAAGGAACAGACCTTCTATGTTCTTGTACTTATCAGCTGTGCTCTGCCATATTGTTTCCTTTAATGTATCCCAGGCATTAAGTGTTGGGAAAAACAATATATTTTTTCTTTTCACTTTGGATGTGAAATAATCAGTAGAAAATAAATTAGAAATCCTAGTATATGTTGATTATTTAAGATCAACATTATTTTACATGGCATGAGCTTGATGGGAATTTGTATCTGATATGTGAATTATAACTTCTTTCCTTGAATGCTTTATTTTACAGTTGGATTGTACCACTAGTCTATCGGATAGGCCTCTTGTGAAAAAGATATTGTAAGGACTGCAAAGGAAAATACAGGGGAAATGAATAACAATTCTCAGTTTAATACCTTACAGATGTTCCAGCTGACCTCAGTCAATTTATCCAGGAACTGTAAAGTCAGACTTTTCATTAGGTCAGAATTTACACATTAACTAAGCTGTTCCTCTCTCTTTGATTTCCTATTAACTTTTAACATACCAGGAGTTGGAAATATATTCCTACATGCATGATAGTGTGAAGGAGTTAAGAAAACATCCAGACAACATTCTTACCTGGGGAAGAGTATGCAATTTGGAAAATGTACTCAAAACTAGAAATTACAAAACAACTCACTACAGAAAATCGCATCCCTAACAGAAACAATGATACTGGTTATGTTAACCATTGCTATAGTTGCATCTGTGCAGACATATTTTACTTTTCTTTTATTTGAACAGTAACAAGTCAAATTTAATCCACTCTTTCTTATCTGACAACCAAACTGTCTTGATCAGTTAGTTGATTGTTATATTGCACAACACCAATAAATGGTGCGAGGTGACTGGCACCTACAGAATGATTTAAACTTAGATTTTTTTTCTAGCTCTTATCCTGTTATCAAAACTTTATGTCTCGCAGATAAACCAGCACTGCTCCAAACAACATCAGTTTCACATCTAAAATCAAATCTGGCGGCAAATAATCCGCCCTGGAATATAGGAACACAGTTTCACGAAGACTAATCCCCATCTGCCAAATTAAACCTCATTATGCGGATTTTTAAAAAAGCATATTTTGCTGCACAGCTAAGCCGAGCACATATTTAAAGTTTCATTTCTCGCCGGTAATCATATGTGAGATTTTCCTGTAGGAATATGGAGCACTGCTGTTAATCCTTGTTAGGATTAAGTAAAGCCTCGGCCACACTGGAATACCACGCTCAGAATGCCATGGCAACGACAAGACTGGGAAAAATCATGAATGGACCAGTTCAATAGCGTCTTCTTCTGGTGTTGTTTTGAAGGCAGCGCTAATTTGTATACGATTTGTATTCTGAGTGGATCTCCGCCTGGAAATCCGACGTCCGTGAGCGCGTCACGAGACCGTGCATGGAGGTTTATATTTGGGCTGTGGGGGAAAATAGCGGCGTTGGGTGATTCTTCTGAGTGGTTGCTTGGCTTTGTCAAGGACCAGGACACTAGAGTGCAGGAGAGGAAGAAGAGGAGGAGGGGGATGGCCGCTGTACACAAATACCAAAATAGGATCGAGCTGCCTGCGACAGTCCTGCGTGAGCTAAATTGAGGTTCATGTGTTTTAAAGAGGAGCGCGTGAGGAGAAAGGACGCAGCGGAATGGCAGTGGGGAAAAACAACCATCCGTGGAAATAAATTAGAGGTAAGCCCATCTCTGTTTGAACGAGGCTTTCTATTTTATTAATTAAAAAGTAAATATGTATGCTCATGAATGGAAGCACGAGCTATACTGTAGATAACCGCCAATCCTTACCAGCACTCCAATACCTATATGACAGTTTTTCTTCTGCATTTCAGATATCATGTCACATATAAAACCCGAAACCTATACCTATGACTTCAGTGATGGTGACCATCCTGCAGAGCTCCTGGATGCTCTCAGGCATTTCTACGTCAGCGGCCTTTTTACCGACGTTACGCTGCAGGGTGGCGAGTCAGGGCAGGTGTTTCACTGCCACAAAGCCCTGCTGGCAGCCCGCAGCTCCTATTTCAAAGTCATGTTCACAGCTGATATGAAAGAGAGGTCCAACAGCGTCATTAAACTGACTGGGGTGGACTGCGGAGTTTTAGGCGCTCTGGTGGATTACGTGTATACCGCTCAGGTGTGCATTACTGAGAGCAATGTTCAGAGCCTCCTGGAGGCTGCAGACCTCCTCCAGTTCATCACAGTCAAACAAGCGTGTGAGGAGTTTCTCATCCGCCACCTGGACGCGGACAACTGCCTGGGCATGCACGCTTTTGCAGAGTTGCACGTGTGCCCCAGGCTGGAGAGAGAGGCCCGCAGAATGATGCTGAGCAAATTCCCAGAGCTCATTGAGCAGGAGGAGTTCCTAGAGGTCAACCATGAGAAGGTGAGGTCAGTTCTGGCTGCTCAGAGCCACACTGTGCAGAGAGATGAAGTGCTGATAGATGCTGTAGTCAGGTGGGTTTCCCATGACCTGGATAATCGAGTCCACCATGTGTCAGACCTTCTGCACTCCATCCATCTGGATCTGGATGAGATTTACTTCAGAGCTTCATTAGAGGGACACATATCATACCTGATGAGCAATGAAGACAAATTAAAATCTCTGATTGTTCAGGCTTTAAGGTCCAGCGGCAAAGACATATCTGCAAGCCGAAAAATATCCTCCAGCATGTATATCATTGGAGGATACTATTGGCACCCTCTTTGTGAGGTTCACATCTGGGATCCTATCAGCAACACTTGGGTGCAAGGAAAGGACATGCCTGACCATGGAAGAGAGAGCTACAGTGTCAGTTTACTTGGAGCAAACATCTATGTGACTGGTGGCTACAAGACAAACACTGTTGAGGCTTTGGACACTGTCTCGATTTATAATTGTGACTATGATGAATGGACAGAGGGCCGCCCCATGATTACAGCCAGGTACTACCACTGCTCCGTGGCTTTGCATGGCTGCATTTATGCCATTGGAGGCTACAGAGGAGGAGCTCCAGAGCAAGAGACTGAATTTTATGACCCTTTAAAGAAGAGGTGGTTCCCTGTGGCCAAAATGATACAAGGTATGCTAAATATAATAGTATTTTACTGGGTGCTGAAGAGGTAAAGCAAAGAATATGCTGAGAGGGCACACTCATCACATGATTCATGTAGCAAGTTTTTCTGAGAACTTAAAAGAGTCTTAGTTGCCTCAAGTCTGCTTTTCAGAGCCTGCTTTCTCCTTATGGTGAAGTTCCCGAATGGAGCATGAGGTAGACAGTTTTATCAGATGTTACTAAGCTCAAATAGCTGAAAATATCCTTTTTTGTTCATCTAGTTCTGATTACTGACAGCATGTTTATGAAATAATGAGATTAATTAACTGACTCAGAAAAAAAAAAATCTCAGGGTTGGTTGCTGATCTTTAGTATAGATTTTGGACAAACAACACTGGCTTTCTTTCTGAGCTTTTAGATACAAGTGCATTCCATCCCCGGTAGATGGAGTTTGCTCAGTTGCCATGGAGATTGTTCAGTTGTTATGACAACATCACAAGGAGTCTGCACTTTGTCACAAACCATTCAATACCAGAAAATCTCTGCCATTGTACCCTAAAGACAAGATCACTAAGGCCACGTGAAGACAGCTGAGCAAACTCCCACCTGCTGATGAAGACTATGATTCAGCTTTAAGTACTAAGAAATGTTGTTATAGATTTTTCTGTCAGTATATTTAGTCTAAATATATAATTAGACAAAATTTGGTGAATCATTTTGTTTCTATCACCTCCACCTTATTTATAATTTCCAGCATCTTTAGGCAGATGTTTCCAGCAAATAAAAACTCCACACCCTTATAATACACAGCGGCATCAAGTCAGCAAAGAAAGAGAGAAAATAATGCAATACCATGCAATGTCAAAAGAAAACAAAAACAACAATAAAACATAAAAACCCACCTCCTCTGCACCCACAAGGTCAGAAATCAGTCAGCACATATTTGAGTCATCAATTTTTAGACTTCCTGACAGAATTCTTAAGTGATTTTTAAATCTCTGTTTCCTTGAAGGTGTAGGAAATGCAACTGCCTGCGTAATGGGAGACAAAATCTATGTGACTGGAGGCCACTATGGGTACAGAGGAAGCTGCACTTATGAGAAAATCCAGGTGTTCAGGCCAGATGTCAATGAGTGGAGTATAATTACAATAAGTCCGCATCCAGGTAAGAGAAATAAAAGAGGATCTTATGGGAGCTTGTTAATGCAGAGAGCTGTTTTCCTAAATGAAAACCTTCTGTTTCCAGAGTATGGACTTTGTTCTGTGTCTCTCAACAACAAGCTGTATTTGGTGGGTGGACAGACGACTGTCGCAGACTGCTACGACACAGAGAGAGACGAATGGAGGCCCATATCGGTGATGAAGGAAAGGAGGATGGAATGTGGGGCTGTGGTAATAAATGGTTGTATTTATGTGACGGGGGGATACTCATACTCAAAAGGGACTTATCTGCAAAGCATTGAGAAATACGACCCTGAGCGGGACTCATGGGAGATAGTGGGTACTCTTCCCAGCCCGACCAGATCACATGGATGCATTTGTGTTTATGGTGTCTAGTGACAAACCCTAAACAGTAACATTTTGTTTATATTTTGTACCAGAAGGATGAAATAATGTTTTCAGAGTATTCACTACACATGCAATATGTGAAGCTGCACTGGCTGTATTTCTTTAAGGAGCTATTTCCCAAATTGATGAACAAATATTTCATTTGAAACTCAGGGGACCTTTTGAGTAGTACTGTTGTTAATTCTTTGTAGCATTTTGAAATATAAGGTTGGAATGGTGGGACTATGATTGTATTTGAGTGCTATTAAAATCTTTACAAGAAATCCACTTTTGTTAGTAAAGCCATATCACTGAGCTGTAACTAAATTAAATAAATCACTACCTTCAAATGTGATTTCAGAACCTGTTACTTTCAGAGGATTTGCATCACTTGCTGTTAACTTTGTCTTATACTAAAGGTTTATGTACCGTAGGTATTTGTGCTGTATTATGGCGGGAAAGAGGGGGAAAGTTGAGAATGAAATAGTACAAATGTCTGCCTCATCTATAGTAGAATAATAAAGACATACAGAATGGATTTAGTATCACAAGAGAAAACTGCCCTCAATTTCAGTGAAAACAATGAAAGTATAATGTGTAGTTCATAGTAAATTCAGAGAATTTTTGGCACTAAAGTAGTGAAAAATGTGTTTTCTTGTAGACAAAACACTATTCATTAGCTTCTTTATAATGTGGACCGTGGAACTGAGAAAAGGTACCAATGAACTTTTGAAAAAGATACTTGCAGATCAATAATAATAATAATAGTTTATTTTTGTAAATTAAGCTCTCCTGCAGTTATATAGCAACACACCGCCACCTGCTGGCTATTCACTGCATTACATCATCAGGCAGCTTGGTGGTGTCGCGGAAACTACAAGCTCTTTTGGCCCTCGGTGTTCTCTGTAGCACGCAGTTCTACAACGTGTGAGCAAAGAAGTAAAGACTTTTGGTTTGTAAGGCTGAAAGTACTGCGAACGGGGAGTAAACATATCGTAAGTGTATTTTTCAAAAATGATTTATGTATATTGCTTGTTACAGGGAGACAGTTTTACGATGATGTGGTCGTATGAAGATTAATTTTCCTGCACGTTTCAACAGCATGCTGCTGGAGGAGCGGAGCCATTCAGAGTTTGGATGACTAGGTTAACTTTATGAACCCAAGTATTTATTGGCACAGTAATCACCACATTGAAGAGAACACGTTTTCATTAGTCAGGCTAGGCTCTGGGTAAAATAAATCCAAGTTGAATTGTTATTCTTTCATTATATGAGGCGTGACCGGTGTGTAGCTGCTGAGTTTAAGCTAAGCTAGCAGGTTGGTTAGCCGCAACTGGCTAGCATTATCAGCAGAATGACTTTAAGATTTTTGAAAACTGTTGAAGCCATTTTTTGCATCTAATGATGTTTTACATTACCCCTTCGTAAAATACGCGTTTAAATAAGTTGTCAATGATGTGTTTACCTTCTTGGAGCTGTTATATATAAACCGGTATTTTTTTTTAATTGCCTTTGAACTGTCTGGAGTACTAACTTGGGCTGATTATGGAAATGGGATACCAGTTCTCCAACCTGATCTGACCTTGCTTATACGTCAGTGTTTATATTTACGCCGTATAATTTCTTAACCCTGACGCCCAAATACACACAGCATGCACAGTCAACTTAGCAGGTGTAGCTCATGTAAAATCAAAACTCTTCACAATTAGTAGTCGGGGGAGTGTGTGTGTATTGTGTGGGCTTGCAGATTCTTGCAGAATTTGAAACGGGAAAGCAAGATTTAGTGGAGTTGAATGCTTTTGTTCGAAATACAAAAGATGAGAGGAAAAGGCTTATATCAGGTTTTTCCCCGTGGGCTAACTAAATAAAAGAGAGCTCCCAAGTGATCCCATTCCTAACCCCTTTAAGCATCTTTACAACTCTACGTGGGATTAGAAATTGATGAGTTTGAGACATTGTAGATTCTGCACACATTCTGATCACATCTGATTGGCTATATCTTTACATATTACAAAAACAATAGAATAAGGCCGTTTCACATGGCTAGGGGCTTTGGTCATTTTACAAAGGATTTTAAGTTATAAGGATTTAAAGGCTGGTTTTCTTTTGTTTGAGAAAAACTGCACAATACTTAAAACTTGGTATCTGGTTAGACAAGCAGACAATATATATATATATATATATATATATATATATATATATATATATATATATATAATTTTTTTTTGTATATACACTACCTGGCCAAAAAAAAAGTCCCCATCTGGATTTAACTAAGCAAATAGGTACGAGCCTTCAAGGAAGAAATGTGGCCGGAAAAAAATCCCGAATGATTGTGATCGGCAATCACTTAAACGTGTGGTGAGATCAAATCGAAGAAAAACAACAGTTGAACTCAGGGCTATGTTTAATACTGAAAGTGAGAGCATTTCCACACGCACAATCCGAAGGGAACTCAAGGGATTGGGACTGAACAGCTGTGTAGCCGTAAGAAAACCACTAATCAGTGAGGCTAACCGGAAAAAAAGGCTTCAATTTGCTAGGGAGCATAGAGATTGGACTGTGGAGCAATGGAAGAAGGTCATGTGGTCTGATGAGTCCAGATTTACCCTGTTCCAGAGTGATGGGCGAATCAGGGTAAGAAGAGAGGCAGGTGAAGTGATGCACCCATCATGCCTAGTGCCTACTGTACAAGCCTGTGGGGGCAGTGTTATGATCTGGGGTTGCTGCAGTTGGTCAGGTCTAGGTTCAGCAACAGTATGCGCTCAAAGAATGAGGTCAACTGACTACCTGAATATACTGAATGACCAGGTTATTCCATCAATGGACTTTTTCTTCCCTGATGGCACAGGCATATTCCAAAATGACAATGGAATCAGTGTGTTGTTGCATCTGTGGTGATGTTTTTTTAGGAAGCTATTATTCATTTATTCCTAATGAAGTGGTTTATGTTTCTGTTTGCATCACTGTTACTGTCTCCATAGAATAACCATGGCAGAAAACAAAGAAGACATGTCTCCGGTTGAGATGAAAGTGGCACGACAAGTCGAGGTAATTGTGATTTTAAAATGAATTCCTGTCATCTATGATGAACAAGTGAATAGAGCTGAAAAATCTCTATTATCTGCACTTAGTACTATTTTGGGGATCACAACCTCCCAAGAGACAAGTTTCTCAAAGAACAACTGCAGCTGGATGATGGCTGGGTGCCCTTGGAGACAATGCTAAAATTCAACAGGTTAGTTTATTGCCTTTTGGCCAATTTGAAAGTATAACTTGAGTGTCATTAAATTGCTGTGTATTTCGTACTTGATCGTTATTATTTGTTAATTCATTTACCAGACTTGCAGCTAGGTTTTGTAGTTTTTTTTTTTAATGATCACCATAAGAAGGGAGCAGATGTATCAGATCAAGTGCCTTTAAAAATATGTTCTCATTAACCTGCCTCTGTTCTTCTTCGCCATCCTATATATCCCTCACACACCAAAAAGATGTTTGAGCACTGCATTGTGTGTTTACTCGTGATACTTTTCTTATTCTTTGATGCTAAAATTATTAGCTATAATAAATAACAGCAGTAAAAGTTTTTTAATAACCAGTCCAGGTGAAAAACTTTCGGTCCTTTAGTGCAGTGATTCCCAACCCGTTTTTCCTGAGGACTCCCTTTATTCAGAGAAACGTCTGTTTGTCTTCTTGGCTTTCTCTCTGTACTCTGGACGCCCAGTTTGTTGAGTTTCAAGAGCAGAACATACTTTCTTCACCGTGCACTCCATCTTGTTTGCTGAAAGGTTTGTTTTTTCCTTCTCTGGGTAACGCATCATGTCCCAGAAAAGGAAAAAGCCCATCACTTGCAGGTATGCCTAGAATACGCTTTAGTCAGCACTCATTGAAAATATCAAAGAACCTCGATATTCGGTCAGAGACAGCGACATCGCACCAGGCTCACAGTTATTGTAACATTCACTCATAGTGCTGGTGACTGAGATCAAACTGGCTGTCAAGTCAAGCTTTTAGTTTGAATTGAGGCCTTTTGCTGCACATAATTTACACTAATTTTCATCTTTCTCTGTCCACTTGTTTAAAGACAAAAATATCTGAAGATAATTGAAAAAAAAAAAAGCAGTTCATATACAATTTTAAAATTCAACTGCGGGAAATTGTTGAATTAAAAATGATCGATATGAAACACTCAGGTTCTGCTCCAATAGTTCATTCACTCTGTATGGTACCATTGTATTTATTTGGCTGGTTGCTGAAATTTGGAGGCACTGGGCATCACTGGTGTAGCTGACACATGACATTAGACACTGAAGTTTTCATATAGTTTAGAAATAAAAGTAAATTAGTCTTGTAATGTCTGTGAAGGACTGTGGGAAGTGATGAATTATTTATAAACTAGCTGTTCACTAGTGTGGTGTCATGTTGTCTGGGTGAAGCACTTAAAAATTCCTCCGTAAAGCCAAAAGATTAAAGAAGTCCCTAACTTTATATACCTTATCATTGTGCTGACAGATTTTTATCAGCAAGTAATAATGTGTTAGTCTCAACTGTGTTTGTTGAAAAGAGCTGTTTTCTCTTTGTAGACTAAAGTCTTTAACCACAGACAGCAGCGTCATTGTTGCAGCTCTTCAGAAGTCAAAGACGGGCCTGTTGGAGCTCAGTGAAGACAAGACTAAAATCAGGAGGTCTCTAGACAAACCCTTACCAGAACAGAATGATGAGTACAAGGATGCAGTTAAACACAGATCTGTGTACATTGTAAGTAGTGAAATTGCATGCACACTCATTCACAATGCTTAAATTTAAATCTGTGTGGTTGCCTTAATCTTAATTCATTTACTCCTGCGATACTTTGCTAGAAATATCCATGGCATACACACATTCTTTATCTTCAGTCTCGCTTGAACATTAAACATGATTCTCTCCCATCTAGAAAGGTTTTCCTCTTGAAACAACACTTGATGAGATTCAAGAGTGGCTGAATGGGAAAGGCAACATAGAAAACATTCAAATGAGGAGAACCCTGCAAAGGCAGTTCAAGGTAAACAATAGTTATTTAGCAACTCTGTTCAATTTTGTACATTTAAATGAAACCTGAAATATATTTTCTGCAACTTCAACCTCTGCAGGGATCAGTGTTTATCTGTTTTGACACTGAAGAGTCATCCAAGGAGTTCTTAGAGCGTTCAGACATAAAATCATTCAAAGACAATGAGATGCTCGTGTTATCAAGGTAAGCTGTATTCATAATCACATGTTCACATAATCGGTGCAACCTCAGTTTCAAACTGATGAGAAAAAACAGTTTGATGTAATTTTATTTTGTTGGCTTCAGAACCAGATCAAGATGGTTACACAAGACTGTCAAATCTTTTAACTTTCCAGCTTAGGCCACATTCACACATGCATACTGTAGGTATTTTGCATAACTTTTAGGACATTTTGCAGGATGAAGCTTTTTGGATGACCTGGCTGCATAGCTCACAGAATTGAGGAGACTGTGGCTCAGATGGTAGAGGAGGTTGTCCAAAAAGCAGAAAGTTAGTGGTAGGGCTGGACGATATAGAAAAAAAGATTATCGATAAAAAAAAATCTATATTGATCGATATCGATATTTATCAAAAAAAAAAAAAAAAAAAGCCATAATCAAATTAAAAGCTATTTTAGGTGCAGCCCTGGCCATTTAAGCTTTTGCTGAATTACCGACTTATAATAAAGATCAAATTAAATCCGTTTTCAGACTTGCATCGCGGATTATGAGCGGTAAAGTCCATCTGCCCTTTAAACAGACTCATCTTTTCAAACATGCCCCTTCCTTGTGGACTTATCGTGTCCCGGCGCTTTCATACATCACAGAATGTTGCAACAAAGTCAGCACAGCCCCACTCTCCCTTTAACTCTGTCCAGAACATTTTCTCGTGCTTTCAGCCAAACCGACGTGCTGCAACATTTCCGCTCTTGTGACATGTAGACCAGCCGGTACATGTCCACTACATCCTCTGAGGTAAAAGACCTGTACGCATGTCTGAATGCAGCGTTATAAAGGACAGAGTTCCCAATATTACCGCTTTCCTGTGGAAGTCTGAAAGGAGCATAACACTGAATTCCAATTCAGCCTTTGCCTGGGTCTGCGTTTGTGATTGGTTTGGCGGAAGGAGTGACTGTAGTATCATGTTACCTGATAGGCCACAGCAGAAAACTGTAATTATTGAACTTTTATTGACCCTCTTTTTTTTTATATTGAAAAAACCTCTATCGATCGATATATATCGATATTGAATTATCGTCCAGCCCTAGTTGGGGGTTTGAATCCTGGTTCATCCAATACATGTCCTAGTCCAGGGGTGTCCAATGTTGGTCCTCGAAGGCTGCTATCCTGCAGATTTTCAGTGCTTCCCTGCGCCAACACAGCAGATTCAAATTAAATGGATCCAACAGCCTATGACGTTCTGCACAATGACTATAATGATTTGAATCAGCTGCGCTGGTACAGAAATACATTGAAAACTTGCAGGATTGTGGCCCTTGAGGACTGGAGCTGGACACCCCTGTCCTAGTCAATCTATTGTGTCCTTGTGCAAGACGTTTCATCCACCTTGCCTCCAAGATCGACATGTATGAATGGTAGATGGTGGTTGAAGAGGCTGTTGCTGTCGACTGGCTGCTGTGTAGCTTGCCACAACCAGTCAAAGGGTGCATTCATACCAGAATAGTCCGCTAGGCTTGGTCCGACTGGGGACTCGGCTCAGTTGGTGGGTGGGGGTGGTCTCCAGGATCAAGATCACCTTCGTGCTGTACTTTAGCCAAACAAGCCAGAGTTTTATTGCCTGAGCTGACACTTTCTCAAAGCATGTCACACATTTTTATGTAATGTTGGAGTAGTTTTTTTATTTTAATGAGTTTAACACTGGTTTATTGTGCGGGCATAACACAGAGCCTCCATTTCTCAGCTAATTACTGTAAAAACTGCATTATTTCTGTGGGTACTTGCTGGAATGTTTTTTTCAGACTGTATATCAAAACTTTCACATTGTTGTTGCTCAACATTTGACCACAAGCCATTTCTAAAGAAGTCCTACATGCATGTTTGTTTTGGTAGCATTTACCAACAATGCCCAACATTTATAATATAAACCATAATATTAACCCACACTGCCATGCTGGACCAAATGCAGTGTGGCAGTTGTAGTCCACTTGCATTTGGTCCGCTTCAGTCGTACCGAGGCCTGCGTTTGTATGCAGACCGAATCTGCTTGTTTGGTCCAAATCAGATTCTGTTTGTGCATTAACAATACCCCAAACGAAGTGGACTTTCCGAGCAAACAGACCCTGATTTTAATCAAAAAGGCTGCATGAATGTGGAGTAAATAAATACTGGATTCACTTTATAGTGTTTTGAGTGTCTTATGAAAGACTGTACAAGTCAATCAATATTATTAATAAACAGTCTATGATTACACTCAAGGAAAGAATTTCGTTTTTGAGCACACAGCTGTATAAAAAAAACCTACCCATGACACAAATTTGCCAGAAGCTGTTTTTTTTTTTTTTTTTTTTTTTTTTAGCTTTTAGCTTTTTGTATTTTACTTTATTTTTGTACAAACCCTATTCCAATGAAGTTGGGATGTTGTGTAAAATGTAAATGAAAACAGAATACAATGATTTGCAAATCCTCCAACTTATTATCAATTGAATACACTACAAAAACAAGATTTTAAGGTTCAAACTGAAACTTTGTTTTTTGCAAATATTTGCTTATTTTGAAATGGATGCCTGTAACATGTTCCAATAAAGCTGGGACGGGCAAAAAAAAAGACTGGGAAAAGTAATGAATGTTCAAAGAACACCTGTTTGGAAAATTCACAGGTTAACTGGAAACAGGTTAGTGTCATGATTGGGCAAAAAAGGAGCATCCCCAAAAGGCTCAGCTGTTCCCAAGCAAAGATGGGAAGATGATCACCACTTAGTGAACAACTGCATGAAAAAAATTGTCCAACAGTTTAAGAACTGTGTCTTTCAATGATTTAAATAGGTAAGAAGTTGCAAGGAATTTAGGGACTCCATCATCTGCAGCCCATAATTAAAAGATTCAGAGAATCTGAAGAACTTTCTACATGCAAGCGGCAAGGCTGAAAACCAACATTGAATGCCTGTGACCTTCGATCCCTCAGGAGGCACTTTTTTTCTTGCTCTTTTTTTCATTCATTAAAAAACTGACATAATTGTGTAAAGGACCTTACTGCGTGGGCTCAGGAACACTTCAGAAAACTATTGTCAGTTAACACATTTTGCTGCTACATCTGCAAGTGCAAGTTAACACTACAATGCAAAGCAAAGACCATGCATCAACAACATCCAGTAATGTCGCCACCTTCTCTGGGCCTGAGCTCAGTTGAAATGGACAGATGCAAGGTGGAAAAGTGTGCTGTGGCCTGACGAGTTCAAATTGTTTTTGTAAATCATGGACGTTGTGTCCTCCAGGCAAAAGAGGAAAAAGACCATCAAGATTGTTATGACACAAAGTTGAAAAGCCAGCATCTGTGATGGTATTGGGGCGTGTAGTGGCAATGGCATGGGCAGCTCACGCATCTGTGATGGCGCCATCAATGCTGAAAGGTACATCCAGGTTTTGGAGCAACACAAGCAACAGCCAAGCAACGTCTTTTTCAGGGACGTCCCTGCTTATGTCAGCAAGATGATGCTGAGCCACATTCTGCGTTTGCTACAACAGCTTGGCTTTGTAAAGAGTGCAGCTACTAGACCGGCCTGCCGGCAGTGCAGACCTGTTTTCCATTGAAAATGTGTGGCGCACTGTGAATCGCAAAATATAACGATGGACTGTTGAACAACTGAAGTTGTACATCAAGTAAGAATGCGAACAGTTGGTGTCCTTATTTCCTTAACGCTTATTGAGTGATGTTAGAAGGAAAGGTGATGTAACACAGCGGTTAACATGCCCATCTCAGCTTTATTGGAACGTGTTGCAGGAATCAAATTCTAAATTGAGTGAATATTTGCAAGAAACAATGAAGTTTCAGTTTGAAAATTAAATATCTTTTTAGTGTATTCAATGGAATAGGTTAAAGAGGATTTGTAAATCAAAGAATTGTATTTTTATTTTACTTTTAACACAACGTCCCAACTTGATTGGAATTGGAGTTTGTATTTTTTCTGTACTTGACTTTTTTTTTAATCAAATTTTTCTTTTAGGGAAGGCTACCATGCAAAAAAAGCAGAAGAGAGAAAACAGTTCAAAGCGGAGAATAAAGCAAAAGCTAAACAGTGAGTACACAAGATAAAGAATTTTATTCTTTATTAATTATATATTTAAGACCAATGACTGATCTTTCTTCTTCCAAAAATATTCCTCAGGGAAAAAGAACAGCAGCAGAAACAAGTAGAAGAAAAAGAAATGGTAAGACCCCCCTCTCTTGTTTTCATAATTGACATTTTTTGTTGGGTTGGACATGTAACTTACAGAATGTGGCCTTGTTAATAGTTATTTGCCATTGCAGGGTCTCCTCTTGGATGAACAGACTGGTTGTCTATTAAAGTTTTCTGGAGAGCTTGAAGATGTTTCAAGGGAGGACTTTCATGAACTGTTCTCAGGGCATGGAAAGATAAAGTGGGTTGACTTTACTAGAGGGGCCAAGGAGGTAGGTTAACTTTTTATAAATTAAACTATAAAGGCCGGGGTGTACAAATGTTAAAATGAATTGAATTTTATTTTCAAGGGCACTCTGCTTTTTGACGGAAGTGCAAAAGAAGCCTTTGAAAAAGCCAAAGTGGCAAATGATGGAGAACTGAAAATCAAGGACAGCGCTGTTACATGGCAGCTGCTTGAAGGAGATGAAGAGAAGGAGATGCTGAAGAAGATTATTGAAGCTCAACAAGAATCGTACAGCCGGTCCAAAGGAAGAGGTCAATTCTGTCTTCAACCTTCAGTGTTTAATCTTTTTAAAATTTCTTACTGTATTTTGTTTTTGATTCATTATTGAAGTAAAAACACATTTCTATGAAGTACTCTACACCTTGAGTAAGCAAATTATGAGTACTGACATAGCTCGTCTGGCTTATAAGGTGGCAGAGGAAGATCAGGTGGCAGAGGAAGAGGAGGCCGAAGGGGAAGAGGAGGCAGAGATCAAGGAAGAACTCAGTACCAAGGAAAAAAGACTAAATTTGATAGTGATGATGAAGACCAGGGTAAGATTTGCGCCACTCTGAGATGACAATTTACTTGCAGGGTGTTAATCATCCACATCTGTAACCTGTGTCCTTTTCCTACAGCACCTGCAGCCCCAAAGAGAGAACTAGAAGCTCCTGATGGTCCTCCTGCAAAAGTTGCCAAAACTGAAAATGGATCTTAATGAGGTTCAACTCAACATTTTTCTTTAGTATAAAAACATTTATTACAAACGGTAAAAATGCAGAGGCATCTTGTATCCATTCCAGTGAGAGCTTCAGGCTTTGGAGAATCGTAGGAAGTCCACCTGGATGTCAACCTAGAGAAACATTTTGCAAAGCTTGGAATCAGGGTTTGGCCTTTCAAGTTCTTTATATATTGTGCCTCTCACACTTGTGTTCCGATATCTGGCCCATGAAGATGTTTTGATTTTAGCACCGTTAAATACAATCCTGCTTTTGACAGTAACTTGATTTCATCAGTGTTTTTTAGTTGATTTTTGCTTGTTTTGTAAGACTTGTGTGACATTTACAATCTGTGTGCCAATGGTTTTTCTTTGTAGACACAGTGATGAAAATATGTGCTTGGCTCGTTTTTTTAAGTTTGCATTTGAGATGGCAAATAAAATGTTTATAAAAACAAAGATCCTGTTTGAATCTGTTAGAAAGCATATTATCTCACACCGCTATTGTGCTTACCGATTTCTTTTTGTGGAACTTGTAAGATGCTGGCAAGTCATATCGTAGTTCTGTAAACAAAACATGTCAGTGTTTAAATATCATTACTGTGGAAAAGATGTTTGTATTTTACTGACCTGCTATGACTTCCATTTTTACACCCCAGTCATTGGCTTTCTTCTGTATGTGCTGTAAATGGATGTATGAAGAAGAAAGTCAAGCATTTTAGCCTTAATACAAACATGCCCGGTATGAGAAGCTAGATTTGACTTAAATGGAAAAGAAAAACTATTAATCTAACAAGTACTGGCTGATGATTCAGTCAACATGGGATCTTTAAAAAAAAAAAAAAAAAAAAAAAAGCAAATAAACAAGTGCTGTCAGAGCTTCAGCTGCTGAACTCACCTCTCGTGTTGATGTCTTATGAAGAGAGTATACAGCTGTATTTGCCATTGTTAACGCAGTGCGAAGGAATTTCATGTCCATGCCTTGAAATATAAATGAAAAGTGGATTTTTAACTCAATTATACCGCATTCTACATATCTAGGAGTTTACTGAATAGCCTAGCAACATGTATTTCACTTTGACTTTCTGGAGGAAAAAAATCCACTTGATGCAAATTGGTTAAATTTTTGGTCCTCAGAGCTTAAATGCATTTGGATCTTGTACATACATTGAAATAAATACAGATTCAGACCGTGTATTCACCTTGGTTGTGTTTTGTACCAAATGGTGGATTCATTATGACAGTATCAAACTTTTTGGCATATGCTTCTGCCTCCAGGAAGCACAAGTCACACTGGACCAGGTCCACATTGGTAATCTCAAATTCTTCAGCATTTCTGCTAAATATCTCCAGCGCGTCGTCGTCAATGTCGAAGCCGGTGCAGAAGCTGTAGAGACGAGAACAGAAGAAGAAAATGTCAAAGTTGCAGGCGTATTGTCAGTTGCAAACAAACGATTTTAAAGCCTCTCACCCAGCGTCGAGCATCGCAGCCCCGATGCTTAGGATTCCACAGCCACATCCCAGATCTGCCACCATTTTACCTTTAATGTCATCAAACGTACTATGGATTGTGTAAAGCATACATGCTGTGGAAAAATAACACGAAGTTAAGAAAAAGAAAAAGAAAACGCCGCGTTTTAAGAGTAGAAATGTTCAGGTGTTCGTATGATGCCCTTACCTGCAATATGAGGACTAGTTGGATACTGCTCTAGAAGTATTTTAGGTTCTTCAAACGTGTCCACTTGCTGTAAGCAGCTTTCTAGTTCTTTGAGCTTCATAGCAGTGACCAGTGTTACAATTTTGCGAGGTTACATAAATATAATTTATAATGAATCAACATGAGTTAGCTCTTAACTCGAGCCATTTGAGCTACCTGGTGACGACTTCCGGGAAGTTGAGTGCATCAACCAAAGCAACCCGATATTGACGAGTGAGATGTTGAAAATGTTCCTTTTAATTTGATTTAATAAATTAATTGAATAAAGTTGTGGACCAAGCTGGATCAAGGAAAAAAAAACCCTAAGTGTAGCAAAGGAGAATTATTCAAATCGACTGCTGTTGATTAATTATCAAGACAGTTTTAGCTGGCCTGACACAATAATACAAATTCATGCGTTGCCTTTAAAGTGAAATGTAACGGAATTGTAAAATTCTACACTTACCTATTTGTAACCGAAACCAGTATAAAATGACACAGAAATAGTTGAACACATTAAGACACTTCAAATTGTTTTTCACATGACATATGCACCCCTTCTATAAATGTCAAATAGGTAAAATAAAGTGGAAAAATTTAAACCCACACCAAAATCTGTTTTTTGGATTTTATTTCCCATATGTGCAATCAAAACAAAACAAAACAGAACAAATAAATGAAAAACTACCAAAGCAAAACAAACAAATAAACAAAAAAACTGACCACAAACAAAGAGTTTGCATTTAGTGCTTTGCCTGTTTTGACAATGTGTCTCCACGCTTAAAAGTTCAGCACTGTTGCTGTCATCCCGGGGAGGTAGGACGGTCCCAGTTGCCTAGAAACGTTCAGACAAAACAAGACCTAGATGACTGTGTAAAAACGAGGTGGTTAAACTAATACGAGCCTCGGGCTGGGTCAGAGCAGAAGGAACGACACTAAGCTTGAGGAAACCAGAGACTAAAAGGCTCATTTACTGTCACTGGTCACCGGTCTATTAGGATATGTCCGTAACGACGTAACAAGCCGTATCGCGAGAACGACCGAGAACATGGAAACAAGACAACAAAAATAAATTTGTGGACAACAAGCCAGAGTGCATGATGGCGGCGTCTCAGCTGCGCCGGGACAAGAGAGCTACTGCCGCCCACTTGAAAGCAGACTTAAACCGGACTGACAATAGCTCTGGGCTCCGACAGCTACAGGAGCTGCTCGACGCTGTGCTTAATCCCGAAAAACCAGCGGCAGACACAGAAGCTCTTGACTGGTGTAAATGTCTGATTGCAGGGGGCGAATGTTTCGAGGAGTTCTGCAAAACGGTCCGCTCCTATGACAACGCGACTCTGTGCGGCTTGGTTTGGACGGCTAATTTCGTGGCATATCGATGCCGGACCTGTGGGATCTCTCCGTGCATGTCACTGTGTGCTGAGTGTTTCAATAATGGAGACCACACGGGCCATGACTTCAACATGTTCAGGAGCCAGGCTGGTGGGGCCTGTGATTGTGGAGACAGTAATGTCATGCGAGACAGTGGGTAAGTCCAAGTTAGCTTCTAGCTAAGCTGACTATGCTAACTAGCTAGCAGGTACCGATTTGACAGGTGCTGGTGAGAAGTGGGCGATGAAAAATCTGACTCAGCAATGTCCACGTCAGTTTTTGTATAATTCTGTTTGAACTGTGCTTAAATGGGTTGCCGTTCAACGACAACAAGTATTACGATATTCCCGTCATTTATTTATAGAAAACGAACAAGGCAGCTCTTCACTGCACAGGGTAACTTAGCTTCATCAAACATATCTAAATTTGTTAACCAAACATCAACAGGTTCTTGTCTATTACCTAATAATTACTCTTCAGATACAGTTTAAAGATTTGACTGCTTTAGAGTTTTCATGTTAAAAGGAGAAACTGCATTTTAATGAATGCTGTAAATTGAAATGCAATTGCTCTGAGGCGATACGATGACTTCCTGTCTTCTTTTTCCACACCAAATCATTTCTAAATTCGTTTATATTTGTCTACTTAAAAGCTTTGGAAACCATTTGTTTTGAGGTATTCTGTTGCAAAATTTAGACATGGCTACAACATATTATGCAGTATTAAATAAAAACAGATGCAGGTATTGCTGTCACGTATTTCTGCTGCTGATCTTAGGTAATTACTATGTTGGGAGACTGACAGTATCAAGCAGATTAATAAACTTGGGAGCACATGATAGAGGTCTAATATGTTTTGGTGATCTATTCAGAATGACTTTCCTGTTGTCTGATTTCTTTGAGCAAGTGCAGTCAGGATGTAAGAGGAAAATAGGTTTTGTTTTTTTGTGATGTTCTTAAGCACAAACAAACAAAAACCTAGAATTTAATTTTTGAATGCTCACCTTATCCTAATGAAGCACAATGTGCAACTCTGATTCAGCTCATGCTTCATTGTCACATCAAATGAAGATAAGTTTATCTTTACCTATCCATTTGTTCTTTTGGTTTCAACTTTCAAATTCAACAGACTTCCCCATCATATGACTTTAAACCAAAATCTTAGTCAGCAGCGATTTGCAACCCAATTCTAATAAGCTAAACTTTATGATGCTAGTCACATGTATAATAAAAGGCAGATTTATAAAAGCATAATACTTTCAAACCCATCCACACCCTCATCCAGAGATGTTACAGAGGTTCTACTCGGATTGCACACTCTCCCTTGTTTCTGATGTTCATATTATTTACCTGTACAGGATTTGTAACAAAAGTTCAAGCCTGAGGAAGAGAAATACCTGTGAAAATGTTTTGTCTTTTTTTTTCCCTGACAGATTTTGTCGACGGCATCGGTTGAGAAATTGGGAAAATACCCCATCAATACCCCTAGATCTTCTTTTGATGTCTGAGATGGTTCTTCCTCGCTTTATCTTGTGTATCATACAGTATCTAAGAGATGGATACATTGAACCAGGTGAAAATCATGACAACTGTGGTCCCTTATATAAAAATATACTTTACTCACTTGCCAGCTTAAACAAAACTTATAGTTTTATTAAGTTGAATTGTCTGAAATGTAGCATTAAAACTAATTAAACTATATACTTTATTTACTTTCTATTTTAATTGTATATGAAACAACTCTGGTTGAATATTTGTTGCAAAACAGAATCCATTGGGCACTCTTGATAGCAGTGTTACACAACTGTTTACATCTAAAGTTATGCCCACAAAGTACTGGGTTGAATAACTTGTATTGCTTATCTTGTTTTACCAGACACCTCAACTGAGAGAGATCTACAGAAAGTCCTGCAACAGCTGGAACCTCAGATCTCCTTCCTGGAAGAGCTCACAAAGATGGGAGGAGCCATGAGGACTGTACTGACGAAGATCTTGACCAATCAACAAGCGTTCAAGGAGTTAAGCATGGGTAATGTCCTAGCTCGGGGCTTATGCCTTAAGACAACTTTGGTTGATAGATTTCAAGCATTGCCAGCACATGTATTTCTTTTTGTTCTCATTGTTCCTTTATTTAAGTGATACATTTGTGCTTGTGCATGTTTAACTGTTGTTGTACAGTTGCCTCTTACCGTTAAAAAAATATTTAAGATTTTATGCAAATGGAAAAGAAAAAACACATTACAGTGACTTTTCTTTAGCTATGATTTATTTAGTGATTTCAACACATAAGTTGCAGCATCTGTTTTCTCTTGCAGGCCAAGAAGACAACTTGTTTGCCAAAAAGAATTATGACAAGTATTTGTCAGCATTGAAGAATTCAGGTCTGGTGTCAGTGGAGGAGAAAGCTCAAGGTGCTACAGCTGATGTCACTGTTGGGGCTGAAGGAGGGGCAGGAGCAATGGTCCTGTTGGGTAAGATTACACACACATATTTTTATAGATCATTTGAATTTATTTATGTATTTATTTTTAAAGAAAAAAATTATACTTATGTAACATTTTAGGTCTTGATCTGATAGTAATGAAAAAATGAGGGAAAGAGTATGAGGAATGCCTCTGCTCTGGGCATTTACACCCATATGTCAGGTGGTGGGAGGAGTTTTGTTTGACATTTAGAATTTCCTTCATGACTTCAAAAGTAATCCAACTATAACATGAAATTAAATGGAAATTACCCAGTTAAACAAAAGAGACAAAAATTAATGTGCTTTATTACTAGTTTATGGAGGAAAGTGATCCAGTATTACACATCTGAAAGTGGTGAAAGTATTTAGACCTTTAGCATAATAGGAGCTAAAGTGAAATTCAAGTTAGTTGTGAGTGAGCACCCCATTTAAATGAAATAGGAGAAATTGTTGAAAGTCCGATCTTAAAGTGATACCGTGTAACTTTTGAACCCAATGTTAGCCAAATATTATGATACATTATATTCTAACATTATTATTAATATAAGTAACTATAGATAATTTCTGCTGTCAGTATAGAGCACTTGACGCATGTCGTTGCTCCGAGGGGGCTGCCATTCTCAAAAACCAGGCATTTTAACTTCTCAGGAGCGGGCCGTCTCTCTTTGGATCATGTAACCTGGAGCGCTCTAATTAATGGCTTGATGACTTAAAAATCAGCTTTTCAAAGTGGTCTGATACAATTTTCCAAAACACAGACTGAGACTGTTTAATTTTGAGACAGTTGTGGCGCCTGTGGTAAGTTACAGGTTTTGTGCTCATAGTGGCCAAAAGTTACACGGTATAACTTTAACGGCACTTGTTAGGAGAGAATCACGCGCCTCAAAGAAGGGAGATTTCTGCGGACCTAAGAAAACATGTTGATGATACTCTGGGAAAAGGCTTTAAACAAAACTTAGTTTGGATTCTGCTAAGAACAAGGCATCTTCAAGGAGAAGCCCCTGCTCCTCAAAATTAACAAAGCTCTCTGTAGTTTAGTACAGATCTTGTGATTATGAAAACAGTTGGTGTTTCCTGATAAATGAAATAATTCGTTGAATTTTTTAAGCTATTTAATTATTGTAGTTTTTAGTGCTAACTTTCAGGATTTCTGTAAATGGATATATACAGAAATATATTTTAAATGTCAATCATTCAAAAACTTGAACTTTAGTGTTCAAGTGCCACACTATACATTCTTCTGAGAGTTTATTTTTTATGCCCTTTCATCGGGAATGGAAGTGGCAATGGGAAGCCACTGTATTTTTGGCGACACATTCCCCAAAAACAAAAATCTTGAGCATGCACATGTATTCAGAATCGCTTCTTCGTAGAGCCACCTTCTGCAGCAATCACAGCTGCAACCCTTTTAGAGAATGCTTCTATGAGCTTGGCAAATCCAGCATCTGGAATTTTGCCCATTCTTTTAAGCAAATCTACCCCAGCTCCTTGAAGCTGGATGTGCTCTGCTGTTACACAGCAACCTTTAAGTCATGCCACAGATTCTTAATTAGATTGAGGTCTGGGCTTTGACTCTGTCATTCCTACACATTTAAACGTTTCCACTTAAACCACTCAAGTGCATCTTCAGCAGTTTTTGTGCCATTATTGTCCTGCAGGTGTTGGGTTTGTGCCAGATGAAGCATTTATCTTGATGGTCAAAAAGTTCAGTTTTAGTCTCATCCGATCAGAGGACTCCATTTCCTTTTGTTTTGGGAGGCTTCTACACACACATTTTAGAGAACTGTAAACAGACTTTGTTATTATTATCTTCTATGATATTATTATCAACTGTAAACAGTTTTTTCCCCCCCCTGGTCATTCTCCCATCTCACTCAGCCCTGTGGCTTCTAATGGTCCTATGACACCAGTCTCTACTGTGGAGCTTTCCAGGTCATTCAAGGTTACCTTTGGTCTTGGAATTTTGGTAGACAGCCCTCTCCAGGCAGTTTTGTTATGGTGCCATATCCTTTCCATTTTTGTATATATAATCCAAGCCTGGTTTGTACTTTGCCTCTACTTGACCTTTTTGCAGAGCACTTTTGGTTTTTATTGTGTCACTTATGTAGAGGTGCCTCATGATAAGTAGTGTTGCTTTTTTTTCTTTTTTTTTTTTTTTAGAATTGTGTATGTATTTTAAGATAATGTCACACTCAGATTGAACACATATGGATCTTATTTAACAGATAATGTGGCTTTGGAAGGTAAAGGAGGTCAGATTATTTTCAGGGGCTTCATAGCAAAGTGGTAAATAAATATATGTGCAGAAGTTTTTCAGTTTTTTGAAAATATTTAATTGTTTTTCCCCTTCCGTTTCCCTAATTTTGAGGAGTTTTACATTTTGCATTTCCAGACATTGGGCCTCATGCAAGAAGCATTCGTACGAACAAATTCGTTCTTAAATAGTTTGCATGAGTGATTTAGGAGAAAATGCTGCATTCACCAATTTTTTTCTCATATTTCTAATCTTTGAGGCATGAATAAATTTCACGAGTGCTCCAGACTTGACGTAGGACTCTTGCACAATTAGTCTGCTGTCATCCAAACCTAGTTTTTCCACTAAAGGACTATATTTGTCGGTACTTAAAGGCAATTGTGTATTTTAAAATCCAATATAGGCCTAAAATGGGCTACATCATTATGTATCATGCCACTTTGTAATTATGAATCACATTTTTATTCGCAATCTGAGCGGTAACAAATTGGCTATGTCATGTTCTAAAATCAGATGATTTTAGAATAAAATTATCACGTTTTAGGGTAAAAAAAAAAGATCAATGCTTTACATCCCACCTTTGGGGATGTAAACCACTTCACTTGCAGCCGGCATGTTGGTGTCCAAGGGACACTGGTTTAATTTGTTGTCATTTTGTCAAAAGAAAGTGCAGTCAGTGAGCTCTAAGTGAGATCAAGCTCCTATAAAATCTCAGACAGAAAATGGATAAAAAGTTGGGTCTGTCTGAATTCGTCAAATTAGAGTTTCACCGTTCCCGTTTTTATGTGTATGGGCTGGATGAGATAGATGGAGAGGGCAATGGAGGATGAAAGATGTGGGCGAGCAACACATTGGCTTTTTTAAATCCAGTTTTGCTCTGTTGGTTGATGGCAATATTAAGCATTTACATCATACATTGGACCTCTTGGCCCCCACCAGTAAATTTCATTGACTGTCTTACTTTGCTACTGTAGGCGTGTTTTTGACACTATTTTCAGATCAAATAATTTTTATATTTACTTCTGTAACAGTGCAACCAACAGGCGACACAGCATTTACAGCTCTTTTGATTCATTCCCCACTGCTTGGCTCTTACTGGTTCTTTAATTCTGCTACTCAAATCTCAGTCAGCAGAACCTCGATCGCTGAACTGGTAAAGTTTCTCTTCATCTTCGATGCCATTTTTGTAAATGAACACCTTCTGTCAGGCGCAGGAAGTTGTAGCCTTATATGGAATTATGGGGGCGGTAATTATGCAGATTTGCTATTCTCATGAGCGCTCGCTCACTTATGCACAGGTGGAATGCATCATGTTTACAAGGATCATTTAAACAGTTAATCTGAAGTTAAGAACCTTTCTTGAATATGACGTGACGCACTCATAGAGCCCACGGTAGAAGAAAAAGTATGAGAAAGTTATGACAAGAATATGAAAATGTTGTTGCATGAGGCCCATTGTTTATAATTGCACTGCTGTACACAAACCCCACAGGATTATGAATTAAAATTTGTTTTGTATCTTCCACGTACTGTACCTGGAGTGGAGGCGTAGCTGAGGTGTGTGCATGCAATGAAACTTACTCCAAAACAAACTCCGTTGTTAGCCATTACTGCTGGAAAGGCCAAAACCCTCACAAATTACTGTAAAGCCACAGGATAACGGAATACTACCAAAGACAGCAAAGTTTCCACAGACTGTCGCTTTCTTTGACCTCAGTTTGTCACCACCATTACTATATGATGTGTCTTTATGCCTGTGGCTAAATGTTTTTCTTTGTTTTTTGAAGGAACTGGACCAGGGAGCCCCGATGAGTCCAGTAAAGAGGTATGTGCCAACATAAACTGTAACCATGTCCTATGTAAATTCATTTTATCACGCAAAAAATTTTCTGCCTTTTTTCTTTTTTGAAGAAATACTGTATATTTGATCAATCCATCAATAACTGTTATTGTCTATTAGTAATCACAGTGCTATCTTTAAAAGCATCAGCCAAATACTGTATTTTGAGCATTAACTAGATACAATTTCATGTTTAATTAGTAAACCAGATTAAATCCTTTTATTTAGATACAGATTTCTTTATGTTTTACATTTAGTGGAACACTTATTTCATGTTGTTAATTTTTGCTTCTTTCCAGGAGGATCAAGATGGAGGGCAGTCTGTTGGTCAGAGAAAGAGAGTTAAGCTAAGCAGCAGTACCAAAGGTATGTTTTTAGAAAGTAATGTACTCCTGAAGGAACTGAACTGAACTAAAATGCCCGTTGTGTGTGTGTTTTTTCTTACTTCAGACCCATGCATTATCGAATCACTAAAGCATAAATGCTTTCTGGAGGAGTTGCTGTTTTGGACAATAAAATATGAGTTTCCCCAGAAAATGGTCACTTTCTTATTAAACATGCTGCCAGATCAAGACTACAAGGTGTGTTCTCTTCTACAGTGAGACTTATTTGTTAAATTGGACCTTTAATGTTTTATTGCTTGTCTTGAGTTCTGTTGATATTTTGTCACTTTTTACAGAAATAATTCATATTAACATTGGAAGGGGCAGCACCACATAATAACCTTAATTGTGCCTTCTCTTCTCTGTTAGATCACATTTACGAAAACATTTGTTCAACATTATGCCTTCATAATGAAAACTCTGATGAAAAGCCACGAATCAGATACAATGTCCAACCGCATCGTGCATATTAGTGTGCAGCTGTTTAGCAACGAGGAGCTGGCCCGACATATGACAGAGGAGTGTCAGCTGCTGGACATTATGGTCACAGTCCTTCTCTACATGATGGAAAGTTGCCTTATTAAAAGTGAACTTCAAGGTAAGTTTCCCAAATAGAGTAGTTTTCTAATTTCTTGGATTTAACACAAACAGACATGAAATTGTTGTTTTTTTTAAAGAAATAAGCAAATGGTTGGTATTTTATTACAACTGTGAGGCTGAAGCGCTTTACAAAAATCAAAATATAGCTTATATTTTGGTTTCTATTCCTAATTCTTACCAACGCTGGAAGAGAATGGACGGATGTTTTATCCTTCTTGATTGTACAGACCCCAGCTGAAATGAATGAATGTATCTCTCTGGATTACTGTAGACATCACTATAAAAAGGTGTTTTGTTGTATGACTACCGAATGTATTGACATGTCTTTCTTTGATGTGTTTCTTTTAAGTTAAACACAGTTTATCCCAAATATCATTAACTTAACGTGGATGTGTTCTTCCTTTTTTCCACTTTTTCCCACTTTATCCATTTAGATGAAGAGAACAGTCGCCACGTTGTGGTGAACTGCAGTGAAGCACTGTTGAAGAACAACACCTACTGGCCCCTTGTTAGTGATTTTATTAACATCCTGTCACACCAAAGTGTAGCAAAAAAGTTCCTGGAAGACCACTCCTTGTTAATGCTGTGGATGAGCTTTGTATCATTTTTCCAAGGCAAGTCTTGATTTTTTTTGTTTTTTGTTTATCTGAGCTGGGCTGGAAGCTTCTGCACACATAAAAAAACATGCATATACAGTAAATTTTGTACAACATAAATGTTAACAGTAAACAGTCATTTGCAAGCTTCTTTTTAATCTAAACAAACTTTATAAATACAAACTGTATACAGGTGTATCCACTGCCAACAGTTACAGCTGAAAGTTAACTAGCTCCCTCAACCCACAAGATAAAATACAGATTATAAACTATAAACCAGCTGTTACTCATTTGTGATGTTGGTCCTCTACTTGGTCATTACCTTTTTTTTTTTTAATAAACTGTTGCTTTTATATTGTACTTGGTTTTGAATGAATAAGCGACTTTATGTCTGGGATTATGGAAGTTTGTAACATTCTGGTTGGTAAAAACTTCTGTTCTTGGACATCATCTCTTCCCTTCTGCTGCTGGTACAGAATTTAGCAGCCAGACTTCCAACTGGTGGTAAAATAAAGCTAAAGAATTGCTCCTGCTCTAGTGTCTCGCCATTGGCTTCAGATTAAATACAGGATTGCTTTTAAAATAGTTTTTGATTTTAAGTGGGTTGGGACCTGAGTATATTTCTGAGGGTAACACCCTGCATATCTAATAAGTTAACCGTTCAGTTTTCAAGTGTTAGAATTTAGAGAAATTATCATAAAAGGAGGCTTGGTCTTAGCTGTACCAGAACTATGTTCTTTAATATTGAGTCATCTGCCCTTTTAACAGTGGAGGTTGTGGATTGTAATCATTAAACCACTTCACTGTCAGTATAGTAACTCAGTTATTTCTTATCTAAACATTATTAGGTCAGAACCAACACTTGACTGAAATGAATGGTTTTTTGGTTGTGCAGATTCACCCGTAGTCTTTATTCTTATGGTGTGCTTTGTAAAACAAAGACAGACTCCATTCGTCCTCAACTATAAATAATGCCTCATAGAAACGTGATTTGTGAGGTGAATTGTTGTTCATGCTGCTCACTTGTCACACATACTCTACACACACATGGTCTAAAAATAGCACTCACCCTTGTGTAGTGGGCCTGAATGTCTTCTGATGGCTTGAGCAGTGTCACTGTTGCATGGTATCCATGTACACTGCGCTGCTCTTATTGTGAATTGACACATTTAATTGAAATTTGTATAGTAATGGTGCATGCAAATCTTAAAAAATTGGCTTGAACAGCAATTATGGGGTAAAATGCTCTACATTGCTTGATAAACTTCAGATAAGAAAAAAATCAAATGAGGATCAACAAGCCTTTTATCAGTTGATGACTGTGTAACTCTGACACTATTTGCTGCTCTTGTAGGCATGAACCTGAATAAGCGGGAGCTGAACGAACATGTGGAATTTGAATCTCAGACATACTATGCAGCATTTGCAGCAGAGCTTGAGGCCTGTGCACAACCAATGTGGGGTCTTTTAACACACTGCAAAGTCAAAGTAAGTCCTCACAGATACTTTGTTCAATGCTGGTGATCTTAAGGGATCAGAGGAACATCAATCATCATATGCTTCATGTATCAGGAGCACATTTCATCATAACCATTTACCATTTTTAATTGTTTGAACAGGAGACACAAGAATATACTAAAACTGTGGTTCGCTACTGCTTGGAGACCCTGCAGATCTGGTTTGATGCCATTGGCTTCATTGATGAAGTAAATATAAATAGCAGCAGAAGTGGGAATCCAGGTGCCACAAAGTAAAAACCCTGCCATATTTTTGAATCTGCCTATAGAAGTAGAGCAGGTGTTTTCCCCAATGGACTTATCTACTTGGTAGAGAAGCTGTGCTAATTAAATTAATCTGATTCAGTGACTGGTTAAAAACTACTGCCGGACAGGATTTTTACTTTATGGCTCCTGGATTCCCCACCTCTGATGGCAACAGTCTATATTTACACGCAAATTTTATCCTTTCCTATCTCTCATAAATTGCTTTACATCTCTTAAAGCCTGCTCCAAACCAAGTGACGTTTCATCTGCCACTTCACCGCTACTACGCCATGTTCCTTAGCAGGGTACGTCAGCAGCTCTCATTGTTTAATTAAAAGTGTAATTGATTCATGTTCATGTATTTTAAAATTTAGTGTGTGGTTGTACATCCCCAGGCAGTAAAATGCCAAGGCCTGGATCTGGAGAACCTCCTACCTGATCAAGAGATGCTGATGAAGATCATGGTACATCCACTCCAAATACAGGTATAAAACTAGGATATAGACATGTTTCCTTTTACTTGCACATCTTTTGTAAGATTCCACTGATGTGTTACTGAGAACGTTGTCCTGTGTGGCTACAGGCGTGTCTGTCAGAGATCCACAGCAATATGTGGGTCAGGAATGGTCTGCAGATCAAAGGACAGGCTATGACTTATGTGCAGTCGCACTTTTGCAACTCCATGATTGACCCAGACATCTATCTCCTCCAGGTTAGAAATGCTGGATCACCGACAGTATTTTATATATATATTTTTGGTTCAATTTGAGTTTTTAATTAAGCTTTCTTCATTAATTATTTCAGGTTTGTGCATCAAGACTAGATCCTGACTACTTTATCTCAAGTGTCTTTGAGAGGTAGACCTTATTTTGCAATATTATCATTCTAGATAAGCATTTAAAATTTTTCAGCTTTAACAAATATTGTTTACATCATGTATACTTGTTTTGTCTCACATAGGTTTAAAGTGGTTGACCTCCTGACAATGGCATCTCAGCACCAGAATGCCGTTTTAGACTCGGAGCAGGAGAGGCCAATGCTAGAAGGAGCACTGACTTTTCTAGTCATACTGACGAGCCTTCGCATTCATCTGGGTAAGTGATACAATAGAAGGACTACTATCTGAAGGTCGTTCCAAGGTAACAGATACTTTGCAGTGCATTGAACACAGGATGATGGAAATTCATATTTACTGCAGCAGTTCGAGTTGAGGCACTTAAGTGGTCATTTCAAAGCTGCTGCATGAAAATATTATGATGTGTATCTTAGTCATTATTGGCAAAGTTTCCTTTATCTTCATCTGTCAACTTTGTCTATATTTGGCATATATCCCAGAATCTTTGCAAATTACTTTTTCTGAATTAAATGGAATAAAAATTGTTGTCCTTGGCTTAAAACAGCATCTTAACTCTTAAGTATTTTTTTTTTCATCTTGAACACAAACCAGAATTTTAATAATGGGCCACTTGCACTGTTTCCCTATTCTTTCATTTAGTCAAACAGGTGTTGTGAAAATGAAATCTTCACCAGTTTACTGACCTTCCTTTTCATTTTAGGGATGACTGACGATGAGATCCTCCGAGCTGAGATGGTCTCTCAGTTGTGTATGAATGATCGTACACACAGTGCACTCTTAGACCTTGTATCCTTAAGCACTTAACTAAGTAGTTTAATGGGCCTTTTCCACTGCACTTCCACACAGCACGCTTTATTTGTGTTTCCTCTGGGAAAAGCCGTTACAAGCTGTTACGATTTTCCGCACCCGTTTCAGGGTAACTCAAACCGTGCTGAACCTACACAAAACGTGACGTACCTGACAGCTCTTCACTTATTGGTCAAAGGAAATTACAAATACAAGCCACAGAGAAAACAACAACAGCAGTAATACCTCGATATCATCCAATGCCTCCATTGTTGTTTTACTTTACTGCCCACCGCGTGGCACAGCAGTGACGTCACGGCAGTCTCAACCACGCCTACTCCACCCATTTCCAGGTAGTAGACTACTACTTCTCCTGTGTGGAAACAAAAACCGTCCTGGTCGTCTCAGCCTGTGGTGCTGTACTGTGCTGTACCGTGCCCTGTGCAGCTGCAATGGAAAAGGCCCAAAAGAGCAACTTTATTCTGTTTATGTATCCATTTTTTCCTTAAGATTATTTACTAGATTCCTGAGAATCCCAATCCAAAGAGTGGCATTGTACCAGGAAGCTGTAGTTTTGAGGACATGCTCTCTGCTGTGGCTGATTTCAAAGCACCAGTGTTTGAGCCAGGAGGCTCCATGCAGCAGGGCATGTACACACCCAAAGGTAAGCTCATTTTAACAAGTTAATCTTTTGAAAGAGCAGTTGTAGATGTCAGAAATTGTATAAATACAAAATTTACACAAAACTAAACATTTGTAAACAACAATAAACATAAAACGGCTGTCAAGTGTTAGAAGTTGACATACAGAAATAAAACTGCAGACTCTGAAGGAGTTTCTTGAGTATGTTTGACACTAATAGACCTTTTCACACACTGCATTACTTTCAAACCAGGACTTATATGCACCTGTGTGCTGGCAAGGGAGGTAGCAAAAGAGGGAGACTGGTGCTGTAATGACACTGTCATCACTCAGCTGATTCCACTGCAGCTTGCTGCATGTAAGCACACACTTGTGCAGTGCTGAGTTTCCTCTGGTATGTGTGAATTATCAAGTATGAACAGCAGGGATAACAAGCCAAAGTCCACAAGTTTCTGTTCCTGTCCAGGGCGTTTTGCATGATGTGAATATACTTCTGAGATAAAAGTCCATCCAGAATTGTTGAAGATAATTTAGGTGCTCTGAGGGGACTCCTAATGCTTGTAATATGTTTGTTAGCATTCAATTCTGTCTGTTACAGGTCAAACCTTGTATTGTAGAATTTTTATTAACTCAATCACTTGGTTTGATTTTTTGTTTAAAAATAAAGTATGGGCGAGGATGCATTTTCCTCACCTGTCATTTTTAAAAATTTGCTCTCTTGGCCTACAACTAATAATCAGTTCTTTGATCTGTTAAAATATGTTGCTTTTGTAATTGCTATTTGGACAGAAAAGGACTAGAACTTGATTCATCAGAATCTATACCTGGCAGGCTTAAATGATTCAGTCAGATACAAAAGGGCGTGTCACAGCTTCTTTTGTGTAATAAATGTCTTAAACAATCCACTGAAAAAGAAGTGATAATGGCACTTTTAAACATCTATATGAAATCTAAACGATCGTTGATCAGATCATTCATGTTAATCATTATTTGTGATTAGAAAAGAGTAGAAATGATTATCGAGGCTGAAGGTTTTTGAACATTCTGTAATTGGAGCTCAGGATACCACTTGGGGGCAGACTTGCACTACATACATAAAAAGGTGAGAATGGAGGATAAGTGAATTGGTCACATTTTGTACCATAGTTTGCTTAACATTTTTCTTTTTTTCTTCTCTAGGTGAAGTATGGGAGAAGGAGTTTGACCCCATCATGGTCATTCTGAGAACAGTCTATCGCCGTGATGTTCAGTCAGCAATGGACAGATACTCAGCATTGTAAGTTAACATTGTTGACTTTGTTTAATCAAAGTAAATATCTTAAATTTAATTGATCTCTACATAATTTTGTATCACTCTTGGTTATTGTCTGTCATGCATTGTCTTTACCAGACAGCGTCTTTCTTGGTTGATTATGTTCAGCCATTAGTCTTTTTTTTTTTTTTTTTTTTTTAAATCACACCATGCCCTGTTCATTTTCATTGGGTCACCTTTCAAATGCTCATGAAAGGACATGATAAGAAAGGTATGGTCTGCCTATTGTTACAAGTGTTGGAATTGGTTAAGATTTGATAGAGGTTGAGAAAAATCTATATTTCTGTCTAAATTGTAATAGAATTGAGGTAATCATTCTTGTTATTGGTGCCACAGATGTCTCCCTAGACAAACATATCTTTTGGAGGGGAGAGTCACCAGGGGGTTAATTTTCTTCAAGGATGTTCAGACAGATGAAGATGGTAATTGTCATGACAGAGAACTCCTGTGTTATAAATGGTAGTTTTGAAGATAACCTTGTAGCAATAGGATTTTAATCAGGAGTGAATGAACGTTTTTATTTTTCCTTTGCATCAGCAGTGTGAAAATAATATTACAGTGAGCGGCAAATATCTATGTGCATTTAACAGTTGACCCTGTAATTTCAAATTTATCTGGAGTCTTGTCTGTGGCCCAGAGGCAGTGTACATTAGGTGGTGTCCATGTTTTTAGATGCCTTGTGTTTGTGTCTATTATGGTTGTTTGTCTCCACTTCGATCATTCAAACAGTTCAAAGTCCGACTACTCGCACAATAATTTGACCAATATTTGACCATTTCAGAGATTTTTCTCTCACGCACATGACATCAGCTCAGTTGACTTTGTTTTTACTTGCTTTTCTCAGATTGCAATAGATTTTTATATTGGCTAGATGGATTACAAATCTACTAAATATCTCAACAGTTGTTTTTATTGAGCCTTAAATTTATTTAACCCCTCCCTGAAAAGTCCTGGGGGGGATAATAGTATTTCATAAAAGAAACACCCCTATTATTAACTGCACTTCTTTCAAATGCAGTGTGCTTTATTCTTGGTCAGTATTTGTTGTTCCAGTACAAATTAAACTAATGCATTTTCTTCTTCTAACATATTGAGGCTGCCATTATCACCTTCAAAGTCCGATAGCAGCCTCATGTTGCTCGTTCACATTGTTTGACAATGATGGATTGCATGTCAGACTGGTCTGGCTCTTGTTAAAATGTTCCAATCATCGCGAACAGAGTGCGCCCATCAGCTGTTCTGTTGCATTCACTGAAATCCTTTGTGGAGCGATTTTGGTTTTGTTCATTTTTAAGATCTGTTTATTTCTCTTTTCCCCTCTTTTCTTCCTCTTTTTGAATGGTGACACTGTCTAGTTTAAAACAGTATGGGATTCATACTGGCAACCCTTGGCCACCTTATAAGGAGAGGACTCCTCTGCATCCATGTTACAAAGGTTTAATCAGACTGTTGCACTGCAAGACACTGCACATTGTGATATTCACTCTTCTTTACAAGGTGAGCCTTTTAAAAGCTATCCATGCAGCATAATACAGCACTGTCTTTGAATCTCAATCTACATCTTGTTTTGCACAATTAGTGCAAAAGTGTCATGACTCGGCTATTAATTGGTAATAACTCATAATATTTTGGTCCAGTGTTGGGCTGTCAAGTTTACGATGTGCGTGCCATAAAATTTGAAAAGTGAACCAGTTGTTTTATTGCCTGTCCTGAGAGTAAGGTAATAACAGTTGGTATTTATAGTATGACATATAAATTTAGTTAACACATGTACATGATATACAGTTAATTCAATACAATGACTTTGTTGACTACTGGACTAAAACATGTTATTAATTTGACTTAGGTGTAACTTTTAAATTCTATGTTTTTAGATATGGATGGATCACCAGAACATGTCTGAGCATGTGCTGTGCATGGTGTTGTACTTGATTGAACTGGGCTTGGACAACCAGGTTCAAGACAACAAGGAAGATGAGGTGAGTAATACTAGCACAATCATAAATGTTCATAATATACTCAAAGTCTTGCGGTAAATGTAAAGACTGCATTTAATCACAATTTTGATTTCGAACATAAAGGAAATAAAACATGGAAATAAACAAATGTAAAAAGGGAATATCTAAGTTTTAATTAATATTTTCATAACCATGCATTATATATTTGCACGAACCTGTGATGTCCACTTGCTCTTGTTTCATGTCTTACTTTATCTTATGCTTCCAGGAGCCTTGCATTGAGGAGCATTGTCATGACAGCTGGTTCCCCGGCACCAATCTCCTATCCAATCTGCACCACGTCATCAACTTTGTTAGGGTTCGAGTTCCTGAGACAGCTCCTGAAGTAAAGAGGGAGGCCCCTCCCAGCACCAGCTCTGAAGCCTCTTCTTATGGCCAGGTAAGTGACCGCTTTAAGGCTAACCTGATACCATTACAACTGTTGCAATGTCATTGTAATAAACTTTTTATTTCATTATTATTATTATTTTTATTGATAACATCACGCCATCTGTGTGTGGTAGTGGTGTGAAAGCTGATCATGTGAATGCTTGAGCCTGATGGTTTGAGCTAAAAGGCCCATCTTTTTTGAGATGTCTAAAAAGCCACCCAGTAGGGGGAGCAGTACAACTGTGTGTCTGCTAAATAAATAGCCATAAACACTTTATAAAAGTAAAGCATCCTTTGACTTTTCATCCCAGTTCAGTTTGGATTTATTTTTGCCTACTACAATCCCAGTTCCATACTTGATGCAAAACTAACTTGCTACTGGCTTGATGTTTAAGATATAGGCATGGTACTCGTCCACAAGCATATTTACATAAATCCTACTGCTTAAAAACTGTTTATATGTTATTAGTTGATAGTAGGGCTGTCTGATATTTTGGCCTGCTGATATTATTGGCTGATAACGGCATTAAAATGTGATATGGAAAAAGTTATCAGTTTTTTTGGAGCAATATTTTTACTAACGAAATCTTGCGAGATCTTGTTGTTCTGTTACGAAATCTTGCAAGATCTAAGCAGTGGTCCAGTATGTAGAAAAGTCCCTGTTATTGTGGAAGAACTTCATATCCCAGCATTCCTTTCAGTGATGTGAATACGGTGCAGCTACTGCTGCTACAGACTGATTTGCTTTGAAGCTGCTTAAAATATGTCTGGTTTTAAGTTGTTGGTTAAGTTACCAAGTTGTCAGAAACATTTTAATTAGCCACATGTTGGCTAATACCTGCTAGTATCTGATATATGGCAGCCAGATGTCCAAAATGAACTCATCTGGCTGAGTTAAGGCTATTTTGGGATATTCGCTCTCGGAGCAGAATATAGTTGTATTTCTCAAAACATAAAAGAGATACAACTTCACAGTTGTGTGCATACATCGGCATCGGTTGATGATGGAAATTAAGAATTGGACAAAATAGGATATCGGTAAAAAAAAAAAAAAGCCAGTATTGAACATCCCTAGTTAATAGCACAGCACAATAGAAGCTATATTTGTAAAGCCATTGAAATACTAGTTCCTTTCTAAATAGTTCTCTCTAAAGATAAAACCATAAAGCAGCTGAGTGGCATTTTAAGTACAAAACAGAGATTTACTGACATTGTTTTTTTCATGGGTGACATTTTGCATTAACTTCTCCACCATATCCCTTGTGATTAGTTGTTTTTATTTATTTATTTATACAACTACACCGAAAGATTCAGATTTGAAATTTATAGATTATGCACCTATAAATGAACTGCCTTATAAGAGGTTTGAAGATACTGTGGTTTGATCAATTTTGAAAGAGAGCCATAAATCAAAGTCAATTTTGTAAACTGATTGTAGTTGTGCTCGCTGTATTGATGTGATTGGATTGTTTGTACTTGTTGGTAGATCTGTTTGTGTGAAAAGTTGAATTATGAGCAGGATTTGACAGATTCTGAGTTGGTATTAGTGACCTAAATGCTAAAACTTAGTCGCTAATTGGAATGTTTTTGATGATCGGATTCGTTACAGGATTTTATCTTGACAGACTGCACAGGGTATCTTTGAGCAATGCCCTGATATGCATATAGCCTTTTTTCTCACCTTCAATAGTTTAATTGGTACTTTTATGATCTTCTTTCATCTATTTATTTTACTTTACTCATTTTACAGAACTCCAGGCGTCTTTCAGGAAATTGAGAGAGGTAGCTGCCTGCACCAATTTGTATTAAAGTCTAATGACTTAAATGACACTAGTAGCTGCATTTGACTGTTTTATCTCTATTTCAAAATTATTTCTGTGCACGTGTTTTTTTTTTTTTCCTTTTTTGTTAAAGAAAGTCTGCCTTGGTGTGTGTGCAATGCTACGCTTCAGCAGTTTCCCTCCGTGTTGACTGCTGAAACTAATTATGTGTGTAATGCAGGTTTGAAGTAAATGCTTTTTTAACCGCATGCCAGTATGATTGATGTTGCCTTGACTGGGCTATATGATGTATGTTTATTTAACAGTGGAGCTCAGGTCCTTTTTTGTCAGGTCAGGTCATGGCAAATCTTTCAGATGGTTTGTGTGCCTTACATCAGGATGATTTGAATTTTCTCTAGTTTAATGGTTGTTGTGAGTACCGTCAGAAGAGGTTAAATGTCAGCTGAAATTTCATTATGAGTATTTGATTTGACTTTTCTGTATTTTGTTCCTGTTTACATATGATAATGTGCTGTTTTTCCAACTCTACCTTTTCCGGACTCTACCTTTTAAACACTGATCTTCCAATAGTACATTGATGCAGGTGCACTTTAAAGGGACTAGAGGCAAGATTAAGAAATGAGACTCGCGAGTACCGCTACTGGTTCTGCGGGTAACTGCAGCCACCAGCCAAGCCGTCATGGTAGTGCGCACAAACTGAATCTATAACGTTTATTACGCTAATAAAGTCTTTTTCTTTGTAGCACCACTTTTTAGTGATCTTTCAGTTGATCTGTATTGTTTGCTGACGGCAGAAGAATCCATAACTATCCCTTGCGTATTTTAATTCACTGTGGCCGTCTTCTTCCTGTATCAAAACTGTTGCGGACTCGTATGCAGCGTCAAGTGACATCACATCTGCAGGACAGCACGGGAAATTCGGCCACCGAATCGCAGCGCATTATGCAGCACACAGCCTGTTCAGGGCAATGGAGGGAGACGTGGGTGGGCTCGTTCGTTTTGGTTTTTAACACTTCATCACCCAACTTGACATGCATGTCTATTCTTTCACAATTCCTGCCTCTAGTCCCTTCAACCGAATAATGGAAAAAAGGGTTTCTTTCTATTTGCATATTGTGTTGCTTCAGTGTTAGTTTGATATTTGAATAGTTTCTTTGTAAAAATCAAGCTCCGTAAATTTATTTCTTTTTTTTCCTCTAAAGGTTTTTGTGGTTTTCTGTACACTACCAGAGTGAAGTCATTCATCGCCCACACAAAACCCATGTACTGGATGTCTCAAAAAATGTTGACATGTATAATTTTCATATAAATAAATGCATACTCACTGTTTTCTTAGAACCTGCGGGAAGCTCAGGTGTTCAGCCTCGTAGCAGAGCGCAGAAGGAAGTTCCAGGAAATTATTAACCGTAGCAACACTGAGGCCACCCAAGTTGTCAGGCCTAAGAGCTCCTCAACACGCTGGGTCCCACCAGGCACACCCCCGCAACTGGTGACTGAGATCCTGGAGATCAGAGAGAGTATGCTGTCTCTCCTCATCAAGCTCCACCAGAAGATGTCATCCAAACAGAACTCCTTATCAGCTTCCTGGCTTGAGGATATGGACACAAGCCGTCTTGCTCATGGAGATGGCATTACAGCCATTGAGCGAATCCTTACCAAGGCAGCCACACGAAGCTGCCAAATTAAACGTAGCATTCAGGATATTTGTGGAAAGGTGTGTCCTCCAGTGCCACCAAAGAAGAACAGTCCCACTGACAAGAAAGCCATGGACAAAGAGGAAAGGTAATATCTATTGTTATATTTCTCTATTTAATGACACATAGATTGTATTAATTCTACAGACTTTGCTTCAGGTGATTTTGTGTCTCAGCTACTTGAAAATAGTCTTGCTTCATTGATATTATAATTCAGAATACAATTATGATTATCCTACAACTCATAAGCCTCTTTCAGACTTGCTCTGAAAAGTGGTTATACTGCAGACTTTATCTTTTATACGTTTGCATTCAGACAAATGTTACGCTCTTTTAGCGAAAATGTTGTTTCGCACAAGAAAATATTCTGGACAGGGTTGAGGAGAGAGTTGTCGCTGTGGGTGTGGGACAGTTGACCGATCCGGAACGGGGGGGGCGCTTGATAGTTTCCTCTAATTGGAGAATATGAAATAGGTAGAATGATGACCTACATAGAATGACAAGCTGCTGTCTGATTCGACTATTTTTAAAGAAAGAAACAAAGCTGACCGCCCATGAACAGGGATTTGACTCTATCCAAGTAAGAAGATATATAAAAAAAAAAAGTTTTTTACAAAGTGTCTGAGACTGCAACAAAATGGTCGAAAATGTGAGTAATTTTTTCATCTGGTTTCCGGGCAAGCTTCAAGCCCCCCCCCCCCCCCCACACACACACACACACACACACACAAAATACAGGTAGAATCTCTTTATCTCACAACCCCCATCCCCTAAAACTCCAAACCGTTTCCATGGCAACCATCAGACAGTAATGAGGCCAGTGGGAGTGAGTCCATTCATCAAGCTGGTTGTTGGCACCCCTGAAGCCATCGTTGAGGACTATTGAGCTATGACATTCCTGTCAGCGTTTGTTTATGTCCTCTTATTAGGGACTTAATTTACAGTCCACTCCAATCTTCTGGGCTACAGAGGCTTAGCTCATGGTATTTATCAAACAATTAACATTTCATACTTTAAAACACAAAATTGTTGAAATCAGGCACTCCTTATGATTGTAATGGTATCCCCTGCTAGATGGAAAATAAATTTTACTAAATGGAGTTCGTGATGAGAGACATTCTTGTACAATAGACATGATTGTTTCTAAGATATTGCAGTGCAATTGAATTCGGTTGAATTCCCTCTGTGAAAATTGGACTAGTTGAATTAAGAATATGTAAAGTTCTGAGTTTATTAAAATTTGATAATCATGCATAGAAGTAGTATTTAGTTGATCATGGGCTTTTGTTTGATACTGTGTTGCTAGCAAATTACTGTATTCACATCAAACACATTTTCCACTTTTTCTTTCTTTCAGACGTCAGAGGGCTAGAGAGAGACAGAAGAAGCTTCTTGCTGAGTTTGCATCAAGGCAGAAAAGTTTCATGGAAACGGCCATGGATGTTGGTAAGTCAACTTGTTTTCTCAGCTTAATAGACAAATAGTATTCACAGCAGACACTGCCAAAATTCTGTTTTGCAAAGACCATACCATCAAAGCAGGATGTTGTGCAAAAGCCAAAAAGCAGTGAGGTAACAGTATATAGTAGGGCTGGGCGATATGAACCAAAAGTCATATCTCGATATATTTAGGCTGAATATCGATATAAGATGTATATCCCGATATTTTTATTGCAAAGTAAGAGCAAATATTTTGTTACAGTCAGAGCCAAATATTACATTACAAGTAGTTTCATTTAAACTGACAGGAGGAAATAATGCTCAGCTGTTCAAAGAATGATAAAATGTAAACAGAAATACTGTATAATACTGTATGTAATAATACTTGCAGATGCAAGTAAGGAACATTACACAGAATTAAATGTAACAAACGCTAGTAAGGTTAGCATTTATATACAAAGACGAAACAAACAAACACTGAATTCCATATCTCGATATGTGTGATAAGGTTCAATTCCATATCTCATTTAAAAATATATCAACATATTTTTCATATCGATATATTGCCCAGCCCTAGTATATAGTAAAACAGCCTTTGCTTGGCCTACTGACAAGATGTAAAGTGAAATGTTTAGTGAGTGAGATAAGTGAGATAATCACTCCAAGGTAGTCTTGTCCTGTTGCAGCAAATTAAGCCCAAATCACCCCCACTGGTGAATAATTATTCTTACCATCATTGCTATGTTTCTGTTATTTTTAATTTGCCTCATAACTCTTCTGATTTTGATGGGCAGCAACAATTGCTTCTCCAAGGTCACTGTTTATATCTTTCTTCCTGGGAGGTAGGGCTGGACCATATGGCTAAAAGAAAGGGGGGGAAAAAAAAAACGATATATTTTTTCTATTGTCCGAACTCCATTCTCGATAATGTTTTTTAATACCACCAGTTGTGAAGCATCTGTCCTGAAAACTATACAGATGCTTTGTACTGTAAAGAAATGATAGGGATTAGTTAGCGATGGGTGATCCCCCCCCCCAAAATATTGCAATATTTAACAAAAAGAAAGATTGCAATAACGATATCACAGATTATTGATGGCCACACAAGAAGTCACAGCCACAGTAAAATCCCTTCTCAGCTTGCTTGACTTGACAAAAAATATGTCTCTGCAAGTTCCATTTGAATTTCAGTTGCTTTTCAAATTTCTTTTCATAAATGCTATTTTTGAATGTTTGAAGCTGAAACCCGCTGAGATGTTTTGATCTGCAGTGCTCACTTATAATATCAATGATACATTCTGGCACACCCCTACTTGGAAGTTTGCTTGTGTGGCGCATTCAGGTGTATGTTAACACAATGCCAAAACTATTTCCAAAATAGAGGTGGTAGCACTCTGCTGATAAGCAAATCAAGTGCATTTAACTAGCAGTTCACATGCTAACCCTACTGCTTAAATACTTAATATAACATTACTGTTTCCATAAGAATTAAGTTTTTTACACACTGCTTTTGCATTTTTTTTATGTGTAATATGTAGTGTCGTTATTGTTTATCAGTGTACAGCCCAACTATTCTTTTTTTTTTTCTTTTTTTTTTTTTTAGTGTATTTGCATGTTACTAAGTAAATAAGAAAACTACTCATTATCTTTTTATAGCATCCTTACTTTTTTCTGCCTACAAATGTTACACACCTCTGGATATGTGGTAGACCTTTACAGAGCATGAAATACATTTGAACACCCTTTGTGTGAAGGGCATCTTGCTCCTGTAGCCCTTGAAGAAGAATGCCGTTGGCTTAAATGAACTCATTATTACTATATTTCTGTTGCTAGTGCAAGGTGACAGTGGGCCCAGCTTGTGTATGTGGTCTCTGGAGGTCTTTTAAAAGAAACTGAGTATAGAGTGATCCTATGGGAATGTTGGTGCCTGCTGGCAGTTAGAGCGCATAAGATCAAAGCACTAATAGTAGGCAGGACTCTCAGGGACCACCCTGACACAGCATGGTTAGCAAATGAATAATAGCTGCTGTGCTCAGTTGGGCCATTCTCGCAGGACTGTGCTCTGACATCCATCTACACATTTCTTGCTCAGCTGTAACTTTAGTTGGTATACTTAAAGATCAAGACTGGATGTACATCACATGCATTTAAATACAACTTAAAAGGGGAGAATTGGTTAGGAATGGGAAATGGGAATGCTCTGTTTAGCACTTTGTTCAACCAATGTGTTAAAGTGCTCTATAAATACAGTTGAGTTGAGTTTAATTGAAGAGGAACATACTTGAATTTTTTGAGGATTTTACATGGCCTACAAGGCTGGCTGGAAATTATAGTTTGGTCCTGTTTGTTCAGATTAATAAGATATTACATCAGCCTCCAAATTACCTTCAAAGTTAATGTCATGCTCTATTCTTAGTGGTTACAAATTTCCTCAGTTTTCTACAGAAATGTATTCCAGCTATTTTGTCTAAAAGAGGCAACAATCTGTATCCCCATCTTGTTAATACTTTTCCTAAATAAGATGGTTTTCTATGAAAGCTGGCACTATGCTTGGAGATTATTTAGAATAATCTAACAACACTGAGCATCAAATGCTATATTGTGTCAAGGAAAATTCTTACACTTGAACAAATTCAACAAAACCTCCCTGCAACAGAAAAAGATTTCTCAGATTGTTTTTTTTTCAGAGACAGCCTTGTAAATCTGTAACTTCAGGGATCGCTGACTTTTGTTGTGCTTCATAGTTTCTCTATTAAAAGACTAGCATTTAAAAAAATGCTGGAATATTATTTTCATTTAATTCTTTCAAGAGGGTTCCCAAATTTATGCTGCTGCTGGTGAACTTGCTGCCTCTATTGTGTATTTGTGTTTGTGTCCCATCTGTGTGTTTGGATGACCTGAGGCTAAAGCTTTCGCGTTGACTTCCAGTGAAAACGATTTTAATTTCCCCAGGAACACGGTGACCTCTCCTAAGAACATGTACCTCCATAAAACAATAAATCAATTTCTAACACAGGTTGACATTTCTTCGCAGTGCTTACAACTCAAATTGAACACAGTCCCTAACATTTAAAACTAATTTCACATCAGTGATTAATTTGTAGTGCTCTGCTTGATAGCATGGGAGCTAGTAAAGAGTAAGTTTTATGTATGTTCTCAGCATTAATGTGCATACAGTGGGATCCAAAAGTCTGAGATATCCAGTGATGATACTTGCTTTAAAATGGTTTTAAATTTTATACAAAGTGTCTGTAACAAACTACGCACATCAATTTAACAACTAAAAACAAAAACAAATTGCTGGGGAACTTGTATGACGTTTGAAATATATGTGACATTGATCTGAGCCACTTCTAATGACAGAATAAACTTGAGGTGAATCTACTGCACATATTTGTGCACAATCTTGTGGCGACAGAAGTTAGCATTGGATTATCTGACAGCATACACTAAGATTCAATGTTAGCAGGGTAGAAGTCAGCCAAGATACCTACACTAAACTTTCTCTAGACAATCACGTGTTACTAGTCCCTGGTGTCAGCTTTTGTTGGTAACCCCCTCCCTTTTTTTTTTTGTCTTTTATCAGAGTCTCCTGATACTGAAGCAGCCATGGATTTGGGATCCTCTGAAGTCATGGAATCCGAAGTTCTCTATGACTGTGTGATCTGTGGGCAGAGTGGACCCTCCACAGAGGATCGACCAACAGGTCTAGTGGTTCTTCTCCAAGCATCCTCAGGTACTACATTTCCCCGCATCCTCATTTTTTTCATTTTTAAAAGCCTGTTATATTAGAATGCTCTAGTAGCACTGGTAATAGAAAGTTTTTGTGCAACACATATATAATTTTTCCATTTTTACTGTATTTCTGCTTGTGAATGATGGAGAAACTTGCTAAATGTCGTAATCCTCTGAAGTGATCTGATAACTTCAGTGTTTATAAACTTAACATTTTTCATGATTGATTTAATTATCTTTGAATGTTGAACAACCAGGCTACATTCTGTAGAAATATTACAAAGTCAAAATTGTAATAGAGATTAAAAATGTTTATGAAATTCAAATGTTGTTAAACTTTCTGTCTAAGTTCACATTATATGTAGTTCATAACAAGAAATGAAAGTCATCACCGCTGACCACTATGTTTATTTTTCAGTACTTGGGCACCGCTGCAAAAGCAAGGAGCCTAAAAATCTACCCACAAGCGATGAAGAGCACATATACCCTGTAGACACATGTGGCGTGGCTCATGATGTCAGGCTTACGCTCATGCAACAGTTCTTTAAAGATGTATGTAATTTGCATTAATCATTCTAACTTTCATGTAACTTTTAACTATTTTCTTTGTATTTTTGTGTGTTTTTAATTTGTCTGAGTAAGAGCAGCTTGGCGATGTTTATTTTGTGTGTCTGTCAGTAAAATAAGTTCCTAGATCTCTGGGAAGCTTTTAAAAAAAAATGTAGGATATTGTGTGTTTGTTTATGTATGTATGTATGTGTGTGTATAAAAAAAATATATATATATATATATATATTTCTTATATATATATATATCATATAGAATATCATATAGAATAATAATTTGCATGCTCCAACAAACGTGATTTTTCTCTTGTGATTTCTGCAGAGTTCTTGTTTGCAGTCTGTGTCAATAGGATGGGATGGGGGTGTCTACGTCCAGACCTGTGGACACACTTTGCATATAGATTGTCATAAGTCATACATGGAGTCTTTAAGGGTGAGAAAAAGCTTGACCTTATTAAATGATTGCTTCTTTTTAAGAAAACAGAGGGCAATGCATTAATCATTTACATTTTGGTAGAATGCCAGCCTTGTTTGAGTATGAGTTTTTTTTTCTTTTTTTTATCCTTTGTGTATAGTAATATGATTTTTTTTTTTTTTTTTTTTTTTTTTTTAGCACTTTTTAGTCTTGATTCTGTAGCTGTATGATAATCACAGGAGCCCCTTGACTTTTTACTGTTTTGTTGACTGTATATGGTGTTACTGGCTCAGATATTCAGAAATTGATCAATTATACAGATTAACTGTAAATTTACTTATAAAAAGTTAAGTAGTCTCTGTTGGGTTTTGAGTTTGGATTGGATATTTTAAATATATTTGGCTCCCATGTGCTTTTTTCCAGAATGACCAGGTACTCCAGGGTTTCTCTGTTGACAAGGGTGAATTTACGTGCCCACTCTGCCGACAGTTTGCCAACAGTGTCCTTCCCTGTCGCCCTGGGCGTGGCACAGATGCTGGTGCATGGCACACACCCACAAACAAGAAAATATGTGTCCTTGTGAAGGAAGTAGAGGATCTGCAGGAAAAACTGGCTCTTTTTCCAGTACGTTTTACTGTGAGGTCAAACATTGATCATTACGAACATCTAGTATGTTAAGTTTCCATGTGTACACTGAAGACTCCTTATTGATGGGTGACAACTTCCACAGTGTTTACAGCAGCTAAAATAAGTCTGATTGCTAAACTATCGAGATTGTTGATCGTGTTAGTGTCTCCTTGAAATTTGTGAGATGCAGAGAATGTAAAAGCATCACTGTCATCAATTCTAACCCTTAAGCTGTTGGCTTTAGTGTCAGACCAATGCTTTTGTTGAGCAATGAAAATGATTGCCATCTGAAATGTCAATTTTTAATTCTTTTGTCATAGCTTAATGTTTACATGATGGTAATCTCTGTGTTTAAAGTGTGCATTCATACTACTGAACCACATATTTTCTTAGCTTCTGTTAGCACTGGGGATGCATCAAATGATTGCCCTGATTTCCTGAATTCTGGATTTCTGGAAAGGCGATTGGCTGTTAAAAACATGAAACGGATCTTATCTACCTCCGCAAAGGTCCTTTAGCTCTGCTGTAAAGGAAGGCTGACAGATAGGCCTGCCCAACAGGTCATGTCTGCACTCACTCGTGCATCTGCAGCGTTAACAGTCACGAAGCACGGTCAACCAATGATGTCTTTGTGGCAGTATTATGAAGTAAGAAAAAGAACAAAAAATCACAATTTACAATTCATGCAAGGCTGAAATAAGTGGTGGTGGGGCTGCGACCAAAATTTTCTATACAACAAATCTCATTTTCCATAAAAAAAAAAGACCAACCACAAAGCTGAGTATGCAGAATTTGAAGCCAACAATCAAGCTTAGGACAAAGCGAACGAAAGCAAAGTGGCCTGCTGTTGCTGTGAGTGCGTTCCAGTTTTCTGAGAATTTTGAGCTGACGCGAATTACATCAGCACCAGCTGATTGCTGTTCCAGCTGAACCAACTTGGAAAAATAGACGCCTCCACATCATCACTGTGGAAGCATTATGTGGCGCAGATAAAGAATCACAAATGGAATAGGTTGGCACAGTTAATTTCTTTAACATAGAACTTGCCAGACAAGAGAGAACACACACACACACACATCCGTGTATTTCTATCTTAGTGAGGACATTCATTGACATAATGCATTCCCTAGCCCCTTACCCTAAACCTAACCTAAACCTAATTCTTACCTAAACTCTAAAACCAAATCTTGACCCTCAAAAATGGGTTTTTCTTTGTCTTTTTTTTAGTGAGGACTGGCCAAAATGTCCTCTCTTTGCAAAAATATCCTCACTTTGTTGGTTAAAGATGCAAAACGGTCCTCACAATGTAGCAAGTACAGGAACAAACACAGACTCAGAAATGACAGCCCATAATACTCTGCAGACAGCATGTTACTCTCTGGTATTGTGGCACTCTAGAGACAATAGACAACATCCAGCCTGATGATCTAGACTCATAGATATGTGTAATAAAGGCCAGTAGATTATTTTAACTACTTCAAACCATGCAGTATTGTGAAAGCAAATATTGCTGTGGACTTCATGTTTGGTAAGAGGCCAAAAACAGGTCTGAAATGTAAGCTGTAGTTTTAGTTTTGTTTTTAAAATGTGAGAAAATAAAGACTAAAGTAACTGATAGAATTTTGTGGTTTGGACAGAAACAAAACTTTAATTTATACTTATTTGAGAACACCACCGTATGTGAAGTTAAAACTAGTTTTTCACCAGTATTGTTAATTGTTTTTTAATGAAACAGAATGCAAACATTGAAGCTGTAATTTAAAAAAAACAATTGTTTTAATCGGCAGGTCAGGCTTTTTAAAGATTGGTGATTGGTCAAAAAATGCAGTCAGTGCACCCCTATTAAGCAGTATATTCTCGACAGAACTGAAATTTATACTTGATTTTTTTTTTTTTTTTTTTTTTTTTTTTTTTTTTTTATTCTCACATTAACGGTTTGTTTCTTTTCTTCCTTGATAATTTCCTTTTGGAATTAATAAAGTTTTTTTTATTTCATTTCAAGACGGAGTCCAACTTGAGTAAAGAAATGGAGCTGGTTATTAAAGACATCAAGAACACCACTCAGAAGAAATACATGGACTATGGCAAGAACCCTGGTTCCCCTGACAATGATTTCCTCTTCATGTATTCAGTGGCAAGGTAAGAGCAGAGTCATTGGATGCTCTTGGAAGTTTTTCTTTCTTTGTTTTATTAACTTTTTGCTTCTGAGCAAACAGTGCAAGTGTATGTTTGTTAAAAACTTTACAAACACATCTGGGCCCAGTTGTTCAAAACGCGGTTATTTTTTAACCAACCATTAAATACATTTAACCGACCGTTAACTTTAACAGTCTGGTTATCTTGTTGTACAAAACTCAGTAAACTTTAACCATATGTTATCTTGACTATCTTAAAGTTAATGCCACCCAAGTACCGCTGCTAAAGTTTTTACGGTGTGGTTATTTCTCATTTTGGCATGCGTTGTTAATGTTGCGTTCATGATGCCAATTCAGAGAAGGAAGAACAGAGTTTATGGTAGCCTTGATTTTGACATCGGGGATTATTCTGACGTAGAGTTGTGCACCACTTTGGGAGAGAATGCATTCAGGTCTTTGTAATCCTTTGCAAAGCAATTTAGAGCGTGCAACAAACTGTGGACACGGACAAGTATTTAGAAAGATTAATATCTTGCTTTGGTCTGAATTAGGCTACATTTTCTTCATTGGCAGAGAAATTTCTGCCTCTCTTTTTCCTTGAAGTGAAAGGGATCGTTCGCTTATCAATACTTTCTGTGTCCTGTGTGTTCTGTTACTGAGGGTTTGCTGTACTGTGAGGCCGAGTGAGCAAGGGGCGCAAGAGTGTGAAGAGAACGGGGTAGGATAGAGAGACTGGGGGATGAGGAAGAGTATGTTGTGGTTAGCAGTAGCTCTGTTCACGTTGTGAAAATAAAGTCAACTAAAGTGAGAGTCTGCAAACTGTCTTGCTTATAGCAATAAGGAAGACACAGACTTACAACTTTACTTTTTGCAATACCAGAAGTAAACAAAATGGGGAATTGTGGGATGCATTGGTGCTAACTAGTGACGCTAACCACATGGTTAACTTTGACGGTGCTGTTAGCTGACAGCATGACTAACCATGCTTTGAACAATGCATATTTAATGGTCGGTTAGCTATCGGCAGGTTAAGGATTTAATCGACTGTTAGGGGTTAACCAGTGGTTAAAATAACCGAGAATAGGCTCTATGCACGACTCCATTTTGTTCATGTCTGGCTAGGTGCTGAGATCAGACACACCCGGGTTAATCAGTTCGTCCAATAATGAAAGACAGGAAACAAAGGAGCTACCTTAACTTCAGGAAGTAGTGGAGCTGTGCATAGAGCCCATTGAACAACCGGGCCCTGTTCTTTATAATTCACTAGGCTTTTTAGTTGAGTTTGTAGACCAAGGGGGGAAAAAAACCCAATCAAAAGCAAACCAAAGGAAGGTGCAGAATCTTTTGGAATTACCCAGCTAGTCGAACCAAGTCTCCTAGACTATCCTGGTGTGAATGTGTCCTTAGAGGACACTAGTCATTTAAGATGATTAAGTTTCATCCAACCCATAATTCTTTATTGAATTTTTATCCACAAAACAAAATAAAAAAAACAAGAAGAGAGAAATTACACAGTCCTCTCAGGCATTTGTATCATACAGCGTAGTCACGGGTGAAATTACATGACTGGCCCCACCAAATCACCTTGGGGTCTCTGATTCTACATCACTCCCATTCTAAAAAATTCAGCCCTTCATGTAGTGTAACCATCCAGACCTTTTGCCCACCCAATGCTGCAGTTCCCTTAGCCCCCACCCTAAACAGAATATATCCCTTAAGAGAGTCTGGGTGCCTGTTGGCTTTCTGAAGTTCAATGAACAGCACAAATTGCCTGAGGAGTGGAAAATTCCTCTGTCACAGGGGTGCTCTTATCAGTAAAAGCCAGATGGAGCTTCACCGTAGCTGCATTATCTATGTGAAATTGCTTTTTCTCCCAGGAAACCCGAGGATTTGCCCCTCCTCTATGGCCCATAGGAAGAAATGGCCAGTGGTAGGATGATTCAATCCCAATCAGTCTTATTTTTGCTCGACTTATCTGTTTTACAATCAATCTGCTTTGTTTAAGGTTTTAGTTACATTTTCCTTTTTTCTTTTAATTTTGAGAATTTAAAATTAGAAGTAAAAAATGTTTTAATTTTTGTAGAAAACACGTTGAGGATTATGCACATATTTCTGTTTGGATGGGTTTTTACACTAATGGTCAAGCTTGTTCAAATTTGCTTAGAGAAAGCTACCATTTATTTGATATGGAATCGCTGCTGCAAAACAGGCAAATGGAAAATGGCTTGGATTAGCAACATCTTTCACCTTCCTAATCAAATTGTTAAAAAGGGAAGGCTGCATAACTTAAAGCTGAATATAATGGTACACAGCAGCCATTTCTGCCAAAACCCACACTTTCACACTCTCAGCAGTTGCCATGTAAAGAATACTGCATCGAAGTTGATTTTTTTTTTTTTTTCTTTTCTTCTTTCTTCTTCAATCGATTTTTTTTTTTTTTTTTTTTTCTTGTATTTTAATTGTTCCCTCTGTGCAGCACCTTGTGTGTGAAAGGCGCTATAGAAATAAAACTTACTACTTACTTACTACCTGGTTTCTGTCAAACAGAGAACAGAAGCAGCACTTGTTAAAAATTAAATTGAATTAAACATTTTTAAAAAATAGCGGGATAACTAATTTTTTTCTGAATTTGTGTCCTGGTGTATTTACGTCTCAGTGAACTGCATATCTGCAGTACACTTATCTTTTTTTTGCCAGCTTAGCAAACTTTGACTTTCCAGACAAACTAGTGCTGTTGTCCATTGAAGAGGTTTGTCAGAATAGCCATGTGGCTGTAGAGTTTTGCTTTTCCATCCTTTTGTATATCTGTCTTACCTGCTGAGGCAGCAGCAGGTTTCAACTGACTGGACAGCAGCGAAATGTGCAAGTGAAGTTTCTTTGTCCAAGTGAAGTGAACACATTTGAATGTCACCTAAATCAAAGTTCAGAAGCAGATCCATTTATCCGTTTAGCATGAAAAATCATTGACTACTGGTTAATGTGAAGTTTTACTGGTCAGTCACTGATTCAGATTCAATAAGTTGTCTGACTGTGGAGAAACAAATAATGGCTGAAAGTGGATAGAATACAAATTATTAATATTTTGTAATACTCTTGGCACTATTACAATAATAAATGTTGATAAAAAAATCACAGGTTGTGTATTGGGTTTAGTCATTCTCTAAATCTATATCTGTGTTGGTCCCACTAGTGGTACTGATTATCTAACTGTTCTCCTGCAAACCTCTCTTGACCAATGGTATTTCCAATTGATCAAAGGTTTACCCAAGACTTCACACAGAGAAACTTTTTTCCCCATAAACTATCTCACATAGTGGCTGATTAATCACTTTTATTTTAAATTATACAAAAAATGGATTTTAGAATTTTTACTTTGATTTTTGTTCTTTCTGTGAATTCTCCCCACTGTAAAACAGTTTACCCACTCTCCAATTTAAAGTATTGTCTGGCTGTCAGGCCTGCACAGGTGGTTTAGGTTTTCCATTTACACCAGCTTAACAGCTGATATTAGTTTGTTCTGTCTGTTAGTTAATGCTCACAACTCTGTCACCTCAGGAGCAACTTGGAGTTGGAACTTGTGCATCGGGGAGGAAACCTGTGCTCTGGAGGAGCAAGTGCAGCTGCCAAACGCTCATGTCTAAGTAAGTAGTTACTACTTTGACTCCTTATATTTGATTTCTTTTATAGTGATTAATTACTGTCCCTATAATATTATAAACCCTATGATTATAATAACACATTCAGTAGACAAGAGAATAGTCTCCATCTTTCAGTGATATTCATATACAGTATCTTGTTTCCTGTTTAATAGAAAGTGCTGTCAAAGAGTGTGTGGATATTTAGCGAATTGAAATGTTTTAAGTTTTATAGGATGCAGTGTCATTGTAAGATGGCAAGACCATTGGCTTGGATGGTATTGCTGTGAATTCTTCATTTTTAATCAAATCTAGCTAAATGTGAGACTTGTAACCAAACTTCCAGGTTACACTCTGACCAACTGAGGGAGAAAAATGATAACAAAGAGCTGATAACAAGATATTAACATTTGTTATTAACTCATATAAACACTGATTTGAATCTTTATTCACAGTTATAGCTGTAATCTTTTGCTAAAACATATATGAATAATGGATGTATGAATTAAAGTGAATCTGATTAGAGGTCAGTTTGTTGTGCAAACTACTCCCTATTTTCTGTTTATTTAATTGGTCTGTCAGAGCTGTGACTGCTGCTGTAAAACAGCCGGTCATTACTGAGCGGCTGAAAAGAGATTTCACACTGAAGGTTTGCCATTTTTGAGCAACATTAACACTGTATAGTCATGCTGACTGCCACATTTGTTCAGTTGCAGTACACTCGTGTTCATTCTTCTTAGGGAAATGGATTTAAAGGAAAAAGCAGACGTTTGCTAACTCTGAGCCCATTGGGTTCCTGAGCCTGCCTCCCAATAGACACTTTGCGTGTTCAGCTGATGAGGTTACAGTTGACTACGAAAACAAGCTCTTTTCAATTTCCATGAATGAGCAAAATCAAAATTATAGAGTCCAGCCCTCAAATGGCTACAGCCCTTTTATTGAAGTAATCTTGGGGACTATGTGGCTGCTACAGTACATGGAGTTTAAAGTCAAGGGATGGTGACATCACTTGTGCATACTTTCAGTATGTGATGATAACAGCTATTTTCTGTTTTTTGAATCCCTCCGTTTATGTGACTGGTATATTTGCACCTTTAGTGCATTATTTACAAGATTGACCAATGATTTATTTGTCCACCTTTCACTTGGATTATGGTTCACATGTGACACCATTTTGATAAAATTATCCAAAGTGAAAACACTCACTTCTGTCCAAAGTTGCTGTCATTTTTCACTAAGTTCTTTTATTGATTATGGGAGATAAAGTATTGATAGGGATGCACGATAATTATCGGGCCGATAACAGGAAATAATTACATCATTCCGATAAGTCCAATATGACAACCTGCCCCGAAAACTTATATATAGCCCACAAAGTTGGAATTTTTCAGATCAGACATGCAAAAGTTGAAAATCCCACTTTTTAGCTTTTCTCTTTGAGATATTGCAATTGGAGAAGGAAAGCTGCTGCTTCACAGGGGAGACCCCAAGCCGCTTCCAAACCACTTTACCTTCTTATTTTAGACACAAACTACCCCATATAGTTGGAGTTTTTGATTTGGTATAATTGGGTATGTATGTGTGTTATCGGTATCTGTTATCGGTATCGGCCTTTAGGAGCTAAAATTTATTGGTTATTGTATCAGTTTTAAAAAACAGTTATCGTGCATCCCTAAGTATTTATAATAAATTAAATCTTCTCCAGCATAGAGGGTCTCAATGGGGTTAATGACTGGACCTCTGGCCAATCCACATGTAAAAAATTATGCGTCATTCTCCCTGCCTCACTCTGTACAGTTTGAGTTTGCTGAATCCTGGCATTGATATCTTTTTTAAAAGGATTTTTGTGGCTCTAGTGGCCTTTATTTGACAGTAGACTGACAGGAAAGGGGATCAGAGAGAGTGAGGGAAGACATGCAGCAAAGGGTCTAGGTCGGGAATCAAACCCGGGCCAGCTGCGCTGGGGAGCCTGGGCCTTTGTACATGGGGTGGCTGCTTAACCCAGTGGTTCTCAAACTGGGGGGCGGGCTCCCCAGGGGGGTCCAGCAAGGCCTAGTTTTTGTACTTCTAACAAAAAATGGGCATATTCTTAAAAGTACTAATGAAAAAATGATGATGACTCAATAGGCTTTCCCCCCACCTCAAATGCAGTGCATTTTTTCATGTATTTCATGGTAAATGTTTGGGTGCATGAGGTAGCTGTGGTGGGATGGGGGGGCTTGACATTATTATTTCCAATGAAAGGGGGGCCCTGCAAAAAAAAGTTTGAGAATCACTGGCTTAACCAGTTGAGCTAAATACTGCTCTGTGGCATTGACATCTTGTAATGTCTGTGCCATCAGGGGAAAAGGTTTAGAAAGTGAACTATAGATAGAATAAGTGACTTTTTTATTGACCAGGGCAGTATGCTGATATGAGCAGAGACCAGGGGTCGGCAACCCAAAATGTTCAAAGAACCATAATGGACCAAAAAAACAAAAAACAAATCTGTCTGGAGCTGCAAAAATCTAAAAGTCTTTATAAGCCTAAGGGGTTGGCAACCTTTAGGCTACCAGTCAAATAGCTAATTGGACCCGTTTCCTATAATAAAGAAAACACTTGAGAGCCACAACTGACTTTGATATTTAAAATGAAATAAAACTTGAATGTTTTTCCGTTGCCTTTATGTTAAATGTATTGCATTTATAAAATCAATAAACAACTGCAGAGAAAAGGAATTTACATTTCTGCATGCAGTAAAAACATTTTAAACTTAAAAAAAAAAGAGGTTGGGTTGAAGGTTGCTTTCAAGAAAATGTCTATTTGAGTCCTCGTATTTATGGAGGGTGGAAAAAGGACGCTAAACTTAAATTTTCCACCGACAGCAAACCAAACATGCCGTCCTGTGTGCTGTCATCCTTTTACTGGCGCGTGCAGTAAGCTGTCTACCTGAAAAATAATACGACTATTTCACAAAAATGAACATAGCTACGCAAACTAATCTAGTCAGCAATGAAAACAAATGAATCTGCCCACGCAGAACTGAAAGCTCCGTTTTCATCAGACACTTCTCCACAGTAGGCCTGCCTGGCTGGGGAAGTGATCAAAGCGCAACACATGACAGGGTCGGACTGCTAAATCACCTTTTGCTCGTTTATTATTCACTTAAAATGCTGTAAAGCAGCAACAATAGTGCAATGTTGTGATCCTGCTGTAGTCGACTGTACTACGAACTCAACCACAACAGAGATGCTGCACTCTGAAACATTCGTGGAACAGGGCGCCAGGAGAAAAGCTCGGCACTCCATGGCACATCCACTCCACACTCAGTTCAGTGATATTCCTCATTTATAATGAATTCCGTTTTAAATGTTTGATTCCCTCCATGATTGCTGATTTGATAGGGCTGTATGCTGCACAACACAACCGCTAGCTGCAGGCGGAACGTTCTCGTTTTCTCAGTGACGCGCCCCCTATCGGCAGCTAAACTAGCATCTATCTTGACTTTTGTTTTGTCTCTTCCTCTCTTTCTTTTCCTCTCTTCCTCCGGTAATGTTTCCTTGGGTTTCTTTGCCGAATCTGACTGTGTGTTCAAAACACCCGCGGTGCTCATATCTGGTTCATATCCGTTTGCTAGTATGTGATGCGCCTCTGAGCAGTGACAGCTTAAAAATGCGCATAATGAATGTTGGCGTGCCATCAAAACGAGTCAGAAACGAAAATTTTTAAGGTCTAAAAGTTACGTTGTTTGTCTTTAAAGTTCCATGATAAATTGAATAGTTAAAGCTAATAGTGATTTTAATATCTATTTCCATAAAAATCAGAGGAAACTAAAGTGAGTTCACCTGGACAGGTTATCAGACTGTGGATGATACTTTTTTTACAAATTCAATAAATAGCCCTGAGTTCAGTGATTTGTTGACTCACCAGAGTGTATGCTCTGGCATTTACAGATGTTAATTCATTTCCAGCTGAGACAATATCCTTGTTTTTCTTAAGTTAGTCATATGTAAAAATTCCTCCTCCTTTTCTAAGAGCAGAGTAACACACCTTATTGTTGCTGATTTATTGATGTGTAGCAACTTTGTCAGAGAAAACTGATGTTAACCTTTTAGAAAATGTGGTCACCCATTGCAACATTCATCTCCCAGAAGAATCTCTAACAATTTATTTGTTTTTATTATGCACGAAAACATGATTACACTTGACAAATATATATATATATATATATATATATATATATATATATTAGATAGATATACATATAGATAGATATATATATAGATAGATATATGTGTATATATCTATATATCTATACATATACACACACATATACTGTATATGTATATATAAAATATCTATATGTATTTTTTTTGTTTGTTTGTTTCTGGGGGGGGGGGGGGGGGGTATGAAATTTGGAACATGCATCCATCTGTATATATTTTGAACACATTGGGAATCACAGTCATGATTTGATTCACCTCCCCTCTATTTCTCAAACACTTAATCCATCTTTTTAGATGCCTGTCTCAGGTTGCTCTGTTACTAAAGGGAGGGGGCGATGGCAGAAAGGAAACAAGCTGTAGTGAAGACAAATGGGATGCAACCAGAGACTGACAGATGCGTCACTTTCCCTTTGCTCTATGTTTTTTTTAACACTGGGGGGCAATGTTGCTCCAAGTATTGATAATTCGAGTACAGGTCAAATTGAAGAGCTGATTATTTGAAGCACTCTGTTGCCATTAAAGCATCATAATTCCCTACAAAGCTCAATCAAATGGAATGAATTTTGTTAACAAGAAAAGTTGTGCATAAGGTGTTGCATTTATATAACAAGAGACTAAGATAAAATGTCACTGATTTCAAATGTGGTCCACCTGGTTTGTTACATGTTTATAGCTTTTGTACAGTTTTTCATTTCAGACTAAAATGGGACCGCTTACCTTTACTTACTATATTTAATAAATAAATAAATAAAGGCCAGTTTCCTACATTTTTGCCAAACCAGAATGAGATAAATTTCATTCTTGAAACAGTTTTTTTTCTGAGAAAACAGTTCAGATTTCAATGTGTCCTTCTGTTAGAAGGATGTATGTTATCGGGAGATTGTGTGTGCACAAGGGGCTCTCTTCATGTTCCATTAGTTTCACAACGAACAGGTGTAGCCTTACCAAAGAGTCGCTCAAGGCTATCAGGCTTAGCCACGAATCCATCTGGCCTGGCCTGGTTTTATCTGAGCCAAGCATTGGCCTGCAGTCACTTCAAGGGCTTTCATCATTTGATCTACATTGTTTGCTGCTGTGACAGAAGATGCTCCATTTAACACTTTTTTTAGTTCCTTTTCCAGGCATTTAGAGGGTAATAATGAGATGTTTTGTTGTTGCTTCTTTCAGATCAGCTCTTCCATGTGTTGGCCATGCACATGCGTCTGTACAGCATCGATTCAGCCTACAACCCGTGGACGAAGTTGACTCAGGTTGCACAAAATAGAGAGACGGAGTGAGTGACCTTCTGCTTAAAGTACCTTCACTATCAAACCTGTAAATCTGTACATGCATCACCCCTTTTTGCCTGCGTCTACTGTGCCTTGCACTATTTTCCCTCACACTAACAGTAACAGTCAGAGTGCCACTTTGTCCTGTCTCTAAACGCCACCGTTTCCTCCTGCCCCCAATGGTTTTTCCTCCACACAAAGTGGAGCTAAAAACAGAAAGAGGGCCTGTGCGTGGTTTCCATAGATACCGATAATTGCTGCATCTGGCAAATTACCGGGCACTCCGCAGAGAGTGAAACGACCCTGTCAAATTCACTGTACTGAGAAAAACAGTACCACACCAGCACAATGTCTCAGCTCCCAGCTGTTCTCTTAGCTTCAACAGAAACCTGTATTTAACAAGATACAGAAAAGAAGCTTTCACACTGGCTTTTTGAATAACTATTATATACTTAAAAACACCCTATTTTTACACTAATATGCTTAGATTTCCTGAATGATGACCTAAAATAACTTGAATAACATGGTAAATAACCCCCACTCAAACCTCCCTCCAAAACCACATAAAACTGTACTTGTATAACCTAACAAAGCATCACGAGCTTCAACAACCTTTCCTCCTTGTTAGTGTTGTATTAGACAGCTTTTTACACCTGTTACTATTAAAGTGCTCGCAGGCACACAGTATTCTCATTGGGCCTATTTGCTGTTTAAAAATACTTTGCAAGGTTTTCAGGAGGGAGCGCTGTCATTAACACCTTCAGGCAGTCGACCTTATCTAGTCTTGTTTAATAGGCCAGAGATGCGCTTTTACATAGATGGGAAATATCACTCTCAGCTTCTATCTTATCAAAGATTTTTACTGATGAATCTAGCAGCATTTTATAGTATACAGCTATAAACACCACACGGGGTTTAAAGCTCTTTCCTATAAGGTTTCTTTCCAGTGCACAGAAGAATTAAGTGGTGAGTGGTTTGGTAATGGAAGGTATTATTCTTTAAGAGCAGCTTCTCTTGTTCAAAACCCCTGAAGCCTCTTGAGTGTAAAGTGGAGACGAGGACATCAACAGAACAAAGGACATGTAAATGGAGATGGCACACAATACGAATATGTAACCAGGGATGCATTAAGGATGCTAGAGGATAGAAGGAGTGAGCCATTTGATTATGGTACTAGTTAAGTAAATTTGTCATAACAAACACTGCAAAACCTTTGCTATCCGAATTTAAAAGCTCTATTTAGATGTGCTTTATGTAATAGTGCCTGATTTATATATTGAAGTTATTGCTGTTTGCTTTGTGTTGAGTTGCCATGTACAGGTACTACCCAAAAAATTGAAAAAGTGAAAAAGTTTACATATTGTATAGACAAATAATATGCAAATCAATATATTTCAAGCTTTTATTTGTTTGGGTGTTGCTGATTAGGACTTGAAGCCTAAGAAAACTTCAAATTCTAAAACTCAAAAAATTAGAAATCATGCATGAAATCAATTTCAAAAGGACTTTAAATACAAAAAAGTCAGGCCTCCTAAAGTAAAATCTTGCATCTCTACTTAGTACTTGGTTTGGGCCCCTTTTGCTTGAATGACTGCAAACCCGGGTGACATGGAGGCTACCAGCTTCTGGCATATCTCAGGTGTTATGGAAGAAAAAACATACTTCAATCACAGCCTTGAGCTCTTCTTTATTGTTTGGTCTCTCTTCCCATTCAGCTTTCTCTTGACAATGCCCCACATGTTTTCAATGGGGTTCAGGTCAGGGGACTTTGCGGGCCAATCAAGCATGGTTGTTGAACCAAGATTTTGTACTTATGGCAATGTGGGCATTTGCCAAGTCTTGCTGGAAGATGAAGTCTGCATCCCCATACAGCTGGTCTGCTGAAGCAAGCATGAAGTGCTCCAAAATGTCCTGGTAGACGGCTGCGTTCATGCTGGACTTAATGAAGCTCACAGGCTCATTCCTTATGAAGTCCTCCACACTTTTGAATGGCCCTTTCCTGACCATCTTCTCCAGGTTGCTGTCAGCCCTCCGGCTTCTACGCCGTTTTCTTCCACACTTCTTCCTTCCACTTAACTGTCCATTAATGTGCTTTGAGGCAGCACTCAGACAACACCCAGCTTCCTTTGCTATCACTTTTTGTGTCTTTCCCACCTTGTGCAGGGAATCAATGATGGTTTTCTGCACAACTGTCAGATCAGCAGTCTTCCCCATGATTGTGAATTCTTCTGAACCAAGACAGGGACTTTTTTAAAGGCTTGGGGCACTTATGGAGGTGTTGTGGATTACTTATCTGATAAGACTGTGACACTCTGAGCCTACAATACTGGAGCTTTTCACAGTATTCTAATTTTTTTACTTTTTGAATTTGAGGTTTTCTTAAGCTGCAACTTCTAATCAGCAACATCCAAACAAACAAAAGCTTGAAATATATTGTTTCACATATAATTTATCTAAACAATATGTAAATTGCACCTTTTAAGTTGAATTACAGAAATACATGAACTTTTTCAGGATATTCAAATTTTTTGGGTACTACCTGTATGTGTGGGTTCTCTCTGAGTTCTCCGGCTTCTGCATTTCAAAACGTACTTGTTGGGTTGATTGTGGTCTTCTTGTGGTGTGTATTTTAACATGAATGAAAAATTGAAATAAAGGTGGGTGAGTGTTGATCCAGCCTTTTGTTGTGCTTCTGCAGTATTTTTTTTTCTTGCCCCATCCACACCAATAAGAGTAAAGAAATGTATAGAAAACAGATTTTATATTTTTGTGCAAAAGACATTATTACATTTTTTAAACCTTTTTTTAAAGGAACTATTAAATCACCTTAGTTAGTATTGTAAGCTACAGTCTAGTTATTGCATAGGCAAAAAACAAGGGTAAAATGCCCTTTTTATTAAATTGTCAATTATTTTCCAAGCAAGAATAGATGTGACAATACTTCTGAAGAACTTTGAACCATAGGTGGATTTTATATTGTTGTCTTTTTTCTAATGGAATCTGTATGCAGTATGTGTTGGTGGCACATGTGCACACGTGAAAAGTTACAACTTTAGAGTGTTGGTTCAGTTTCTTCCAACATATGGTAGATTCTAACCTGACTCCGCCAGATGGATTTGCTCCGCATATCCATCTGGGAATCATCCGTTAGAGTAGTTTAGAGTAGAGTAGAGTAGTTTTGGGAAGGGGCGAAAATACTGGTTAGCTGATTGGATCAGGCATCTGTCTATCACCACCTATGTTGCCGATAGGCGGGCCAAATCAACCAATCAGGTCAATGAAGCATATGCCATACTACCAGAGCGACGACGAAAACACAAGCAAAAACATCTTTTCCTTTGAGAAAAGCCTCCAGTGCAGTGTTTTGCTCTTCTTTCAGTGAAGAAATACACTGTAATTCTGATAAAACTTGAGCGATAGCCATGCTGACGCTAGTTTCATCCACTGAAGCTGCCATGTTGTTTAAACTGAAATGTCGCTTCTCGTTGCGTCACACCCGCCTCACAGCCAATGCTGATTGGTTCCTTTGGTGAACTGCTCCAAATTCTATTCAACGGAAAGTATCCAGACTGATCTGTGAGTGAAAAGCTGAAGCTCGCGAGATCAGGATGGTCTCATGAGGCTAGGTAGATTCACCATATAAATATAAATGTTTGTTTTTTCTCCTCAGGTTTTGTGCTGCCTATGCTCTCATTGTACCGTGTACAGTACATATTATGAATTAAAGTGCTCTGGTTTCTTCTTTTGTGTTTTATTTTTTACAGTGACTTTGATGAAGAGAGACCTGAGGTCCCCATGCTGTTTCGAGATGTCCCTTCTCTCCTCATTATCTTCGTGCTAACTATGCCACAGCCTCTGCGTAAAGGTACAGTTACTCTCACAGCATCTTGACCCCACCACAGTGGAAGGGCCATCTCATCTCAGTGGCTGCTTCGTAAGTGCAGCCCCATTATCTGTTGTAATCCAGGTTGAGTGCAGGGAAGATATATTCCACTTCTCTTATCTTTGCCCCTGTTGCTATTTTGGCTGTGACAATTGGGAAGACACAACCCTGATGATGGGAGGGCTGGAGCTCCTTTGTGTGCACATTATCTCTCCTGAAGAGCTGGCTGGAAGATCATTTCATTGACAATGGATTGTTGACAGGGACATTTAGGATTTTTGTAACATGTGTAGACCTTTTTTTTCCCCCTAAATAAAGCTCCTGTTAGTTAATACCCCTTTGGCCCTTGCAAACCAGTCTTAAAAGTGTGGTCTAAAAGAGTAAAATGCTTCACGGATAAGTGTAGAATGGTCAATTTTAAAGATTTTACTAAGTGACTGATGCACTTGAATCAATATGCTTAATAAACTAGGACATAAACCATACATGTGTATTCCTCAAAATACACAGGTGTTTGGCACCATCAGTCACAAATGTGATCTTTTACATGGTATCTCTTGGTCTGCTTTTTCACAAAAAAGCAAAGAGGAACAGAAGCTGTCAGCAACCTTTGTGCTGCAAAGGGAAACATGATTTTTTTTGGGGGGGGGGACCAACCTAAATATCTCTGCGGCTGTATTTTCGAGCAGAAAAGCTCTGTTAATTGTTGCGGACACTGTTCACTGAGACTCTTTATGCTAAACAGAAGGGACCAAACGCTATGTTTAAATAGCTGCCTTCCTTTAGGGGTCATTTTTGTTCCCATTTTGAATTCATGGTGTAACTTTCTGTTTCCACTCAGAGCACTTTACCTGTGTGGTCAAGATGTTGTATAACCTGCAGTTCACTCAGGCTTTGGCTGCACTGTCAACCAAGTTCAGCTCAGAGGAAAGACAGGCCTGGGTCACCTCTGGAGCACTTAAGAAGGTAAAATGAAATCACATAATATAAGCCTCAGACTTTACACACTGATGGGCTTATGCTCATTGTATCTGCAGTATATTTTGAACTGTTTTTTAATTTATTTTTTCCCCTTACAATCAGCTTACAACAGTATAGAACATTTGTGCAATTTCCACAGTCAACTGTATCAATCTTCATTATCTGGAAATGTGTTATTGTTGGAGAGTGTTGCATTAATTTGCTATCTGTCACTAACTGCTACAGCTGTATTAGTGAGTGTCTGGCTTTAATGGCAGAAGACGGACTGCTAAAAGCTTCCTGTTTAAGATGTTCCCATCAGTAATGGATGTGTGAATTAGCAGCTTTGTGCTGCACCATCACGTACAGTTGTGCTCTCACAAGCTGCCCTTTAAAGCCACATTATGAGCAGCATCCAAATCTGGTTGAATGCTATAGTAATTAAACTGAAAATGATGCAGTCTGAAAAAAGATCAGAGCCGAGAGGAAGGAAATCTGTGGACTTTAAATTCACCCCCTATAAATCTATGACAAAAGACACCAGTCGAGATAAGGCTGCTGTTTTATATTCTACCCCCCTCAGCTTGATAAATGCTTTCAGCTTTTCCTTTGTATAAAATACTGCGCATATATCTCTAAAATTTCTACCAGAACACACAGTAATGTCTCTTTTGTTTATCAGATATTACACTAGCAATAGAATTGCTGTTTTTAATTCTACATAAGCTATTTTGTAGTGCAGCTCTTGTTATACGTGAGAGGACTGTTTGAACTCAAGTCAAGCATTTTCAACATACAATTTGAAAATTACAGAATAATCTTTAATGATTAATGTCTTTATTAGTTGGAGTTTGTTTTTTTTTAGCACTTCCTTGCAGATGTACTAGTTTCCCTTCTATAAAAACATCTACAGATTATGTTGAAAAGTGAATGTATTCATTAGGGATGGGCGATATGGACTAAAAAATGTATCACGATAATTTCTGGTTTTTAACACAGTAACGATAAATGACGATAAAAAACATCAGCCTAATCATCTGTATCATAAATCAATCACTACATTCTGTCTTGAGAACCCTAAAATAATACTAGAAGACACTAAACTACATCAATTAAGTTCAAGTAGTACATCTGTTCTGCAAAACTGTGGTCACGCCAATCAAACAAATCTGAAATATGAGAACAAATTCGACATTTATTGAGATGGTGCAAACAGCAAAACTAACGATATAAATAACTGTAAATACAACTTGATTCATTTAATTTATCGTTTTTATTGTGAGATGAGACATTATTACCATGGGGAACTTCTTTGACGATATATCACAGATGATAACATATCGCCCATCCCTAGTATTCATGTTCTGCAGTCTCTGGTAGTTTTCCGTAAACTGTAAGAGACGGTTATAGTGAAGCGAAGGTTTTGGTATTTTCGTTGTTGTCTTGTTAAGTTATTAAAACTTTGTTCTTTATTTTCCGCTACAGAATGCTGCAAGTTCAGAGAAATGTTTTGAAGCCCTGCTCAGTCATGTAATCAGTGGACTCTCAAAGGACAAGAGCGTTTACAAGGTGAATGCTGAAGAAGCGACAATGGTGAGCCACTCAGATGACTGTTAGCCCTTCAGAGTTTAAAGACACACAACGGAACTTTCAGCAGTTTTCTCAGTGACACGCCCCCTATCGGCGGCTAAACTAGCATCCATCTTGTTCGTACCTGTACTGTAAGCTCACTCCAGCCAGTAAAAGACAGTCTTATCTTGACTCTTGTTCTGTCCCTTCCTCTGTTTCTTTTCCTCTCTTCCTCCGGTGATGTTTTCCTGCGTTTCTTTACCGAATTCGACATGATGCGCATTCAAAACACCCGCGATGTTGATACTTGGTTTACATCCGGTTGCTAGTGAGTGACGCGGTGCTGCAACCAATAGCCGGCTGCAACGTCACGGTCGCGTCCCGGATGGGAATCTTACATAGTGCTGTTTTCGAGCCCCGGGACGGCTCTGGGCACTGACAGCTCGAAAATGCGCATAATAAATGTTGGTGTGACATCAAAACGAGTCAGAAACACAGATTTTTAAGGTCTAAAAGTTACGTTGTGTGTCTTTAACTGCTGTGAGGAGCACATGCTCTCTCTTTCTACCCTCCCTTTTCTGCTTGACTCTTGTTCATTTTCTCTTTAACTGTACATTTGTCATTACCCTGAGAGACAATTATCTAATATCGCTACTAATTTCCAGGGGAGATATAAATCACTGTATTATCAGTGAGCTGCTAGCTGGTTATTGATCAGGCGTTGCTGCTGTTTCCCTCTCCAGCTCAGCTCTAGTGTGTGGTCCCCACAGTCTATCGAGTTCAGCCTCCAGCAGTTCTGCCTGCCCTTCCTTCGCCTCTCCTGCCTTCTACAGCATCACCTCTATGGGGAAAACCTAACTGGCTGTCTGGTATGTTTTATCATGAGTATCACTACTTCTGTACCCTTGCAACAAGAATGTCCACATCTTTCTTTGATCATTTGATTTCTTATAACTACATGAAATTTTATTTGGAGACTGATGCTTCTGCAAATCATCTGAGATGACGCAGACATAACTCAGACAGTCATTACCAGCTGTTGGTGACTTCAAAGAGTTCACCAAGTTGCTTTTTTATTTGTCTTTTCACAGGAGGAAGAGGAGTTTTCATCTTTGTCTGTGTGCTTAGGGCTACTACCTTCAGCCTTGCAGCCTGCCAACACCGTGCACAGTGCCTCATGTCTGGAGTGGCCTGTCAGCGCCTTTGACTTGGTGACACAGTGGTGCACTGAGGTCACAGGGCTTTCTCAGATGCATGCTGAGCAATCACTGGTACGTTAAGGAATTTCAGTTAGTTTATGTTAGTATATGAAGGGAGCAAGTTTGCTATCAAATAAAAAGAATGCACTGACAAATTCAAAGCACATATTTTAATGCACAAGAGTGACTCCAGCTTGTCCATTGCTGATGTCGCTCTGATCACATATTACTGTACATGCCCTCATTGTTTATTACTGCAGTTATCTTTGGTGTTGTACATCATTTGGTGAAAACATGAGGTATCTTGTATATCATTTTATACTGAACTGACAGAATCTTTACACAGGAGATTTTTTATTATTATCCCAGTGAAGGACACTATTAAAACTAAGGTGAAAATACTGGCTAGATTTACTCTGTGAAAGCTGAATAAGTTTCTAAAATTTCATACCAAACTGTAGCTGATCATCCATGCCATCTTGCTCGATCTGTATTTAAAGAAGGCCGAATAAAATAGATTTTTTTTGCCAGCACTCAGTGATTGTGTGGTCACTGAATAGTTTTTTTTTCCTTACATTTTTCTGTCTCTTTTATCCTCTGCAGACCTTGCTGGTCCAAGATCCTCAGTGGGCAGCCCCTCGCCTTCTTCATCTACCTGACAATTACAATATCATCTTCCAGTACTATCACAGAAAGGCCTGCACAGCCTGCAAAAAGGTGCCAAAAGACCCTGCACTCTGCCTCGTTTGTGGCGCTTTCGTCTGTCTCAAAGGTGTATGCTGCAAGCAGCAGGGTGTCTGTGAATGTGTTTTGGTAAGTTTTAATAAAGTAAGTTTTTAATAGTCTTTAAAGTGTCCATGAAATCTGATGCTCTGTTCTGACAGCAAATGGTGGGTGGTGCCAAGCTTAGGCCAGATCAATCAGAGCTAAGTGGGCAGCAGTCTCTGTAGCCTTGGTTTTTACAAGAATCACTTATGCAGAAACAAGGAGGGCTCATCTCGCTGTTTTGGGGGAATTTTAAAGCTCGCTGTGTGAGGGCCAATGTTTTAATGTCGACAAAATGACTTCTGAATCCAAGCTCTCTTTACAAAGCTTTGTGCCAGTGTTCTCTCTTTTTTTCAAAGCTTATTTGTTGCTTGTTTCTTTGTAGCACTCCCAACATTGTGGCGCAGCTACAGGCATATTTCTACTGATAAATGCCTCAGTTATCATCATCATTCGTGGACATCGTTTCTGTCTGTGGGGCTCCGTTTACCTCGATGCTCATGGAGAAGAGGATCGTGATTTACGGTATGTCACATCAAACCTACATGATATTACACAATGAGCTGTATATTAACATATTTAGAAATTTGAACATGCTCATACTTTTTAAATGAAGCCTTTTCATTCATTGGTAGCTTTTTAGATTTTGGGATCATGTTGTTGGGCGCTACAGAAGCATGTTGCTACCACTCTAGAAAATGTAATGATTTAAAGAGTTAAATGTTGAGTAAAGACTTATTTTAGATTATCAAAAACAATTGTCATGCTTGTTATCTTCATGACAACACATAAAATAAACTTAAAAGCGTTATTGTTATCACAGTGTAGTTTTTTTCTGTTGTGTATGTATAGTGATCACATTCACCACTTTTCATTCAATTGTTTTAATATCATTATAAGAATATAGTTATCATATTATGAAACTAAATTAAATGAAAAATACTTTATTTATCCCAGTAGGGAAATTCAATATGATGAATCATGATGTCACCCAAAAATTTCTGTTTGTATGTTATGTTACTTTAAAGTTAATATTTGTTTAGAAAATAAATTATGATCTTTCTAATATTACAAAACAAATATTTTCCTTCTCGGCTGTTCCCTTCAGGGGGTCGCCATAGTGAATCATCTTCCTCCATCTACTCTGTATCCTCTTCTCTTAAGCCAGCTAACTTCATGTCCTCTTTCTCTGCATCCATAAATCTCACATTTGGTCTTCCTCTAAGCCTCTTGCCGTGTAGTTCCAACCTCAGCATCTTTCTTTGATATATTCACTATCCCTCCTCAGTACACGCCCAAACCATCTTAGTCTTGCTTCTCTCCGCAACACCAAACATTCCGATCCTTTCCATCTTTGTCACTCCCAACGACAAAAAAAGTGTATTTTCATGAAAAACTGGTGTTAGAATAAAGTGTTTAAAGTATGAATGTTCCTTTAAAATCAGGCGCTGCTGTGAATAAACCACTCTCACCATTGTTCTCCTCTGACTTTTCTCCAGCCGTGGCAAGCCTCTCTTCTTGTGTGAAGAGAGGTATCGAGTGTTGGAGCAACAGTGGGTTTCTCACACCTTTGATCACATCAACAAGCGATGGGGGCCTCACTATAATGGACTCTGAGATTTTCCAAAGTCCACTAAAAAAAACGAAAAAAAAAAACAAAACATACAACTCAATCCAAGATGGAGAATTTATTTCTTTTTATTTCCTGGTTTGTGTCTGCCTTTATCAAAATATTTGGGAACTTTTAACATGATAAGCACAAACATCTGGTGAGGATATCGTTGCCACAGCTTTGGTTAATGTGAAGTTTGGTGTACAGTCATGCTTAAAAGATTAACAGGTGTGTGTGCGTGTGTTCAAGTGATTAATTGTGTGGTTTTCAACAGGAAAAACAGAATTTGATGAGGTTAAAGTAAAACAAACAAAAAACTCCTCCCGGAAATTCAGTTGACTTGGAGCAGGCTGAAAAAGCCCGTATTATTTATTTATTGGGTTAAAAAAGAAACAAAATCATAAAAAAACAACAAAAAAAACAAACAAAAACAAACAAAAAAAACAAACAACGTAAATTTATACATGAAGCGCTGAAGATCCCTGCAGAGTTTGATGACTTTTTGCAACATTAATGATGTTAATGCATATCCCTTTTATTTATCAAAATGTGCTCTGCTGTGCTGGCATGAGTTTCAAGCTCCTGATGAGTGTAGCGATGTTCTTGCAATCTGCACTCATTGTCTGCTGACATGTGATGGCAGGCAGGACATATCCACCCATTAACACACAAGAGATTTTTTTTTCTTTGCCAACAAGCAAAATATCTCTCTTTGGGTCTAGTTGCAATCCATCCTCAGGAATTTTTCTCTCTTGTTTTTGCTGTTTAAAATACATTTTAGATATTTAAATAAATGCTGCTGCTCATAGTTCCAAGTGAGTAATTTTAACTTTTGTGGGGATTTTTCTTTCTTTGTTTTTTTTCTTCTTCTTTTTTTCTTTTTGTTGTTGCTTTTGTTTTGTTTTTTTCTAAGGTTGTGCTTTGAGTTTACAGTGGATGGCTGGGAATGTTGACTCAGACTCACTTTAATATATAATAAGGTATGTGGTTGCTACATGGCACCACTTACAGGTTTCATAGTCCTGTGTTTTCTTAGCTTTTTGCTTTTGGTTGGCTATGAATAAGAAACTCAAATGGAATCTTTACGACTGCTACGTGCTGTCTTTGAATGGACTTGGCTTCGTTGTTCCTGGTCCTCAAATACCTTTATTTTATTTTATTTTTTTAAATTTTTTCATTGAAATGTCTCTGCACAGACTGGGTGTCCTGCTGCATTGACAAATTGAGTGCTAGTGAGAGCAAACGCATTACATCAGGTTTGTCGAAGTATTCTCTCAGATATGAAACTCAGTGAAACAGGTTGGTTTTGAGAAAAGATGTCAGCACCAATCATTAATCTCTCTGTGCTGTCAGTTAATTTTTTTTCCCTCCTCAAGCTTTTATCAAGTCATAACTGAAATACAGATTAATTTATTACGATTATCTCTTACTCCTGCATCATCTAGTTGTGATTTATAGTTGCATTCCAACATTTCAGGATTATCAGACTTGAGTATCCGTTATACACTGTGCATGCCATCCTTTAAGCAACCATTATTTAAGTGTCTTAGCTACTTGATTTTCTGATTATCATCTTTCTTTCTGGAAGAGGGGAAATTTCATCCAGTTGTGCCTGCAAAGATAAACTTCTCAGAGTAATAAAATGTGTACAGCTGATATATCCCTGCTGTCTGGTTTGAAATGCTGGGCCACATCAAGCTGCATTGTGGAATCCTCAAAGAGCAAGCCAGCACTTGAGAAAACTTCTTTTTGACTTCATGCATGCTGCTTTTGTTTACCAGGTTTCTCCTTTTCATTTTTGCAGTACCCACTTTGTAAATGACCGCAACCAAATAGCCAATGAGTAATGGGTGTAAATTGTAACTGAAAGCTTCTGTGTGTTCTCCCTGTATGAATGAAAAGAGAATACAGTACATTACTGTAGGTGCTGACTCAAACTTTCTGAGTTTGACCAGGAAGTATGACTTGGACATTTAATGCAAAATGTAAAATATGTGAATAAAATATAAGCACACTGATGTGTCTATTTTGTTGTTTGTTTATTGCTGTTGTTTAATTTATAAATGTTCCTCAGAAAATGAACTGCTTTCACAAAAAAGGCCATAATTTTGTCTCGTATATATTCATTTAAAAAGATGTGATGGAGTTTATTCCCAGAAAATCTGGTGTGAATGCTGGTGAGAGGAAAGAGTTTTAAACAAAAAACATGCTATTAATGATTGACATTCAAACATTTATGGAGTTTAGTCTGTTTGCAGATGCTAAAGCAGTATAGCTGTTATAGGCAGATGAAATACCTCTATCTGACCACCAGGGGTCCCAGTTCCATGGAGCTCAAATCTGGGAGTAAAGAATTTATCAGATGGCCTTCAGACAAATCCTGACACCTGTTGAACAAAAATAAAACAAAAACTCTATACATACATATGAGAAATTAACCAATTCAATAAACTGATGCATGAGTGATTTGGCTCCGTCCTAAGAAAAGAAGAATCTGTAATGAAGGCGCACTACTGGGAGTTTGAATCATTTCTCTGTGTAGCTCAAGTTCATAGCAGAGAGGTTTCACTGCCATGTGACTTAGCTTTTGCAGAATAATTGGTTTGGACTTCATGAGAGGAGAGGCCCTTTGGATAATGACCAGTAGCAGCACAAAGCCTCCGTTTTCTGCCAATTAGGCAAAAAGAAGAAATAAAATGGTGTAGCGTGCGGACCGGTAACTGGATGGAAACCACCGAGGATCAGCAACCAGTTTCAGGCTGGGCGATGTTAGTGTTGCATGCGATCCTCCGACAGGCATCAGTGGACGTTTCCTCCATCGCTCCCTGTGCAGGTAGGTGCAACGCAAACATGCTTTTAAAGACTGTATAAGGCCATAGTGGCTAGTCGGTTAACCACTTCCGGTCTGTAGGACAACACACTCAGGTGTCTGTTAATAATTTAACTCCTTTACTAAGCAAAGAGGGAAACTACTTCGGATATGTTGTTATGGACGGTAAGCTGCATTTCAAGCTTTTTAATACAGTTAATCCAACTTATATGGCAGTTAAAATGTTAACTTGAAACGTTGACCCAGATATCAAATGAGCGGAAGAGTGCAAAGGACCGCTGATGATTGACGTCCTTCCCTCTGTTTCAGATGTTGGAGATGGAAGTACGAAGGCAGCAATGTCAAGGTAAGAAATCTCTTCCCTCCTATGCTGGCCTGCCAAGACATGCCCAATCCTGCACATTCCATCTGTCAATAACAAAATGAAATGTTACACTTCAAGTTTCCATGCTGTTTGGTTTATGCGTAATTGTTTTCTGTCAGCATCACATCAACACACAAAAATGAAAGGCTGTGCAGAAAAGGCAAAGAATAAAGTGCTAAGGAAATGATCACCAACTGATGACAACAAAAAACTGAATGACGTCTTTTTTATAGGAAATGATTTAGGGTCAGATTGTGAAAAAGGACTATATTGATAAGAGCTATGTTTATTCCAAAACATAAGAGCACATGTTTTGTGAGGCAGTGAAGCTATAAGACAAGTTTGCAAGGTAAACTATAAATTTCCAAAATTTCTCTTTTTTTTCATATTATTTAACTTAAAAATGCACCAGCATCTTTTAAATCAGGTAACACAAACTGAAAATAGATACCAGCCTCGTATGCAGTAACGTGGGGTAAATCAGCTTGAATCCCTGATTTTTGGTGGATGACAGCCTAACTTCCTCACCACTGAATTAATTGTCCTTTCACTTGACTGTTGAAAGTATGTAAAGGTCAGTATTTCAAATTATACAGTATGAGGAAAAAAAATGCTTTAAAGTTGTACATATTTATTGTATGTGCTGTTTTTAAAAAAAAAAAAAAAAAATTAAATTAAATTCAAATTTAATTCAAGGTGAACTACTGAACCTGATTTCAGTCCGCAGGAAATTCTACATGGACAAACCTTTCTGCTCAGTGGTTTAAAAAATAAAGCTATTGAGGATCTCTGATGGTAAATATTTTTCATTGTCTTGAAAGTTGAATCGTCTGTTATGGACTGTAACGGTTAATGTGGTGCGAGACTGAAAAATGCTTCATACCTGCAATTAGAAATGTTTTTGCTTTGAGACTTTTGTGCACTGTTATACTGAAGAGTGGAGTTGGAATATTGCCTCTCACGCAGTTTTGTTGCATTTACAGAATCGATGATTGTCATGTGGAGTTATTGTCCTGCATCTCATCACAGCTGCACAACTTAAGTGTTTGTTATTAACTAAATGACAGAGATTAATTGTGTTTTATAAATTGATCATAATAATGTTTGCCCTTTTTTTTTTCTTAATAAGCATATCCTAAATTGTCAGGCTGATTGACTATTAAGGTTATACTTCTCAAAGAAAAAAAAAAAAAAAAAAAAGCATCTCTCTCCATGGTTATGTGAGGTCATCCAGGGTGAGAACAAGGGTACAGCGCTTCAGGCCTGGCTTGTGGCTGGTGGAGGTTTACTGCAAAGCCTCTTTATATCCCCTTAAAAGGGATTATAGTTTTCTCTCTCTCTCTTTCTCTCTCTCGCTCTCTCTCCACAGACTTACCAAAGGTTTACCAAGTAGAGTTCCCATGAGGGTTTATCAGAGAGAGTGGAATTGCATGAGTTTGATGGAAGCAGAAAATAAGATTACTCACTTTCACCTTACACTGTTACTTGTGACAAAGATCCTCTACGACTTGTCAGATTGTCTGCAGCTGTCACCAAACAGCTCAAACCTTTACTAATATGGACACATAAAATCCTGATGCCTTGCAGGCAAATGAAGTGCATAAACAATATCGACATAACATACCTTTTTAATAAAAGCATTTTTTAAGTGGGATTTTTTTTGTAAATTTACAATACATGGATCTGGATTATAGTTAGTTTACAGATCACTGATCGGGTTTTGAAAAAGCCAGAACTGTCTTCTTTCAGTCAGGCTGACGCAGAGTATGGGAGACAAAGGGTAACCTGAGCCCTGCCATCGAGGACCGGTGGTGTCCTGTTCTTAAGCCACACTTCAGTTGCTTGTCCATCTAAAGAGCAGTGTTTAGGTTGTTTTTACACTTTTTGGCAGTAAAACAAAAATGTCCTTAAATTAACAGGAATCTTTATTAATGGATGGTTTCTGACATGTCAAATTTTGGTCTACTGTTTTTTTTTCATTCTTATCAGTCTACATGAAAATTCCACCAAGAAATGAAAGAGCCTCTCAACAGAATGTAGATGCCCACAGATTATAACCAGGTCAGCCTGAGATTAAAAGCCCTTTTTAGGCTGCTTTCATACTTTTTATAGTTATGCAAGAATTAGCAAGTTACCAAAAAAAAAAGAATGATCGGATGAAAGTCTACAAATGACCCCATGTTAGTTTTTTTTCCCCTCTTCCATGTAGCTACTCATTTTGACCCTTTGAACTGAATCTTCACCCACACTTGCGGAATCACTGTTCTACTTCTGGGGACCTCTTGTATGCAGACAACATTAAAAAATGCACACAAAGAAACTGTCTCAACTTTTGTCTTATAATATTAAAGTTGGACTTCTTTATTTATTTATTTTTAAGATTTTGCTCCAATATTGTTTTTTAGTTTCAAAGCAGGGTAAGACGAGACAGAAATCAAATCCACTGAAGCATGCGGTGAAAATTGCACCTTGTTGGAAAAAGATCAGACATGTTTAAGCTTTTCCCAACTGATGCAACTTTTCTCTTTGTTATTAGATCCCTGGGGCTTTGAACTCTGTGCAACAGCAACACACAGTTGCAACAGTTTCTCAGGTAGAACAGTGCATCGTTTCAGAAAAAAGGACAAACCCAGGCTCAGTTATAGTTTGGGGGATTTTTTAGCCACAGCATCCTCATCATAAAAGCATTTAGGAGCTCTACCGAGGATCCTCTTATACTAATTATGTGGCTAAAGTATCAATCGATGTAATGCGTGAAGATGCGGCAGCTGAATATGTAAAGAACATTATGTGCTGAAGGGAGACAAACACAGGACACATGGCCTAGTAACCATCACAAACTTCCTGGTTACCTACCTGCAACCTGAGATGCTTCATATCAGACACCATTATGAGTGGCTACATCTGCCACCTGAATATTTAACTCAACTGTGGATCAGGTTGCAGATTACTTGTAAATTATTAATCCCGATAGATTGGCTAAATTAGTCTGGAGCAGTTTGATGTGAGGCAGCAACAAAAACTTTCACAGAAGCAGGTATGTATCACCTGCAGCTTCTTGATGTGAGGTTGTTTTTTTTGTGTGTTAATTGAATGATAAATTGAAGTATGCAAGTGAATTATAATAGTTGGTATTTGTGTGACGGCTGCAGCTAGTAGATTGTTACTCAGAAGTAAATGTTTTAATGACTGTCAGCCAAGGAAAAAGAGATAATTTGTGCTTTGGAAATGCAAACCAATGTTTGTTTTTAGTTGTGCTTGTTATACACTTAAGCTTCAAAAAAATATTGTGCAGCAGTAACAGTTATCCTCCTCGTGTGCTCTGCAGCTTCATGAGTGACAGAAACTTCTTATGTCATCAGAGATGAGGTATACAAACCATCTGTTATAAAAGTTTATGAAGGTATGTTAGGCAGCAGGTGCCTGGTTAGATTTTCCACTGGAGGTGTGTGTTACAAAACAGAACGGCAGTCATAAATGTTGCGTGTTGTGTAATAAGCCATGTATGCTGCATTATTCAAAGCTGATTCAAGATGGGTTATCAACTTTAAAACAATCAGTGATGGGTTGTTAGTCTGAAGATGAAACTTGTATAACATACTGGTGATTGAGGCTATCACTCGCTACCTTCTCTTGCTTCACCTTGAAGGACACAGAGAAGGATATCAGCTCTATCTTTGTGCTGTTTATTTGAGAGTCTCCGTAGATTATCCATCTAATATCCAGCGGCATGCCGTTGCTCACACTGCATGCACAGCGGTTCATAAATCTGCCCTCATGTGTGAGGGTTAAACATCATTTTTCACGTCAAATTGCTGCTCATCAAGAAAACCTGTCAGTTCCCCAGGGTCAGACAGCCTCTGTGATGCATTAACATGTTCATGATAAAAGGAGCAGCACCAAGACTGAAAACAAACATCCCTCGTCATATAAATGGTAAACATGTATTCCAACATGGCATCATAGACTCCCCGATCCATCATGTTATTTGGCTTCAGGTGTTTGATCCTTAAGGCTTTGCATCATTAGTCTTGTGTGTCATCTTTAGTCACAGAAACATCACATTTTAATATGAAGGCAATTTTCTTTTTTCCATTCCTTTAGTTCATAATCGCACTGCATCGCTGATCATGTAAATGGCTTTGTAAAGCAAATTACCTGATAATCATTTCATAAAGCTGCTTGTTTGGAAGTGTGTCTCCAGTTCACCTCTTCAGTTCAGTTAATCCCTGACCAATCCAATTGATCTTTAGAAGACTGAGCTTCTTAGTGGACACGGCAGTGACAATGCCCCTGCTGAGGCGACTAATTCAGTGTGTGTGAAACACAACTTGTTGCTTGTCCTCCAGAGGAAGCATTTCTGCTGCCATCGGTGTTATTCTATTATGATCTGTAGAGACTCTTTACTTGTAACTTTTGTCAGTCCCAATGAGTGAGAGGAAAATAACATTCGCCATGTAAGTACTGGAACATCCACCTGCAGCTGTTGAATAGTTGAATATGGTCACGACACTGAACAAGGAGGTCTGGGGGAAGATTGGTGCTGCTCTTTCTTTGCTCTTTCTCTGCACAGTGGTTTGTGCAGTTTATATACAGTATTGTATCTTGAAGGCAGATTGTGGGGTTTTTGTTGTGCTTTGACAGTATAGAAGTCCAGTGTTGTGTGGCTCTACTGTTCATTCACAACAAGCTTTCTGTTTGCAGTACAGAGAACTGGTGTAAGCATCAGAAAGGGATTAACATTTCCCTTTGCCTTACATACACTATACAATCACAACATTTTAACATGGTGTAAGAAATCATTGTCAGTCGTAGATTGTGCTTATTCTTCAGGAGGTCGCTGTATGGACTGTACCCCTACAAGTCCAGCATGATTGGCCTGGAGAGCCTTGGCGATCCCTCGGGTAACTGGGATATAGTGGAGACCATTGGTAAAGGAACATATGGGAAAGTCTACAGAGTGACCAACAAAAAGGATGGGAGTCAGGCAGCAGTGAAAGTGCTGGACCCGATTAATGTAAGTCAGATAAAAAGCTTGTCTACTGTTTAACAATTTGAATAATTAAGAGGCCTGTAGGTACTTCATGCCATCTGTATGGTTTAAAGCTTGTCTGTTGTACCTACCACAAGGTCAGGATGTGGATACAGTATTTGTTCAAGCAGACTGATTAAATTGCAAACATTGCTGTTTAGTATCGTTTGTCAAAGTCCAAATACTTTGATATGTATGTGTTTGTATTCTCTGTTTGACAGGCTAATGATGGTCATCTTAAGATGTATGGACAAGCATAATGATAGAGGGATAAGAGCCACACATGGTGTAAAGCCAGCTATGGCTTGATTTAATAAATTGATGCTTTGTTGTTTACAGAGTATAATCTATAAGGAAACTCTAACTCAGGTTCCTGGCTTACTTGGCATATGCTTTCGTAAAATGACACAATACGCAGTTGTCACTGAAACAATACAACTGAATGTTTTTCATTTGTTTCTTTTTATTCGTTTTTTAAGGAAAAATGTCAAGTGATATCCTGTTTACAAGACAAAACGTACAAATTATATGGTGCCAATCAAAATATATCAGATGAACATATTTTTTTCATCCATTCATGTATTCTTTTTAATCAACTTTAAATGTGGCTAAGCAAATGCAGTGGCGAACCGTGAGCACCACAGCTGGGCCTTCATCTCAGCCATCAGCACCAAAAACCCCATAGATAAAACTCCCAGCAACAAGACACCTATTCAACATTACCACTAGAAAACTGAATGTCATTTAGGTTACATCGATGATCCAATAAACGTGCTCTGCAAAGCCAAAATCTGTAAATATAAAATGAGTTCACTCAGAAAACATATCTAAGAATATTATCATCCATTGAAGCTGATGCTGCTGACAGCATCATCGCCATGGACAGCGCTTTGAAACCATGATGCAAAGTTTTACTAAATACACATGCAACAGCAAATTAAAGTCTTAATTTACATTTACACGTTCCACAAAACCTCCTAAATTCTCTACACAGAAAGGGATGGACAGGGAGGCAAGAGGGAAAATAAAAACCTTTGGAAAAAATCCAAACTTTGCAGGGATCGGCTCACACATTTAACGACAGGCAGTTTGCTCTGGACGTTTTACAAACAACCTCCACAATAAAGACCAATAAGCCAAAAGTTTCCCTGGGCCATAACATTAATCCATGTGAATAACAGGGTTATAACACAGGCCTACCTTACCTACCTTACTAGATGAAAACCATCCATCTGCCGGTCTTTCTTTGTGAAGTGGGCGATGGCAGCGTCTTGATTACAGTTTATCCTTTGACTTGAACTCTATAATAAGTCCTTTCTCTGTGGACATCAGTGCCAAAGCGATCCTGTCCAGTTCTGTTCCTGGCGTGCGTCTCGATGCGCTTCAGGGCCAAGAAAGAGCGCTTGGCAACAGAGGAGGTGGACACGGGGATTAATTTTTTCTTTCTACTCTCATTCTGGAGTTAGTTGTCCGTTTTATATTATTTGTTGCTTTTCAGCAAAAGTCCACCTTGAAAAGAGTGTTTTTAGCAGCTAGCCACAACGTCGCTCTCGTACAACTCTCGCACTAGTTCTCACCGCTCTGCTCAGATGGCTGTGATGTTCGGACTTCAGGAAGGCCCAGAACTGGAGTGTTCACTCTCTAAGCCAGAATACATATGTTTGCCTGCATCAGGGATTCATGAAGGCCTGACCGGGTCTTAACAGAGATGGACAATTTTGATTGGATAACATCCTGACAGTTGGCTCAACCTTATAATGCAGATGAGAGAAATGTATTAAAAGTATTGATCATTAAATTATTAAATAGATTAAATTATATACTATATAAAATAAAGCTATTTTAAATAAGAGATTTTTTCTCTTTTAATTTTTCAAGGGATTCTCTGAAGGTGTAGAAGGTCCTGACGGTTCCCCACTGAGCAAATGTTAGTTTGTTCTCATCCTGAACATTTTAAAATACACTTACGAAAAGTGAGGAAATTTGGTGGATTATTTCTTTGTTGTAACAATGCTTCTTTGCTATATATGCTATACTGTTGGAAAGCTGGTATTTTCCCTTTTGAATGATTCCACATTTATAAGGAAATTGCATTTGTGGGATGAGCAGCAGAGTTTTGTATGTGGGTTCCACTCATGAAAACTTGACAGACCTTCTCTGCCAATGCCAAACAGCTTATTCTGCTATTGATTGTTGGTTATTGGACTGGATGATTGAAATCTGAAGAAACAAGAACATACCGGAAAATTAACAGTTTGTTTATCAAACTAACAGGACCTCAGACAGCCCCAACAGCCTAGCGTCTGTTGGTCATGCTGGTCACCAGCCTGGTCACACACTACTGGGGGTGGCATCCCTTTCTCCACCCAGCATTTGTTGCAAGACAGTTAATGTGGTTGTGTCGGCCACTCGAACATGAGCAGCTCACCGAAGCTGATCCCAGTAGTGTTCAGTGGGGCCAATGTCAGGTCTACAGGCAGGCTTTCCCAATTCTGGAGGTTGTCTCTGAGAAATGCCGCTGTGTAAGTGGGAGCATGGGATTGCCAGTTTGTGTAGGGGTGGGAAAATTGAATTGAAAAGTTACCATTTTTCTCCAACAGAGGGTGAAATGTTCCCCCCGAGTGTCTAATAACATGGTATTAAATCTGGTTTTTTGAGGGGGCGGAATTAAAACAGAGGGTGGAGAATGGCAGACAACCTGGTGTGGTGTTAAAAAAAACATACTAAAACGACAAAAATTGGCAAAATTGAATAATCACAATTAAAATTGAATCAACGCCCAAAAAATCATTAAGAATTGAGTCAGGAGAAAAGTATATCATCCCAGCCCTGGTTTTTGTAGCATCTCATCTCGCTATCTTTCTGCATTGAGTTTGTCTCCAATGATAACAATCCTTAATTTTCTAGTGTGGAAGATTTGACAAGTTTTTGATGGGCACAACCCTCATACTCACATGTGCTGCTCATTCCAGTGCATTTTCCTTGCAAATGTGGCACCATTTAAAAGGAATAAAATGAGCCCTGCGATTGTATATTTATTATTAAGAGACATTGTTAAAACAAAGAAATAAACAACTAAATAAAAAATTTCCTCACTTATTTTTGCTGTGTTTACTGGTGAAACCTGGGTGACTATATCTTAAAGCCATGATGCAGTGCTGATGAGTACACTCATCCCCCCATAAAACAACCTTTTGTGCATAAATGCAGCCTCAAAGAGTCCTTCTCAACCTCCTATAGGTTGAGAACAACTGATTTATGGATGGATGAAATTATCCATTTAGCAACAGGAGTAGCTTGTTGCTGTGTTGTCAAATCGACTACATTGGCATATATGAATATCAGTAATTGGAATTCATGAGATTTTGGAAAAGCATCACATCATAACACCTGAAAAAATGTTCTTATGGATTTCAAAGCCATTCTCATTTGTTTCTTTTCTCAAGCTTGTTCTTAACTTCTGTCTTTCTTATATTATGGACTCTTTGATACTTCTTTTTCTCATGTTGGAGTTAGTCAGGTGTATCTACAACCATTTATATTTGACACATTTTTCTTGACAAGAAGTTGTGAAGAGAAAAAGAAGCAAAAACTAAAACTGTTTTTTCTTTTTAACTGCAATTTGCCTCAGCATTTGAACCATTCAAACAGAGTAGGTCTTTTTCTCCTCTCTATTTTGATTTAGTTGTACTTACCCTGTGACATATTTATCAATGTGTTCCCTTTTCACTTTTTTTCCTGACATGTTGAGTCTAGCAGAAAGTGTAGCGCCTGTGTTGCTTGTGTCGCTCCTGTATATTTTTTCATTTGTCTTTGATAAGAACGTTGTTAATCCTGCAGTGGCAGCAAGACTTGGCCTACGATTGTGTCAGCGGAACAATTCCCATTCAGGCAGCAGTATCCACCACACTCCTCCCCCTGATGGGCACAAAGATGAAGCTGCCTCCTCTCCCATCCCTCTCCCTGATTAGACTGCTGACACTATCACTCAGGCATCCAGGAAGAGAAATTCTGCTTCTCTGACTGTTGATCTTCCACCCCTCTGAGATTTACTTTGATGGAAAAGTACCTCTAGAAATAGTTCAGCACATCACCCCATCCTCTCCTTTTGTCCCTGGTTTATAACCCTATCTTTAGGTTTCTAATTTTAACAAACATATTGCCTGGCTTTCTGTTCTCACTGAAAATAAACAATAGCCTTATATCTTTCAGCACATATGTAATGTGTGTCACTACATTGTTGTGTCTCTTACAAGGCTTTGTTTTAAACTTTGCTCATTTCTTCATGCTCTTTAAAGGATGTGGATGAGGAGATTGAGGCAGAATACAACATCTTAAGGTCCCTGTCCAACCACCCTAATGTGGTGAAGTTTTATGGCATGTTTTACAAGTCAGACAAGTTATCTGGTGGACAACTCTGGCTAGTACTCGAGGTGAGCTCTTCATTACACATCTGTATCTTGTTTGCACTTTTTTGTGCTGTTTAACAATTCTAGGATTGGTTCTGCTCATCAAACTGGTCTGTTCTTAAGGTAACTGCATGTACGAAAAGCAGCAAAGTGACGGTGGTAACACATCTGAAAGACTGAAATAATGAGTTTTAAAGTCACTATTTCCAGCATCATATTCAGCTTATAGAAAAAAAACCTGATTTTTGCTTTTTCTGATTGAACAGCATCTGGAAGCATTCAAAGGGGCATCACCCAGTGCTTATAGACAATCTTAGTGCAGTCATGCAACCACTTCATTGCAACACACACCAACTTTACTGCATAACACATTCCTTTTTATATTGCATATATTTAAACATATTTACTTATTTTAGTAGAGTTACTGAAACCTAACTGTAACCTACAGTAACCTTAACATATGTTGTAACCCTAAAAGCAGCACTACTTAACTTTGGTAGGTTTCACATTTTCACCCCATAACGAAGGCTAATCCAACATCCAGCTTACATCTTGGAGCTCTCTCCAGCAAGTGAAAGCCAGTCTAATTTGCTCTGTCACCTTCTCGCTTACTTTTCCTCACTTCCTCTGATAATGTCCACAGGGCTTTCTTTGCTGAATCAGCACGGTGTGTGTCCAAAATGACCAGTGTGTTGATATCTGATTTTAAGGTTCTTTTAGTGGTTTATAAATGTCTTAATGGTCTTGGTCCTTCTTATTTATCGGACCTGGTTTTAAGGTGTGAGCCCTCACAGACCTTGAGGTCTTCAGGTACTGGCCTTCTGGTTGTTCCCAATGTTGGGACCAAAACTTATGGTGAGGCGTCGTTTTGTCATTATGGACCCCGTCTTTGGAACAGCCTGCCTGAGGACCTCAGGGCTGCAGAGACTGTCCATGTTTTTAACAAAGGCTCAAGACCTACCTTTTTGGTTTAGCTTATAATAGGGTTTTATTCCTTTATAGATTAGTCTTCTTTCCTTTCATCTATTTATTTATTTATTTACTTATTCACCTTTTTAACTAGTGCATAGTTTTTATAAATCTGTTTTGATCACTGACCTCTTTTAACCAAGTGTATGGTTCAGACAGATTATTTTATGTAGACTGGTCTTATTTGTTATTTCTGTTTTTTAGGTTCTTAGGTTGTCTGATTTTTTTTTCATTTTTAGTTATTTTTGATCCCTCCAGTGTTTTCCTCATGGGCGTCCTTCCATCTGGGTGGTTTCCTGTGGCGGCGGCCTTTGTTGAATCAGACAGGGAGGGGGGGAGATCGGAGCGGAGGGTGAAAGGAGAGGAGGGGGGTTTGCTTAATAGTGTGCTCTAATTGGAGCAGTTGAATTACATCGTATGATAAAACTATGTAGAATGATAAGCTGCTGTCTGATTCAACTGTTTTCGAACAAAGAAAAAAAACTGACAGACCACAAACAGGAGCTTTGATTCTCACTCTGGACATTCACATGGCCTCATCAGTGCACAACAGATCATATTATACCCCCCAAACCCCAGAAAAATTCAATTTGATGTCATGGCACCTTTAAGAGGCTGTGCTGTACTTTGTACACGTGCTTTGCCAGGACCAGATGACTCATTGAAGACGTCAGCACAAGTATAGAACAGGAACCTATTGTTTATAGCAGCTTGAAACCTGAGCTTTCACCTCACATGCATTTCCCTCAGCATTTAAAGGTTTTGTCACTTGTTGAATGAACACTTGAAGCTGTAACCACATTGATATTACAGGAAATAATGGGAGGCATATTGGTTCCTATTTGAATTCTTAATCCTTTTTCTAATTTGCTTTACCAATAGATCATTTCTGCCATCAATAGTTACCACAACTTAGTGTAATCTAAAACTAAGGTGACTAGACATCCTCCTTAACGAGGATATGTCCTGTTTTGAGGGCTAAAAAATGCTTCTGGCTGTAATTTCAAAATCATCCAGGCTAAAATGGATGGGCTTTTTAGGAGACCTGAAAGGACAGCGTTACAGCAGTCTAGTCTACTAAAGGTAAATGCATGGGCAACTTTTTAATAAGGTGTATCGAACACAAGATCGAAGATGTTTTGGACCGATGGATTTGACAGCTTGGGGAAGAAGGAATTTTAGATCTGAGTGTCCAGTACCTCATAAAACTAGAAAATGCAGAAGCATAAATGTAAATTCACAGGCGAACTACATGGGAAGCATGTTGGGAAGCTCAGTGTACGACATGCAAAGCAGGGTGTTGGAAGCTCACATCAGTTCTGTATAAAAACATATGTTTCTTAATTTCTCTGTTTGTGTTTGTTTGCTTATATATAATTATTACATTATTGCTTTGTAAAGGGGCAAACATCAAACCAAAAACTGAAAGTGGTCTGAATGCCACATTATTTTTTACATATCCAGGCCTATATATTTATGTCATCATGCCTGATGTGTCTTACAGTACATTCTGGTAATTGAATATACCACTAATTCACATATGTAGTGTTTAAAGTCAAATGCAGAATAGATGCTTAAGAGAGTTGGCTAAAACTTATTATTAAGTTAGTTGGTGTGTGCTTTACTTTACTCAAAACAAGGGTCAATAACACTGTTAGTCAGTCAGTGTGTGGTAGGGAAATGAAGGATAAATGACTGCTAATTGTCAAAACAAAGATTTTAAAATGATGAAATTAAACATAACAGCTTATTTGACCATGGGAAAATAAATTTTTGTATGGTATGAGTCATAATTTAAAAAAGAAAAAATCTATATATGCAAGTAGTAATGAAATACAGCTCTGTTTGTCATGGCAACCCTCCTCTAAGTACTTTGATGCTATCATGCTGACAGATGATGCTGCGTTTCTCTCTCTAACTTGTATGGTGGGCTAGCCCTCCCCATGAATCATAATCCTGCGTGGTGAGTGATGGACGAGTCACCAGTGTTTCTCTGTCTCCCTCCCAGCTGTGCAACGGCGGCTCTGTCACAGAACTCGTCAAGAGCCTGCTCATGCGCGGCCAGCATCTGCAGGAGCCCGTTATCTCATACATCTTATGCAGCGCTCTCTTGGTAAGGCGGCCCGCTGCAAAGCAGCTCATTTTAGGGAGGAGTTGGGTTGCAAACATGATGAGAGCACATGTGATGAGCGGTGGGGGGGGCTCTATTACATAGTTTATTACTTAAATTCCAATGACTCTGACTCCAATTTGTACAGACTACTGATGTTATGATTCATGCATGGCATCTTTTGTTGTATGTCCTCCAACTTAAAAAGGGTCTCCAGCATTTGCACAACAACCGGATTATTCATCGTGACGTCAAAGGCAACAACATCCTCCTGACAACTGATGGGGGAGTCAAACTGGTTGACTTTGGTAATTACCTTTTAAAAGCCTAAATTTAGCCATAGCAGTTCCTTTTGTTGAGGTACTGTATATTAGTTATTTTTCTCATTAGTGTCAACAGCACAGTTCTGATACACTGATTGTGAATACCAACACAAGTGCAGGATAAATCATTTTAAGTGTTGTACACTCTTTAGTCCCCCACTCACCATAACATCTTTTTATTTCATGGACCGTAGACTTAGCCCAAGGCTATTATTCCTCATTTAAATTGCATTATTTGATCCTTTGCATATTAAAAGAAAGCTGCTATGGCAAATGACTTTGAATCACCCTCAGGCATGTTTATGTCCTCTGTGTCATGGAGATGAAGTGGACTCATGCTGATAAAAATCTGTCCTACATAATTTGAAATGATTATAGCCCATTATTATTACTGCTTGGCAGGTTGCCACTCTAAATTGGATGCTGCAATTTATTGATTAGTTCAAACGTTAAATTTCTGCTATGAATATGACTTTTAGTTTAAGGAAATTGGCAATAAGAAGCACATTATAGCAAGATTCAACTAGAAATTAGTCAAACAGTAAATTGAATTTTACTTGAATTTTCTGCAGGTGTTTCAGCTCAACTGACCAGTGCACGATTGCGGAGAAACACATCAGTCGGCACCCCATTTTGGATGGCTCCTGAGGTCAGAGATTACACACGTTTATGCTAAAACATGCTCACAAGCTTCAGTGTCTAATAATTTTTTAAGATTATAAGCAGCTTTTAAGTGTAACACAAAGAAAAAGCAAAAGAGCACCTCAATTATTTCAGTGTGACTCTGTCCCCTGCATCATTGTGCATTCCCCTCCTATTCTCCTCCGCGGGAGCAGCTCTTGAGGTTGCCTCAAGGTTAATAGCTGGGAGTCTGAGGCCCCTCGGCTTACTGTTTGGCAGAAATGAGGTGCAGTGATTGGGTTGGTCGGGAGGGACCTTAGGGGCAATTAGAATAAACTCAGCTGTAAAATGTAATGTCACTTATAATTATTGACTGTGGAAAAGAGGAGCTCACACCAACAGCTTCTGAACTCGCATAGCTTAAATGAACAGAATTTGTAGCAGTGAAGAAGCGAGTGGAATAAGAAAAAATGAACAGTCATCTTTGTGTAGGATTTCAAGCAACTATTTCTTTGTAAGAATTTGACACATGGTTGGATTAATTCTGCATTTTGTGCTGCTAAAAAGGGAGAGAGTCTCACCTCGCTGTTAGATTTCCTCACATGCTTTTGAGAAAAATAGATTTTTTGGATGCTCAAACAATCTAAATGAGCTGTTCAGATGGTCTCTGCTGTGTGATGTTGCCAGGTCATAGCCTGTGAACAGCAGTATGACTACTCGTATGACGCCCGCTGTGATGTGTGGTCACTTGGCATCACGGCCATCGAGCTGGCAGATGGAGATCCCCCGCTGGCTGAGATGCATCCAGTGAAAGCTCTCTTCAAGATCCCTCGGTGAGTCCAGTAGAGGGAGCTCCTGCCACACAGCTGGAGGTACCGAACAATAAGATGTTTAAATATCAGCTTCCAGTCAGGAGGACAATGAAAAGGCAGATTTGATAAAAAAGAAAATGATTCTTAGCTTTGTTTTTTACACGACTAAATATTCAAGAAACAAAGAAAGCAAACAAATATGTTGACTGATTTGTACATTTTGTTTCTGATACATTTTTATCAGCTGAATGATAACATTTTTATAATAAAAAAAAGATATATAAGAAAGAAATATTTGGGCTTGACATAAACACTGTGAATTGGCTTGTAAAAATATTCACTTTTAGAAACCGTGTGTCTCTGATGATCATAGTGGCTACACGCGATTGACCTTCGGTTATCACCACAATCGTGCAATTATCTCTCAGTTAGAGAGAGATATGCCCTTCTGATTGCAATTTGCATTAGTGATTAGCTCCATTCACATTTAGAGAGATGAGGCTGTCACCTCCTCCCCAACACAATGTTGTCCCCTCCCTGCCAAGGCGGAGGAGCATGCCTTGTGTGGCAGAAATTACGCAAGCTCATGCACCATTTCATCAGCACTAAATTTCACTAAGAATACAGAATGATTGGGAAAGAGACGGTGGCTGACGGCAGTATGTATTTGGGAAATTCTTTCAGACATTTATATTTCCTTTTGAATTATTAGATGCTGTTGTTGGGTTGTGTTTTGGGGGAGATTATTTTACAAAGTAATAGAAAGTCCTGAATGGTTCCTGACAAGTTGAAGCCATGTTTCCTTCTCCAGCAGGGGGTCCTAATAGGAGGAGGGCTGTGCATTTTATTTGTTAGCATCCAGTTTATCTTGAATCTTTGACTTGTTTTGAATTTAATGCCTCCTTCTCTGTTCCAATCAAAATATATATTTTGGCCTTTTACCTTGAAATGGGACCCCAAAGGTTTTGCAGTTGTGACATAAATCACAGGAAATGTGTAGAGCCACAGAACGACTCGGTTAACATGTCATTTATCTCAAATATATTTCCCCCATTTCTACAGCACATCAGACAAAATCATGAGGAAATGCTTGCATGACTCCTGAATGAATTACTTTCTAAATAAGGAAACGTGTTTCACCTTTGGGACTTTGATGGCGGCTCGGGTGATTCATGTTTAAATCAAAGGGATTCATCTCACAGGTTTTGGTGACTGCAGAGTTTTAGATTTATTTTTACCCATGTTAATATGTCACAAACCATTACCAGAGGAGCCTTTTTTGAGGTATGACCTTGGGTGGTGCATGTTTTATGAAAGCCATGTTTGCACTAAAACATGCAATAAGCATTTTCATCATTCAGATATTTTACAGTCACACAAAGTAATGCGTTTCCAGGCTAAAGGTTTCAGTGTCATACAGTTAATCTTGTCTGTATCATTGGTTTTGTCAGTCTTCATCTCTATAACAAAACCAGATAGTAAAAAAAAAAAAAAGATGAATTAGCACATGAGTCATACTTTTTCTTGTATGTGGCCAGTCTCTCTTGTCTAAGCGAATATGTAATGGCTTCTATGGAAAGGGTCAAATAAACAGAGCGCTATCACCACTTTGGCTCCTGACACTGGCAGTAAATGGCTGTTATGTCGCTGTTTTAGTTGTGTCGTGGGAGATCTGCACAGGTGGAAATGATTCTCGTCACAGCAGGCTATAAATAAGGGAAGCTCTGATGCCTGTCAGAGGGGATGCTGATGAGCTCAATGAATTGGGGTCACCTTGGTGCATTGTCTGTTTATGCTTCAGAAAAATCACATGCTCAATGAGACGTGGCATACCGTCCTTTCGTGCACATGTTGAATTCTCATGTAGAGCGCTGTTGTATTCATTTTTAAATTGAATGCTGAATGTTGTGATTTGTTTTTCCATCATCACCTTCTCTTTGGTATAATTAAACATAATTGAGTGTGCTACAGTGTGCATGACAGATATGTGATGTTCATGTTGACCATGAATGAAGGTAATGGAGCATGTCAGAGGGCAAAGTTGTAAAAATCATCAACTGCAAAATTAATTACAGACACTCAAGACAAAGATGTTCTCTGATATTTAATATGCAGAAAGGTTAATTGCTTGAGCCAGTGTTCTCGATGCTGTACAGCCTCACATTGTCTGTGTAAAGTCAAAGCAGTGTGTGTAAATGTGTTGTAGAGGTTAAGAGACAACTGACAAATGTTGTCAAGGTCGTGCTCATTCATTCAGATCCCTGATGGTGTTATTCACATACTAAGCAGTGTGTGTATCTCTTTGAGTATAGACCAGAACAAGCAAGCTAGAAAATTGAGTAAATGACGGCTTGTCAGGGGAAACAAGAGCTAATGAAATCATGAGGGTTAAGGAGAGAGATCCAGACCAGTCTGCAGCTGAGGGACTGCTCTCATGGAAAAACCTTGAAAGAAAGTCTGCAGAGCAGAATGCAATGGCCAGGAGTGAGGGAAATTAGCAGTTACGTAGGTTGCTGAGCTTTTGAAATGGTATGGGCCACAGGCCACTGGTTGCACTGTGAAACAAATAAAAAAGTTACTAAACAATTTCAATTACATCTTTAAAAAATGTTTTACAACTTTGAGATTTTATCCCTCTTATAGCACATGCTTTAAAGCAACCCTTACCAATCTTGCATTTCAGAAAGCACAGCAAGATTATTTGAATATAAACAGTCTCGCCTCACTCCTAAGACACACCCCCTCATTCCTTCTGCCTCCCAATGCAGAAGCAAAGGTTTGACAGACTGGTCCCTCGGCCAATCCTAGGGGTGCACCCCACTTCAAGGATTGGTTGGAGTTTTTATTGAATATTTAGAGATTGGAATAATATTTTATTTTGATTTGATAAAAAAACAACAACACAAACACACACACACACACATATATATATATATATATATATATATATATATATATATATATATATATATATATATATATATATATATATATATACTGGTACTACCCCAAAAATGTGAATATCCTGAAAAAGTTAATTTATTTCTGTAATCAAATTTACATATTGTATAGACTAATAATATGCAAATCAATATATTCCAAGCTTTTATTTGTGTGGATGTTGCTGATTAGGACTTGCAGCTTAAAAAAAATTTTAAAAGCAAAAAAGTCAGGCCTCCCAAAATAAAATCTTGCATCTGTACTTAGTACTTGGTTTGGGCCCTTTTGCATGAATGACTGCATTAACCCGGTGAGGCATGGATGCAACAGCTTCTGGCATATCTCAGGTGTTATGGAAGATGAACATGCTTCCATCACAACCTTGAGCTCTTCTTTATTGTTTGGTCTCTTCCCGTTCAGCTTTCTCTTGACAATGCCCCACAGATTTTCGATGGGGTTCAGGTCAGGTGAGTTTGTGGGCCAATCAAGCATGGTGATTCCATGGTTGTTGAACCAGGATTTTGTAGTTTTGGCAGTGTGGGCAGGTGTCAAGTCCTGCTGGAAGATGAAGTCTGCATTCTCATACAGCTGTTCCACTGAAGCAAGCATGAAGTGCTCCAAAGTGTCCTGGTAGATGGCTGCATTTATGCTGGAGTTGATGAGGCACAGAGGACCAACATCAGCAGCTGACATGGACCCCCAGGTCATCACAGACTGGGAAACTTAATACTGGCCATCTTCTCCAGGCTGTGGTCAGTCCTCCGGCTTGTGCACCATTTTCCTCCACACTTCTTCCTTCCACTTAACTGTCCATTAATGTTCTTTGAGACAGCACTCTGAGAACATCCAGCTTCTTTTGCTATCACTTTTTGTGTCTTTCCCACTTTGTGCAGGGAGTCAATGATGGTTTTCTGCACAACGGTCAGATCAGCAGTCTTCCCCATGACATGATTGTGAATTCTTCTAAACCAAGACAGGGACTTTTTAAAGGCTCAGGGCACTTATGGAGGAGTTTTGGATTACTTACCTGATTAGACTGTGACAGTCTGAGCCTACAATACTGGAGCTTTTCACAGTATTCAAATTTTTTGAGTTTTTGAATTTGAGGTTTTCTAAAGCTGCAAGTCCTAATCAGCAACATCCAAACAAATAAAAGCTTGAAATATATTGATTTGCATATTGTTTATCTATACAATATGTAAATTGCACCTTTTAAGTTGAATTACAGAAATACAAGAACTTTTTCCCCGGATATTCACATTTTTTGGTACGTGTGTGTGTGTGTGTGTGTGTGTATATATATATATATATATATATATATATGTACATTCAACTCATCTGTTGCTGCACCATGGTGCATGTTTAAAACACCCATGTTGATTTCCAGTTGCTGGTATGCAATGCGTTTCCTTAAAGCAAAACACAGATGCCAAACGATGCCCTGGCCTGGACAACAAAGTGGTCAAGTGTGGTTTCTTAGACCCGGGTCAGGATGATGCAGGGCAACGACAGCTTCAACAGTGCGTATAATGAATGTCAGTTTGCCATCAAAATTAGTCTGTAAAAATTTTTTAAGAATTTTTAAGCTGAGTTTCAAGGTCAGAAACTTGCAGTATAGTGTTGTTTTAAGGAGTTTGGGGAAAAATGTCCAAAAGTGTTTTTTATGTCGGAATGCTAACACACAAACCTAAGAATAATGGTTTTAGTTATGCACTACAGTCTGCATCAGCAACACTGTTTTTTTCTGAATCTTTTTTTTTGTCTTTAACAACATGAAAAAAAGATCTGCTACTAATATCTCTGCTGGACACCGAAGTTGGTGCACATTTGTTTTAATAACTGTTTTTTGTGCGTGCAGGACAAAGTAATGAAGCACAATAGAATGCAAAATTAATTACTGGACCTGAAATTGCTACCTTATTCTGGAAATTATGCACAGTCTTAGTAAAAGTCATAAACTTAAACTTCTTTAAGCACTTCAGTAAATTGAAAAACTGAACTTTAAGGTGCTTTATCAAAGATATGTGGCTCATTTATGATGTAATAGTTTTGAGGGAGACAAAAAGCTCTTGCCAATAATTGCTCAGTCAGTATGAGAGAAACACAGTCAACCTGATCAGTACTGTGGATGTCGGCACTAAATTTCTAGGCTAAGCAAAGTCTGGTGTCAGCTAACACATAGACATTGTTACTGCTAAACCCAGAAGCCCTTACACCCACCCAAAAAAGAAAGAGACAAAAGAAAGAGAAACATTTCACATCTGGATGATCACAATACACATCCTGCCAGACTTTTCCTCTGCAGAAGTATAATGATACGGAAACTGTTCCCTGTCACTGTTTCAATTGCTTGCTGATTGTTTCTGTAGAAACCAGCCAGATTGGCATTTTACGTAAAAAGAAAGCTGTTTGGATAGCATAAAGAAAGCATACGCCTAAATGTCCCAGACTTCTTATCATCAGACAGTGATTCAGTCTGACATTGTCTGGTTGGATGACTTTCCAATCATGAGTAAAGACTTTAATATCTCCACCTTTTGATGCAGTTATCGTACAGCTTTCTGTGGTGTCTTGGACTCAGCATTGGCGACGTACCCGCCTAGGACATGATAAATGTTGCAGAAGCGCTCGGTTGTTCATGCATGTATGCTCAAAGAAGTGAAGGTGCTGTAGCTGCATTGATGGATGAGCTGAAATTTTAAGTGTGTGGTCCATTCGCTGAATAAGTCTTTATTTTACTTGTACTCCGTCTCAGTCTAAGCTTATGTAAAGGCCACTGGTTTTCTTCTTTAAGAAATCAGTGCCAGCTGCAGTGTTCTTCTTACTGTCTCATTAAAAAGAAAAACAAACAAAAACAGGAGCTACTTTTTTTTTTTTTAAGAGTAGGACAATGTGCAGTAGGAGGAAAGATGGTGTTTTTAAAATTTATTATTATTATTATTTTTGTAGCATTAAAACTTTTTGTGTCCCATATACAGATGTGGAAAAAATTGTTGGTACCTCTTGGTTAATTAGGTCTGCCTCAAACGATTATTTTGGTAGTCGACTAATCACCAGTAATTTTTTCAATTAATCGACTTATTGTATCATACGTAAATTGAAAGTAAAACATACAGCTCAGCGCGCCAGCATGAAGCTGTTTATATAAACATAATTAGTTTTCATTTTGAAGTGATGAATGTATATGCTAACTAAAAATAAAGAATGTTAAGATGATAGTTTATTAAATTATTAATGAAATATGCTAGTCCCAATTTGTAACAAAGTCATCCACTGAAGAACGTACTTTTTTAGCACTTAAACATATGTTAGAAAATATTAGCGTCACCACATTTCCTTTTCAAACTCATCACTGTTGAAACATAACAGAAAACACATGAAATATGTATGCAAAGGGCGGCTAATGAATCAAATCTTTATAGCTAATGTTAATGTTTACAGCTATATGAATTAAGGCTGGCTTATACTTTTATACACAGACAGCGTTCGTAATGTTTGTGTACATACAATTTGTCATCTTACAATAAAAATGATCAATTTATTTAAATCTTTCAGCTTGCATTTACAGTTATTTATATGATTATTTTTTCTGTTTGCACTGTTTGAATAAATGCCATTTGTTCTATATTTCAGACTTGTTTGGTTGATGTCACTTCAGTTTTGCAATACAGGCGTACTACTTGAACTTAACTGATGCAGTTTAGTGGCTTCGAGTATTATTTTAGGGCTCCTAAGATGGAATGCAGTGATGGATTTATAATACAAACACTTAAGATGATACTTTTTATCGTCAATTATTGTTACCGCAATGAAAACCAGAAATCTTTGCAATATATTTTTCAGTCCATATTGCCCATCTCTAGTCTCCACTAGGAGGAATACGCAACACTTTGACTGAATGGCCAACCTGCCGGTCACATCGTATTTCCTGTGCATTTCCGCAAACAAAAGTTTACCTTAAAACTGTTGCTAGCTGCTCCAGTGGGAGTGTTTGTCACTCTGCAACAGGGAGAAACATAAAGACGCCAGTAGTTGTGAACAAAGTCCGTGTGGCGCTCTTCCAAACAACTCGCCGTCATTTACCTCTGATCTCGTGTTCACGTTTTTCTATACGAGCACCTCTCGCGTTTAAGTCAGTATTGCACCACGTGCGTAGTAAATCAGCACTGTTTACGCTAATATTAGCAGCTTACCAAGACGACGGTCCCTCTTCATCTTTGTCACATGCCACAACATGCTTCCTTTTCAGGTGCTTGTGCATCGCAGTTGCACTGGTGTGGAAGGCAAGTTCTGTCTTGCAGATATTGCATTGCACACTTTTCTCATTTGTTTTCTTAAAATGCTCCCACACTTTTCAGCTTCGTTGCCACTGGGTAGCCATGACTGCACATGGGCCCTTCTGGTATAACTTCTGGGGACATAACAGCTAACCCCAATTACCACTACTGCACATGTGTGTCAAGGACAGAAAGGTAGATGGCAGTGGAACATGCCACAGCAGTTTTGAGAGAAAAACAAGGGTAAAAAAAACCAAAAAAAACCCCTGATGTGTTAACAAGTTTTAATAGTCGACATGATTGTGACTAATTGACTAATTGTGGCAGCCCAACGGTTAATAAAAGAAAAACTCGCAATGGTCACAGAAATAACTTCAATCTCACAAAAGTAATAATAAATAAAAATTCTATGAATATTAATCAATGAAAATGAGACATTGCTTTTCAACCTTGCATCAAAAAAATATATATTTTAAAAGATAAACTCATGAAACAGGCCTGGACAAAAATGATGGTGTCCTTAAAGCTATAGTCTACTATTTCAGAATCAGTTGAGAAATAAAAAACAAACAAAAAAAAAAAAAAACAACCTACGTCGCCCCGCCACCCACCCACACACACACCCACACACACCCACATTTGTGTTTATATCCCCGTGGGGTACATCCATTCATCCATACATCCATAATGCATTCCCTAGCCCCTTACCCTAAACCTAATGCCCATAACTGATTGCCTAAACCTAACCCTTTTCCTAACCCTAGCCAAAACCTAATTGTAACTTAATCTCTAAAACCTAATCTTGACACTCAAAACGGGGTTCGTACCTGTGGGGACTGGGAAAATGTCCCCACGAGGGCAAGATGTCCCCACGGTGATGGTAAAAATCCGGCACATGGTCCCCACAATGTTGCAAAAACGTGCTCCCACACACACACACACACACACACACACTGCCCTCCCCTCTCTGCATGTTGATCCCTCCCACCGAGTACGTACGGCCCTCCTCCTCCTCAACCACAGTCAGCCGTACCACAACTGCTTCACAGTGTAATCTTCATTCCACATAAATGAACATCAAGAACATCTGGTCACCTTTATATTATTTGCCTTTCTCAACCACCAGGATGTTTACGGTGTGTTTTAGCTGGATTTTCTCTATCGATAAGAGAACGCGACATTCATTGATGCATTCAGAACAACACTGATGACAACGATGCTAGTTTACAATACTGAAAATAAACAGGTGACGTTATGACGCCGTCTGTCTACACAGAGAAAACCACCTGCAGTGTTTACAGTCAACAGCCAGCATCATCAAAGACTTGTAAATTTATGTACAACTCACACATAAAAGTAAAAACACAAAATGCCTAGCATCAGTTTTCACTCCCAAATCCTCCTGGAGCCTCCTTCATATCACCCGATAATTACCTGGCCTTCCATCCAGCATTGCTCAAGTTTACCTCTTCGTCTGCCTTTCTTTCGCAGACTTTATCCATCTGCAGCTTCCTCCAGCAGCGAACACAACACCCGATGTTTACTTGGCCTTCCGTCCGTCCTGTTGCTCGCATTCCGTCTGGCTTTTTTTTCTCTCTCCAAACTTCTGCCGGTGAGGCAGCAGAGGCCGCTTGCTTCTGCCGCTGCCTTTCTTTTACATTCTCCTCTTGTTGTTAAGCCTCTACTCAGCTACTTACTTACTTATAGCAGAAAGTTTTGAACGCAAAATAAAAATAAACAAAAGATAAATAAACAAATAATAAATAAATAAATAAAATAGATAAATAAATAAAATGCTTAAATGCGGAAGAGGGCGGGGATAACGCGGAGCACGGGGAGTCAGCTGGTGGGGAAGTGTCAGCTTGAGTAGGGGATTGAATTAGAGTAAAAAGAAGAGGACAAACAGCTACGTTAACCAATAGGAAGCCATCCGGCCAGATGGCTCCTATTGGTTAACGTCTTTGCAGCCCAGCAGCCACTAGAGTGGATGGATTCTTTTTTCCTTTTTTTTGCTCATCACATTGTGTAGATTGTACTATAGGACCATACGCATAACGCTGTGAAGTCACGTCACATTTCCAAAGTTCATACAGAATATTGGTATCACACACATTCCAGATAGTGAGGACTGGGTGCTGGATAAAAGTGAAAGAGAAAGTGATAAAGTGAATAACGCCACAGCAATAAAAAAACAAACAAACAAGTAAACAACAACTTTGGGAGCTTTTTGTGGCGTGCAGATCTCTTTTCTTCATCTGCATTTCTAAACTTTATCATGGACTGATTTTGCATAAATGACTGAAACGATGGTGACGAAAAAACCTACTGATGAAAGAAAAAAAGGCTGGTGAGACGGATTCATTCAGTGGAATCGCGCTGAAGTTCAGATCTTGAAGAACTGATGCCGCTTTTATATCCTAGAAATGATCCAGTTTACGTCCATGAGCATGCAACCAGAAGAAGAAGACTATTAAAATGGTGAAACACAGCTTCAAAGTTGTGCTGCATTCACAGACTGCGGGGAGATAACAGCCTTAGCATCAGTCAACAGCGGTAACTACTGAGGGTCCATATGGGCTTCATTAGAAAGTCAATAATGAAATCAATATATCCACAAAACTTTAGGGGAGTTTCAGTTCTCCCAAAATTGACCAGACCACGTCCTAGTCTTTGTAGAGAGTAAGAATACTCGTGTGTCTGATTTTAAGTGGTTGCTGTGTTTTCCGACGTGCGCTCTGTCCGCAGCTCTAATGGAGCACACCTGAAGACGCACATGTGCATGTATTTACCTCTCTTTGGTCAATCAGTTTTCTTTTGTTTTATTATTATTAACGGTTGATGTTGATCAACAATGAATTATGTTGTCTGTCCACCTCTTCGTCTTCTTTACATAATTGTTGGTTTTCCGTTTCCCTCCATCCATCAAACACAGCAATAAGTTGGGTAGAGAAAGCGGTTGGGTATGGGTAATACCAAATACTCGGCGAGGGAAGAGGGAGGGGGGTGCGTTACATTACCGGATGATTAAAGATGCTGTTGTTTTGCTGGAAAATATTGTAGCCAATAAAAAGAATTAACAAGATGTTCATAAAAGATCATTTATGTTATTATCAAATCCGAGTTATGTTATTTTTTTAAGGTGGGCTATATTACCTGGATCAGATTTTTTGGAGGGGGTCAAAACCCCCTATCCCCCGTGGAAATTACGCCATTGGCCATATATATATAGGCCCACTGACTGATTACAAGACTTGACACCTATGATGCTAGTTAGTGGACACATCTTGATTTAACGTGTCCCTTTGGTCACATTATTTTCAGTATTTTCAAGGGGTATCATCATTTTTGTCTTGGCTTGTTTTATTAGTTTTTTGTTTTTTTTTAATTCTGTTGAAGCATGGTTGAAAAGCAGTGTCTGACTTTCACTGGTTAATTTTCATAGAATTTTCATTTATTACTTTTGTCAGCTTCAGGTTATTTCTGTGACCACTGTGGATTTTTCTTTCATTAACCGAAGGGTGCTAACAATTTTTTTCCACATCTGTAATTTTCCAGAAGTGTAAATTAAAAAATTATTAACTTAAAAAAATTGCTGAAAGCTTTAATATCTCAGGATAATTGATCAAGAAAATTGAGAAAATCAGACCTGTTTCACATTTTTTTTCTGTGGTTATTGATTTAATCAAATATTTTGACAAAGGAATATGCCTAAATCTATTCTTGTAAAAACAGTGAAACAGGAAAGTACAGTGTCATTTGCTTTAACAAAATAACTTTTTCAACAAAATCAAATCAAACTTGATTAAAAAAGATATACAATTCTTTCCTCATCTTATCAGTTTTTCTAAAACATCAGACTTAAAAACTTTGCATATCAAAGAGCTTGATAATAAAAAATATGATATACGATTTGTTAAATGTTGCATGTAACAAATGCAACGTTAGAGGTCTTTGGTATTTCTAAAGTGATGGCTGACAACACTGAAGTACAGCTTAATGTAAATAATTTCTTTGGGACTCAAATGTGGGAAATGTAGAAATTTTAAATTATGCACATGCAAATGATCATATTCAAATGTTGTATTAGCCTGATTTTTGTAATTTTTATGGTTTAGTTACAGCTGTCATGGGTTGTTGACACCTTTCTGATTTAGCCTCAATCCACACCGAGGAACGCCTGACAGAACAAGCGCTGCCTGGACCTACATTTGAATAAGCTATGTATGTTTACAATATGAGCCAGCACTCGCACAGATACTGAAAGAAAGTGAATAAATAAATAAGTAAGCAAATAACGGCCTGAATTTTCTAAGTACAATGAACACTCATGACAGTGTTATCAGCAGTGTGCTGCTATACTGACTTTGTAATGTATTAGCAGTGTGGTACAACATCAAGGCGAGAACGTGTCTTCAGGCTCATATTAGAGGTTGCATTGAGACAGTCAGTTGCTGGCTTTGATCTGCACTTTGGAAAGGATTGCCTGTGTGAATTCTTATCAAAGACTCGGCTAACTTGGCGCTGTGGAAAATGACAGATTTTGTACCCTAACATCCCCCTCTTGTATCAGGGAAGAAATGTTATGTTATATGCTGCAGCTGGTTAATGTGTCAATGTTTGTTTGTCATGAACAAAATGAGATGCCATGAATGTATTCCTCCCTTATACTTCTCAGTTTTCATTATTCTACCTTCGTGAAAGCTTTTTGAGCAAATTAAAGCAGTTAATAAACGATCCTTCAGGTGTAACACACTTAGTCTGGCTGTAACAAAAAGCTCAGCCTACAGCTGTCAGACTGACAGCTCCTTGTAAAGATGACTGTAGCCAGGTGCTGTCCAGCCTTGGCTCCTCATACAGCCCTGCCTCCTGTCATCGTGTGCACTTGAAAAGTGTTGGCCTCATTACAGATGGCCTCCGTAAATGCTGCTGACAGAGGTATAACAAGCTTCCATAACTTTTGGCTCCCAATGGCAGATGCTTGCTGCCAGACAGGAGAGGAGCAGTTATCATTTGTCACTTTTTCTGTAGCTGCCACAGACCTGGACCCAGACCAGCCAGTTCTCAGAGCAAGAAACTCTTACAAGAATTTGATGGTCATACTTTGTCTACTGGCTATCATTTGTGAAATAACTCAGGAGACATGCTCAAAGTCTTTCCAACTTACATCAGGGGTTATATAATCTTAATAATGTTTTAAAGTCTGTTTCTCATGTTTTTGTTATGGTTTGGTTTCAGAAATCCCTCGCCCACATTACGCAGCCCAGATCAGTGGTGCAGGAGTTTCAGCCATTTCATCAGTCAGTAAGTGTCCTCTATTGCCAACCTGTCAACCTTTACCTTCTTTGTGCTGTCTGGCTTAGCTGAAAAGCAGATTGTTTCAAGAAAAGGCTTTAAACTGATGGAAATGGTTAAAAATACACTGTCTTTACAGCCCTGTGGATCATCTTACTACATACTGTACATCAACTCCCTTTTCTGATGCATGGAAATATTGTTCTGTAGAATATTAATAGTGTCAAGAGCTGACAAGAGCACTTTCACCTCGTCTCCAGGTCCTTACATGCCTGCAGCTTTAACTTAGCTTGGGTGTTTCTACATATACATCCATACAGAAATCATGCTTTGAAACAAGTAACATAAAACAGTGGTGGCTTAATTTAAAACAAAGTACTTCAGTCAGAAACTATAATATTTGAATGTCACAAAATATCTTGTATTGTGAATAGATGCCTGCTGTTTAACATTTACAAAAAAATCAAACTTCTTGAAAAGGAATTTTAAGTTCGGTGATTTATGATTATTTTAATGTAGAAAGATGTCTTAGTTCCATAGAAATACGTGGATGGGAGAAATAGCTGCTATCTATCAACCCTGAGGGTAATGAGGCAACTGAAATGCAGCTGATAAATATTTGCAGTTCTCTCTTATTTCTGTGAGGACCGTCTGAAAATAAAGACAAAAAAAAAATCACATCTTTATCTTCCTCCTGTACAGGCTGGAACTATAAGATGTGTATGTATGCAGTTAGAACTGTTTTGATGAAACTCGAGTAAAGATGGTGATACTTTGCATCAAGCAGGGATGCGCCTGTATACATGGTGAGGACTGAAACGGATATTTTACGACCAGATTCTATCAACCTTCCTGTCTTTCTGTTCATTGACTTTCATCTGTGTAAATCTGCCATAGAGGAACAAACTAATTCACCTGAGTTATCAGTTCTATCTGAGGCTCAGATCACTTATCATTTGCTCCACTGTGCAAAGCTAATAATGTCAGGGGTGGCTTGTAATGGCTGTTCGGAATATACAACCTTAATATCTCCTGCAGAGAGGTGTGTGAGCCTGAGCTGTAATGAGAAAATAAAATTCGATTTGTTTGGGAAATAATTTGTGTACACATAGTTTCTGTCTAACATTTATGTTTGTATTAGTGGAGAATTTGAAAAAACAAAAAGACAAACAAAAAACAACATACCAGCTGCTGTTAGAGACTGTTGACTCTTTGTGTCATGTCAGGTATTGATTGGTCAGGAAAGCAAGGACACAAAGCAATTCTAGTGATATTAGTTTTTATACTTTTTACAACACAGTAGCCGTGTTTCTTTATTGGGTACTTTTTGGACTGCAGCTTTGTAATCTGTGTTAATGGATTGTGTGATATTATATCTGCATAAATCTCCTCAAACAAAGCCCACCAGAGCTCAATGTGCTCAATGTGGGGAGACTGGACAATGTTATCAAGCTTTGCAGGCTGTTTGCGAAGCCTTTTCAGCCCTGTCAGGTCTGTGTGTGTGTGTGTGTGTGGGTGCGGGTGTGTGTGTGTGTGTGCGTGTGGTGGGGAACTGGGGGGGTTGGGAATAATAAATCCATCACCGGTGCCTGCACTTGAGCAGCCAAAGAGCTGACTTCAGTGACAAAGTGGTCTGCCATTTGGCATCCCGGCAGCACGGCCCTGCTAATAGCAGCAACCTCTGCTTAATGTCCTGATGATAATGAATTCATGGAATTAACTTTCAGAGCTGAACAAACTGATAAAAGAAACTGAATCTCTACGGAGATTAGCTGGTAGGAACTGGATTGGTGTGTTTCTCCTATCTTACCTTTGCCTACAGTTGTCAGTGTTGTAATCCTAAGACGCATTCAGAGGCCTTAAGCCTTAACTGAGGAGGTAAATGAACAGCACACGTGTGGACTCTTGACGCATGCACTGCTGAACTCACATAGCAAGTCCAACTCTTTTGATAATGTTGGTTTTGTCTTAAAGTATGTCAAGACTATCAGAATAGAAAGCCAACATGTTCTTTTGTTTTTTTGGCATTGAGTCATTTTCATGTGAGCATTTGCATGACAAACTGTGACTGAAGTGTAGCCACAGTCTAATCTCACAAAGCAACATCACCTGCTGGCAAACACTGCACATCACAGATAGGACTTACTGTTGTGCTGTAGCAGTGCTTGTTTAGACTTGAGGCCATGGTGATAGTGACAATGTAGCCCTCAGACAGAGATAGTGACCCTGACTTAAAAACACTCAGCAAGCCGCTCTCTGCTGGTGTCAGTGTCACTCAGAGCTGGTCCAGACGAATCAGCCGGCTACAATGCTCAGGTAATTGGCCTGATCTGTCATCTGTTTGTTTCTTTTGTAACTCATAATTAGCTTTGACAATGTTAATGTGGTGTCTTCTGCTTCAAAGGTGTCTGATAAAGGATTTTGAAGCACGCCCGTCTGTGACCCACCTGCTGGAGCATCCCTTCATCAAGCAGGCCCATGGCAAAGATGTGGCTCTCCGTCAGCAGTTAGCAGCTCTTATTCGAGAGCAGCAGGAAGTAGGCTGCAAAACCAAAACCAAGTAAGTGTCTTGACATAGCACAACTGCGATGATGAATTGTATTGCTCCTTTTGGGTGCTGAGATCTTATTTTCAGCTGGAAAGGATTGATTAAGTGCTGGCTTTCTTTTCGTCCAGTAGGGGGCAGTATCTTATCTTTTTAGGCTCAAGCACAGATATGAAGATGAGACACAGAAATGGACTATACAGTATGATTAAAGAGAAGCTAGGGGAGTGTGACTAATTCAGAAAGAGTAATTGTGCTGACTAACCTTAGATTAATAAATCCAATTCAGTCCATCTGACTTTACTAAATTAAACCAGTTATTGTTTAAATAATTATCTGGATTTACTCTGAAAAAAAAAGACAGTGACATAGCAGAAATAGTGTTTTAGGTTTATTTTTTTCTATTGAAATAGTCACAACTAATTTTTCTTTGTCAAGAAGCTATTATAGAAGATACACAGGGCCACAGAGAGAGACTTCTGGAGGTTAAATCTGTCCTATGAATTCTTGACTCAGACGCTCACATGGCAGCAAATGACAGAGTGAAAGGTCTCCTGTTTACTGGAGAAATACTGACTTTGGCTATGCTTAATCTTCATTATAAAGGAGTTTGCTGAAGCTGCCCTTGACTGAGAGTCTTGATGTCTTGCCAGCTCTGTTTACTCCCGAGAGCGTGCAGTCGGTGCCTGAGCCTGATCCCGAATTCCTGTCCACAGTGAAAGTGGATAATGGGATTAGGAGCTTGTAGGGCGAGAACTGGGCTCGCCTGGTTTAGTCTCTCATGCCACAGATCAGCAAACAATGACTGCAGATAGGAATAAGAAAGACATAGAGAACTTAAAAGTAGCTGCCGTAGGTGGAATAGTGTGATTTACTTCAAAGCAGGAGAGAGTAAGACGCTAGAGGTCTCAAGTCCTCCTCTAAAGGGACATGAGGATGAAGATTCACTTCATAGGGACCACATACGGGGCATATTTCTCTGCTCTATTTTCACTACATTCAGAATACAAAATTATAACAGAGGCAGAGGTGGAAACAATTCCTAACCTGAAGCTTGAATATTTTTAGTCTTATGATTGATAATTTATCGTTACAGAATATAGATACATCTGATGAATAGGATATTGTCAGCTATATTGTTTTGAGGGTTGAAAAGAGCTAGTTCCCACATAGAGATGACTTGTATTCAGATCTTTTAAATGTCAGGTGCAACAGTTCAGTTGCTCAGTGTTTTTGTTTTTACTCCAAAGTGACCACACAAGCAACAATCATAACTTATACAACTGCTGGTTTAGTGTTTGCTTCACATAACAGCAGTCTTTGTGAATTTAGCAGTATTTGTGTAGGAATCTTCATGGTTGGGCTTGAATATGTCTGCCATGACAGTTAGCAAACTTTTTTTTAACCAAAAAGATTGCACCAGAATGAATCTGTCATAAGTTACCTTTTCGGTATTTTACAGCTTTTGCCAGATTTGACTACAAATGATCTAATATGTTGCAACATATTTGATAGATAATAGCACCAGATAAACTGAAAACTCATAATTAGCTATAGATATTCATGAGTTTTAGCAAACAATTTAATTTGTTGCAGTAGTTGTAGTGGCCTTTATGTATTATGCAGCAGTGAGCACTGGGCTGGGATTAAAACCTGGGCCTATGCACACCACATACTGTTCCATAAAAAAAAAGATTAAATCCAATAAGAATTCAGTTATTATTTCAAGTTGGATAACATGAATAGGAATAATAGAAACGCTGTGTGGTTATGCTGAACCTTTCAGGCCCCCATTTACTATAAATATCAGGCAGAAAATCAATGGTTGGGAAGTACTCTTAGCCAGTAAAGCTAGTTAATTGTACAATTTAACTTAATATGTTGATTAACATGAGGAATCAAATAGATGATATGAAATATGGTCCACATATGCTGTGATGCTTAAATGCAATTTATTGTAAATTAAAATGTCTACAAAAACAACACAATACCAAAGTTTATGCTAATAGCATTAGCTTAGCATAATCTGAATAATCATTGATAAAATTAGGAGGTAGCAACATTTAGGCAGTATTGCCAGCTAGATGTATGAAAGTACTCTCTCTTACTCAGTTTTACTTAATTTATGATGCTTTCATGATTTCCGGGTTCTTACAAAGGCTATGATGACTAAAACAAAACTATTCTTTTGAAAGTAAAGATTAAAATCACCAAATTGTAATTTGAACATAGACCTGCAGTTGTTGGTTCTTGTCGTATGCAGATTTGCTATAAATAATTTTTTTTAATCATTTTTAGCTCACATTGAGCAGTTGGAAAGAATATAGAATACTATTTTTTTTTTATAAAGGTTTGTCATCACCTTTATGTCTGTGTTGTATGTAGGACAATATCATGTCCACTGATTGCAGTTTACTACAATACAGTAGGTAGAGATTTCTTACCAATTTTTGCAGACTATTACTTAATAGATGCTGGAGATGGTTTCCCTTGTTTGCCCAGAGACTCAAAGGCATATTCTTATTTTACAAGCTCTTCTTGGCAGCTTCCTTCATATAGACACAGACCTGTATCTTAAAAATAAAATAAAAAAAACTATTGGAACTTGTTGGCTTTGCTCTCATTACTTTCTGTTGTCTGTTCCCATAGGTTTTACTGAGAAAAAGTATTTGATTATGCTGCTTCCTATGCTCTAAATCTGTTGTAAAACCTGATCTCACTAAATTAATTAAAGGCATTTTGTAAGACTTGGAGGAAAACACATTAAGATGTTGTAATTAATTTCCATTGCCTCTACATGATCATCAGCAGTGATAATGACTGCTACCGTCTTGGACAAAAATGTCTGAAATAGACTTTTAATCAGGGCAAGGCTTCTTTTAAGAAGCGAGCATAAATTATGATGGGACTTTATTTGTTAAAGGAAAGTTAAAATAGTTTATAGGTGCTGACACTCGTATAACAAAACTCCCTTGTGTTGAATTTGGTGAGCGTTCGTGGCAGCAGGACAGTGTTGAGGGATGGTTGAGAATATAATGAGTGCATGTTCATCAGACTTGCAGTCAGTGCAACAGTGTAGCTCATTGGTTTGTTTGTTTTTTATACAACAACATTAGATAGGGGAATAAATTAAGAGAGTCGGATACACAGACTTGTCAGTATGATGAATTAATTGCTGGTTTCAGATTTTTCTTGGGAGGTGATGAAAATAAAAACTTATCATTTGAATTTGATAGAAAAGGCTGTGTGTTTATTGTAAATCCCAATCCATATTTATGTACATAGGAAAGAGGCTCTCAGAATTACAGCTCTGTTTCACTCTTTCTCACACTCTGTGCTGTTCCCCTGAGGTTTTAATGGAGCCAGCTGGCTGTGTGTTGACCTCTGGCCACATGGGACTCATTGGAGAGTAATAGGTCAAAACACAGATGAAGTGCAATCACAGCCTGTGATAATGGAAGATGGGTCCCCTGGGAGAGCTTTAAAGGGCTTCACTCAGACCTCGGAAGTGACTGAGTTTAACATTCGACCATCAAACTACTGTTTGATTTGGTGTCATGTTACAGCTTTCAGAGGCATTATCATGTCCTTGATTTCACACAGGCATGAGCGGATCAATACTCGTAAAACCCTCATAATAGAGAGCTGTCCTGATGATGATCTGGTAAATCTGGAGTTTCTAGATGAGGTAAGATTTTATGTCTTTATGCAATCATGCATTGATCGGCCCAAGGCACATCGTTTCTGATTCTATATCTGCGTTTGCACGTGTTTTTCTTTTTCTTATTTTTTTTTCTTTTCTACAGGAGATAATCATCAGCCATCTCCACAAGAGGTATGATGAGCTGCAGGTGTACACCTATGTTGGTGACATCCTCATTGCTCTCAATCCTTTCCAGAATCTGAGCATCTACTCTCCGCAGGTTGGTAACAAACCAGTCATGTATCTATTTTAATAGCTTTCCCAATTCCAGTGGAAATAATGAATAGCTGTTTATCACTTATCAGTAACTGGTACCCATAATTACTGACTACTGTCATTTATTGGGGTAAAATAAAATCCATAAAATCGTCTCATGAATGCTTTTGTCTCTTAGTTCTCTAAGCTATACCATGGTGTGAAGAGAGCTGACAACCCTCCACACATCTTTGCTACTGCAGATGCAGCCTTCCAAGGAATGGTGACATTCTGCAAAGACCAGGTTCAGACGAACTGAACTGTTTGTAGCTTTTTTTGTCTTGTGGAGGTTAAACTTTGTGGTTGCTTTCTGAAATTTGGCTAAAATCAAACCAGCAGGTCTCTGGACTTCTGATTAAATAACTAAAAATGAATGTTTCGTGTCAGTCTTTCTTGCTTGATGATATGTTTCCCTTTTTATTTTAGTGTATCATCATCAGTGGAGAGAGTGGAGCAGGAAAAACAGAAAGTGCTCATTTGATTGTTCAGCATCTTACCTTCCTGGGAAAGGTAGACTCACATTATGGTCTTTTGAATATTGATTAATCTATAGATACAAGAGCTGACCTATAAAGAATCGGCTCCTAAATCTGAAAGTATACCAGGGTTCATCAAGGAGACATTCTGTTGCTCTCAGGCAAATAATCGGTCCCTCCGGGAGAAAAATCCTTCAGGTCAACCCTCTCGTAGAAGCCTTCGGAAATGCTTGCACAGCTATTAATGACAACTCCAGCCGCTTCGGCAAGTACCTCGAGATGAAATTCACACCAACTGGAGCAGTCATTGGGGCCAAGATATCAGAATACCTTCTGGAGAAATCAAGGGTCATCAAACAGGCCACGTGAGCAACACTCATTCTTTTGCTCACACTGGAGTTGCAATTCTGTCACTTTTCTTCATGATTGTTTGTTCTCCTGCAGTGGGGAGAAAAACTTCCACATCTTTTATTACATATATGCCGGGCTTTACCACCAAGACAAGCTGAAGACTTACAGGCTGCCAGAAGGGACACCTCCAAGGTTCATCTCGCAACTGATGTGCTAATTTCTGTTCATACCTGACATTAGCTGCACATTTTGAATGGCTGTCTTTTGACTGGAGTTAACTACTACCATTAATAAATCCATGTGATGTATATGTTTCATAATGCCAGACAATATATTGTCTCTTCAGTGCTCCATGTCAAGTTCTGTCATGTCACTTAAAGATATCAGCTTTTAAGACTAGAATCATTCAGGGTGAGAAATAAAGGGCAACATTCAGGCCTTCCCAAATAGCAACACAGAAGTGTCCCACTCGTATTTACATTGTTGGAATAATATTGTCAGATGTAGCATAGACCACCTTCACATGTGGCTGAAGTGATTGGCACTCAGTTCATCCCGCATGAATTGACCCTTTTTTAACTTGTGACTGAATCACTAAATACCCATTGTTAGTGGCAGGTGTGAACAGGAGCATCTTAACCCTTTAGTTTCTCACTTTCCCTTATTGTAATATGACACTGACACTTTTGCACCCTTGCAGGTACATTGACAGCCAGCAATTCAAAGTGATGCAAGATATTGTCTCAAGGAAACTGTATGAGGAGCAGTTTGACGCAATTCAGGAGTGCTTTCGAAATATTGGCTTCACAGAGGAGGTATTAAACACTCGGCTGAAATATTCAGATCCTTTGCCCCTTATAATAAAATTTTTAATCTCTTTTTCAGGAGGTCAGTTCTGTTTACAGAATTCTCTCAGCCATTTTGAACACGGGAAATATTGAATTTACTGCCATCACATCCCAACATCAGACTGATAAGAGTGAAGTGCCTAACTCAGAGGCCTTAGAAAATGGTGAGATACTGTAGATTAATGTGTGGTCCATGTCATAGTCTTTTTTTTTTTTTCTTTTATTTATTTATTTGTGACACATTTTATCTGTAGAGTATTTAAAAAAGAAAAATCAGAAAACGCAACTAAAACAAAACATTGTAGTGTAGAAAATAACTAAGGAAAAACATAAAAACATTTCAAGTAACAAAAAGAAAGTATGGCATTGTTGAACAAACACAACAAGGCTACAATCAGAGTATTACAGAAAACAAAGGAATATTTCAATTAACAAAAAATATAAAGGAAAAAGCACCAGTTTTCATAACAATAATGAAATGGGAAACATTTGACTTCTTTTTTTCTTTTTTTTAATAGTATCGTGTCATTTTCATATTGTGTTTGGCTTTTTGTGTGCTTTTTGTTGCTTGACATCTTTCTACATTTTCTTGTGTTTTGGGTTGTTGATGTAATCCGTCATCTGTGTTTTGCACCTTAGGGATGCAGTAGTCGTGAAATCAGGAGCAGAAAAATATGTTCGTGCATGTTTTCTGTTGGTTGCAGTCTGTTGAGACAACAATTTTAGACTGGATCTTTTGTATCAAACATTCTTATGTGTATGATATGAAATGAACAATCCCATGTTGTTACATGAAAAAAAACAACTGAAATAATATGTTGCCATGCACAAAACATGTACATGTACAGACATGATACCTGTGAACAAATGTTTGTTCTTGGCTTTTTTTTCCTCAGCTGCATCTCTCCTCAGCATTGGCCCAGAGGAGCTCCAAGAGGCGCTGACCTCTCAGTGTGTGGTCACCAGGGGTGAGACCATCATCCGCACCAACACCGTAGACAAAGCTGTTGATGTCCGAGACGCCATGTCCAAGGCCTTGTACGGACGCCTCTTCAGCTGGATAGTCAACCGCATCAACTCGCTGCTGCAGCCTGACATGAACATCTGGTGAGTGTTTGCCTGAAATGAAAATTTGTGGGAATGTCCACAGTTTTTGTTGATTTACTTATATGCTCAACGCTGACTCCTTGCAAAGCTCAGATGACCTCTGAGCAAGTCTGCAGAGGTAGATGCAAACATGCAGCGGAGAATATCAATGGGCAAGCCCAAGACAAGCAAAAGGAGAGCAAAAAAAGTTTTAATAAATTTTTGATACAGAGTTGCGTGCAGAGAAAATAATGTTCAGATGATTAAAAAGACTTCAGAGAGACTGCAAAAAGGCTTTTCATTGATCCAAAAGAATTCCTTCATAAATATGAGCGTTGACTGTCAAGGAGTCGTCTCGCAGAAATGAGCAGAAGCCAGAGTTCCTGTCTGAATCCCAGTCATCTGTACTGATTTCTTATTGCCATTAATAACTGGGTAGCACAGGCTTAAGGTGACCTCTACATTCAGTGGGTAATGACTGATCATGACAGAACCAGCTCCAAGCACTGAATATAAAATGCAGGATGTGAAATCTTCATGCTCTGCTGTTGAACTGCGTATTGTTTGTGCAGATATTGAGAATATCTTGAGGTTAAATCAATAGAGACTGAAATAAAAACCACTTATGAAGCCCTGACTTTTCTAAAGCTGATGTTTATGATTTCTCACAAGACTAGGCCTTCCAGACCAGAATTTGTATTTAGGTTGAACTTGGATTATCATTAAAGTTTTATCAATTAATACGGCTGCCGGGGGATTTGCTAGCTCCACTACATAGAAGAATAAGTTTGTTTGTCCCCCTTTTTTCCTTTGAAGTGCTACAGAGAACTGCATGAATGTGGGAATCCTGGACATCTTTGGATTTGAAAACTTCATGAAAAACTCCTTTGAACAATTGTGCATCAACATTGCAAATGAGCAGATCCAGTTTTATTTCAACCAGCACATATTTGCCCTGGAACAGGTGAGTTTTTCTCACACAGGAAGAGGTTATTAATGAGTTGTGCTGATGCACAAACTTAATATACCATGCTAATGCGTTTTAAGCAAAACAGAGTCCTTGAAAAACACTTTAATGGCAATAAGTCATTTTAAAATTATTTGCAAGTTTCCCTATCCATCAGGGTAGAGATGCTCTTAGCATGATCAGTTTGTTTGTTTGCTTGTCTGTGATGAGTAACAGATTGTTTATACTGTTGTGTACCATTAAATTACCCTCTGAATTAATTTAATGAATCTGTTTACTCTGATTTTTGTCTTTATTTTGCTTAATAGTGATAAAATCAAGCAAGAATTATTTTGCCATAATGCCTTGTAGTTTACGTTAAGATCCCTTTTTAGGCAATTACGAGCCAAAATTTGGCAATTTTATCATTTGAATAGCACATTATGTTTTTAGTAACCCAAAATACAAACTAGATCAGTTATCAATACAATATTTTGCTTATAAAAACTAACAATATCCTCTGTTTAGTCATTTAACATTCACATTTAGATCTTATATACTACAGGACCAGAGCTGCTTTCAGGAGCTACATTTACTCTCCTCACTATAATTGCAGCAGGGATGGTTGAAGATTTGGCCCTAAGCTTGTGGAAAACTTTCCCCCTGGTGTAAGCTGATGCTCAGTGGAGATGCTTTTTATTTGGTATAGATGTCTTCAGTGCTGCTGTACACACTGATTATTCTGAGTTGATGACTTAAACATGAGGACGGTTTAGATCCATTGGTTCCACTTTATTAGTAAAATATATATTTAAAGCAACTTTTTGATCTGAAATTAAATAGATGCAATAGTATGATGTGAGTGTGGGTTATTTGCACATTGAAATAAATTATGAATAAGTAAGTGGCTCTATTTGTTAGTTTGGTGCTGTTCTGTTTTCTTCATTCATTCTATTATGCTGCAAACTTCAGGCATAGACACACACAGCCAGCTGCTGCTGTTTGGTTCAGTTGATTAGGAGCTCATTTTCCCCCCACACACATGCACAAATCATATTCAGCCCAGATCGTTTAATTGGGTCATTTAGAGAAACATTAACTGGTTTATTCTACATACTCTGGTTCTAATTAGATGGAATACCAAAGTGAGGGAGTGGATGCCGGCCTGGTGGAGTATGAGGACAACAGGCCCATCCTTGATATGTTCCTGCAGAAACCCATGGGTCTGCTGTCCCTGCTGGATGAAGAAAGCCGCTTCCCTCAGGCCACTGACCAGACCCTTGTGGGTAAGACTGCAAATACGCCCTCACCATGAGCCAGCATTAAATATAAACCATAATAGCTGAATCATATCAGAGGCCAGAGGTCAGTGATTGTGCCTGTACATCATGCAGTATGTAAAGTGTCTTCTCATGTCTTGTTTTTGAATGTTTGGGGCATTTTTCCACCCTTTTTTCATATCCTACTAACAGATAAATTTGAAGACAATCTTCACTGCAAATATTTCTGGATACCTAAACGTGTGGAGCTTTGTTTTGGGATTCAACATTACGCTGGAAAGGTATCAAATGACTGAGTTTTTTCATCATATAATCATCTGTCTTGTTTTTTTGCCTGAGTATAACATGGATTCACAATGTATTTGCAGGATATCAGATTTTTAAAACATTTCTCACTCGCTCAATGAAAAAAAAATTGTTTGTCATATCTTAATGCCAAATTGCAATAACATTTATACACTGTAACTTTGTTAAAAGGGGCAAGGACCACTGCTTCTTGGACAATAATAACTTAAAATGGAAAATGGAATGACAAGTGTACCGTACTATATGGACTATCCAGTGCACCTGAATACAAGCTCCACCCACTAGAAAAAGAGATTTGTACATACATACGCACTTGAGTCCATGTACATTCAGGCAATTTGTTTTTTGGCTTAAAATCAAAAAGGAAAAAGCGAATTGCCTGAATGTACATGGACCCACTTGTCCATAAGCTGCTGGTGTCCACATTGTAACATGAGATATTTACACAATTTTTTAAAAGCTTTTAATTAATCAAATAATTAATAGTAGTAGCATACATGTAGGCCATGAACTGTAATTTTTTTTTTCTGAACAGTGCCTGTAACACTGCCTTTAAAAAAAAAAACTTTATGCTGCCCTCTTCAACATCTAATCAGTGATTCATTGCTAAGTTTACATGCAGCAGCTCTGTTTTTGTTTCCCAAGACAGTCGCTGCTGGCTGGACAGAGATCAGCTTAAAAAGGACTCATAACTTTCCTTCTGCATGTCTGATCGTCAAAATTCCAGCTGTAGGGCTTTGTTCATGTCCAATACAAGAAGGCACCAGTGTTGATGTGTGGCTCCGGGTCTCTTTGTGAAGCAGGAGTCTTTTTTGTTTTTAGCGTTTTCCCATTGAATAAGTGTCAAATCCAGATCTCTCACACAGCAGCAACTTTAATGCCGTTTTTGGGCTGTGGCTGATTAAGATTTGATGTGCAGAGCTTAAGTGCTATGAGATACATCATAAATAAGAAGGATCAGTATTTTTTCGCCACTGATTTTCATTCAGGAAGCTCATTTGACCGTAAAAATCCATCAATTAGCCACATAGTCATTTAAGCTGCAGTGTTCAAAGCATGCAATAAAAAATATCGGCCTGTAGCCTGGAATTTACGGTAGTCATTAAAGTTTGGGTTTGTAGTCCGTTGTAACTGCACTCCATACTTTTTTGGAAAAAAGTCATGTTTCTTAGGGGTGGACAATAGTAGCATGTAAAGGGTGTAAGCCAATGAAGACTTTAAAATCAGATATTAGCATTGACCAAAAAATTTAACATTCTTTCATAGATTAGTTGTCTAATTAAGAAAAAATAAAAAAAGGGCTATAAAAATTTCAGGATTGTCACTGGCAAATGATAATCACACTTGCTGCAGAAAAATGAAGTGTACATTTTTTATGTCATGATATATCATGATAATATTAACAATCATTTTGCTATGTCCTGTATGGAAGAGACATGATGATCTTTATTGGCATCAGCCATTTGCCAAAATTAGTCCAGAAAAATATTATTATATTGGATATTGGCAAAAAAAAAATGTAATTGAGCCCTGATTTTTCTAATAACATCAATGATTTTGTTCTGTGTCACTGACAGTATGCCCAATACAGGACTTAAAACTGAAATAATAAAACTAATTTAGCCATCAAAGCTACATGAGATTCATAATGTCTATCATTTGGTTTAGTTTGTTTTTCTAGTTTCAGGCGTATACGCAGGATGTGTTCTAGACCAGTATTACTGATTCAGACTGTCTGTTTGTATTTCCTGTGTCCTTTTGACAGGTAATGTACAATGTGGATGGATTTCTGGAGAAGAACAGGGACACTCTTCCTGCGGACATTGTTGTTGTGTTGAGAACATCAGAGGACAAACTTCTGCAGCAGCTGTTTTCCAGCCCTTTAACTAAGACAGGTACGCTATGATACAGCCCCTAAATAGAAATGAGCTGTTTGAAAAACATCCACCACTAACAACAACGATGTTCTGGCACTCACCATAATGACAATATAAACTTTCCTTTGAGACAAACTATTGTTAACCGCGATTGCAGGACTTATTAGTCTGTGAATTGTGCTGCTCTCTACTGCTTCCATAAATGTTCAGGTAAGTGGGTTTCTTAAAGACGCGGCTCCCAAGCATCCACTGGTCCCCCCCCCCCTTCAATTCAAGCTTCTGTGCCGCGCTCGGATAAATCTGCAGTCTCCATTATCTCTTGAGAGGCTCAGCTCTCTGCACGGCGCTCTGTTTTTATTTTCACTAAGCTGTCCCTCTTGGTTTCCCACTGCTGAATGCTATCTACAGATTGTGGGTGCAGTGGGATATTTTTATGATAAGGGTTCTAAAAGCCCAGGGGATGAAGAAACAGTATTTAGAGAACACAAAAGCAACTCGTCCCACCTCTTTTCTGTTTTTTAAATGAAGGTAGAGTAATGTGCTTGTCATTAGCCGTGGCTGAGGCCTCCTGGTCACTTGACTTAGCTGAAATGCTAATAGATGTCTTAAATTATCAAATTCCCACTTCCTTCTTTATTTCAGCTAAGCCACATTATGTGATTCACTTCCTTTTTAGGGGCCTGTAAATGCCTGCTTTCACTCCCAGTGGCTTTAAAAGGAGCTTCAATCCACAAAAGACGCCCTCACTGAGACTCCTGTAGAAATCTGTGATGTGTCTGTAAACTTGAATTGCAGGTTGTGCACGGGGGAGTCGTCAGCGACTTCTTCCTGCAATTAACAGCTTCGGAGGAGCTTGCTCTATAAAAACAAGTTCATTGAACACTTCTTTTTAGTGCACAAAAGCGCTGAATAGAAGCTAAGATGGGCTGTAATGTTTACTGTTATTGACATGGTGTGATTTAGGTCTAAAAGCTTTTTTATTTTGGGGTTTGTTTCACTGTTCTTTTGTTTGTCCCAGCATTCAGACTAGAGAGTCAAGTCAGTGTGATGATTTATCAAAGACATAAGCCTTGCACCTTCAAATCCTAAAGGTTTTTAACAAAGCCCAGTGAGTGAATAGATGCTTTTGCTTATTCATTTAGAGGCTGAATGCTGTAACGTGCCGACAGTCAACTCTTCTCTCTGAAGCTAAAGGTCCACTCTCTTATTGCAGTTTGTGGAACTGCAGATCATCTCTTCGATAAAAGCTATGAAACACTGCTGTGGCTTATCACTCTGGAAAAGATGAAACAGTGTTTAAAGGGAGATACAGTATAGCATAAGAAAATTAGAAATCTATTCTTCGGGGTAAAATTTGTGAGGGGATTTAATTTGCATTTTCCTTCACATTATAGATTCACTGTTATCTGTGAAATTACCATTATCTGAGGGGATCTGATGGAAATCTGTTATACACCAGGGTGGCTCCACACTCAGGCTCCTCACAGTGCAACCACTAGGGGACACTATCGTAGACCTGGAGCCTGACACTGATGGAGGTGAAATAATTACTCTGAGATGTCCAACTAGACACACAAACACACATGTGCTCTGCTGGCCCCATATCAAACTGCAGACAGGTAATTGGATTCCCCTAAACCAGCTCCCTCCTTCTTCTGTGTAAAGAGTGAAACAAGTATGAGAACGCAATGGTCTGAGTATGGATGCAGCTCTTGTTTGGAGAGCTGCGGGGAAGTAGGAAGGCCCCGGAAAGTAAAAAGCTCCCAGGCGGTGAATAGCGAGGCCACTTGAGCCCTGCAGAATGTGGGTCCTTGAAGCTTGGACATGTGGTGATGTTTTGTCAGAGGAAATGGGTTGTATTTGCATGGACAAATTCCTCAGAGCCAGGGCCTTTCCCAGATCAGGAGGGATCACAGTGTTTGAATTGGCTGGGCTCAGAAGGGCCTACCAGGGCCTGGGCAGCCTGCGGTCACAGCATGGCTCTGTGTGCAAGTGTGTTACATTGCGTGTGTGTGTGTGTGTGTGCATGTGTGTAGCCTCAGGGCTGCCTGGCCATACTGATTGCAAGCATAGCACATCTGCACAGACACACTGCATCTCTACACTGCTAGCAGTTTGTTGGATCACAATGAAAATGAAGTGATGTGGACAGCAAATACACACACACTCCTATATTCAGAATTACTATCTTATTTATTACTAATGCGCTCGATTTATCTTTTAAGGTTTAAACACTGAGAAAAACAAATGTGACTGATGCCGTTTGATGTCATTTTTGAACATTGGTAAGGAAGGCAACGTTTGAAAATCCTGTGATTAAATCTAAGCAGTGGCAAAACTTGTGGTTGTAAAATTATGTTTATTAATGCATTAATGCAGTGTCTATGGTGGGAGAATTTCTTGCATCTTGCCACCACCTCTGGAAAAAAAAAAGTGTCAAGCAACAAAAAAAAAAAAAAAAATCCTCCCTGAAATTGTATATATTTATGTATGTTTTACCGCTGTGACAGTCAGTGTCTTTAAAAATCTTCTTAAAGTCTTAAAAACCGACGACTATGGCTTTAATGTCAGTTTGTCAGGAGATGCGAAAGTACATGTACTTAAATGTAAATTCAAGTGACTTATGCTTCACTCGAATATAGCTATTTCACAGGGAAACAGAACATATTTTTTACTCCACTACTTGTTAGTTTTGCTTTCCAATGTGCAGATTAAGATTTTAAACTAAATTGCAAAGAGAGATTTTAAGATGTGATTCACCAGTCTCACCATGTCCTTTTTCTTCGTAAGCAAAGAACATTAGTTAATATTCTGCAGCTAAAATAATTTCAGTTAATGAAACAAACACACGCCACAATATTCATGTGTTCGATTTTTAAGGTTGATACTGAAAGGCCATCATCTTTGTCAAATAATTTATCTTGCTATATGAAGCCACTGTTGCTGTTCTCCCATCCTCTGCATCTTTCTCTGTCTCCCTTCATGTAAGGAGATCCTCCTGACAGGCTTCTCCCAGATATGTGACACATTTGGCTCTTTGTTCTCCCCCAGCAGAAGCCTTTTTCATCCCACTGGGCAGATCTTCCACTAGACTTCCACACTTTCTCACCCCCAAAAAGGACACTCACCCAAGTAATACTTTTGTTCAGTTTCTCTCCAAATCGTGGTATTGGAGAATGTTTTGAGTCAGCAGTGGGATTTATGACGACCCAACGCATCAGTAGCAGGAAGCCGGCTCTCTGAAGTCACATGGTTCAACATCCTTTGATAAATGCAACACTGTGTTGTGTCACTAAAAGCCAATTACACCATGCTATTTATGATTGATCTGCTTTGACAGTAGTGGATGGCATTTAAATCAACAGCCCCCGGAGCCATCTCCAGGCATAAACGGTGGTGGTTTTGGAGGGTGGGGAGGGTTGCTGGGGGTTATGGGTGCTTTAATCTAATTTGCTTGGTTGCTGAGTTGAGTTTCTAGATCACATGTTTTCAAAAAGAGAGCGGGAGAGCGACGGAGATATCCAGCAAGCCTCTGCTCACTCAGCTCGGGAAGGCTGCTCTCTTACAACTTTGATTGTCCCCCGTGTCGACAGCTCGATCCACAGCTTCTGAAGTACAAGGCGCACACTGGCACTCATAAAAGGCATGTAGGGAGGTGTCATATTGAACGCGGGATTGCTTTTTAATCCCAGGCACATTGACTATTCTTGTCAATAGAGCCCCAATACAACTGCCAGCTTGAGCTTTTTTTTTTCTGCAGGATTCTTGCTGGGCTTAATTTTCAAAGTGAACGCACAGATGCCAGGGAAGTTTTTTTTTTTTTTCCCCTCTTCTCAGTCTGCCCCCCACCCTCCTGACACACCACTCTGCCCCTCTTGTGTTTATCCTGGAAGTCCATGCCAAGAGCAACCTGCGTGAAGCAGAAACGAACAATGGGACACTCGTCCACCTGTTTCTCAAGCCTGAATGTCCTGATGGGAAATATTTTCCTCACTTGCTCTCCTCTTTTAATTATCACCCTCTAATATTAAAACTCCTCTCTTTTGTTTGATTTAATCATTTGAGAACACGGACAAAAGCAAGACCTCTCCAACTCTAACTGAAAACACATGCTGCTTTTTTTTTTTTCAGAACTGCCAAAGAACAAATCTTCCTTTTTCTTTTCCTCGTCTGTCTCCGTGTTTGAATAATTACGATCCACATCATTAGACTAGACCCCCACTGTATCTAAATTAGAGGCTCTTCTTTCAGGCCGGACATCACAGGTGTTCCCATGGTTTCATGTCTCAGCAGGCAGAAATCTTTGAGGATACTGACTATTAACCCATGCTCTAATCATGTAGTCAGAAGGGGATATGAAACCCGCCAGAAGAATGAATTAATACGACCCGCCAAGGAATACATGAAGAAAGCAGCGAGTGTCCATTTGCGAGGCTTAGGTACAACTGTCATAGTTTCTCTCATCGTGGCGCAGCCCCTTCATCTCCTCTTGATGGTGTCATGGAAGTGAGAGGCGTGAAAGCACAGTGACACTCCACGAGCCCGTTCCACTCGCAGCCGCTAATTCATCATGACAAATGTGCTCAGATGATCTGGCCCAGCAGCACTAATGGGGAGCGGAGAGAGCGCACTTCATTTGCACAAGACCCACTCCAATTAATCCATCCAGCTTTACTCTGGGCTAATTGGAGCAGGGCCCTCCCTGCCTGTGTGTCGGTAATATCCCCGACACAGTTTAACAGCCCCTGTTCTCAAAGATCATACTTTTTTTTTTGTTGTGCGTGTGTAGATTGTGCTGAAGGGCTGTTTGAGGTTGTAAAATCTGCTCCTGGTATCCTTAAACACAAGGCCCTCTCACAAACATGTGTTCATAATGAGCAATTAACTGCTTATATTTCCATCTTATCATATTTTACGATTTCCTTTCTTCTATTTTTAGGTTCTTGTTCTGAACCTATGGCTTACTTTTCATAACACATTTTCAACAAATATAACAGAGCATATTACAGTGTGTTTGCCTAATGGATAATAACAGTTATAATGATAATAATAACAATAATATAATAGAATAAATGAGAAGAAAAATAAATAGAATTTAGCCAATATCTATTAAGCCCTAAAAGCAGCTTCAGTGAGAACTTAAAAGACTCTTTTGAAGTGCTCTCTCATCATATGTTTTGGGTTGTTTTGACGACAGCAGAGTGTTTGTGCGCATATCTTTGCAAGTGTATTTTTATCCCACAAGACACCACATTGCTTTGGAGAAACCTTTAGCACCAATAGGGCGCCCTTTGTCTAAAGTTAGAAGTGGTCTGGCTGTTTATTAATCCGTCATAAATTGATTTTGATGCGTTTCTCTTTTGAAACTTCTAATACACACAACAGTGCTGAGGCCTCTGAGGAACGGCAGGCGCTGATCCACTGTTCAAGTTTTTGGCTCGCTGTCAGTCGGCATCCTCAACGGCTGACGTGAGACTTGAAATCATATTGCAGAAGCATAGTATTTGCATTTTAGAAGTTGGTCTGTGTGTGGTACAAAACCTAGAACAATTGTTGGCCTGTCACTTTAGCTTTATCTTAAAAACGTACAAAGGTTTTCCTCCTTGCCGTACACGGCTGCCTGGGTAATGCTGCCTCCTGTGTCTGCAGACGTATTTTTCTAAAGGTGTGTGTGGCACATCTGTGCAGCTATTGTTTATTCATGGAGTAAACCCTTTGAAATGTGTTAAGATACTTCCCACTCATTATAAAAATCCTGCCACCCATGGATTAGGACTTTGATGTCACCAATCCTGCTTCAAAGGCTTCTTTCACTGCTATTAATCACAGTTTAGCCTCTGAAGATATAGCCAGAGAAAACATTTGGACATCTTGTGCAGAAACTTTGAAATGTTCAGACTGTCTTGCATATGCTATGCTCATATCCTTTCCGCTGTGTGTGGGGCTGTTGGACTGCTGTGCATGCAGCTGCGCTCCTGAGTCCATGGGATTGAGCTCAGATTTAGGCTCCTTCTGAACTGTCTTTTATGCTGCAACTGCTGTACGAGCACTAACACACAGATAAGTGCAGTTGTTCACTTTTATGTTGAAAAGGAGCATTACACCCAAAGTATTTCCTGTGATTCAGCGTTTGATAGTAAACACTCAATAATCAGTTCTTTTCTTGATCACATCTACAGCAGTTTAATCTTCACTGAAGCTTTAAGTGAGTCCTGATGTTTACGATTAAAATGGTTGCATGTTCAACAGGAAATCTGGCAACATCCAGGGCTCGGGTCACTGCTGCCTCCAGATCACTGCCGCCGCAGCTCAGCTCAGGACGTACCAAGGTGAGGCTCCTGTGGTACAAATCATCATCATGTGAGACCATAACACTTTTTATTTGTTGCTCACAGGCATTGCACCATAAGAAACCCAGTAAAAACCTGCGCTGTGAAGCATAGCCACATTAATTGACTACCCTGTTATGTTTGCTGTCTTGCTTGTGGTGAGGCTACATCGCCATCTGGCATTTGGTGTCTACAGCATGAGAGTAGTTTCTCAGATTTACTGACTATAGTTATCTGGCAGGAAAGTATCTCATAAGTTATTAGAGGTGTTTTTGCCGTGTATCAACATACTTCAGGAAAAGGTTATGAATGTTTTATCAGCTACTCTTCAAGTATAATCTTCCTATATTTCTCTAATTTCAAACTGAAAATTGATAAATCATCTTCCCTGTGAGATCCTTGTATTTCAAAGCTTTTCCCCCTCTTTCCTATGTGCCATACACATCTACAATATTGAAAAATGTAAAAAATGATCCTTTAAGATTGTGACACTATTTGTTTCTTTCTTCCAGACAAAAATTAAAGTGTGATTTCTAATATGTTTTGTTTAAGTGACACGATAGTGATGCAGCTAGGATCTACATTCCTTTGGAAATGCAAATAATCATCCGCTGTTGAATTTTTGTGTGAGAATTATGAAATCAAATGCTGATTTACAGTGGAAACTCCCTTGATGGTGAATTTCTGCTTCTTTACTTCTTGTCTTTCCACTTTTCTTCCCTTTATTTCCATGTCATTGGCCAACATGTGCTGTACTCAAAGTCGCCCAAATACCTTTTGAAGGTAAGACTTTTGTTGAAAATAGTAAAACCCTCTTGATCTGCAGTAAATGTATCCCTCTCAAACCACAGAAAAACTCCAAATTATAAACAATATTAAACATAGTTCATTGAAATGAACTGATTATTATCATCCAAAACTTGTTTTCCCAACTTTGAACTCTCTTAACGCCAATCTGTCTGTCTCTGGGAAAATGTTAATGATCTCTTTTGAACTATTCTGTGTTGCAATTTAAACAGTCAGTGATGTGTTTCTTATATTGAAGAAATATTAAATAAGAGAAGCACACACAGACCAACATTTTAACTTGTCTTTAATGAACTTCCACCAAGCACCTACTCAGTTATTCTTGAACAAGAAAAGACTTCTTAATAACAGCCGAGTGGGACTGATGTAATATGTATGCCGTCATGTTCCCAATCAGGGTTGGGGGGGGGGGGGATGACTGAAACTGACACTAATAAAAAGTTGCCAGATTAAAGTAGTGGGACGCTTGTTAGAATAGTAGAAGTGGGTCCCAGATAACTGTTTGTACTTGTGTATGATCTGCGTTCAGAACGGCAAAGTGTCAGAAGATCTCATTCCTCTGTTCATGTACCTTTCTTCCTCTGTGCAAGGATGAAATAAAGTATTAAGATATGCACTTTGCTACATCGACTTACCATAAAATATCTATTGCATCATTAATTTTGATGAAGCCATGAACAGCGGAGGCCATTACAAAGCTTATATTGTGTCCTCGTTAATCCGTCGTCATCAGTACGACTGCCTGTTCAGTGACAGCTACTCTCATTACTCAGTGCTTTGCAATTTTCTCATGCCCCACAGCAGTGCTGAATTATTCTCTAGATTGTTAGCTTTAAGTGTTTATGAGACTACGTTGTATTGACGGCACTGTTAGTACAGCTGTGTATTCCCAATTGCCCCATTTAGGAGGACACCTGCTGTAATAATACCTCTATCTCTGCAGAGCCCACCAAGGATGCCACATTGCAAATAAAAAGCATTTCACTGTAGTCTTTGGCACGAATCTGGCCTGTTTTTGTCAGTGCTGTGTTCACTGTGGATGTTTGTGTTCAGGTGGACACCATGGAGATGATGCGTCACCCCGGAGAAACCACCAATATGAGAAGACAGACTGTGGCCTCCTATTTCCGTGTAGGTCTTTTTATCTTGTTCTATCTGACTGCCTTTTATATTAAGTCAAGCTTTTTGTGTCCCATATTATTGTATAACTACCCACTGGACTTATTTTGTAGTTTTTAAGTTTTTAAAACTCTGCAGACTCTGCATGAATAGCTCGTGCTTTTTGCTCAGTACAAAGTCAAAGCAGTGGCAGATGGTAACTTTTGAAAGCTTCTTTTGACTCAGCCTCTACTGACCTTCTTAAAAACATTCCAAGCTGCAAACTTTTTAATATATGTCAGAGATGCTCAATACACTTATTTAACTGTCTCAAATGGCCCCTGATACCATGATCAAAGCTGGACCAGAGACAGTTTTAAAGCATCTAAAAGTTACATTGGCTCTTAACCAGTTAAAACAGGAGAATCGTATTTATCATGAAAAGAATTTCTACCAAAAATTTCTGTCAGTATTTCTAATGTGTATCATAATATGGACATGGTCGGTCACTCCTGTACAGTAGTTGGCACCAGCGCCATTAAGTTAGAGAGTTATGACACACTTTGAACTCGTCGACAGGCGGTCACGTGGTTCATGCAGCCTTTAAAAGTTCAAAAACAGCACCGTGCTGTCTGTGGGTCGAACAGATTCAGGCAGGAGGCGGCACAAAAACGTAGATTATCCTCATAATTTTCATGAAATATTGACCAATTATGTGAATTTATTACTGCACTGTGTATTTTATCAATGTTTTTTTTTTAGTTTTTTTTTTAAAGCACCCAAGACATTTATCACAGTTTAAATGTGATGTGACTGGTGCTTTCAAGAGAAATGAATCTGTAAATACATCCCTGAACACTTACATTTATATTTAGTGATGAAGAATAAATAGTTGATAGCCACAATACACTGATCAATGTAGTCATTTCTGTAATGGATTATAACATTTCGTATAGGCTACACAAGACAAAAAAACCCACTAACAGCTGTATTAAAGCTGTCTTGTTGGTTTCTTTGCATGCTAGCACGGGTGTGCTACACGTCGGCCTTATGGTGTTCCAGAGGTTACTGCCCTGCTTGAGTTTACCCCAGATCTACACCTTTACAGTCCTGATGTTTCTGTCTGCTAAAACCAAACACTCCAGCTGTGGAGGTCACATCTCTCCCTGGTTTCAGATGGAAAATGAACTGAATGACGGAGCTGATCTCAATGACTTGAAAATAAAACGAAGATACAGCTGTGTGAAAAAGTGTTTGCCCCCTTCCTTTAAATGAAGATTTTTATTAGTAAGGGAGGAAATAAATCCAAACTTAAAAGGCCCTGTGTGAAAAAATGATTGCCACCTCTGTTAAAACTTAAATAAACTGTCACTACTTTGGAAAGCTGAGTTCAATTTCTCTACTCACACTCAGGCCTGATTACTGCCACACCTGTTCTCAATCAAGAAATCACTTAAATAGGACCTGCTTGACAAAGTGAAGTTGACCAAAAGATCCTCAAAAGTTAGACATCATGCTGTGATCCAAAGAAATTCAGGAAAAAATTAGAAACAAAGTAATTGAGATCTATCAGTCTGGAAAAGGTTCCAAAGCTTTTGGACTCCAGTGAACCACAGTGAGAGCCATTATCCACAAATGGTGAAAACATGGAACAGTGGTGAACCTTCCCAGGAGTGGCCGGCCGACCAAAGTTACCCCAAGAGCACAGCAGCGACGCATCCAAGAGGTCACAAAAGACCCCAGAACAACATCCAAAGAACTGCAGGCCTCACTTGCCTCAATTGAGGTCAATGTCCATGACTCCACCATAAGAAAGAGACTGGGCAAAAATGGCCTGCATGGCAGAGTCCCAAGACCAAAACCACTGCTGAGCAAAAAGAACATAAAGGCTCGTCTCAGTTTTGCCAGTAAGCATCTTGACGATCCCCAAGACTTCTGGGAAAATACTCTGTGGATTGACAAGACAAAAGTTGAACTTTTTGGAAGGTGTAGGTCCCATTAGATCTGGCGTAAAAGTAACACGGCATTTCAGAAAAGGAACATCATACCAACAGTAAAATATGGTGGTGGTAGTGTGATGGTCTGGGGCTGCTTTGCTGCTTCAGGACCTGGAAGACTTGCTGTGATAAATGGAACCATGAATTCTGCTGTCTACCAAAAAGTCTCATCTGTTGGTGACTTCAAGCTGAAGCACACTGAGGTTCTGCAGCAGGACAATGATCCAGAACACACCAGCAAGTCCACCTCTGAATGGCTTAAGAACAACAAAATGAAGACTTTGGAGTGGCCTAGTCAAAGTCCTGACTTGAATCCAATTGAGATGCTGTGGCATGACCTTTAAAAGAAAACCCTCCAATGTGGCTGAAGTACAACAATTCTGCAAAGATGAGTGGGCCAGGGCGCTGTAGAAGACTCATTGCCAGTTATCACAAATGCTTGATTGCAGTTGTTGCTGCTAAGAGTGGCCCAACCAGTTATTAGGTTTAGGGGGCAATCACTCCCCCCCCTACTAATACAAATCTTCATTTAAAAACTGCATTTTCTGTTTACTTGTGTTATCTTTGTCTCACATTTAAATTTGTTTGATGATCTGAAACATGTGACTGGGATCTTTTTTGCATGTGACTAACATGCAAAAAAGAAAGAAATCAGGAAGGGGGCAAACACTTTCACACAGCTGTAGATGCTCTGAGTGATGACTTGGAATTCATTCTTCTCCTCTATAGAGGACGCTATTATTATGTTATTACATCATATTCAGCATATTTCATGATTTGTTGCGTGAACTGAATAAATACATCAGAAGCTCTGTTCATTGTTGTTGTAGTCAGAAAACAATAGTAAAATAATCTGAATAATAATTTTCTGAATAACGTAATAAATGACAGCATTAATGCCAGATTTTCAAAGACAAACAGCTTTTCAACCAAACATTATGCAACTAAACATTTAATCATATAAAATAACTTTATTATGCAGCCTCACAGAGACGGGGAGGGAATGTGTACAAAGTGGATGAGACATGTTCATGTTTCTATGGTAACAGGAAGCACAAGATGGAAACAAGTGGTTGTCTATCAGTTCAATGGACTATATGCACAACTCCACTACTTCCTGATCTTAGTAGTGCTCCTTTGTTTCCTGTCTTTCATCTTCGGAAAAACTGATTAATCCAGCTGTGTCTGGTCATTGTCATCATGGTAACTGAGATCAGGCACACCTGGATTAATCAGTTTGTCCAATGATGAAAGACAGGAAACAGATGAGCACTACTAAGTTCTAGGGATGTAACGATATGAAAATTTCATATCACGGTTATTGTGACCAAAATGATCACAGTTATCATTTTTATCGTGGCATTATAGAAATACCCCCCAGCATCTTTAAAAATATCCAAAATGGGTCTAATGCCCCTTTTCCACCATCACTTTTCTGCTCAACTCACCTCACCTCACCTCGATTATTGAGCTTTTCTACTGGGGGTTTTCCGAGCTGAGGTGATACATTTTCTGTACCTGCTCTGGCGAGGTTCTGAGCGTGCTGAACCGAGCTATGTCTGACGTCATCTCACTGCATGCCGCCTATTGGCCAAGGGGTTAGCCAATCGGATGTCAGGGTCAGAGAGTGACATCATTAAATGAGCGACAGTTCACACTCCCTACCAGTAAGTGGCGGTAACGCAACTCATGAATTGTTAGCCAGCCGCCGGTAAAAACAGGAACCGAGGAAGAAGACGAGGTGAAGTGAGATGATTACTGATCATTACTTGCATTGCTGGTAGCAACACTTGTGGTGTGATTGGTAGCAAGTTATTCCTTAATCCAAAGATTGTGTGTTTAAGTCCCTTTTCAGGGCAAATAATTTTTTTTCTCCATGTTGAGATAGATGGATGGATGGATAGATAGATAGATTCTACTTATTCTTATAGTTGCTGCCTCTTGGCCAGGACTCCCTAGTTAAAAGGTTTAATCTCAATGGGACTTTTCCTGTTAAACAAAGGTTAAATAAATAAGCAACTAAAAAGATTCAGATTCGGAAGACTTTATTGTCAATGTATAGGTAGATAGATGGATAGATTTCAGATTCGCAAGAACATTGTGGAGAAAAATAAAAGAATATTGTTGCATTAAAACAGACTTGAACCCAGGACTTTCAGGTTAAAGGGCAAGCTTGCTACCAACTGCAAGTAGACAAACTGTCTACTTTGTCCTCTTTAAAGGAGGAAAAATCTCAAGAGAACTGTCCATGTAGGTGCCTTTGTTGCCTTCCGCCATGTTTTCATAAATTAAACATTGCAAACTGCGACTGCTACAGCTTTTCCAGCCAATGAGCAGCATCACTGGGAGTTTTTCAAAGTGCTGTAACCAGTCACGGTTTAAACGATAATTTACATGTTGAAACGGTATTACTTTTTTAATTTTATCACGGTTAAACTGATTTTACCAGTACTTGTTACATCCCTACTAAGTTCAGGAAGTAATATAGTTGTGCATAAAGCCCATAGCAATTATACTACTACTGATGATGATGATAGTAATAATAATAATACATTGTATTTATATAGCCCTTTCCATTTGTAAGACAGATCTTCAAGTGCTACACACTAAAAATAAAAAGCCAAGTGTTAATTAATAAAAACAATTTCTGTAAAACCACTGTTTAAAAAAACACACACAAAATCCAGACATAACTTCTATACTCTCAAAAATCAGCAACCTCCATCTGCTGCATGGTTTCTGGAGCAGGAGTCACTAGTTGGACATCATGTCCTCTTGTCACCCCATGAAGAGAATACAAAGCAACCTAAGTTCTCCAAGACACGATGCAACTCTTCCATGGACTTACTGTAAGACCTGTGAACACAGGAATTATGATGCAACATCTGGTTTTATCCATCCAAGAAGACAAAAGACAAGCTGGACCATGGACATGTTTGTGTTGAGGAGTAGGTTTACCCAGGATTGTCTGGAAAACTAGTTTCAGGTGGAGGAATATACTGTGTACGTGTGTGTCTGTGTACACACACACACACATACAGTATATGTATGTGTGTATGATATATGTATGTATACATATATATATATATATATATATATATATATATATGTGTGTGTGTATGTATGCTTGTATTATAATCATCCATATTCACAACATATTCACAATATATTTTTTAATGAATGATATCCACATTTATCCAGCAGAGCCAGGCTTTCTCTTTATTCATTTTGCCGTCTGTGACATTGTCTGTGAAAGGATGTAGAACTTTATATCATTCATAATGAAGAAAAGATGTTTAATATTTTAGTTGATATAATTTACCACCAGGAATTGAGATTATGTGCACTGATACAGTCATCACCAAAAAACACATAACCAAATAAAACCTTTATATGAAGAAAATAAAAAAAAGCTTGCCCATAACTGCATTTTCTGGCGTTGCTTATAGCGGCTAAAGCCAAGCTAACATTAGCTACCACAGCTAAACTATAGCTGGTAAATCACACAATAAATGGAAACTGGTCACATAAAGTAACAGAAAATTCAGCTAATGCCTCACAATGCCACAAATGTTGTAATAACAGACACTTACCAGCAAAAACGTCCCCTAGAAACAAAGAATGAACAGCGACAATGTTGGAACTTTACACTTTTTGAACTGTTGGCAGCTCCGTGAACCACGTGACTTCTGCATTCCATTCTTTCTGTAGAAGTCGCCACTCTCGCCACTCTCAGATCTCTTTCACTTGTTAAGTGGAGATTAAACGTTCGTTGTGTTCAAGTGCTTTTGTTGCTGTAGTAAAGTGAAACACTGGAGGCTATCCTCAACTGACTGCTAGCTAGCATCTGCTCTAAGGAGGTAAAACCAGAGACTGTAAAAAAATATGCACGTAGGATCCAGTCACGTCTTACTAGGGGAAAGTGACAAGTAGGCCTATACCCAACTGCAGCCGCAGACCCAGAGGCATGTCGTGAAACTGGGCGTGGTTTGTAGTGAAAATGGGCGTAGTGACATGGGCGGGTGGTCAATAGGGTTAGGGGAGGGGCTAGGGTTAGGGTTAGGTTCCACTCATTCCTACAGTGGGCGTGGTTGCAGGGGCGTGGTTTGTAGTGGCTCCGGCTGCAGCTAGGTGCTACTCGAAAGTGAAGCCAGTTGGGTTGTTTCCACGCAACAACCTCCGATGGCCAATTATGAGTCTACCTGGAAGAAGTCATTTTTGTAGTTCAGCCTTCATCTGCTAGGGGCTGGCTGCAAGACTGAGCAAATCCCCATAGACTCCCAAAACTTCAGAGCAAAAATAAACATGTTTACAGGCTGGTTCAAAAGATCATTTTAGGTTTAATAGGTCAAGTTTACCTTCATGTCAACTGTGAGGGGGTGAACATTTTTTTTTATCACTCATTTGTTTACATGTTATTCAATCTTGCCATTACTTATAATTAAGGATGTGTCCTTATGATTGACATGCGGCAGACTGGAAGCCCGGCCTGCCAACCTGTGGCTTCTAGTTAGCTCCTTGTTTGCTCTCAGTAAGGTCTCAGTTTGTAGCAGTTTCACAACGGCGGTTTTTAGTGAGTAAATATCAATTCTAAGTGTGTCTTACCTTTACTTGCTGCTTAGGGGGCTTATCTTTGTTAGCTCCTGTTAGTTTTGAGTTAGCTTGGTTAGCGTTTAGCCTAGAGTACGTCAGCTTTCAATCATTTGCCCCGCGGCAGCGCTGTGCCGATTTTAGTATTTTCCGGGAGTGACGACAGACGTGACACGGCAAGATGGCGACGGTGGGACACGCCCAACTGACTTCATTTTTAGCTCTTCAGAAACCAACGGGTGTCGTAGCGGAGGGTTCCTCCCTCTCTTTTAACCGTTCATGGGCGTTTCCCGCCGTCGCCATCTTGCTGTGCCACATGTATCGTCACTTCCGGAAGATACTAAAATGGGCAAAGGCAAGGCCACTCCGAGCTGTGGGGCAAATGATTGACAGCTAAGCTAACACTAACTGAGCTAATCCAAAGTGAACAGGAATAAACGAAGATAGGTGGTTTAAAGGTAAGCTCAAACCTGCTGTCAACCAGTTAAAAAATGCCGTTTTGCTACTCTGCTACGGGCTGAGGTTTTCCTGGGAGCAAGCAGGGAGCTAACTATTAGCCTCCACGGCTTAAAACAACATCCGGTCTGCCGCATGTCAGTCAAAAGGATACGCCCCTAATTATGTATAATGTTAAGATTAAATAACATCTAAACGGATGAGCTAGAAAAAAATTTCACAGTCTACACGAAGCCAAACTTGACCTATTAAACCAAAAATGATTTTTTGAACCAGGCTGTAAACATGTTTATTTCTGCTGTGAGGTTGACCTTTTTAACATGGGAGTCTATGAGGATTTGCTCTGTTTTGCAGCCAGCCCCTAGTTTGCCCCTTGGGTAAAACCAAACGGTCACAGTATTGCAGGAGATCCCACTGACTCAGCTGTGTACAGCAGCACTGCCCTTGCCAGATTGATTGTTATGGGCAGATGAACTTTATGAAGAAAATCGGGGGGGGAAAAAAGCACCTGATCTTAATCAATTGTCTTGTCTCTCGTGCTCGAGTCCTACACATCAAAACTGCCCACAAACAGCGTCAATACTACTTCTGTATGAAGGATCTGGAATTTTGTGATAAATTGGTTTATTTGGTGATAAAAAGCCAAATGCAGATTAGAGTCCCTCTTCACAGGGGTGACCCGCAGCACAAAAACACTTGTGCCTTCCTGTTAAGGCTGCATTAATATTTAAGATGATCACTGGTTAAGGTTACTGTGTAAAGATAATGCTACTGCTAACTGCTGTTTGTTTTAGTGTTTGTAAGGCAAGGCAAGTTTATTTCTATGACATGTTTCATGTACAGGACAATTCAGTGTACTTCACATAAAAAATTAACAGCATTACAGCAGGGTGCAGAATAAGACAAACTTTTAAAAAATCTAGAACAAAATAAAATGCAAGAAATAAAATAACTTAAAGTTGTTTTGATAAAAGCTGGCTAATATAAAAATGGCAACCTTGATTTAAAACCGTTAAGTTTCGTCAGACATGCAGTTTTCTGGGAGTTTGTTCCACATGTGAGGAGTAAAAACTGAATGCTGCCTCTCCAGGTTTAGTTCTGACTCTTGTAACTTGGTCCTAAACCATTCAGTGCTTTGCAAACTAGCAGCAGGATGTTGAAGTCAATTCTTTGATGGAGAGGAAGCCAGTGTTAAGATCTGAGGACTGGAGTTATGTGAGCCGCTTTCTTAGTCTTGGTGAGGACTGGATCAGTAGCATTCTGGGCTAACTGCAGTGTCTGATGGACTTTTTATGGAGACCTCCAAGGACTGCGTTCCAGTAGTCTAGCCTACTAAAGATAAATGTGTGGACAGATTTTTCTTAATCCTACTGAAACATCAATTCTTTGATCTTTCGTATGCTCTTTAAATAATGAAAGGCTGACTTCACAACTGTCTTAGTGTGATGCTGAACTTCCAGGACTAGTACCAGTTTTCTGCCTTGGTTGTTCATTTTCAACTAGTTAACTAAAAGTTGCTCAATTTTCTTCATATCGTAGTACTTTTAAAGGATGAAAACACTGCACGTAACGCGATTAATTGCAACTAAAAATTTTGATAATTGCCCACCACAGATATACTGTATGTGAATGAAAGTACAGTACTGTTATTGTGTTGGTTGTCATTCTCAGTCAGTGGACCCCCCAGAAAAAGCCTTTTAAAATGAATGTAAAATGGATGTAAAATTTAAAAAGATGTAATGATCAATGACAGAAAATACAAAAAGCAAAAGAAACATGCCACACATTCTAGTTTAAGAATTTCTCATTAACTACAAACAAGCCAGAATTTTGGGAATGAAGAGCTGTTGGAGGGAAATAATATATTTTTTTTTAGCCAATGGCTACTAATAACTGCCAGTACCTTACCCTGGGCAGGACAAAGCCAAAGCAGTTTCCTTTTTCACCGTTTTGTGGCATATCGGTAGACTAAGCTCTCCTCCAGTATGACCCATGACACGGGTGCTGACTCACTGCTGAAGTACTGTATCAATATGAAGCCTTTACTTACTCCATTATCAAGGCATTCTCGATGCATCTTTAGTGCATTAATATTTTTCATAGATTACATTTGGTGTTAATGATGAAGTCTGAATTTTAAATTTCTATTCAGGAAAAATAAAGTTGAAGACCACTGAAGGTCAGATTTCCATCTTCTTAACTTTGACTTTTCCTGTTGTCCTTCCCATAAAGGATGGGTTAAAAGTACCTGGTTGAAAGTATTCTATTTTTGAGCTTGAATTACTTTGAATCAATAACATTTTAGCTCTCCGCTTACAGTATAATTGGATCACCCAAAATGCAGGTGATGTTATGTTAGTGTCAAGTGTTGTTGTAAAGGAAAATGAAGCCAAAGAATTATGTTGAATATTGTCTAGTTTACTCTGTATGGCCATTATAAAACAGTGACTTTTGCTAACACATAAGGTTTCAGTACATTATTTTGAAACCTTAAAGAGACCATTTTATGCATATTGACTTTTCTAAGTGCTGGAAATGGTCTTCTGGTAGAGACTAAAATGCCCCTAAAAACAATTTCATAGTTATTAAGAATCTTTAAGACTTTTAAATGAGACATTTTTTACAATTGGCCTAACTACAGCGTTTTAGTCATAGCCTACGTCGATGGCTGGTCATTCTAGTCTGGAACATCGTCCACTTCCATACCTGGTGAACTCGTGCCACTCCGCTTCCGAGACTGAGAAGCTTTCTCGCTTCAGAGAGGATTCTGCTAGTATGCTGTCCTGCACAACACCAGTAGAGATGAGAAACAATAAAGCTGCTGTGGCAGCTGGCGTCACACTCTCAGAGGTGCGTTTGAGAGAGGAGGATAAAAGGGGGTATGAGGCGCAGCTGAAGCACTGTAACTACGGACGAATTTGATAAAAACTATGATTCCTACATTACATTATATTCAAAGAATTGTTTCAGATGGGGTTAAAAGAGCATAATATGGGCCCTTTCAGTTTTTGCATCTGTCAGTCGGTATCTGGGCTTTACAGGGACTCAGGCATGATTATACAATACTTAAAGAAAAAAAAAGTAAATTCATCTGATGACATTGTACTTGCAGGTGAATTTGACTCATTGTTTCATTGGAGAACCTGCTGCTTTTTGAATACAGGACAATTCAAGTCAGCATTGGCTTCACTTTTTTGGCCTTGTGACTTCAAACATTCATTATTTTTTATACAATTTCATCATCCTTATTGCAAAATGGAGTAAAAGGGCATCACAATCCTGCTGCAATGTAAAGAAACCCTCCTATAATTCCATTCTGTTATGTGTCTCTTCAATACTTAAGACAGTTCAGCCTCTGTCAGAAAATATGAAAAAGTGGGATTGTCTTTGATTTGCATGTCATTACTCACTTCTGCAGTAAGAATTTATATGATACATGTTTTATGGTGTTCCTGCCCTTCCTCTACCCGCTGTTTATTGCTACCTTGTGTTTTTACAGTACTCCCTGATGGACTTGCTGTCTAAAATGGTGGTGGGCCAGCCACACTTTGTGCGCTGCATCAAACCCAATGACGACAGGCAGGCGTTACGATTCTCCAAGGAAAGAGTGATGGTGCAACTGCGCTACACAGGGATTCTGGAGACGGTGAACATCCGCCGACAAGGCTACTCCCATCGCATCCTGTTTGAGGAGTTTGTCAACAGGTAATGATGCTGCAGCTCCTTGCAACACTCCCACATGCAGAGTGCTGACACAACCCCAGAGATGTTGCAGAACAAGTGAGCCATGCGCTACATCACACAAAAACACGGGTTCTTTAATTAGATAGAAGTTCAAGTTGAATAGAGCAAGAGGCTGACTAATTGGCAGTCATTAGTGATAGAGCAAGACTTAATCCTACAGCTCTTTTAACTGGGTGGATACTAGCGTCTGGAAAATATGGATAAAATTCAAACAGGGAGGAACTGTGATTATAAGGGGAGATGCATTTTAATAGGTCTTCTTTTACTATTCATAAAAAGTTTGTTCTTGCACTCTGTGACCTGAAAAAGCTCAAATATAGTCTCCTTGTCCCACTGGTACTATGTTAGAACACAATCAAAACAAGTTTCATCCTTAAAAGGACTTTACGTAAGGGGGCTGTTTTAGTTACTAAAAAATATGGGACAAGATTTGATTGCTCTTACTAAGATCTATGCATGTCCTTTAAGACATCCAACCCCGAATTTACACACAAGCACACATATACTGTATATAGGTGTATATATTTAAATGAATAAATAATAATATATATATATATATATATATATATATATATATATATTTTTTTTTTTTTTTTATTTATATATATATATATATATATATATATATATATATACATATATATATATATATGTGTGTGTGTGTGTGTGGGTGTGGATGTGCGTGTGCGTGTGGTGGGTGTGTGTTTAGATGAAGCTTTAAGAAAATGTCAGAAAAGTTATGTTTGATCAACATTCCTTTGAAAAATGCTCTGCCACCTCTAATGTTGAGACTTTCAGATGATATCAAATTTAATTAACTTGGACTTTTGGCCTGTGGGAAGCAACTTTAAGACAGCTGGTTAGTCTCACTACTTAAGGGAAGCTTTTAAAGTGTGTGATTAATTTTGGTTGACTAAAACTTTGAATGACCACATGATGTTTTCTTGCATGTCCTACTTTTGCTCCCAGTGTTAAAGAGTGATTACTAGAGGACTCTACACAACTGTTTTCCTGTAATCTCTGCAGCTCCTGTACGCGATGCATGACTGTGTGAACGGCAGAATGTGTTGCTTCATTTTTAACCTTGCTTTTAAATCTCTATTATCCTACCTGAGCCTTGTAGACGTCGTTCAGACGGACCCGAATGGCTAAACTGCACCTTTAGTGAAAACTGATTTAAATTTGAGCTTTCATATCAAAGGCTCGTCTGATGTTGCAGTGCTTTGTATTTACCATCAAAGAAATAACAGGTATCAACAGGAATTAGTATGAAAGGCTTTAGACTGGGGCGGCTAGGGGAGTTCAAAGAAGTTTTTCTTCTTGTTGTTGTTCTTCTTTTTGACCAACAGCAGAAACTGAGAGATGAACCAGTAGTTCTGGAGCCTTCATGTCCCTGAGCAAACACATAGAGCCACCCCGTCTCGTGCTGGTATTTTGTAAACTATAACAAGAGAATCAGTAGATGGATTCAGACAATGTGAGCAATAAACAACACTGGAGCTGATGTACACCGATAGGCCTGATGGGTATCTTCTGTGGCCACTGAAACATGAGCCAAAGATTCAGTAAAAAGAGCTACAACAATGACTCTGTTGTTGCTTCCTTTCCTGAGCAGCTCAGTTCATACTGTGACACAAATGATACTTCAAGAAGTTGTCTATGAAATAAGGTGTTAAAATATCTAGTATGTTTTTTGAACACTTTCAGTGAAGCAGAAGTGAATTTCAGTCCCATATTTTGTTTTTGATGTTTTTTTCCCCCAGTTGCTTTCATAAATGCATCAACTTTTTTCTCATTAAACTTGTTTTGCAACATCCCTTCTTATGTTTTATATGTGTATTTTCTTTAATATAAATTGAAATGTACAAAGAAAAATCTGTTATGTGAGCACAAAATCTCAATAACACAGTATCACCAGTCTGTAGAAATACTACAGTATGACTGCATTATACCAAACTAATAAATAACTCCTTTCACAGGTACTACTACCTTGCTTTTCGGGCTCATCAGATGCCTGAGACCAGCAAAGAGAATGCTGTTGCCATACTGGAGCGCGCCAAACTTGATGACTGGGTGCTGGGGCAGACAAAGGTAGCCTAGCTTGAGTGTGCTATGTTTTGTTATAACAAGAGAACATATATCAACTCTAACAAAAAGACGACATGAGGCAAAGTAAGGACCCAGTTTAGGAAGTTGTAACCAGGACCGAATGTCCTCTCAGGTTTTTCTGAGGTACTACCATGTGGAGCAGCTGAACCTGCTGCTGCGAGAGGTGATAGCTCGGGTGGTGGTGATACAAGCTTACACTAAAGGCTGGCTTGGTGCCCGACGGTACCGAAAAGAGAAAGAGAGAGAGAAACCACGGGGCCCTAATCATTCAGTCAGGTAAAGTTTTCCTGTTTAATTAACATCAAACAGGAATAATTCAAACATAAGTAAAAATGATATGCAAATGAAAGATGCACTCAGATGTTTCCTTTTATTGTACAACGATAAGATGCTGTAGGTGTGTGCGTTTTTTTCTTTTTTTTTTAATGAATCTGATTACTGGTTTCTTAGTGACCTGCAGCCTGTTGTGTGTTCGTGTGTGTTTATGTGTGTGAGTGTGTCTTCATAAAAGAGATAGTTTGATAACCACAGCTTGACCCGTGAGGGTTAAAAGCAATGCTTCAGAGCAAACAATAAGACTTCAGTGAGTTCAAAGGGATCCATCGCTCTGCCACCTGGTTTAGCTGTGTTTTGAAGTGGGATCTTGTGTAGTTTGTGCAGTCTATTTTGTTTCACAGAGGTGGGTCAGCAATCTCTTGCAAACACACACACATACACACACACACTTGCAAATTGTTTCTGTTTCTCTTTGTAGCCTGGAGGGGCTACACTGCGCGGCAGAATCTCAAGAAAATAAAAAAGGAGCGGGAAGAAGCTGCAATCCGCATACAGTCAGGTAAATTTTGTGTATTGTCCTCCGAAGTTCATCGTATAGTGAAGTTAAGACGTGTGGATTGTCTAATGTAGCTTTGTGTCCGGTGGAAATTTGCAGCATTTTCTTCTTTTTTCAGTTTCAAAAGGATGAAGAATAAAGGCCTGAAAACCTTACATCTTTGTGAAACACCTTTTTGATCTCAATGAGTGGCCTACGAAATAGTAATAATTAATTAATAATGCATACAGAAAAGCTTTTGAAAGTTTGGGTAGCATTTGGTCCCCATGTTTCAGAAGAACAGTGCATATTGAGATCCTTTTTTTCCTTTCATCTCTTTCCCAGTAAAGGCAAGAGAGGGGCTTATCCCTTCTGTTTCCTCACCACTTCCTCTCTCAAATTCCTGGCCTATTACACAGCTCTCACATACCAGAAACAAGATGCCTTTTTATACTGTCAACCTTTTCATCTGAAATGTAAATTAATTCTTACTCAGTGTGCCTTGACGAAGATCAAAGTGGGCACATTAACCTTCCCAGCCTCCACCCCCCCTCAATCCTTGGAGCCTCTCACTGGAGGACAAGAGAGGGTGCCAAAAGGGGCAGGAGAGAGGAGGGCTGGGGGAGGAGATTTGGCATTGTTTCCCCTGGCTCTCTTAAGGGCTGCCCTCATCTGGCACATGGAGCATCTCAGTCGCCTGCACACCTTGTGCAAATGTGCTCTATTAAACCCTTGTAAATAAAGCTGCAGAATGGGTAAACATGGTTTTGGTGAGAGGAAAGCCTCTCTGTCGACGATGTCTTTCTTTTCAGAGAAGCATGTTTGTGTGTGGCCGCCGGGGTTCACGGGGGGAGAACCTGAACCTGACATAAGTGGGGCCTCAGCCCCCCGGCGGAGCACTCCAGCACATTCACATTGTGTGTTCTCTGCAGCTTATAGCCTTTGAGGTGGGCTGCATTTGCATTTTGAAAATAAACAGATGCCTTTCAAATGTATGAGCCTGGTGGCTTCTCAGATCTCAGCAGGGCCTCTGGGACATGCTCACCATCGATCAGATTAGACCATGCAAAATACAACCATTGCTCAACAATGTACTTGAGCTTTCTTTTCCTGTGCATATAATTTTACCAGAAAAACACAAAGCGGCTTGACAGAGTAACTCAGCAGGCTCTGTTTACCATGCACCCGAGCTCAATATATCTCAATAATCAGACAGTGTTTTCCTACTCCTGCACTGCAGTCCTGTCCCCCAATCATTGCAGTGTTTTAATACGAAAAAGTGCATTTGATCAAATGTGTTAATTCCCTTAATAATACAAATGTAGTTAGGAAGGATGACAGGTGAGGAAATTTTTGGGGGCCATGTGAGAGCATGTTTCAATATTCACATCCTGTGCAGCTTACAGGGGCCATCGGGTGCGTCAGGACCATGGACCCCAAAGACACAGATGTCACCCTGAAGCTCAAAGAAAGACCACCAAGGAGGAGCATACAGGGTGAGTTTGGCATGCTTCCTCCTACAGGGTCTGTTGTCTCTGACGGCGTACTTTCCTGCAATCTTATTCTTCTTTGTTCTTTATTGTGCGGACAGTATTCATATAAATGGACTAAAAATAAGTCCACCATTGAGATGGATGTACAAGCAAGAAATCTCGTAAACTATACCTGTCATTCATTCATCTGTAACACATCTTGATGGGCTACTTTTACCCTTTAATGCTGTGTTGTTTCGCCCCGGAGGAGAAAGCTCCTCCTCGTGCACCGCCTCTTTCAGTTTTATAAATGTAATAAATAACTTTCCACCAAGATAGCACACTTGTCTGACCACAGAAGGGGTTGGGCGCTGCACTGGTTTCCAGATGTACGAACGGAGAGCTTTGTGTTTATTCAGCATATAGGCAGGCCAGTCATTAAGAAAGTATGTGCTAGTCAGGAGAGCAGCCACTGACTGAACAGCAGCACATGAGGCGTCGATGGCAGCTTTGAGCTCCGCGTTTTATCAGTTATTGCAAATACCCTTGAAATTTGTCTTGAGTGATTTTAGATGAAAAGAGTTTTACAGTAGCTCTCTAAATAAACAAATAAATAAGTAAGCATGGAAATTACTGTGTGGAGCCGCACAGCACATCAGTGAACCTCCTACACGAGTTCGCATGAGCAAAAAGTCTTGTTTAAATCTTTGGTGAATTTTTTTTGGTCAACATTCCTCTTCAGACTTCAGCTCCAAAATACTAGATTTACACATCTGAAAATGTTATGCTTGTTGTATACTCAGACTGAGCTGAGCCTCATTGGGGATTTTTCTCTCCATGTTTACAATCATATTCCTTGGTGAGAAAACTTCAAACCTCCACTTAACAATTCTGTTTAATCAGTGTTGGAATCTCTCCATATATATTTATTTTGACATGATCTGGCCCATTTTCCTCCTGTAAGATCTATATTCTCACCTACATGCTGTTCTTTTCCCTTTTGATACCCCTCCCCTCTGCCACGCATGAATTCGGTGTTTGCATCCAAACAGCAGAGCCTCCAGTTGCATCACTGTTTCCAAACTGGATGAGGTTTTATTTCTCTAGACTCAGAGCATGACTGCGACTGGCATGCAGCTTTGTCTGTGCAGATGTTGTTTCTTTGGTGTTTGTTTTTTTTTTTAAATAATGCAACAGAAGTGATCATGCACAGAAACATATCACCATCTTGTGCTCTGCAAATTGCATAATCATGAACAAGAGTTATTTCTGCTATAGACTAAAAGGCAAATCTTCATGTATCAGACAAATAGATGATATGTGTGTGTGTTTTATTTGATTCTTTTTATGATGACTGTGTTTGTTATAATCAAAATACTTCTTATTTCCACAGGTACAACCCAAAGAGCAAAGAGGCAAATGCGGATGACATGCATGAGGGAAATGTAAGTTTCAGAATATCAATGAGCATTTCCGTATGCCTTACTTTAGCTGTGTGTGTAAAATGCTGCTCATCTACAAAGCAGCTTTAACCCAGATTATTCTTTGGGAATTTTTCGAGTCCTTGAGACAAAAGAGTTCTCTTGCTCCAACCTCCATCTCAGCAGAGAAGACAGGGTGGTACAGGAACGAGAGAATCAAAAGGCTGGAAATTCACGGCTGAGAATAAATGCTCGCTCTTCCCTGAGGTGATTTGTCTTTGCGCTCCTCTTTCTACAGATGTTAGACCCCTTTTTTAGTAAAGACCTGAGGTTCTTTGGTAGCACTTTGATATCCTGCTCGGATTCAATATGTGAAATAGAAGAGCCACTCCGTGACTTGGAGCACATCACAGTCTTTGAAGTCTGATCCAATTTTTGCTGCTCACCATTTGATGTTGAAAGGATGAAATGAGGAAAATGTACAGTTTTTGCCAGTAACTCTGCTGAGCATATGTAAGATTAAAAAGCAAAATCCTTTGGAGGATGTACTTAGAAATGTTAAGCAGATTAATACTTTCCTATAGCTCTTTTATTCAAAGATAAAATTAAATATGAGAGGAAGTCTGTATGTGCTGTTTTTTACCCTCACAATTAAGTCAGTGTGGTGCTGTTTGCTAGGAGGTAGGGCCACTAAAGGGGGATATGCAATTGCATTAGCATTTGATTAACATTGCAAAGCACATTAATGGGTTTGAGTTATATGAGTGCCAAATTGTAAATATAAATGAATGCAGCATCTACATGGCTAAATTGAAAAAAAAAAAAAAAAAAACATATTACAAGGCTTGCTTCAACTTGTCTATTCATCCAGTGCTTTCATTGAGATCACTCTGCTGGGTGTGTTTACGCCTCCTCCTTTCAAGGTTGGCCCTGACAGCCAAGACAGACAAGTGAAAGACATCAAGAGAGACAAAGGCAGAGCAGAAGACAGTGTAACGAAGTCTTGCAGGGAGACAGCCAGACTGCAAGACATGCAGTGTAAACAAGGTAAGCCCAAGCACAGAGCTGGCGGGTGCAGGTAATTACACAAAGAGACAGCAGAAATCCTGCTTTAATGGATAAAGTGCCATTTTTAATACGGGACCCCTTTCAACCTTTTCATCCCAGCCAATCCTCTGCTGCCATTCTTTGTTGACAGCAAAAGAGAGCAGCATTATGGGTGATCATTTCTGTGGTATTTTAATAACCCAGGTCAGCTCATCGTGAACGTCTCATGGCAAGTAGGGGGGCTTTTAAAGTGGCATGAGCACTTCAAAGCTCTCATTCTCCCACATGGCGGGCCCTTCACTAAGGATCTCATCAGCGACTCTAATAGACCTGCGCACCAACGGTGACAAGAAAATACACAAACCCTGATTTGTTGAACATATGTTTGGTTTGCTTTTTGCCCCAGGCGATGAATTACATTAATTCCTGCTGCCTGGAAGGCTGAGTGGGTGGCTTTGCAGGGGGCCTCCGATTACGTCCGTCACCCAGCCCACCGCTAGGGCAGCCGCTGTAATGGGAGCCCGGCCCTTCATTAATGTTATTAGAGGGGTATGAGGTAAGAGGCCGAGGTGGAATAGCGTTTAGCGGTGCGGCTGAGAGATTACGGGGATTAGACATGATAATGTAACACAGACAGGGCTCTCCAGCGGGCCCGGGATTAGTGTCAGCACGCCACAGCAGGTCTGGGTTAGATAGCGGCTAATTCGGTAATGCTGCATACAGGTGACCCTCGCTCCCAGGCATCATGGCTGCTGAGGGGAGGCGGTGTTTGATGAATTTATAATGTCAGCATGATTATGGAAGGAAACATTGCATTCTGCTTAAATATGCATTTTGCTTTGTATCAGAGAACCTTTCATTCAATAGACACAAATTTTTATTTTACCAGCAAACTGAATTCTCATGAGGATATCTTAGTTTATATGCAAGTTGTTCTGAATTTATAGTTATTCTATTTCATTCTATGTTGAAACATAGAATGACTTAATAATTTTCACAGTGATATAATACAATAATGACAGAAAATAATCATTTTTGGGCCATTGAATTTGATGGAGTGTCCTTCTTCATTTTGTAGATGTATCAGATTTAATGTAGTGCAAACAATCCCAGTTGGTTTTGGCTTGTTTAAATTTTTTCCACCTCACCTTTACAGGTTTAAATAACCTCACTGTGTGCATGAACAATGAGTTGCTTTCTTTCACCGCTTACTTAGTTTAAATTATTTTAAAGACGTGGAGAGGAAATGGCCACTCTTGACAAAACTAAAGGATTGAAAAAGTCAGAAAAAAACCATAATTAATGTTTTTATTTTTGCATCAATAATTCTCTGATTATGAACAATAAATGTCTCAATCTTTAAGAAATTTCTAAAACTAATTTAAAATGTAAGTCTGCCATCAAAAGAAATGATCATTTTCTAGACATGTACTGTTTTGTAAGTAAACAAAAAAGACAAACAAATAAATAAAGCAACTTGAAAGTTTCAGGATGAAACACGGCTGGGACTGATGTTAGAAAGGCTGAGTGGTAAAGGAAATTTTTGTGGTGATTCTTGTGACATCATCAGATTTCTTTTGGGGTCCCAAGTTCTTAATTCTTATTTTGTTAACTTTTCTCTCATCATCATCATTTATTGCATTCTGTTATTAGGTAATCTGATAGGTCTCCTCATTGTAAATCATCTTTCAGCACTAGAAAAACATTTCAGTCTGTTCAACCATATTTAAATTTCCTGACAAAAAATTTGGCTTCACTAACTCTAACATTTTGTGTGGAGAGTGCACAGATTTTCAGGTCTTCATCATCGCCTCTTTTCCAGGCTCGTTTATGTTGCAAGGTCTGCTTGTGGCGTCTTCAGGAAACCCCATTTGAATATGTTGAGGGAGGCCACGGTGGCTCAGGCACCCAGGGCACACTTTGATCCCTGCAGATCTGAGGCTCTTTTTTTCATCCCGAGGTTGAGCAAGTCATGGAAGCCTTGCCCTGCCAGATGTTTGGAGACCAGGCTCCTTCCTGTGTCTCATCCTGCTGTCGCCTCTGGTGATCGCATCGGTTCACTTGGGCTTGAGCTCGACCTGGACTGTTTCAGGACACCACTGGAGAAAAACAGAAAATTAGCCATGGAAATCGAATTACTCCACCCCTCCAGACACATGCACACACACACACTCTGCACACGGCTTCCATAATGCTAAAACACCAGGGACCTGACGGACGTGGGGTCTTTTCTACAAGATTTATCAAAGCCAGGATAGATCTGTTTCTCTGTAAATCTGACACCAGGCTAATCGATTGTTTTTACTCTAAGGGCAAATACCCATAGTGCTGTGTTTTATGGTAAAAAAAAAAGCACTTTGTACTCCAGACATGCTCAGCTGTCACCAACCTTTGATTTCCCATGTTTTGTCAGTAAAAGTTGCACAAACACTGTGTAGTCATGAAAGCTGCACATGCAGGATGTCACCTCCCGTCACCTGTCTCCCAAGCCTGAATATTAATACATGTTGGAAAATGAGAGGCGTGTGCAGAGAGAAAGCCTTTGCTAGCAAGTAGCTGATATGATCAGAGCGCTGCTTATGCTCCTCAGCGTAGTAAACAGGATGGTGCCGAGGATCAGTCAGAGCTGACTTTATGGTTTATGAAAGCTGAGCTACTTATGTTAACAGGCTTTCTGAAGATTATAGTTGTGGTAAACATACATGTCAAGAGAGAGACAGTGATAAAGTGGAGCCACAACAGAGAACCCAATTACCTCTGTGCTTTAGAAGGTAGTTAACCTGGTTCTTTGACACAATGAAACAAGACGAAGAAACAGGAAGATAGTAGAGGTGTTGTTGACTTAATGGTTGTAGTTATGTCCCCTCAGTGCATAACATGGTACAGTCAATAAGAATTGATTTTGTAGTTGCTCCAAGCTGTTTCTTGGCTTTATAGCCGCAGCTCGGAGAGCTTGTTGAAGATGGAGACCCACACTGAGGTCATCCCACATTTGCGAGTACATCTCACTTTCCCTTCCTCTCACTCCCGCCTTCAGCCTTTAAACATCTCCCCACATGTCCTCCCACAAGGTTTGCATGCACCAGGTGCTGCTCCACAACCCTCCACCACCACCAGCTCAACCAAAGCAGCCGCATCACTGTATCAACACGCATCTGCCAGACAAATGATCCACCCTCTCCATGTTCTCTAGACAAATACTCTCCCACCCTCTTGCTGTCTCTCAGGCTTTTGATTTATCTGTCTGTCTCCACATTTTGCCGCTTCTCAACCGGATGCCTTCAGTTTTAGGCAAATTACAGGCTCGACATAGTGGCAGCAGAGATTTGGAGGGGATAGGAAAGACTCAACTTAACGGAAGGAGTTGCCTCTGTCTGACGCTACCTACGTAATCCTCTTAATGTCAGTGGGAGTAGTTAACAGGATGTACTTCCAAACTACTCATCATCACTATTTCAACAAAATAATCTCCCTAGACATAAAATCAAGGTGGAAAATGATACTCAAAGTTCTCTGTAATTTTGCTCATGTGAATTGAGTCACTTAATGTACTTTTGACAAAGTTTTTTCCAAACACAAAACCTCATTAGTTTGTTATTGTTGCTGATAAAGGGTTAATATTTCATTTACTAAAATAACTAAGGACTCCAGGAGAGAAAAGGCTGAGAAGCTTTCATTTGCATCTGTCTAGTTGCTTTTCTTTCTTTTTTCTTGTCTCCCTCCAGATGACTCACTCTTTACTTGTCCTGCTGTGTCACAGTTAAAAATTACATCTGTTAAAGATTCTGACAAATGATTGACTTCAACAGAGTTCAGAGATTTCTCACCCTCACAAACACTTCTTCTGGAGTCAAAGTTCCAAAATGGCTGTCAGGGGAAATGATTGATTTCAGTGTGAAAAATTGCTTGTAAGTAACAACATCCTCTGCTTGCATTAGTGAAAACAGATGCAGGAACTGCCCTCTTTCAGCATTATCTGTGAGATTTGATCAGTTTGTCCTCTAATTTAAAACACACGAGTTGCCATGTAAGAATTATGTCCACAATGACAAAACCTTCCGTGAAAAGTTCTGGAAATCCTCTTTGGCTTCAGATATCTGTTTGTACTAATGTATGTATTTGTACATGCACATGTTTGCATGCATCTGGGTCTATGTGTGCGTACATGTGTGTGAGAAAGAGGCTGTTGTGAGGTAAAGAGAGGGGTCTGGGTTGCACATGCTTCATTTAGACATCAAAGGCTCCTGCTGATGATTTTTCCTTATAATCCATGCCTTTTGGTGCCTCTACTCCCTCCATCTGAATAAACAAAGCCCGAGTGGTTCTCTGTGGTCTGGGAGTAGTCAGGTGATTGCAGCACGTGATTTTTGGAAGTAAATCAATACATCTCTAATTTATTCTACGAAAAATCCCTTTTAGCTGCTCTTTTATGTTTCTGAGGAGCATTCTGGTTTTCAAGAGATTTCAAAGTGGTATTTAGAGATGTAACACGACTCATCTGCTACTCTTTGAAAATGAAAGAGGCACCTATCATAAAAATAATCTTAGCCCTTTTTTATCTCGTGAAGCAAACATGTACAATATGTAAGTCTCTCACTGTGAAGAGCAAACTCTGCTTGGCTTTCTTTTGATAGGGAGGAATCAATATTGCATGAAATGCGCTGCCTCTGTATTCCCACTTGACTATTATGCCTCCCCACCCCAAACAGCAAACGTTACCCACGATCATTTAGCAAACCCCTGATGTGAGCCACTGTCTGACCCCTTCCCCACTCTGCCTGCCAATGTCCAAGCTTCGCTCCCATGCCAGAGGCCAGTTTGGCAGCCTCCCTGCCTGTAATATATCTGCAGGAGCAGCATTCCTTTGGGGCTAGCCTGGATCAAATGACAGCGATTTCCCAAATAGAGGCACAGAAATGGGAGGCCTGACCCATCCTCTGATCTGCTGTATGCTCTAATCGCTTCAGGTCAGAATGGATGAATTTAGAGGCTGAACCTCTGAACAGATCTGCAGGGAGAGATCCAACAGCTGAGAGATTTCTAGAAAATGTGTGTGTTTTTCCTCAAATATTTTGCAGTTGTGATCTGAAATGCAATTATTTAATTATTCTATAAATATTTTCCATAAACTCTGTGTGTAATCTTAGTTACAAATCTTGTGAGGGCGATCACAGAAACATAAAATAACATTGCTTAAAAGGTAGAGAAACATCAAGCCCACTCCTTATAAGAGTAGCTGACATATTTCTGCCATTGAACTTCCCACAGTACAACTGGATGCAAGATATATTTGTTTAGCAGAAATTGCACCAGTACAGACAAGCCACAGTTCTGCTTGTTGTAGAATTGCCCAAACCTAAATATTGTAATAAACAAAAAAAAAAGGTCATTGAAACAAATACATTTTGGAAAAAATAAAAAAAAAATCACAAAGTTTTCTATGGTCTCATGGGATGGGTTTTCAAATGTTTAGATATAGATGTATTTCGCAAAAGTATAATGGAAACACTTTTTTGCATTTATACACCATCGAACATGACATAGGCTGGCAAAAACATCCGTATCCTTCATAATTATGATACTTTTGGTCATTTACAAGATTTAACTTTGGAATCGGCGCAATCTGCAAAGTTTTACCAAAATCGTATATAGGTCTATATTAAAAATCCCAAAATGGCCTTATTTCAGAGAGAAGAGTTCATTTTGCACAACAATAAGCAGACATTGTGCAAGTTTTTGATGCATTAGTAATGACTGGCCACGAGTTGATTATGTCGTTTCCATACATGCGTGGATGTAGCCACACATCCACGCATGGCTACGACTTAGTCATGCCGTTTCCATGAGTGAATTATCTGTGGCCATGATTTAAGAATGTATGGCCAATGGTCTAATGGTCATGCTGTTTTGCGACACTATGAGAAAGCTCTGTACTCACAGACTTTGCCTCTGAATTATCATCTGCTACTTTTGTATGATTATGAGGACAGCCATAACAGTAGCTTCAAAACGCAAAATCTTTTGTATATCCATCCTCCTCAAAGTGGAATCTCAGGGGACGAGATTTTACAAGAATTATGGCTTATGCATTAAACACCATTCAATGGAAACACCTGCATATTGCAGTTGTACTTCGTCAAAATTTAGAAATATTGCTTTTATTTTGAGAAAACTGGAATGGAAACACAGCTATAGTTCATTTAGCATGTCTTGGGTCTTCCCTGGGGTCTCCTCCCAGTGGGATGTGCCCCTAATATCTCACCAAGGAGGCATCTTAACCAGATGCCCAAGCCACCTCATCTGGCTCCTCTCATTGCTGTGGAGCAGCGGACCTACTCTGAAGTCTCCTGGAGGATTAAAGCAGAACTCAGTATCTTTTTCACCTTAATAAATGCTTTTCAGAATCCCTGTGGGGGTTAAACAAAGTGTTTACGGAGCGATTCGATGTTTTCTTCCCTCCTGCCAGTGTCTTTGGCTGTAAGCGGCACTTGCAAGTCTGCCTGAGCAGACCTGACACAGATCTTGCGACAATAGAAACCGCTGTACAGCACTCAGGTCCCCCCCCGTCCCCCCCTATTCTTTGCGCCAGAACCCACCACCCGGCTCCTGGCTCTCAAAACCAACTCTTTGCTGGACCAGAGTGAAGATCCGGTTCACGTAGCTTGCGCTGCCTGGGCGCCGGGTAGAGTAGCACTGAGCCTCATGGTCGAATAGGCTCAATAATCACTTGACATCTCCACAAAAAGTAAATAAAAGTTTGTATTCTTACCCGCTACCCACCAACACCAGAGAAAAAAATATGTTACCATAGATAAGGGTAGGAACATAGATTGACTGCTAAATCAAGAGCTTTGGCTTTTGGCTCAGCTCTTTCTTCACCATGACAGACCACCACAGAGTCCACATCACTGCCTGATGCTGCACAGATCTGCCTGTCAGTCTGCCACTCCATCCTTCCCTCACACGACCCTGAGATACTTGAACTCCTCCACTTAGGGCAGGACCTTGTTCCAAACCTGGAGAGGACGCTACCTTTTTCCAGATAAGACCCATTGGCTCCGATGTGGAGGTGCTGATTCCTATCCCAGCTGCTTTACGCTTGGCTGTGAATCACTCCAGTGACAGTAAGATTACCGTCCGATGAACCATCAGAACCAGGTCATCTCCATTAAGCGGAGACCCATTCCTGAGGCTGCCAAACTGGATCTCCTTACTATCTTAGCTCCCCTAGAAATTCTGTCCATGAAAGTTATGAACAGAATCTGTGACAAAGGGCAGCCTTGGCAGAGTTTAACCCACTTCATTGCCGTAAATGTGAACCAAGCTCCACCACCAGTTGTCCAGGGACCAGATGGCCTTACAAGTGGTCTGGCACTTCACACTCCCAAAATACCCCCATAGGAATCCCTGAGGGACCCAACCAAACTCCTTCTCCAAGCCAACAAAACACATGTAGACTGGGTGGGCAAACTCCCATGGTTTCTATAGCCAAATAACCAAAGGATCATTGAGGCAACTGCAATTAATAATGACCTGAACATGAATGTCTGAACCTCTGATAGTCCGAGTCAACCTCATATGCGGCAAGTCCAAGTCCGGCTGATTTCCACCTTGGTAAAAAAAAATTGACCACACCACTCCCAGCGCGGGAGGCGGGCTTTGTGATATTTCATTTTCAGTGACTCATTCTCTAACTGCAACAGATAACACTGGACATTATTATTCAGTTTAATTTTTGGTGTATGGACTGTTACATTAATCTGGAACTACGCAATATGGAACCCATTAGGTTGGTTACGGGACACTGTTGGGGCTCAAGCTACGTGAAACTGCTTGGCCCATACACAGAGCAGTGGAGGTTAGAGAGGTTTGCATTTAATTTAATACAGGTCATACCCATGAATACAAATGTTTCACTTTACCTTTTTTATGATGCCTGAGGAGGTAGGCTATAGCGAAGCTTCTTCCGATTCCAGGGTGTTTTTAAAAGTGTTTTGCGTGGTCTCTATTAAAATGTTTCTGTAGAGGCTGTTGCCAAAAGCGGCATAAGTCCACTGGAGCTTTTGCTAGACTGCATGTCATGTTGTCTTGCAGACTACAAACTGACAACCAAACACGGAGTGGGTTATTTTGTGCTTTGTGGGTTACTTCCATGTCTCTCTGATTGGTTCTCTCTGGTTCAATCTGCCAGTCACAGCATATTTCCTGTGCATACAACAGTTTGCCAAATGGTTGCTTTTGTGGTATGATTGTTCACTGTGCAACAGTGAGGAAACATAATAAAGACTTGGTTAGTTGTGGATAAAGTCCCTAGCAGCGCTCTCCAAAACTACTTGCCATTGTGTTTACCTCTGACTTTGCTCACGCTTTTCTACGCGTGGGCACCTCTAGTGTTCTAGTCAATATTGCACCATGCGCACACAACGCGTTACCTCGCGTCAGCAACAGCAAGTATAAACCAGCCCTAAATTCTCACAAGTGTGAAAATTCAAGTGATAAAAATTTCCAATTTTGTTGAGTCTAAAGTAGAAGGACTTGGACATTGTCATTATAGGGAATGCAGGAGTAATTTTCTTTTTAACAAGAAAATCCTACAGGATTTTGATCCTATAGGATTTTCATTGAATCCTATAGACTAATCCGGCCAAACACAACTAGACCGTCCGCCATTGCTGGGGGAACCTTTCTGTACATGTGTAATTAGAACAGATGAGAATCAGACTTTTTCGTTAACAATATGGAGGAAATCTGGAAAGACTGTCCCGTTCCTGGTTGTTGGAACAGCAGTGGAAAACTTTAATTGTGGTAATAAGTGAATAAGAAGATCACAGACATTATTTTCATGAAAATGATCACCTTCTGTATCCAGGAATTTTTTGAGGGATTCTTTATCATTGTGAGAGGCCAAATTTTGGAAATTTTGCATATAGCGCCATACTGTACCAACCTGTCCTCCAAAGTCATAAGTACTATAGGGTCGTTTTTGCACACCTGAAATTACGCTCTCTGAAAAATCTACTCAGCTTCTGAGCATGGCTGGGTCATTGAACGTCTCATGTGGTGTGCACATTTAAACACAGGATTCCGGACTGAGTTCCACCATTTTATTTTCTCAACAGCTTGGTGGATGATTTTGTCTGAAATAAGACAAGACAGATTACTACAGATTATATCACGTTCAAACATCAAATACTGTAGATCTAATAGAACAAAGTGAATACACTGCAACCTACATTATCAATGCATCCACTCAGCTGGGCCAAACATCTCCATGGCAAACAAACACCAGCTGGACATATGAACATACACCGTGAGCATCATAAACAAACATATTTAAAGGGAGATTAAATCAACAGTTCATATCAAAACTCACAGGTTTCCTTTGCTTCAGTGACAACTCACAGGTTCCTTTGTTACAATGGTTTGGAGGGAAAAAGGGACTGAGCAGGCTGGCAGGGTTGGTTATGTAACTTCCTGGGCGTGTCAATCAGGCAACAGGTGATAGTGATTGTTGTAAAGTCAAATGAGATGGTGAAAGAACTATAGTTTTAACAGCCGCCCCTTCAAATGATTACATTTGAATACAATTGCTCACAAATAGTTCTTGAAATCAGTCAAATCTAGACAGGACAACTAGTTTGGCCACAGGTCTCACAAGTGTTTTGTCTTTGTAAGTGATCTCCGCAGTGCGGATTCTTCCATCATGGCTCGGTATAACACGTGATACCTTCGCTACAGGCCACAATCCCCTGGGTAGTTGGGGGTCCATGAAAAGTACAGTTGCTCCCTTCGTTAGCTGTTGACTATCCCTCTGCCATTTGTTTCGTACTTGCAGGTTAGGTAGGTAGTTCCTGATAAAAGAGGACCAGAACTGATCTGCCAATACTTGACTGTGTCTCCACCTCTTCCGTCCCATCAGGCTGGTATCTGCATAAACTGCTTGAGGTAAAGAGGCATCTCGCCGCCCCATCAGGAGGAGATTCGGGGTAACAGGGTCGGGATCTGCTATGTCAGAAGATGCATATCCAATCGGCTTGGAGTTCAGAATACCTTCTATTTCCATCAGTACAGTGTGCAAGACTTCTTCTGAAACTGTCTGACTCCCTACTGCCACCTTGAGGGCTGCCTTTACAGATCGTATTTCCCTCTCCCACATTCCTCCAAAATGGGGAGCACTTGGGGGATTAAAGTGGAACTCAATTTGATAGTCCTTTAGCTGTTCTTTCAGCTGTGGGTTCATTTCGGCAAAAGCTCCTCTTAGTTCTTTGTCTCCTCCTTTAAAGTTTGTACCACAGTCAGAAAGGAGTTCATGTGGTCGTCCTCTACGAGCAATAAAACGCCTGAGAGACAAGAGAAAACTGTCCGAGTCAAGACTGTGCAGGAGTTCAATATGGATACATCTAGTGGTCATACATTTGAACAGTATACCCCATCGTTTCTCTGTACGTCGACCTAACTTGATTGTTAGGGGTCCAAAGCAGTCCACACCTGTGGACCAGAAAGGTGGTTTCCATAATCTCAACCTAGAAGGTGGTAGGTCTGCCATTTTGGGAAAGGTAGGTTTGGCTCGCCATTTTCTGCAATCAATACATGACCATTGATGTTTTTTGACAGCTTGTCTACCCCGAAGAATCCAGTATGCACGACGAATTTCAGCAAATACTCGGCCTGACCCTGGATGCAACAGTCGCTGATCATAATCCTTAATCAGCAATTGCGTCACATGATGTTTTGGATCCAGCACAATGGGGCAAACTGTGTCAGATTCAAGGTTTTTAGTTTGTCTTAGTCTCCCTCCTACTCTTATCACCTCTAATGCATCATCAAATTCAGGAGAAAGTGGTAGAAGACGACTATGCTGAGGAACTTCCTTTCCATTTCTCAAAGCATGGAATTCCTCTGGAAAACTCTCAGACTGAGTATGAGATATTAGTTGAGTTTCTGCTTCTCCCTTTGTGGTGTTTAAGTTTGAGGTCTTCATTTTTTCATACATAGCATCTACCAGATCTGGCCAAGAGTCATAATGATTTGGGTCTGGATGATCATGGGACTTCATAGATTGTGTTATACCACAAAAAGGTTTCCTCATTTCTGAGGGGATCTCTTGTGGAGAGGTGGGGAAAACTGGCCACTGACTAGGGTCCGAGTAAAGGAATGTAGGACCTCTGTGCCATCGATGAGTTGTATTGAGATCTTTCAGTGGTTTGCCTCGAGTGATATCATCGGCAGGGTTCTGTTTCGACTCAACATATCTCCAATCACTGGCTGATGTCAACTCAAGTATCTCCACGATTCTATTAGCTACAAAGGCCTTAAACCTGCATGAATCAGAGTGAAGCCAGGTTAGTACAACAGTGGAGTCAGACCACAGATAAACTTTATCAATGGAAACTGACAGTTCAGTGATGATCAGTCTACTAAGCTGTGCTCCAGTCAGAGCTGCTGAGAGCTCCAAACGAGGGATAGTTAGTTGCTTTAGAGGAGCTACGCGAGATCTGGCCATCACAAAGGACACATCAATGTTTCCGTTGTGGCTTGTCGTTTTCATGTATGCCACCGAACCATACGCCCTTTCAGAGGCATCACAGAAAACATGTAGCTCTCTAGACTTCACATCATGAGATACATGAGGATTATTACCATTGTACCATCTGGGAAAGCGAAGGTGATCTAGGTATGGTAGCTCACCTTCCCATTTGTTCCATGCTTGGTACAGATCACCAGAATTTATGGTCTGGTCCCATTGTTTATTTGTGATCCAGAGTTGCTGCAGCAAAACTTTAGCCCGTGTAGTGAATGGGATGATGTAACCTAAAGGGTCATATTGGGGAAGCCAACACCTTGTACACATTTCTCATAGTCAGGGTCTGGTAGACAATGGGTTTGTGTTTATAACCCAATGTGTCAGAAACACAATGCCAACTTAGTCCCAGGGCTCCCTCAATAGGGTCTGTTCTGTTCTGATTCAGCCATAATTCAGCACTGTCAGATCTGGCATCTTGAGGTAGATGATCAACAACAGATGGTACGTTACTAGCCCATTGTCTTATTTCAAATCCACCAGAAGATAGCACATCCTTTGTCCTGAGGAGAAGGAGTTTTGCTTCATCTGGGCTGGGCAGTGACGTAAGACAGTTATCAACATAAAAAGAATTCAGAACAGTATCCACTACATCCTCATTCCCATCACTGTGGTCTTTCACGTGTTTCTGAAGGGCATAAATCGCACAACAAGGGCTACAAGTTGTGCCAAATGGGAGCACTTGCCATTCAAAAACAGGTGGAGCCACCTTTCGCTGCATGTCTCCTAAGATCTAAGAAGGGTTTGTCTTCTGGCAAGAGTCTTACTTGGTGAAACATTCCTTTTATGTCTCCACCATGGCCACTTTATGCTGGCAAACGAAGCAGGACACCAATCAATGTAGGCCCAAGAGGGGGCCGAAGAAGCTACATTTAACACTAGACCTTGGTAAGAAAAGGAGCAATAAACACTACTCTGGGCTCCCATTTCTCCACAAGGTGATGAGGTATAACCACGATTCATCAGACTCAGAAACTAACTCTGGACTATTAGCTATAACCAGCCTGCAAGTTATCAATCTCGGATTTAAACTGCTGCCAATTCAGGTTTTCTCCAACCTGCGCTCAGATTACGGAGAAGGGGCAACAGAATCTACTGTGCTTCAATTTAGTGAATCCTTTCTCCTCAACAGTGGGTGCCATAACTTGGTTCCATCTACTTTACTCGTATGGTTTTTTCTTGAAGAGGTCCATAGCCTCCTTATCCTTTTTGACCTATAATCAGCTTCCATTTCTACGGGAGTGTATCCACCTGCCATATTGTTCGACAGCCACTTCAACCAAGGTCTTTAGGTGAATAAGCACTAAAAATCACTACTCACCAACTTCCTTCATGCCCATCCCATCTTGTCTTTACTGCACGGGTTCCCTTTGGACCATAACGCACTCATTGGAAAAGAAGATTTCTGATCCAATAAAATTGGGTTGAACTTTGGTAAGGACTCTGATACATAGGTATAATAACGTTGCCAATCTACGGTAACCTTTCAACAAACATATCTTTCAGAGGGAATGCAGCATCAACTAAACCTTTTCTCAGGGGTTAAACACAAAATCTTAGGTTCACAGCTCTACCTTCTAGAATCTCTTTTGTTGTCTCACTGTGCAAGCTAAGTTCTCGGCTCTCCCTTCAAACCAAGAACTTAGCTGCTCCTGAGCAACATGACGTCAAGCCATCATCTAAGATGGCATAGGTATCAATTCGATCATTATTGCAATCTACTTAACTACTTTAGCAATACTTTGGTGATCGACTTTTGGGTTCACATACAATACTCTGGATGCTCTTGCTTTGCACTCATAATATTCCTAATGCACCATACATTTAGGACAAGCTTTTTCAAAGTACAATCTACAGCTTTTGGGTTCTACCACACTTCCAACATCTTTTTGCTCCTTTAACCATTTTTACTTCATCTATGCTCAACCAGGTTTTCACAATTTTAAGATAATGTGTGTCAGACTGGCAGAACACATGGAACTCATTTCGGTTGAGACTCCTTTCCTGGAGTGGGATGCTTATTGAAGCCTTTCTATCAGCCCCATAAGAAGGTAGCTATGGCAGTTTATATCTTTGGCCGACTTCCTTCTTTGGCACTTGAGCAGTACCAACATGCAGGTTACTTGCTTGGGCTACAACAGCTTGACATTCGGCTTCTCCTTCACCATGCAGCAAAACGACAAGTATAATGGGCAGCAGGAGTAGCTACTCGGGCATATCTGACAAAGTTGGACACTAGCTCTGCAGGAGCTTACTTAACAAGCGATGAACATGTGAAGCACAGGTCAGCTCTGTGGCACCCTCTCCTGTCCGAGAGACTGCAACATACCAACCAGAGACCTCACTCTAACAGCAAAGTTCTGAAAACCTTCACCATCTCCCCTAACAACTTTAGGGAGATTCAAAATGGTTTTATCTCTTTAAGACTAATTATGGGTTGACCAAACTTCTCTCCAGGGCTGCCAAGCTAGTAAAGGGCAACAATGAGCAAGGAAGAGCAATGTGGCGGCAGCGGGAGACGTAAATGGTCCAGCAGAATGTGATATTTTACATTTCTGACTCATCTGCCGAGAAGGTTGTAAGACCATTTTCAACATACAAATTCAAACATATACTAAAAAAAGAAGTCCTCAACACTATAATATCTCATCCCACCACTCTCCACTAGGTATGTGAGACTGTGGGTATGGAACCACATTACTGGGGGGTAACACTGGCTAAACCCAAACCTTGACCAAATGGAAAGGGTATTTGATATGAAGGAGCATACATCCCTTGCAGTGGAGTGGTGACTTGATAGCCATAGTTGCTTGAACATAATGTCCTTATGGAAGAAATCATGGCCTTGACCAGATGGTAAAAATCTGTGGTCCTTGAGTACAGGACAGACAAAGGAGGCTACTCAATGACCTTGAGGGAAGGAGGGCAGAGGAAAACCAAACTACAGGGAAAGGCCTAAAAAAAAAAAGGAAACAAAACGGACTAAACTGCTCATACTAATCTTCTGCTGACCTGGATATATATCAGGACACGCTCTTATTTTGCATGGACAGAGGCACAAGACATAAGGAAAAATTCTACAGACAAACCCAACAAAGGTACAGCAATAAAATGGGCTCAAAAATCCACAAGAACATATTATGAGGGCTGTTGATACATCAAAGCAAGGTTCAACCTAGATCCACTAACATTTCACTCTCTAATCACCTCCAAACTCTGCTCTACTTTCAACTCTACCAATAACTCTCTACCATTCCTTAAATCCGCCACCTCACTCCTCAAAAGCACCTAACTTCTCAGCAGGTCTGCAGACTTAATGGTTGCTGGGGATTACCATACATCAGTTCTTAGTCTTGTAGGTACCTTGGAGGCATCCTCTCTCGGTGTGGTCTTCCTCTGTGCTGGTCATCTTGCAGAGACGATTGTGAATCCATTCTCCACCATGGACGTTCTTCCGGCTCGAAGGACCATGAAAAATCTACTCAGCTCTAGCATGGCTGGTCATTGAACGCTCATGTGGTGTGCACATTTAAACCGGATCCGGACTAGTTCCACTATTTTATTTTCTCAACAGCGGGATGATTTTTCTAAATAAGACAAGACAGAACTACAGATTATATCACGTCAAACATCAAAACTAACTAATAAACAAAGGAATACACTCAACCACATATCAATCATCCACTCACGCCAAACATCTCCTGCAAACAAACACCCACAATAACAACACCAGCCTAAACAAACATATTAAAGGAAAATCAACAGTCATATCAAAACCACAGTTCCTTTGCTTCAGTGACAACTCACAGGTTCCTTTGTTACAATGGTTTGGAGGGAAAAAGGGACTGAGCAGGCTGCAGGGTTGGTTATGTAACTTCCTGGGCGTGTCAATCAGGCAACAGGATAGGATTGAAAGCAAATAGATGGGAAAAACATATTTAACACTCTCTGTGAGCGTATTTCACATGATCCCTGTCACCCCTGGCGGCGGCAGGAGGAGAAATGACGGCGAGTCTCACTAAAGAGAAGGGAGCCAACTGAAGAAAGATGTTAAAGGGGAAGTTCAGAATTTTTGACATAGGGCCTCATTTACAAGTGAGCCAGAATACTAATGATCACTGGAGACCGTTTCAACATATTTCATCCCTTATTCTAGTTCCAGGAGGTTGCTGATGCTAATGCTAGTGGAAGTCAATAGGAATATGCTAGCCTGTCATTAAAACCAATCTGATCCGTTCCACAGAAGATCCGAGACAAATCAGCAAGTCTATCTGTGAAATGCCGTGTTAAACTAGAAAACTCGTGTTAAAAAAGTAAAACTAGCCTTGTATGACAAATTTTGCATTACATATTGAGGTACTAGTTTTCCTACCAGCTTGCTAGCTTTGGCAGTGTATTTCGGTTCATAAAGACATGGTGACAGTTAGTTTGATGAAAAAAGTTTGAAATCATTTTCAAAATCCGACATATCCTCATGCCTTTCAGACGTGGCCGTATTTTAGACTTTATATTTTTGTAATCAGATTCCTTCATGCATGTAGCAGCAGATGACATTACTCCGCTCCAAATACAGGAAGTAAAACTTTGTAAAGTGTCTCAGCAGCAACAATCAAAATGCAACAAAATGCAGGTTAGTTTTATTTGTAATATTATTCTATCAACACGGCATTTACACAGATAGTCTGAAGTTATAAATGATTTGTCTCGAATGATCTGTGGAGTGGATAAGATTGTTATTAATGACAGGCTAGCAGATTCCTATTGACTTGCACTAGCATTAGCATTGGCGACCCACTGGAATTTAAATAACTGAATGAAATATGTTGAAACCGTCTTCAGTGATAAGTAGCATTCTGGCTCACTTGAAAATGAGGCCCTATGTCAAAAATCCTGAACTTCCCCTTTAAACAACTGGTTGAAACACTTGAAGCAGTGTTTAGCTCAACTAGTTGGAAAGCTGCTCCAATGATCAGAGACTGCAGTTCTTCCACGCAGCCGGTCTCGGTACAATTCTCAGCCTGGGACCCGCTGCAGCCCCCCACTCTCTGCCCCCCTTTCCCTCTCCTCCCATCCGCTGATATAAAGGCCGTCAAAGCCTGAAGAAACACCTGATTACGATACGACAGTGTGTATTTCTTATGTCGCTTATTTGAATTCTGTTTGTTTATGTTCACTGACGAATGCGCATGTATATGACATTTTGCTTTATTTTTTCGTACTGACCCGGCTGCACCTTGACTGACTACAAAGGGGTCACCTGATTATTTAACAAGGGTGGGGAAAAATATCGATACACTGAAATATCGCAATATTTTCATATGCTGATACCATATTTATATTTAAATACACTGTATTGATCTATTTTACTAATGAAATCTTGCAAGATATCACCGTTACGAAATCTCATGAGATTTCATGAAATGCCGCATGATTTTGTAACAGAACGATAAAATCTTGCCAGATTTCATTTGTAAAATAGATTAATACCCTGTTTTTAAATATAGATATGGCATAGGCATATGAAATCATTGCGATATTTCAGCGTATCAATATTTTTTCCCACCCCTATTATTTAAACTGTCTGGAAGACAATCCTCCCCAAGACTAAAGAAATCGTAAACAAACAGCCAACTATCTTGAATTTCGTTGATTTAACAAACATTTTAAACCAGTGTTTTGTCAATTCCATCACTGCACTGCATGCTAAACATGTTTCAATACGAAAAAACAGGTGTTTGATATGAAATGAAACATTAATAATAATAATGGATTAGATTTATATAGCGCTTTTCAAGGCACTCAAAGCACATTCAGACAAATAAGGGTAAAAATACCGGTACATATTGTATATCGTCATCTAAAACAAATATATTGTGATATAATATTTGGTCCATATCGCCCTGCCCTACAAGAAAGGATCTCAATGAGTTCTATCATGCACCAGGTACATTATGAACCGTGAACTGTCCAATTTAAACTTTATAAACAGAAACAAAATTTAATAAAAGACATATTGCAATAAAAGTTTAGGTATGAATCACAATATGAGGTACATGAGCTGCTTGGCGGAGGTCTGCACTCTCCGAGTGCTTTTCTAGTTTAGCCATTTGTTTCTCTTTGTGTCTTAAAAAGCTAAGTCTCCTTATGCGACTCCTTAAAAAGCTAAGTCTCCTTTTGATTCTCCCACACCAAGTTGATTTTTCTTCTGGAGTAAATGCTCATACTTTTTTTCCACAGCTTGTGTCTTCAAAGCTTAAGATTTCCCCAAATATACTCAAATACTCACCTGTTATAAGAATTCACAGTGGACAGTTAGCACCTCCAAGGCATGGTTAGATAAGATTCATGGTAAAAGTTAGCTAATATCTCTGAACTGACAGGAACTTTCTGCGCATTTACAAAGTGTGACTTTAGTAAACCTGTGCTGGTTTGAATAACATCAAGGAAAGATTGAAGGGGTGGAGGGGAATCCTGCTCTTTGATGTAAAGGATTGAGATGTGATGAGGTCTGTTCAAAGTGAGTACAAAGTAGTGTTAAGATGGAAAGAGCAAATGCAGCTTTAGTCAAGGTAGAGACGCAGAGGTTGAAGGAGATGATGAAGAAATGTCCTGTCTCACCCAAAACAGAGGCAAAGAAGATGAAACGTTATCGGGCATTAAATATAGATGATTCTGTGTAAAAAAAATAAAAAGTGTCAGGGATTTTGTAACCTGCAAATCTTGAAATCCGAGGTGAGCAATGGCGGTGATTGTCTTATGCTTGAATAACTACATTATCACAGAGCTCATTATGTCTGATAAGATTTCACTGTCTGTGGTGCAATGAATAATTCAGTTTTCAGTACACATGTTTTAAACAATCAGAGAAAACAACCTTAAGCTGCCAAAGATTCATTCATCTGCTGGAGGAGAACCAAGACGAGTGGAAGAAAAGCTGTGAAGTTAGTTGGAATCTCATCATAGATACTGATTTCTATTATATTAACAGAAAAGCAGCTCACATTTCTGTTACCAGACTACTGTCCTGTGTTGTCTTTTATTTAGTTTTTACTCAGTTTTTTTTATTGTGGTTTTATTGGTCCGTTATTTGTCGTTTAACTTTCATCATTGTTTTTTTTTTCAGTTATTACTTAAATGTGCAGCACTTTGGAAGCTGGTAAAAGGTGCTAAATGAAGTGGATTTAATTGGATTGAGTTGGAAACGGGATGGTTAAAAATAAATAGGTTTTTAGTAGTAAGTCCTTCCTGGAAACGTGTTGCTATAGCACAGTAGTGAAAATATGCACATACCAAGAAGAAGCAATAGGTAACATTTCCAAACAGTGGCTGCTGATATCACAACCGGACCACATTAACTTCCCTCAGAGTCTAGAAACTACTTAACACAGGGTTTGAAGTGATAAAACACCACTTTAAAAAAAAAGAAAATCCTGTTTACTACAGAGGAAAAGCCAGGTTATAGTTTCATATGGAGCAACAGATTAGTTTGAATATTTGATTGTGCAAACAATTAACTACTGCAGGGGCTTGCATTGTAGTAGAGGGTGGAAAAAAGGAAAACATTAGCCAGCATGAGTTTATTCATTCATTTAGTCTACAATGGAGACATGAAAGCCGATTCTTTAATAGGATTTGATAAAAGCAAACAATTTTTTTTTCAATCAAATCTTTTTTTATGTTTTGTTTTATCAAAATGGTAAAAATACTTGTTCATATGAAAATAAATGGATTGAAATCGTGTTACCATATTTGGTAAATCTGACATGGCGCTTTGTAATGAGGAACCAATCTAAAAGCAATACTGTCATCAATTTATGGTCAATGATGCAGTTAACATTTACTTGTACAACATGATTATAATTTTGAAGCATAAAAACTTACAGCTTTATATTCCTTTCACATCCGCTCTATTGAGTTACACAAAAATTTAGCAGCGGCATATATTTTATGCGTTAGCTGCCTTCACATTGCAAGGAACAACTGCAAAAATTTGTTAAATGATATCAAAATGGCATTTAAAAAGAAAGTTTTTAGAAATTTCTTAGATTTAAATGAGCAGATTGAGATGAGAAGATTGATAACACATGTCCACATGCAGACTATAAAGCTGTAGCCTGCAGCAGGTTTTGTTAGCCTGCTAATTAGCTACTGTAGCTCAGTGACCAGGCTAACAACTGTAACTAATGAAGCAGTTCTCAACAGACATGTGGGACTTGACATGTTTTTACATGAGACTTTGAACTCTCGAGGCTAGCTATGTTGGCTCTTATTTCATCAAATTTAAAGAAAGTCTATTGAAGATGAATGCATGGCTTTAGACATTTCCACAGCTGCACATGCTCTGTTTATGAGCTGAACGGACACTGTTATTCCTAATAGCAATGTCTTCTCATTATCATCTTGTTTTGTTTGGTACGGTCAAAACAGGTCTTTTGCGATTTCAGACAAAAATAAGCAAACACTTTATCGCTCTTATTTTCTTTTTTGAACTTAACTAACGGGTTCCTGATTTTATTTAGTTTTATAATGAATTGATACAGTGGTGTTGATGTTGTTTCTCTCTTTGTCTCTGTCTTTATCTCTTTTTTTTAAAAAAGGATTTCACACTGTTAGTCTCTTTTGGGTCTTTATCTTTATTAATTTTTTGTTCAAGAAGAGTTGAACTAAATTTTACGGTACCTCATTTTGTCTTAACTCAGTTGTAGTCCATCAGAAGCTGCCACCTGACCCGGACCTCATCATTGATATTACGTCTAGATAACAGCTCTTCATCATGTAATGTAATACAGAAACAGATCTCCTCTTAATCATTTGGTACCAGACGTCTCATGAGCGGGACGTGACAAATAAGTACTTTTACTCAGTCTCCCTTTCAAGTACTTCCATTGGGAAGGTAAGATTTTTGAGATTTGAGATCTATACTATTACAGGCTACAGTACAATCATAACTGTAGGTTTAACACTTATTTCAGACCAGTCGCAAATGCAGTTTATCTTTGAAGCCATACTGCAACATAAATGTTCCTGTTACATCAGCAAGGGTTCAGTTAAAAGTAGTCCAAATTCAAATTTATTTATTTATACTGCACTTTTCATACAGAACTTTCTTACAGTGGCACAAAGTGTCTTACATAATCAAACCATAAAATGTCATAGCGTCACTGTCTGGTACAAACCTCCTGTTTCCATTTTACATCAATAAAAGACCCTCTACTTCAAGTTTAATTTGGTGAAAATCTTCAAAAAGTAAATAAATAAATTAATATAATCAAATGACTTTAATGTAAAAAACTCAATTCAAAGTTTGATGATGTTGTGTCCAGGTTTAACAAAACCACATGTTTTTTTGTCACTTCCTGAAAAATAACCGTTTTGGACATAGGAGGTTTGCACCCGACAGCAGCAATAAGAAACATAGACACACACTTGGTCACAATCTCTCATGCATGGACACCCAAAGCACCACACGCCAACAAGTCTTTTATCCATAAAAACTCAATTTAGGCAAAAGTTGAAGGATTTTAAAACAACCAGCTGCTCTCTAAAGCTCAGAAGATAAACTTCCACTGACTACCACTGCAAATACAAGATTCATCACTTTAACTCATAATGGCAAATAATCAATGTGATAAAAAGAAATACATGTCTTCTTTTCCAAAGGACATAGTGGACAACTCCCTCTATAAAGATGGTTATTGGAATATCTCTCTAATATTTTCATAAACAGTATTCCTGACTAATATGCACATATTTTTTTTATCATTCATTTTAAGGATTGACAGTGAATGATTGTAACATTATTTAGGCAGGAGTTGCTTGTAAAACACTATATTGCCTGAAAGTAATGACATTACTTGCTAAGATGCTTTCAGTTGTTTGACATGTATGTTGTAATCTGCACGCCGTTAGCTTAGTTGTTTGTCAGTGTATAAACATCAAGTGGGTGTTTTTGTGGGTTTCACTGCCTGCTTCCACCGCAGCAGTGTAGCAACGGCCTGCTGTGCACCTGTGAGAAGAGATATAATTTAATGTGGTTTATTTGTGGAGATTTATGTAATATCATGCGGTTATTGAGTCACCTTATCAATGAAATTACATAATCTCAGTTAAGTAAATTTAAAAATCTTGCAGTGACTTTTCTGTCATGCATATTAAAAAAAGTCAAGGGCAGATCCTGTTTACTGCTGCTGTCGTCATTGTCAGTATCTTGTTGGTGCTTGTTGTTTTGCCTGCTTGGATCTGTGCCCTGATTTTTCCTCTGTTGCAGGTCCAGTGATGAAGCTGCAGCAGAGAACTCCTCGTCGCCGTGGCCAGCAGCCCAAGCTGCTCAACAGCCCTGAAGACAGCCTGTACTACAACCAGCTAAATGTGAGTTCAAAGTGCCGATAAAGGCCTTTGTCTGACTTTGGTTCCACATGATAATACAATTAAACCTACCTGTGCCAGACCCTGGAGCCCCACCCCCACGCTTCTCTGCCTCTTGTCTTGAACATGTGCTTATGCTCTTTATCTGTTGCTTTCATGTCAGGATGTCTGCCTTCACGGTGAATAATTGATGTGGTTTATCAAAGCTGAGCAAGATGCATGCTTCATCAGACTCACTTGAGCCCTTTGATCAGAAAAAAATTATGCTGTGACTTCTGATATTATCAGCATCTGCTCGCATTCAACACAAAATCACTTTGAATTAAAAATTAATGACTCTCTGCTCATCTTTTGACTGTGTGCTCTTGGCCCTTTCCTCAGAGAACTCTGGATTACCAGGGGAGCAAGAGGAAGCCGAGAAAACTTGGGTAAATAACTGCTTTCCTACTTACAGCAACTCTAAACAGAGCAGGCCCTTTGTGGAATCAGAGAATCCAGAAATGGAGTTGTTTTCTTATAATGTAAATGGAGAGCCGAAAATAACAGGCTTTTTATGAGAAGATGCTCTGCGTCATTAGAGAGAGGGTTACATATAAGGCCTTTGTCAGCTTGCTAATTTTAATTGTTGAAGGCCTGACTTGTATTTGTCTTATAAATGACATTCTGCACAACAGCAGTGTGCACAAGACGTGCCTAAACGCCTCATCTGTGCATTTGCAAATATTGTTTTAACTTGAAACGTCTGCTTTTTCCCTCCGTCATGAAAACTTCATCACAACTCTCTATCCAACTAACTCCTCTTCTTGTCTTCTCTCACATCACAGTCAAATCAAAGTGCTGGATGGAGAGGATGAGTACTACAAATTACTGTCAACTGTGGAGTCAATCCCCGAGGAAGAGCACGCTGCCGCCCCCCCTCCCACCATTTCCAGTGGGCCTCTCGTCAGTCGGAGCTGAGCCTCACAACCATGTCAGCCGGTAAGACAGACGTGTAGACAGACACTCCAAAGAGCGTCCTCAGCGTTGGAAGTACTTTGGTCTGTGGAGCAAGAAGCAGCAGTGCAGAATAAGTAACGTGCAGGCAGTGCCATCATCTGTTAATGAGGCTTTAGAGGAACAATTTATGCTCCATCAGTCATGTAGTGTAGTGCCATTTTCTCCTACTAGTCATGATTTGTTGACCTAATGTCTATTGATAGTGAGACATAAAACATATTTGAAGAAGAGGTGCTTTCCACCTCTCACTTGAACACATTGACCTCAGTCAATTTTTTCTATTTTAACAATGTGAAAAGATTTCAGTGGGTTTTTTTTCTTTCTTTTTTTATTAGTGAAAATAAAATCCTGCTCATCTTATCAATGGTTCCATCAATAAACAACTTAAAAACAAAGGCTATATATATATATATATGAAAAAAAAGAAAATACAATTTTATGATGGGAGGGATGTACTGAAAACATTCTCTAAAGTCACAACAAAACACTTAAACTAGAACATCCAATCATATAATAATGTAATATTCTTCCAAATGTTCAGACTCTGCGTGGCTAAAATTAACAATTATTTTTGTAATCCATTATTTGATTATGACATGTTTGGAATAACTCCAGCCCTTTGTCTTCTTCTGTCTATTTTAAAAAATATATATATTTTCAGAATATGATCTAAAGAAAAGAAAGCATGCCCTTCTGTTTTAAAGCTTTAACCTGCACAGTGCAGCTGTTTTCCTTATGCATTGATTGATCCATTATTTCAACACTGATCTCCATTTACATTTAAAAAAAAAAAACTTGTTTTGCGGGCCCCTTGCTTCTACCCTCCACTGTGTTAACCTGAAATGGAAATATCTTCCTATTTTCAAACATTCTGTCTCCTGTCTAACTCTGATCCAGAGACAAATCCTTGTGAAACCCAAAACTCTTTCTACGAGTTCTCCCACTGCGAGTTGCCTTTAGTTAAAGGGGCTTTGTGCTGTCTGAGAGCTTGAATCACCACACAGAGCTTCACAGAGCCTGAGCCAGACCTCACTTTGAATTTCACCCTAAATACAGGAATTTTCTTTTAAGATGTGAAGTGTCGGAAATGCAGGGCTGGCGAGTTGATTTGTAGAGCTTCTTTTTTTTTTTTTCTTTTCAATTTGCATATCATTTACTGCATCTCCCTTTGTTGACACCCGAGGGCCTGAGTGGAGATTTTGATCTTAATAGGAAGAGTAGGGTGGTATGACTGAGGATCTCATCCTCCTTATGCTCAGCGGGGAAAACATTAGAGCTCTGCCTTGATAGCAAGACCGGCTTCACTTAGGTTCAGACTTGCAGGAGTCCTGGTGGGTTTAAAGAGGCCCAAAGTATTCATCAAATCTAACAGCTCAGTGCTGTGAAGGTCAGTGTAAGGTTGAGACGCTGAGGATTGACTCATCACTCTAACATCAGTGTCTATCAATATGTGTTAGATCTTTCTTTTTTTTAACACGTTGAACTGAAATGTCTCATGAGACTGATGTAGTTTAAACTTGTTGCACATAAAATTTTAGGTGGTAGAGGGTTGTGACTCTACTGGTTTAGTGGTTTTAACCCTGTAATTTTCAAGCCATAACTGTTCTGTTTGTTGTTTTGAGCTGCCACAATTTTTGTAGCCGTAAATCAAACAGTTGGAAAAGCTACATAGGAAGGTTACACACCCCATCTAAGTAAAACTAACTCTACACAGTCCCTGAAAAAGCAGTTGGTTGTTTTAACTGGGTAAGATTAGATGTACCTTAATGTGAAATAGTCATAAGTGTTGCAGCAGGAATAGTACATGTGGTTTTTTTAATGCAAAAAGATGGCTGCAGTCATTTTTATATCATCATATTGTTATCATGAGGGATGCAAATATGAAAGCTTTTTCTTTTTTTTTTCTTTTTTAATTAGATCAGCATGGATTTTCTCTCTAATAGCTTCTTCTATAAATAGAAATTGGAGAGTAAATAAAAGAGGACAAATGGGAGAATAAAGCAATAACATAAATAAGAATATTTAAATAAAGCACTCATAAGTATCATATTTGAGTATAACTACTGAATCAGTATTGATCTGTGACTGCATTTTTGTCTCTGTTTTAGATTTGAACCAGTGTAATTAAACTATGGTCTTTGCAGCTTATAATCATATTTAAGTCTATAAAAATTCAAAGGGTAATAGCTCAGACCACTGGCAGTGTTATAATGTGGTGTCACAGTTAGTTCAGACGCATTTCACCTCCGGTCGTAGCCACAGATCCTGCAATAATTAAAATCCTCGTTGTGCATTACTCCCTTGCTGGGATAGTTGGTTCCTCTGAAGAGCAGTCTGAAATAGGTCACCCCAGCACCCTGTAGTGCATCTTAAAAGTACACTGAATCAATTAAGTGTGATCATGCTCCCTTGATTATTTTGGCCCTGTTTTACCATAGAGAGGAATTTCAAATAGGCTCACTAGCTTGAATAACAAGGTTGGACTGTGGTGACAAATGGTGCCAGAGTGGGTGTTTCTTCCCCTGTTTTTCTCTGCCAAATTAACTCCCTGGCTGATTGCCTGCTTTAGCATATGAGAGGAGGTGAGTAGAGGTGTGTATAATTGCCTCAGATGGCTGATTATGTGTTGGAAAAAGCAAATGTTATGAAATTCTGGCATCATAACGTTTCAACCTGATGAACAGAAGCTGCTGGTCCTCTTACAGGTCTGCAGGCTGGACGCTGAGGGACAGACACAGTGTTGGGTCTGCATTCGAGGGCCTGACACCTGTGTTTTCTTTAATGTGTATTCGTAAATCCACCTCACTCATGTTTTCCCTCATTAAATCTGACAACATCTGGCGGGCGGGAGAGGACTCCTTTAATGTGGCTAACGTTACTGCTGGTGTTATTCTTAACATTTTAGCTATTTGCTTCATGTGCTGCTCGTTCATTAAAGTTGCATCCAAATGCTGTTATCCAAAGTTTTAAGCCACCTTTATGAAAATCGCTCAAGCTGCAGCCTCAACAAATGATGAAAAGCTTGTGTTTTCTAAAGAAGCATGCTTACCTTTTCACCTAATAGTGATGTCTCACTTCAAAGAGAGAACCCGATTAGGCCAACATTGTCCTCTTTCTATATCCTTTGAGTTCAAAGGAAAGGTTTCAATACAGCAGCTCACGTGCAACCTCCTCAAATACTGTTTTACTATGTTTTGTGTGATTTTCGTTCCCGGATGTGTCCGTTTTTTGTGTGTGTGTTTTTTTTTTCTTCTTCTTCTTCTTTACCCTCTAAAATGTATCACACTTAATAATATTTGAAGTTTTTTTTTCTTTTTTATGTTGGTAAAGGTTTAATATACAGGCTTTTTGCTGTATTTACAAGCAAAACTCATCTTAAGGGGACAAGCAAGTAACTTAAATAGCTACAAACTGTGTTGTGATGCTGTTTGCTCGCTAATGACTGAAGAGAGTAACATACATGAGTGTCAAGCAGATGTCAGATGTATTTGGAGGGCTCAGAGCAAAAGAAACATTCCCAAAAGACGGCATTAATAAAGAAGCTGGTTGAGCTGGGACGAGGCACAAAGAGTAAGAGGCATAGAGGAAGAATGAGATAAAAGAGTCTGTTGAGTACATACATCAAAGCTCTCTTAATGACAAGGGATGCCATTAGGGTTACAGTGGCTTTTGTTTCAGCTTCCTCTCACCTGCAGTTTGTTGAGGAGCCTTTATGCACTGTTTTGTTGTGAACATTTGCATGAATTTAAAATGCGTGCAGGACGGGATAAGAGTTTACTCCAGGCTGCTACTCTTAGAGATGACCAACTGTTTTGGTCTGACTTATAATTTCCTTTTTATTTGGGAAAAACTGTTTTCTCCTTTAAGAAAACTAGGAGAAAGACTGACATAGAACAATGGGCGTAGATGGAAAAGCTGTTTTCCTGGATGCCATGAAATCTATTGACTTAAAACTTTTTGTGCTGCCTCCGGTGCTAGAGTAGGATTTGACAAATCAGAGCGTGAAATTATGATTAGCCCCTCTCAGTTTGTACACAGAGCGGGGCACTAGCAGACTTGGCATGGCCAAAGGTGTAACCTGTTTTGTTTTGCCCCAGCATTGCTTTCCCAGATGGTGGGACCAGCTGCCATTGAATAAACGCTGGACTGGTAACAGTGTGAGAATTACCACGGCCTTGTTTCTGTTTGGGATGCATCACAGAATGCTTGTTGGTTTCTGGCTGCTGCCAGGAGGAACTGGAACGGTCACCTGGTGCTCAACCAAGCTACCTTTTGATTGAGGTCAAACAGATATTTGTCTTGTCTAAAGAATAATGGGTAATTTTTTTGTTTGTCTTTTTTTGTTTTACAAATCCCTACTAAAAAGCAGTGTTACAGATACATTTATACGTATATAAAGGTCATTTTGTTGATAGTGTTTTAGATCATGGATACCAAAGTCCAGCCCTCGAGAGCTACTATCCTGGAACTTTTAGAGCATACCTTCACCAACACACCTGCATCAAATGTCTCAGTTCCCTCATGCACGTGACATTGAGCTCTGCAAAGGGTCTGGTAATGAACAAATTATTTGATCCAGGCATGTTGGTGATGGTGTGCTCAAAAAGTTGCTGGATAGCTCTCAAGGAGTACTTGGGAACCCCTGGTTCGATTTTTCTCCTACTGATGTTAAATTCAATTTCTCAATTCTCTTTATTTTCATTGCATCTCTGCTGTCTGTCAGAGATGTCGTTGTTGTGTCTTATCTTACTAAGCCAACTTAAAACTGACCAAAACTAGTGGATTTTAAATGTTTATTCCCACCACTACTGTCCAAAATGTTGTTTTTTGCTTTTATAACTCACTGCTTGAAAAGTATCAAAGATGGTGAGTAGTATTGTTCTCCTTGGTTCTACCAAACTTTTCTGTGTATCTGTGCAGAACACTAGTGGTTTTATTTACTGAAATATGTCAAATTAGATGAGGACATATTAATGAAATGTGTTGTTTCTGCATATCTTTACTAAAGAATGTGACGGTGTAACCGAGCAAATATTAGATATGCATCTTCAATACTTTCTGAGCATGGGACTCACTTCTGAAAAAAATATCCAGATAAGTCAAAAGACTCAAATGCTCAAATATTTCAGGAAAGTGTGTAAATCTGATCCTGTCTTTATAAAAGTGACTGTATTTAATGAAATAATACCCTTTTGCATCATAGACATTTCTCTTTAGCTAGAAAAAAGGCTGAAATATGCCATTTTCCAATAATTTCTTGACTCAGTTGAATACTGCTACTTTCTTGAACTCAGTAGAAAAAAAGATTTTCTAATCCCTTGCTTTTTATAAATATGTATTTCCTCTGCTTTGTGTCTTCTAAGGGCAAGTAAGGCAAGTACCAGCCTGTTGTATCAGACCTAAGTGCCCACAGGAGGATGAATGTTTTCCCACAGTTATGTCATTGCCACTTACTGCAGCACCAGCTAAAAGCAACATGAAATGTCGTTTTTTCCTTTTTTTGCTGAGACACACTGGGGTGGCAACATATGTAAAACATTTCCAGCACGGGAAATGTATAAAAAAAAAAATAACACTTGAAATTATATGTGCAATAAATGAACACGAGTTGCTCCTCTGACAGCACTCTATTATCTGAGGGCTGTTTTGCCCATGACATCGAGGTTTGAAAGTGACGTCTTTTTGTTATAAAATTTCCTGGGATTGCACTGCAGGCTGTAACCCTGTACATCATCATAGAGGGGGCAGAGTGTTCCTCTTTAAGGCTGGATTAACACACCCAGGGTGGGCTGAGAGAAGGTAAAATGACCTGTCCCGCCTTACGTGACCTGGGGCCAACCCTGCACATTGCCAAGGCTTTGCTGTTTGCTCTTGAATATGCAGAGATCCCCAGCTTCATAGGCTCGGAAGAGAGGGGGGGCGAAATAGGAGTTGTATCGCGTTGCAGGGAAAATTAGTGAGACCAAAGTTGGAGTTTCTGTGTGTTGGGGGCTGCGAACAATGGCAGCTTTCTGTCAGACAGCAACTTCAAAGGTCTGCTGAGTGACTGCTCTGAGTTATACTTTGTTGTAGATCACTGAGGAAATTCACAGATGTTTTCTCATACGAGACACCATTATAGCGGCTCAAGTACCCAGTAGCCTCGAGCATCCTCTTCCCCCTCTCCCCCGTCTCTGTCTCTCCCACACACTCACCATCATCCCACGCCCCAGTCTCTGAAATCCCTTGTATGAGACAGATGTGGAACCTATTTTTTTTTTCTCCAACTGTCCAGAGAATATGGAAAGTTAAAAAAGGTTCGTGTTGTGGCGTCGCTCTGCGACTCTGTCAAATCTGCAGTCCTCACTGTCAGTCTGCTCAGGATGTCGAGATCGTACACGGTTAACACTTTTTTCTTTTACCTCTAAAGTAGATCTGTGATAAAAGGTGTGAATCGTTCAGCTGATAAGATTTTCCTGATGCAAATTTGGAGAGTAATAAAGAAAAATATTTTTCATGTGCTGCAAAATGGATGTGTAATGGTACTTTTTCTCTTTTTCTTGTAGATTGCCTTCTTCACGTTTTCAAACCGAACCAAAAGCAACTAAATCTCAAGACTTCACCTGACTTCTGTTGTAAATGTATATTTATTTCCAGAAAAATGCTGTTTTATATGAGTCAAATAAAAATGTACATGCAACTGCCTTTTTCCTTTTTGTTATTTAAGGGTTTTGTCTATTGTTACTCTGTTTTTCCAGACTCTAAAACTTTAATATCTGTTTATTTATGATGGTATATGTTCATCCACCACACAGACATGATGATAGCAGGGACATGATTCTAGATTTATAAAATATCTGTCAGGACAATTCAAGTTTTTATCATCTTCTGTCATCTGAACGCAGAAAAAAAGGCTATATTAAAATAATCTCCTCTATTCACTGAAGTATTTCACATTGGACAGCCACCTGTTGACTCATTTAGTCTGAAACTCAGATTCTGGGCAAAGTAGGGGCATAATGTGGGGTACTTTTCATTTGTCTCATAAAAACATTTTCCACAGTTTCCCCTCCTTCTTTTTCTTTTCCATCACAGTTACAAAACTGAAGCTTCTTTTACTTCATGCACAAAAGGACACAAAAATGGCAGTTCTAACCTATCACAGAAACTTAGAGCAGTGTGATTTTCACAAAGTTCATTTTACCACCAATTACTGCAGGGGGAAAAAAATCCTTTCGTCAAACCACGGCTCAGATCCTGCGAAACTTGGAAGTCTGACTATAAGGTTGTGAAGGTTTGAAGCAAGGAAATTACCCCAGGGACATTCTGGGACTGGACATTGTGTGAAGCCCACAGCTACAGTATGAATATCTTGCAAACTGTGTCAAAGTTCTGTCCATCCAAATCCATCCCTCAGCTGGAGCCCTATTGAGATGCAGAAAAATGCAGGAAACCTGTATTTAAGGCTAAACCCAGCATCTTAAAAGGAAGATATCAATAATTTGTTAATGCTTATAAAATTCACATATGGGTGAAATTTGCCATGTCCTGACAGCTCACATTTAAAGCTGATTTTTTTTTTTTTTTTTTTTTTTTTGCATAAATCCAGCCCAAAATTAAGAATGCATGTGTCATTTCAATGTGTAATCACTGGCTGCTGTTGAGGATGACAGGAAAATCTTGATTTTGTTTTCCAGTGGATTCCCCCATCCACATCGGCTGTTGCCTGGTTTGACATAAAAGAGCAGATTATAACGTGACATTTATCTGACATTTAAACCTGGAAGCAAAAACTGACAGCATTTTGCAACACAAATAAAAACTTCAGAGTAGATTGTAAAAAAAATATTTACTGCTGTTGTCTGAGGAGGCTGGTATATGTGTTAGTTTTTTGTTTTTTTAATTTTTTTTTTTTAAACTAGCTTTCAGCCTCTTTGTGTTGACATCATTATTTGTTCCAGTATGTGATTACTTGTGCACCAATAAAATTAATTGTGAAACTGGACCTGACTCTAAGGATGCAACAGACTGACATATGAGTTTGAACTTATGGGAATAAAATATTTAACTGAAGTTAAATCAAAGAAATTTAATGGATAATCAAGGGTGTGTTTCTCCACAGCAGAGAGTACTGGTGAACACAGGTGCAGTCAATTAAGACAATTAAGACACTGAACCCAACGTACCACCCAAAGAGTCTGACTGCCACCACAACCAGAGGATGCAGGTGGATTTTTGTACCACTTCATAATAACGCAGCCTTTATCACAAAGCTTTGAGTTGCAGTTGCCACATGTAGTGATGCTTCAGATATCATTTAACATGCAAACTTTGAGGTTATCAACGTTTTTATTTTGTTTGAACCTCATTAGCAAGTTTCTACCTTTTGCATTTACACTTTTTCAAAGATCCCTTTATAAACACACTGAACAATGTATAAATTACTTTTCAATTAAAGCATTAACACCAGTATGGGAACTTTTTCATGATCCAATAACCCCAAATTTGTTAGGAACGTCTTGTCACTGCCCCATAAACCAGTCGATCAGCATTCAGCTTGGAATCTGTTTGTGTCAATCTTATCCTCACTGATAAAGTGCAATTTACAGACCGTAACAACTGCTCTTGCTAACAGTTTTAATTATGTTTTAATTAGACAAAACATGTTAATTAAATCTGTTTTTCTTTGCAATGGGGAAAAAAATGTCTTTACTGGAGTTTATATGTGTATAAATTTTGTTAAAGTTAAAGTATCTCAAAGAAATTAGAATTTTAAAAAACTTGGGACATTTATGTTTTTGACGATTACATCAATAACAATATAATAATTGATCCATTATTTATCTGTAAATCAACTAATTATAACTTAAAAGTAAGTTCCAAAGTGGGAAAAAAATTCTAAAATATTAAAAAAAAACTTTCTGGGTGTAAAATAGCTGCCAGAAAATAGTAAGTTTAGATTTAATATGATGCGGTACGTGATCTGAGGCACTGAGCTTCCTGTTTGCTCAGTTTTTGTACATTTTCATGAATATCGTTGGTTAACATGGTTGCCATAACTTGTTGTAAACAAGGTTAATCTCCTCTGTTTTCTTTTTTTTGTGTGTGTAACTACGCCACTCTTGCAGCCAGTGTTGTAGTTTAACATGGCTCCAGTGCAGCCCAGCAGGACTCCCCCTTTCCCTCATGACTGTGTGTAAAGCCGTGGGAGAGGACTGGGAACATTAATCCCTTCAAAGGAACAGATCTAATTCAAAATCTGCCGCTCCAAACTAGTTGAGAGGACAGTGATTGTTTCTGCAGGGAAGCCAGATAAAGATCAGAGAGCTGAACTACAACTTCCATTTCTTCAGCTCGGCAACAAAAGTTTGGGATATTATCTTATGAAGACTGCATACTTTTGCCTTCATTAAATGTTCCGAAACGAAAACAGAGACATTATTACAGGATGCATTGGTTTAGGATGTTTGCAATATTTTCCTCATATGATGCACCTGTGTTTGATTTGGATTCGCCCCTTCATAAGATCATGTATGTTTTCCTGCTCTGCTTTCTACTTCCTGCTCAGGCTGACATTACAAACAAGCATATCTGAGACATCCACATTTAAAGTGCAATGTTCAGAGGTTTTCTTTGAGTGGAGTTTAAAGAACACTCTTTACTTAAGTTACATGTTAAGGTGCGTTCACATGAATGACATGCTGTGAGTTTTTCCTGCAGGCTTTCAGTTTGTCAGTGTCAGTTTAAATGCTGAACAAAGATGGGAATTTAGGGTGAGTTTCTGATAAAACAAAATAAATAAATAAATAAAATAAGTGATTGAAATGGCTGAGGGAGAAATAATTCAGGCAGGGCATAATTAAGTGTTTAATGCCAAGTTGTAGTTCAAAGGCACAACAAAGAAATTTTAATTCAAATTAGAAATGTAAAAGAGACGCAGATTCTTCACAGATGAGAACTTTGTGTTGAGTCACTTGATTTGGTCTCCTTCCTCCATCAAACAGTCAGGCAACGCTCTTGGAGATCTCCAGAGATAACAATGTCACATTGTCACATAGGGTTCTGCTACAAATCCTTAATTACAAAAAGAGGATCAGATGACTACAGCATCCAAGACCGGGGTCTCCAGGCGGCATGGGGGTCTTTGATCAAGAAAATCCAATTATTTGTGTATATACATTTCCCACATAGTGATTACTTCATTAATTGTCCCGCCTTTATCTCCTCCCTTCCCAACCCCCTAATAATCAGCTCCTTTATCCAGACCAACAAACACACCATAGGAGCTTTGTGGATTCAAAGGATTTGCTTTCCCCTCTCAAAGAGCCGCTATTCTTTGATGATTGGGCAGCGGCAAACTTCAAAGTAATAAATCTTATTTCTGACTGGCTGGCGGCCCACCAAAGTCCTTATCAAATTCTAAGAAGTGATCCCTCACTCTTCAGATAGACCAAGGATATATCGGAGAGAGGAGGCACTGGGAGAGTGAAGACCTACTCGACAAGACATTTTACAGCGAATGCACATATTCTTCTAAATTAGCGCGTTTATTTTTATTATTAGTTTGCACTGCGAGGAGGAGGACGTTCACCATGGCAGCGGTGGCTGTTCTACGGAATGAAACACTGCAAGCTTTCCTGCAGGTTTGTCCACAAGTTTCTCTTTACTTTGCCCATTTAAATAACTTCTATACTTCCACATCTGCATGAACTCAACTTCAAGCTCTGAGTCGCTTAATATTAAAGATTCAAGTGGTAGAAGTGTGTTGGTTGGAGACGGGATAGCTACATTTCCCTCGGCAACATAACGCCAACTTTTATGTCACATCATCATGATTCAGAGTATTGAAATAGATTTTAAGCTGATTATTTCCGAGCGTCTTAAACGGTTTAGTTAAACACTTAAAAGTGCTTTGTTTGTGTAATGGCTCATAAATTAGTTGAATATTGGTCGTAATATAAAACATGTGTCTCTGTTATCTAGGATCGCACTCCAAACTCTTCTCCGGAGAACTGTAAGCACTCTCCGCTGGCTCTCCTGGCGGCCACTTGTAACCGGATTGGGCATCACCACGGATCCAACCCGGCAGATTTCCTCCAGGTCCCATACGATCCCACCTTGGGCTCCCCTTCGCGTTTATTCCACCCATGGACTAACGATGGAAACCCTCAAAGCAGCCTGGCCAGCAACTCCACTTTCGGACTATCCTCCAAGCCCCAGCTGTCTGCGCACATCCAGAGCTCCTTCAGCTCCCACCACGAACTGCCCCTCACCCCTCCGGCGGACCCCTCGTACCCCTATGACTTCTCACCCGTGAAGATGTTACCTTGCTCCATGCAGTCTCTGCAGTCCTCCTGCCCTCCCACCTACGTCCCCGCTGTCAGCTACGCAGCACCAACTCCTATTCCACCCGCAATGCCAAGTTTTGTCACGGGACCCTCCGGCCTTGTCCACCAGCAGCAGAGACAGTTGTCCCCAAACCCTGGGGAGGATATTCCGTGGTGGAGCCTCCAGCAGGGGACCCACGTAAGCCACTCTTCCTCTCTGGCTCCCCACCGCTTCCAGCTGCAGAGAGGTTTGGTTCTGGGACATACGGACTTTGCGCAATATCAGACGCAAATCGCCGCTCTGCTGCACACAAAGTCTCCTCTCGCGACTGCGCGACGATGCAGGAGGTGCAGGTGTCCGAACTGCCAGTCCTCCACATCCAGCGACGAGCCCGGGAAGAAGAAGCAACACATTTGTCACATTCCCGGCTGCGGGAAAGTTTATGGGAAAACTTCTCACCTCAAAGCGCACCTGAGGTGGCACTCTGGAGAGCGGCCGTTTGTGTGCAACTGGCTGTTCTGTGGCAAGAGCTTCACCAGGTCGGACGAGCTGCAGAGACACCTGAGGACTCATACTGGGGAGAAGCGCTTTGTTTGCCCGGACTGCTGCAAGAGGTTCATGAGGAGTGACCACTTGGCAAAACATGTCAAAACTCACCAGAACAAAAAAAGCAAGTGCCACGACAAGACACTTGATCATGTCAAAAGAGAGGACGCGAGGAGTATGTTGTAACACACCTGCTAGTCATTTGAATATATAGACATTAAATAACATAGTGCAATACAGTCAGTCCGTTAGTGAAAATGCACTGAGCTGCATTTTTATAACCCATTTTGGTTACTTTGTTTGATTGATTTTCTTACACCCTGACAATAGTTTCTAACATTGCTGGTATGTGTAGCACAGTTTTTGTATATAATATAAAGTTTCATAAGTTAATTTGGGACCATGGAGAAGTTAAAAGTTCATAAGTTTGAATTCACTGTCTATATCATATCAAGGAAGACAAGTTTTCAACTTGTGTTTTGGATCATTGTCTTCGGTGGAAGATTTCACTCTCCCTGTAAATTATATTTAATAGCTTTTGTTGAATGAAAGTGTCTGTTTTTTGCTCCATATGGGGTGTTTTTAAGCATGCTCTTGAAAAGATCTGCTATTGTTGACATGACCCAAATACTGTGTGAGAATAAAAGTTATAACATTTTCCTCATCTCAGAAGAATTCATTCAGTATCCCTCAGTTATATGAGTGATGAGGCGGCCACAAGGCTTTATCTGTGTACAGAGATGTCACTTGGAAAATTGTGCGCAAGCTTTGTTAAGTGTTGCTGTTGTCAAGAGATTTACAAATAGTAAATAGCGATTCATTTCAAAATATTTTGCTAAATAAAAATGGAAAATAAACTGATTTCTGTATTTATTATTGTTTCTTGTAGCTAAGAACTTGAAATAATTTCATTTTCAACCTGCAGGTGAAGGTAATAAAATAGCAAGTTGCTCAAAATTGTACATAGTTAAGTATTTTTGCTGATCTGAAAGGAAAAAAGAAATTAAAATTGAAATCCCATTTTGTTGCCGTCTGTTTTTAAAGTAAAATGAAAAATGAAAAGGCAATAAAAAGGTGAGTTGCAGGGAAGTGTTTCGGAATAACCCCAGGTACAATTGGGGTGAGGGATCTGTATACTGTTAAAAACTTACAAAACATACAAGTATGAAACAGTTTTTTCAGCAACTGAGAAAAGCATAGACAAAATATTGGAAAAATTTCTGTTCATCAGTCCTGAGCACTTCAAGCATGCATATTTGTTTTCCTCTCATAGTTAAACATGCAGGAAATCTTAAAGTTGATTTTTCAGACATTATGATACACATTAAAGCTGCTCTGATGTATTCCTACTGTCTTATGGAGGTGCTCTTTGTTTTATGAGATGAGACCCATAACCAGAGAGAAATATCTCAGGGTGTGTCTTACAGCATGTGCAGCAGTTATCTCTAAATGGAAATGTGATAATTACAAAGCACAGCAAAGGTGTCATGCATTTTTAGAGTTTAAACTGCACCTTTAGGATGTTTGTGACAGTAACACCTACAACAGGTGCCACATTCATCCGCTACATCCGTTCCTTCCTCAAAGGCATTTTGCTCCTGTGTGCTCCTGCTGTTTGGTCACTTACAAAGAAATTTCAGGTTGAATTCCTTCACCTACTGTTTAAAATGTGTCAACCCACTGAGAAAAAAAACTTGATTATTTAACTTAAAAGCTCATCCTTCCATATGAAGAAGCAATGAACTCTTAACTCAGTATTGAACTCAGTATTTAAAAGATATAGAAGATGATAAAGTGAATCAACCACAGCTCAATCTCTCAGCCTGCAGTCACTCTGTTGTCATATCTGTCTTATGGGGGATCATTGAAATTGTCAGTATGAGAAGAAAGGCTGCCATTCACAGGAGCTGCGGTTTTCTGCCTCAACAGCGCCCCCTTTTGTAAATTGGAATGGCTCATCGGAGCTGACAAATATTCTTAGAAATTTAATCATTAAAGGAATGAGGATGTGTGTCATTGGGCTGATCTTTTGCTTAAAATGTTGTCTGAAACAGTTTGCTACAAAATGATTCACAGAACCAATATTCCAGTTAGATTGGATGACGCAGCCTTAAACAAACAACAGTAAACCACTGTTGTTTGTTTAAGCTTTAAAAATTTTGTTCTTAATTATCCAAATTAAATAATTTGGTCTGAAGTTTAAATGCAACTCAGAGTAGCAAAAATTAAAAATTGTGAATATCATCACTAACAAACCAAAAGCAGACTGATAACTAGCCCTCGGGTGAAAAAAAAAAGTCTAAAAATATCCTCATATGTATGTAATATAATATAATATAATATAATATCCATAGAGAATTACCGAACTTATTTATTTCTTAGTTTTTTATGAATATGAATTTGTAAGATCAAAAATTATAAATTGGACTTTATAAAAAAAAAACGTGTTTGGAGTCTCATGTTATCAGCTGCTGTTTTTAGGCCAAATTTTCCATTTTATTCTACACTAACATGCCATATGCACAATATATGTTCAAGTGAAACTGTGACTTGCATCCTGAGTTTCCCCCCAAAATTTCCATTACATTAACAAATCACATGATGGAACCCCCACAGAAGAAGGAGAATGAAGAATGAAAAAACATTACAGGATAAGATTTGACCATTTGAACTGTAAAGTCTTTATCCAAATTTTATGATCCTATTATGAAATGACTCCTATGGATTGATGTGTTGAATGCAGCCAGACTGGCTCCTCACAAAAGGAGTGATTTGGCTTCATTGTACAAGATAGAGTGTCTATTCTTTAACTCTGCTGGAGGCCATAATGCTCAAACTCTTCACAGTGGAGACATAATGTGTTGTGGCTTACGTTTATTTCATAAAACTGAATGAAAGATTTAAAAACTTCCAAATTTCATAGAAGAATATGACTATCTAAATGTAACTTACATTTTTTTTAAAGACTGTAAGAAACCCATCACTTTGTAGAACATAGCTGATTATCTCCCACAACCTCCACTTTCCTGAGCTTTTTTAAGTGGAATCTGAACAGCATACATTATCTATAATAACTCACATGAGACAGGAGGCTGTTTTTATTCATTCTGACAATTTTCAACTTCATTGTTGGTAACTTACTCAAACTTTTATCAACTTCAGCTCAGTTTTTGCTATATAGTAGTAAGCTACAATATATAGTAGCTATGCAGTAGTTCTTAGAAACACCAGCTGAAACAAAACACAATTGCCAGAACAACATATCAGTGCTTGATAAAGTTCAGCATGCAGACAGGGTTTGAACTCCTGTCCCCTGGGTTAGAACCATGCACACTTACGATTCAGCCAAAGGGATATTCCTGTGACCAAGTAGCCAGGGCACATCATCAATTGGAGGCAGAGTGACAGGACCCTCAACTGTCACATATAAAATGGCTAAATTTCAGATCTGTCATACAAGACTATGTGTAAAAGGAACGTTTTTCTACATCACCAAAATGTGATGGTGTTACATTAAATCTGCAGTAATTGTAGTGTTGTACATTATCTTTTATGTTATACTGGACAGCATTCAGGCAGTTATGTATATTTACAGCTTCATTTATTTATATTCAAGGTTACCTATGTTTTTCCTATCTTCTTTTAATCCAAAACTAAACATCTGACACTTATATTTTTTGCATCTAACTCTTACCAAATATAACCCAACCAACTGGCTGGCTGCAAAGACAAAAAGTGGAAGTTTTGGGTTAAATCCTTTTTTTTTTTTCTTGTTTCAAAGTACATGTTTCAAAAATCTACCTCATTCTATTCTATTCTATTCTATTCTATTCTATTCTATTCTATTCTATTCTATTCTATTCTATTCTATTCAGCTTTATTTGTATAGCGTCAATTCATGACAATGTCATCTCAGGGCGTTTAACAGACAGAGAAATTCAGGTTAGATTCATAATAGCTTAGCTAAGGAAACTAACAGATTGGATCAAATCTTGAATTGACCCGGTCCAATCCTCCATCCTGAGCAAGCACGGAGTGGTGGCGGGAGTGGGAAGGAAAACACCCTTTTAACATGGAGGAAAAACCTCGGCAGAACCCGGCTCAGGTAGGGCGGCCATCTGCCTCGACCGGCTAGGATGGAGAAGACAGAAAGAGAGACCAGATACTGCAACTTTTATCCAGCCAGACCTGCTGAGAGAGGAGAAACACAGTTGATGCAATACTGTTACAAGTTTCTACATGGAGAAGCAGAGATGAGTGGGAAGGAGGAGCCCAGTGCATCATGAACATCCCTCAGTAGTCTTGCACTGAGGAGAGGCTTCCATCAGGCCACTCTGCCATAAAGCCCCGACTGGTGGAGGCGGCAGTGATAGTTGACTTTGTGGAACTTTCTCCATCTCCCTACTGCATCTCTGGAGATCAGCCACAGTGATCTTTGGGTTCTTCTTTACCTCTCTCGCCAAGGCTCTTCTCCCACGATTGCTCAGTTTGGCTGGATGGCCGGGTAAGGAAGAGTTCTGGTCATCCCAAACTTCTTCCATTTAAGGACTTTGGAGACCACCGTGCTCTTAGGAATCTTAAGTGCTGCAAAAAAAAAATTTTGTAACCTTGTCCAGATCTGTGCCTCGCCACAGTTCTGTCTCTGAGCTCTTTGGGCAGTTCCTTCAACCTCATTTGCTCTGACATGCACTGTGAGCTGTAAAGTCTTATATAGACAGGTGTGTGTCTTTCCTAATCAAGTCCAATCAGTTTAATTGAACACAGCTGGACTCCAATGAAGGAGGAGAACCATCTCAAGGAGGATCAGATGAAATGGACAGCTTATGAGTGTCACTGCACAGGGTCTGAATACTTATGACCATGTGATATTTCAGCTTTTCTTTTGTAATAAATTTGCTAGAATTTCTACATTTCTGTTTTTTTCTGGCAAGATTGGTGCTGAGTGTACATTAATGAGAAATGAAATGAACTTTTTGATTTTGGTGAATGGCTGCAATGAAACAAAGAGTGAAAAGTTTAAAGAGGTCTGAATACTTTCCGTACCCACTGTAAGTGCACGACTGGATCAAATAAAAGACACAGACATTTATATTGTAAACTCAAGCTCTACTATTGTCTGACCAAATTGATCTAATTGTATTTCAACTTGAACAAAAAGGTCCCAAGCCAAAACTGAAAAGACCTAAATTTATCTAACTACCAAACTCAGCCTGATGTGTAACACTAACATCATAGATGAGTCTGGGGGATTTAACGGGAGATCTGGGGATGCTTTTTGCTCCTGACATTTGGAGCCTGACATCTCTTTCTATAATGTTGATTTTATGGAAAGGACTTTGGTCACCTTGTGTGCTGTAAAGGGCTATATAAATAAAATTGATTGATTGATGTTGTATGAGACGTGTTCCCTCCTGTCATTTGACTTCAGTCATTTAATCAGACAAGATCTGATTTGGCCCTGAAAAGGTCGTCTAATGACAGACAAGCAGCGAATTGGATCACAGCCAACAACTCGGTTGGACAAGCAGATGTTCAGCCTGGAGTTTTACAGCTGATGTTACGTTTCAGAGGAAAGAGTTTGTCCCGACCTTTGGCAGATGCAGAATCTGACCTGAAGCTTAACTGTCTGAATAATATCATTGTTATGTATTTGAGCCCCTGTGTCTTCAAAGTCTCTGAATATAGTGTTTACCACTGTTACCAGGACAACGGCCCTTGAGTCAATTGTCTTTTTAACCCAAACTGTGATCTTTTCCCTGAACTTAACAAGAAAATTTTTGATTTGCTAACCAAATATTAATTGAGGCATCGCATCATAAAACTGATTTATTTTCAGCGGTGATTTGTTACAGTTTTGGAAGTCAAAAGGCAACTTTGTCTCTCCACTTACACTGGTACCAGATCAGGAAACACTCGTGTTTTTCTAAAGGGCATTCAGCTCATGTAGGCCTACAATAGAATACATCACTCTCATAAGCAGTAAAACATTATCTTCCTGTAGCACCTCTGCAAGAGGATTTCAACAATATTGGAATTACTTGTTTCATGTTAGCATGAATACGCAGTCACTACAAATCTTTGAACTGAACCAGCACAGCAATTTATTTTAATTGAATAAATAGAAAGATGCTCTCTGGAACCTCGAACTAGAGCAGATATGTAGATAATATTTGATCCCATTAGCCCCACCGTGCATCAATAGTCGAGCTATAAGCGTCTCTAACGGTGAGACGAAGAAAATATTCACGTCTCAAAGGAGACTTTTCTCAACTACACCCAGCTTAACAGGCTGACTCAGTCGAAGACAATTAAACCTGTAATGAAATCACAATGACTTCATGCTGCTTCTCAGCCCATCTGCAAAGCAAAGCAGCAGCAGATTGGAGGCAGAAATGTAATCCCTGTTGTTCTTTCTAAGACAAAATGTCATTGCTTTACAATTATATGGAGACGTGAAGGTTTATTTTCCAGTGTTAAATAATTCTTCTGATTTTTGCCAGTCATTTTGGGCCATTTACATTTTTATGAGAAAATTAAAGGATTGTACTTTGTCCATATTAATTGACTCTCACGGAAAAATGTTAATGGGTATTTAAACCATGAAAAATGGTTAAATTGGATTCTGATTTTACTTCTTATATCTAGACATATAAAAGTGTTATGATAAAGAAGAAATTTCATGCCAGTTCTGATTAAAATGGCAACTCTTGAATGGAAATTCATGTGGACGGGGTCAGACAGAGTCGATCTCATGCTGGGCTCCATGTTTTATACATCAGTGCAGTGATTAAAATGTAATTAAAACATGTCAGTTTTTTCATAGCTTCCCTTCTCTCTTTTTCTATCTCTCTCTCTTCATTGAATATATAAATATGTTTAGATGCAGATAAGCATTTACATAGCTCCTGTGAATACATGTAAGAAGTCAAAACACCATATGAACACATTTTTTATTCCTGATCAGTCAGGATTTAACCTTGTTATGCTCGGTGCTTGATCCTCTCAGCTTAAATCTTATTGAACAAGAACATTTTTTGTCTCAAAGCAAGCTGATATCATTTTTAATCTTTTATTTTAATGTTTTATAAATGTTTTACTCTCTCCACAGGAGGAAAATGTATTGCTTTTTTGACAGTTAAATGAGAATAGCAACACTCATTTTCTGTATCTGCACAATATACTGTAGCTATCGAGCTATAGCTCAATGTCACTAAATGTGCATTATTAGGTACATTCATCCACTTTTTAAAAAAAAACTTAATAGTGTCATAATCCATGGTTGTAAATTGTAAGTTGGCAACATTTCCATGAGTTTTTTTTTTTCTTTTTTTTTTCAGGCAGTGTTTAGTGACATGATGGGAATCACTGTCCTTGAATAATAAAATGTTGTTATTGTAATCATGTACAGGTAGACCTAACCATGTGGATAATGCTAACCCATAACTTTCATGGTTTGGTAATGAAGGCCAAAAACAGAGACACAAAACTATATGACAAACGGGAGAGAACATATTTACTAGGTGCTCAAAACCAAGTAAGATGATTGTGCTGGGAATGATTCACTCAGGTGGGGGGATATGACAGAAAAGACTGCGGGAGGAGAAGACAGCAGGTGAGTCTATAGCAGTGGTTTTCAAACTAGGGGTCAGGACTAGGGATGTATACCAAGTATCTGTATCATTTGGCACTGGTTCCTAATCTTAACGTACCAGGGTACCTTTAAGATTCTGGACAAAATTAAGATTCTGATCATTTTTGAACATCTACGTAACCGTCGTGTAATCATGACACCTGCATGTAATCACAGTGGTGGAGTAAGACAGGCACACTTCCCTTATTCTCAGAGCTGTCCTTCTCCAACCTTTGCATTCAGGCCTCTTCAAAGCCATTTGAGCATTTTTTCTAAACCATTGCAGACACACTCTGTCCAGAGAGGTCTCGGCTGCAGCCTGAGAAAGTAAATATGTTGCTTTTCCTTAACAAAAACTATTAGGACCAAATGCTGCAGAAGTGCCTCCACTGCACTGTTCTCTATATGTTTTGGTTTTTTTTCTATGATCTTCTGTTCTAAGAGGTGTTTAATTGTAAAAATAATAGCTTCTGTAAAAATAAAACATTGAATCTGTTAACATCTTGTAATGTCTTTATTGTTCACTCTAAATTACGTTGTAGTATCAATAAGAGTATAGATTAATATCGATATCAATAAGGAGTATCAATATTGGTGTTGTATTGATAAAATTATAATGATATACAGTATGTCCTTAGTCAGGACCCCCATGAGGATCATTGTTAGAAAAAAAGTAGTCTACATATACCAGATAAACAAGAGGGGTATTTTTTATTTTTTGGAGTGGGTAGCATAGTGGTAACGTCGCAGGCTTTGGCACGGCAGACCGGGGTTTGAGTCCCCGACACTGCACTCAGGGAAACCACTGTGGACCCTTGAGCAAGGTCCTCAACCACCAGCTGCTCCCCGCTGCTCTCAGGTTCAACCTGAGATGGGTTAAATGCAGAGAATGAATTTCCTAATTGGGATTAATAAAGTATATCTTTTTAAACACATTAATGTATAAACAACTAAGTTACTATTCATGCCACATCAAAAATTCTGAATTGGCATTATCTGAGTGAGAGAAGCTGATTTTGGTCATGTTTGTTGCTTTGTCACAAGGGTAAACCAAATCCACTAAAAACCACTTGAACACCAAAGTGTGTTGTCTTGGGGGTCGTGGCTCACAAAGTTTTAGAACCACTGGTCTACAGGACCAGTGCACTGGAAAAGACAGATTTCACTGAAAAAATGCTCTGGGGGTAAGATGGGATGAAGAGAGCATCCTTCAATGTGACGATGGTCCAATGTCCTTGTCTGTCCTGTAGAACGACGTTAGCATCTCCTCTGTTTAATGCCACGTTGTTGGTCCTGGATCCATCTTTTTTTTTTTTTTTTTTTTTTTTTTTTTTTTTTTTTTTTTTTTACTTGTCCTGTCCAGCATCGAAGCAAGCAGAATGGAAATCTGATTGCTTTATTCTGTTGAACAGTTTTGCTTTATCAAGCGGAGCTTTATGAATATAAGGCTCCACTTGATATCATGTTTATTCATTTTATTTCTTTATTTAAACATTTGTCTATTACACCATTCCATTTCATACTGCTGGGCACAGTTCACTGGTACATCCTGGATCCATCTGCAAGTTCCATGAAGTGTTTCTCTGGATCAAATGTCTTGTCAAAATGTGTGAACTTGCTCTTTTCTGTGATAATATGTGATGTAGCGCCACAATCCACCATTAATCTTTCATTCATCATGTTTGCTGGTAAAAATCTGTGGCTGACTTTGAACACAAAGGTTTGCTCTTCTTTCTGATCTTCTCCTCTTTCAGCTGTCTGTTTGGCTTCATCCTTGTGTTTATTTATCCTCCTACATGTCTCGTCACTGTGCGCTGAACTTCTGTGATAGGTGCACCACTTTGAGAAAGCTATTTGTCGACAGTCTTTGGCAACGTGTCCACGGTTCCCACATCCATAACGTGACCGATGAAAGGTCAACTTTCATCACATTGTCGGCCTTTGGTTTATTTTCAAATCTCTGTCTCTTCATAGCTTCACAGATTACTCTTAAACTGTGTGAATTTTATGTCTTCTTTCTTTTGAGATGTATGAATGGCGAAAAGCTTGTACATTTCTGGAAGCCCCCTTTAAAATCATGGTGATAATGAGGCCGTCACTGATAACTTCTTTTGCGTTTCTCAATGCTGTTACAGCTTTCTCCGCCCGTAAAATGTAGTCAGTCTCCTCTACTCCCCCTCGCGCTGACTAGGTTGTACCTCTTCTCTCATATTTCTGTGTGTGTTTGTATGATCTGAGGATATTTAAGCCACCTGCAGGCCTCCTGAGTCTTTCCCAGCCGAGGGCGCGACACCAACGAGGGCATCTCCTCTCTCTCTTCCTCTTCCTACCCTTTCTCTCTCCTTCACCCCTCCATTCCCCTTCCCACAGGACAAAAAAAAAAAAACAGAATCGGAGCCACCCCCCCAAACTTCCAAAGCAACCCCCCCCCAAAAAAAAAAAAAACAAGACGTCACAGGTTCATCTGGTCTCTTTTGTAGGGATGTGAGTTCGGTGTACAATGCGAGGATTCTGGGTTTACCCTGACTGGTGTAGTGGTTCCGCAGTATCTGCAGCACTTTTCTACCGGTGGCGGCGGCATCCCGCATGACCAGGGATAAGCTTTTGTCATCAAGGAACTGGATGAGTTCTGCTTAGCAGTCAGCATTTTTGTCTTCATTGGTGTCAGTGGTCGAAAGTATGACTTCTTTTAGGCCTAAGATACGTAGATGGCCGAGGAATTTTACTTCCCAAAGTTCATAGTTGTTATCATCTCCACTAAACACCAACCTTTGCCACCTTCCGCCAGCATCATGTCTGGGTCCATAACCTGTTGCACTCGTAGCATTCTTTGCTTCTTCTGACATGATGTGAACATGACAGGACAAATGATCTTTCTATTTACTTTATTATCAACATTGTGCATAAGAGCGCATCATTGCCAACATGCTTTCATTGTTTTTCTGTCGGGGAGAGGAAGTAAGCAAAACAAGAGGAAGTACTTTGGTCATGACCTTCAACATAATGGCCGTTTTACACAGTACAAAATAAAAGTGTATTAAAGCTGTTGAAACATAAAATATAACAACAAAATACTGTAATTGAGAACACAAATCCAACATTTAGCATGAGGCTATTGTTTTCACAGACCAAGTCCACAATGGCCGTCTCTTGTTGTGTGACAATTGAAGCTCTTCCGTCATGATGAGGTTCTCTTGCAACCCTGAAAATTATAAATGTTGTGAGCACACTGTAGTCCATTGGTTCCCAAACCTTTCAGCTAGTGATCCAAAAGAGAGATGTGGACACTAGCCCAAGACCCAAACGAGTGAACAGCAGATCTACAAGCTCACAACACATCACTTTGTGCTGGGTTGTAAGCTTGTAGAGTTGCTTTTTTCACTACTTTTTACTGTACACATTTGTATTCTAATTCTGTATATCATGGAATTTCTTGGATTTTTCTTTCATTTCTTCATGAAATTACAGTACCTTGGGAACAAAAATTACATTTACTTTTCACAGTAATTCATGGAAACATTTGCTTTCTTGGAATCATTTTTCTTTTCTAAATGTTTTGAAATAATAAATAATAATTATCTGAATTTTTTTTCTTTGAATGCTTCCAGGTCTAGAATAGGAGCTCTCAAACTGCCTCCTTAAATTGTAATTGTTTTAATTATTTTTATTATATATCCTGTGTAATGTTTTATAACTTATAATTGCTGCCTCTTGGCCAGGACTCCCTTGAAAAAGAGGTTTTTACTGTAATCTCAACGGGACTTTTCCTGGTAAAATAAAGGTTAAATAAATAAATTAAAAAAATTATGTAATACTGTAACAAAATGTAGGAAACAAAGAATAAAAAGGCCCAAAATGTGACTGCGACCCACTATGCGTCCCAAAACACAGTTATGCGCTGTAGTCTATTGAATGCAGTGTTACAATAGACATGGAGAATAAATTTCATATCTGTTCTCCATCCTGAACATCCTAATGATGGTTGACACTGTGAAGCAGCTGAGGTTTGGTTGCACCCTCTGGCCAGCCTCCCTCATGGACAAGCCATGGTTGAGCAGACTGGAAGCTCGGCCTGCCGACCGCTAGTTAGCTCCTTGTTTGCTCTCAGTAAGGTCTCAGTTTGGAGCAGAGTGGCATAACGGCGTTTTTTAGTCAGATAATAGCAAGTCTCACGCAGTGTTGTATAGTAACTAAGTAAAAATACTAAGTTACTTTACTTAAGTAGTATTTTTTCATATTTGTACTTTACTTTACTATTTCTATTTCTGATGACTTTTACTTTTACTTCACTACATTTTCCGAGAAAAATCAATACTTTTACTCCATTACATTTACATGAGCATCTTAGTTACTCGTTACAAAATAACAAGGAACGTAATAGCCAATGGACAATCTTTGTTTTGTTGTAGTGGGACTAGCAGCCACTAGTAGCAGCTTTGTACAGCTGTCTCTGAAGCTAAACACATCTTTACCTGCCTCAGCAGCAGGTGAAAGACTGTTCAGCATCGCTGGTCTGGTCTTCAGTCCAAGAAGAGCGAGACTGAGTTCTTGCCATTTTGGGAAACAACTTCTTTTGAGGTTGAATAAAAGTTTTTCAGGGTTCAGTAATGACTGGATGGACAGTTCATGTGCTGTCGCACTGCAGTCACGTTAAAGTTCAACCAATCAAGTTTTTTGTTTGCTCGCATCACCTCCAAGCACCAAGAGTTTATTAGGAATGATTTTATATTGAATGCACGTGGGTATGAATGTTGGTAGGCATGCACACAGGTCTTTAAAGATGTGTTTGTGTGTATTTTACTATATGGTTGGGTTTATGTAAGGAGGTATTGAAGGTCCTTTACACTTTCAAATTAAAACTTAAAAACTAAACTAACCAGAAATAAAGAAAATGTTAAACTCAAATTTCTGATTGCGTTTTAATAACTGTACTTTTTACTTTTGATACTTAAGTACAGTAAATACTAGCTACTATTTTACTTTTACTCAAGTAATATTCTAGCAACAACTTTCACTTTACTTAGTCATTTTCCAGTAAGGACTTTTACTTTTACTTAAGATGGCTTTGACTTTATACAACACTGTCTTACGTGTGTCTTAAGCGTGTCTTATCCTTACCCCGCCGCTAAGGGGCTCATCTTCGTTAGCTTCTCTTAGTTTCGAGTTAGCTTGGTTAGCGTTTAGCCCAGAGTACATCAGCTGTCAATCATTTGTCCAGTGGCTCGGAGCGGCCTTGTCTTTGCCCATTTTAGTATTTTCCAGGAGTGACGACACACGTGACACTGCAAGATGGCAACGATGGGACACGCCCAACTGGCTTCACTTTTAGCTCTTCATAAATCAATAGGTCACATGAGTGGAAGGTTTGTCCCTCTCTATTAACGGTCGATGCTCCCAACAGACACACACATACACACCACACTCCCTCACACACCCTGAGCTTCTCACACATACGCGCACCTCAGTCCCCCATTTTTTCCTACTTCTTTCTCCATACACACCCCCGACACCCTCCCTCCACACCCCTCCTCCCAAACACCTCTCCCCTCCTGGTAACAATTACAGTTTTTCTTCACTTGCTAAAACACTAAATCCCATTCTCAAAGCCAATTTTTCAGAAGCCTAAACCAAGGTATCAAATCAGTCCCCTTGTGATCAAAACCTAAAGCACATTTCACATCACTAGACACTGTTTGCAAACACATTTGCATTGTGATGCACTTGCTGTGCAAAATGGTGAACACATGTTGCACACTTTGATCACAACTAAGACACAATGGTCAACAAGTAAACACAGTGACTCAAAATTGATTTCACCTTTGGCTGATGATGATGGAACCAATATAAACAAGTTGAGGAGGCTGTGGGAGGTCAAGATTTTGCAATGGATAGAGGAAATCAGAGAGGAAGAGTACGTATAAGAGGTGGTCGCAGAGGTGGTCGAGGATGGGGACGTGAAGCCGGGCAAAATTAGGTCTGACGCAGTAGCCACATTGCGGATGAAACTGTGCCCCAAATTACCTCCACCAAGGAGTTGATGTTTTTGGTAGCATTGGTTTGTTTACAGTCCATCTGTCTGTCAGCAACTTTACGGAAAAAGTTCTGAACGGATTGACCTGAAATTTTCACCAGCCATGTGTCTCAGCCGAAAGATCGTACCCATTATATTTTGGTGGTGATCTAGATTACCTTCTGGATCCAGGAATTTTTGAAGGATTCTTTATCATTGCAAGAGCCTCTGGTGGAGGTCGGCGCTCTCGGAATCTGCTTTTCTTGTTCTTTATGTTATGAGGTTTCTGTGTTGAGACATTATGCATTTGGCCTGATGTCAAAAAAAAAAAAACATTTTGACAGCATGATGTTCTGAGAACTTTGTTTTCCTTTTTTCCATCTAGTGCTTCCTGATTGCTCTGTAGTGTTCTACATTTTGCTGTGCTTGGGGCATGATTTGACAATAGTGTCGCTTTTTGAGGCCAGGTGATGCTGTTTTGAGTCAATAACTTCCTTTTGCAGCAAGAAGAAGAGTTTTTGGGAAAGTAGTTTGAGTTATAGGATAATTGTTTAAAGTAGTGAAAAAGTGAGGGGCCGTTTCAAAAACAGTGTTTTAGCAACTGAGAAAAACTGTAACCATTGAGGCGTTTGGCCATGTGGCACATATGTTGGCCATTTAGCTCATGTAGTGTCATTTTTAATGGCAGTGTTTGCAATGGCAAACATGACTTCATGTCAGATTTTGTGTCTTATGCTAGGAACTGTGTCTAGTGCATTTAAAAAGAGCTATTCTGAATTGCAAATGTTATGTAAAGCAAAAAATGTGTTTAGAGTTTGGGAGACCAGAGAAGAGGTTTTGCTCTTTCTGTGTTAGTTAAATTAACTGTGTGATGTAAGTCATTTCAGTGTGTTAGCAATTGAAAAAAAACTGTACAGATCTGGGCATGAAAAAATTCCCCTTTCAGCCGACTGCTAGCCACTTCCCAGCCACTTGTCTGCTAATTCAATCGCACAGAGAAACACCTGTGTGCCCAGGGGAAACGATTTCAGAGCATAAATGAATGCCCAGAACAAGGATGTTTCCACACGCCAAGTTTGGACACCGTGATACGTGATACGTGATGCCGTATTTGCGGGACAAGTCGTTCAGCCAGTGATAGTGCAGTAATGGTGCACTATTAGTGCACCACTTCTGGCAGAAAAAGGAGGAACTTTTTCATGCCCAGATCTGTATGTTGACACACCAACACAATAAATAAATAAAATAAGCGACAACAAACACTATACAATCTAGAAATAATATAAATAAAGAAATATGAGAAATAACTGAGACATGAAAAGCTCACTCCATGCTACCTTTGTGTGATCAAACAGGAATTTTCACACGGTGCCGCATTTGCCCATTTTATCCATCCTCAGCACAGTGCTGCAAGTTAAGTGTTGAATGTCACAATGCATCTTCTCTTAGCAGGTGTCTGTGTGTTTTAGTAGTTGCCCCTTGGTAGATTTTTGGGACATGAATATTAGCAGTTGGCTATTGCGGTCATAACAAATAACCTGTGTCCTTTAAATACAGGGCACACAATAAGAGTTTTATTTTTCACTGCCAGGGCTTGGAAATCTGTATTAAGTCAAATGGTAAACAAACTAAAAGTTTACAAAATGAGGCAAGTTGAACTGACAACAGTGAGACAATGTGAGACAGTCAAGGGGAATTATTGGCAGCTACAGGCTCACAGAGACACACGACCATCCAGGAGATGTTTTCTCCAGGTTTTTTAATTTTGGAAAATTTAGATACTGGGTCACAAAAGCAGTGAAAATTTCAGTCAGAAAACCATCATGAATTCCTCCTTTCTCTTCTCTTCCTCCTTTCTCTTTCCATCACCTTCTACATTTAAATGATGCCCCCTCTTGTGGACAGTTTTTCATCACTCCTGCTGTAATTCAGCCCTGTCCCTTTTGTTTGGTTTTTGCATCATTTGTTGAATTTTTCATTTCTGTACTTCTTAGAAAGCACCTTTAAAAATGTTCTTTTCAATAGACAAGTTTTACAAAGCTGTCATGGTAGTTTGGATCAATGTAAAATAAGCACATGGTGATGAGAAATTCAGCAGTGCATGGTAAATATTGATTACAGAAGGCCAAAATGAACAGGCAAATAATTTTTTTGTTGAAAGCATCTGTGCTGAAGCAGAGCAAAAACTTACATTAACAGTAAAGAACAAATCCAGATTCTTTACTTGAGGTAATGTGCCACAAGGTGCACACACCACCACACACATCACCTCTTTTGGCTCAACTACCCAACACTCTTTGTTGGGCAGTTGAGGAAACCACTTGCTGTGATTTTGTAAGTAAGATGTTTCACTGGGTATATTCCTCTGATTTAAAAAACAAAAAACAAAAACAAAAAAAAAAAACTGTGAGTTTTGTCATTCATATTTGTAATATATGTGGTTTGACGTGCCTGTAGTAGCAGCAAATATTGCCCTGATAAGACCTGATATTGATTTATCAGACTGCACTTTGAAAAAAATAATAAAAAAATTTGTCACTCTATTTTGTATGAGCTAGAAGCTGCATCATTTCTACGTCTTTAAAGCTGCTTTTGTCAGTGACAAAATGACAAACGACAGGGGTTTTCAAAGTTTTCTTGAGCACATGAGGTTATATACAGTTAGCTTTTAATTCAATACTGCATATGATGAATGAATGAATGAAATTTATTTATAAAGCACTTTTCATACAAATGTAGCACAAAGTGCTTTACATATTAAAAACAACATTTCAATAAAAAGACAAAATGACGAACAATTACATAGGTCCCCCCCCCCCCCCCCCCCCCCCCCCACACACACACACACACACACACACACACACACACACACACACACACACACACACACACACTCCTGGCTTGGCACTGCTGTGAGGAAACGATATCTTGGGGATCCGTCCACACTGAGAGCCACCATGGTCTCCGAGACCACCACCAGGGGGACCCTCCAGGCCCGGCCGCCGGGGCCCCCACCCACAACCAACAATTCAGCAGGACCCCCAGCCACCCCAACCAAAGAGCCCCCACAATGGAGAAAACCCCACAGACCAAAACCCTCTCAGCGGAGGACCCCCGTGAGGAAACACTGGAGCGATTTTAAGAACAAACCAAGAAAAGCAAAAGAACAAAAAAAACACAAATAAAGAAGAAAAGAAATAAAAAAAAAAAAATCAATAAAAAACAGCAAAAAACAAAAAATAATTGAACAAAAAAAGCTAGCCCCTTCTAAAAATTTCAACAGCCTCACCCTCTCTCCTCCACCCCAATACCTCCCGAGTTTAGTCCACTTTGAACAACTAACCGGCCAGACCCAGGCCCGCAATTAACGGAAAAAAGCCCAAGACCATAAACATTTATAAACATTAAAAAACCTAAAACACCAACACGCCAATCCGATTTAAAACAATCCCGCCCTCTCCTCTCAGCCGCCCAGTCTAAAAGTCAAACTGATATTTCTTCTAGGAACCACAGCACAAGCTATTCTACTGAAAAAAGCACATAGCACCCCGCCAAACGCCTGCGATTTAAAGAAAAAACCCTTTCTTTTTGATATGTGGAAAAAACACCAGAGCGAAAAAACACCCAAGTTTCTCACACACTAGAGGAAAATTCTGTAGTTTTGTAATATCCTCTCTTGTCTTCACCAAATTAAAACCAGTTTGTCCTGTTAGCTTAAAGTTCTCTCCACCATACTTTATATCTAAAAACAGTGGTGTAACTCTCCAGTCATCAGACCGGCGTAACTGGTATCATCAGCTACTAAGTCTGCCGTGTCTCCTATACGTCCCCAAGTGCCATATACAGATTAAGACGCCAAAATTAACCTTGACCCCACACTCAATGTCACAGATCTTTAGGCTGTATCAAACTACTAAAAATTGTCGACCTTAGAGAAAAAACCATTTTAAAACGTTCCTGCCCCCACCCTAGCTAGAAATCTGTGCCTACACGCACAACACCACAATCCTTCAGCATTGGTTATCAGACAGTGATTTCTACACTTTCCCTAACTCTTTCACTTAAGTTATGTTATAAATTACATAATTCTCTTTTCTTATATTGATGAACCACTTTCCAAAAATCCCTCCCCAAGTATAGTCCATGCCTTCAACTTGTCTTTATTGTATCAATCAATCCTGTTGCCACTTCACTAATTTTGTGAGATGTTCCTCTATTTTTTTCCCTTTTCAAGTATTCACCCCCTCTTCTGGCTGCTGTTGTTTATGATTTTCTTGTCGGTTTATATTTTTCAAATTAGTATGGGATAGAAAAACAATATAGTTTCTGTTTTAACATTTCATGTGTTTTCAAATCAATATAGAGTTTGAATACATTGCAATAGCCTATTTTTCCTGTGTGCCACTTCTTCTTGTTAAAATGAAGAGGTGAACTGCCTGGTGATGCTGCCCTCTGAAAAGACAGTTGTTTTTTTTATTACTAATCAACTAATCAAAAACAAAATGGAAAAAAACATGGTAAGAAGAACAGGAAGACAAATTGAAACAGCCAAAGTAGAATAGAATAGAATAGAATAGAATAGAATAGAATAGAATAGAATAGAATAGAATAGAATAGAATAGAATAACTCAATTTGGTTGATTAATTTGTTACATTGGAATGTACTTAAGAACAAAAAACGTCATTCAGCACAAGACAAGATGAACAATATGAACAAGATGAATCAGGCCCTTGTAACTTTTTCAAAAATGACACCCTATGAAGGTTGTGTTTAGAAAAAGATGGATAAACTGTTCATTCAGGCATTTTCTGATGGACACACTATTCCAGGGCTGTCCAAACCCAGAGGACCATCCTCATCTTAATCACTGGATTATGCTATATTGCATGTTTTTTTAAGAATCTGAGGGCAGGTGAGATCCCCTACATTTAATCAAGTATGTAACAGAGGAGAAGTAGGTTAAACAAAACCTGCAGCGCAGTGGCCCTCAAGGAAGACTTTTGGACAACTCAGATCTATAGATTTAAATGGTAAAATCAATATTATATTTTTAAACTATCCGCACAAATAGCCATACAGCAATATACGGGACCTTTTTAGGGCGGAAACAAGTGACAAAGGGGGGCCATCACTTCGAGTTTTGAGTAGGCTAAATCTCATCATGCTGTTTTATTTTATTTTTTAAAATCACACAACATGTGACGTGTCACTTAATCAAATTCATGAGTATCCATTACTTGCAAAACATAAATTTTAAAGAAATGAGAGAGGGGGACTAAAAGTGTGTAGTTTTTGTTTGCGATTGGCTGTCTGTGCGCGAGCGCACTTGAGTCCCTACCATCATGTAGCCGATGCTGGTGACGTCTTCCAGATTAATGGTTCAATTTATAATTAGATTCCTGAAGTTATATTTGTGGAGTGGCCTATTTGTGCTCTGTTCGTGGAGGAGTAATTCTTGGTTTCTCACTGCCACCTTGTGGACGAACCAGTTTTCGCTCTGTTGGAGTACACCTGATTACATCTTCACCGTTCAACGCCTCTCTTTGCACAGAGAGTGGAGGGGGAATGTTTGTGGCATGTCATTAACAACACATCTTGAAGTTATTTGAAGGCATTTTTGTATTCATATTTCTCGACAAGGAAAACATTCAAGGTGTTGGACGGGGGAATTGAAAAATTAACGTCAAATAATGGGTCATTCGTAGGCTACTGGAAATTGTTGCTCTCTGTCTCACACACTCCGTTTTTCTTTTTATCTCCCACTAAACAAACAGACCAAAAAATCAGCTCCCTCCCTCCTTCCTTAATTCGTTCCTGCTCTCTCCTCACGTAAATGTGTTGCTCATGGCATCAAACTTAAAGCCCTTGTTCGTGACCAGGATTCAAAGCAGAGCTCGATAGGAGACAATCAATCAAGACTTCCCCCCCAAAAAAGTCACACTTGAGGGGCCGAAAGCGGCGCCTTTCATTGGCAAGCGTGCAGACAGCCTGCAGACGGCTCTGCCCCACAAACATGCAGCACCGGTGGTAGAGGCTACATGCAGTGACTCAGCCGTGCGCAGCAACAAAAAAAGACACCAGCCAAGCTTTCATTTAAGTGTCAGCAATTCAAAGCTTCTTGTCCAACAGAGAGGTCACCTTGAATGGGATCTATAGCGGAGACCTGAGGCTCAGCTTTGTTTTTTTGTTTCCCCCTTCGTATCTGAGGAGTGTGGTGTGCAGCAGTCTCTCCTTCAGGATTTAGTTTGCTCATAAATTCACTTTCTTTTTTTTCGGATTGCACCTGTTCACCTGGATCCACGTAAACACGGTAAGTGACTTCATGCATTAGCGCCATGTATAAATAAATACTTAATACTCTCGGAGATGCTCTAACAGGTGTTTTATAAGGTTTACACCGTTTCCCGAAAGATAACTGGCGTGATTGCTCATTAGTTTGTTTAAGAAAATGGACGTGTTTGCGATGTAGCTAAAACAGGTTGATTTCTTTCTGGAGAGTTGGGATGAGACACTCATTTTGTGCTTAAAGTAACCAGCAGTTATCACCTTGAACTTGATATTTATCATTCAGGTTCATTCGGCCAAAGAAGACCAGTGATAAGCATTTAGGCCCCTGTCATTAGAGAAAACTGCAGCTGCTGCTGTTAATTGTTTATGACCTTTTCTCGTTTTGATGATGTGTAATTTCAGATCAAAGGTGACAAAGGAAGCTCTGGTGATCAGTTGGCCTACAAGATTTTAAATAGTTAGATTTAGGGTTGTTTTTTTTTTTCTTCTTTTGCCATTTTGATTACAGTTTTCTCCCAAATCCTGCGGATTTTAATATCAACTTGTAAGGTTGTAAGACAGGCTGTGCCCTTGTTGTCTACAGGTTTGTGTCGCCAAGTTGAGCATCTCTTTCAGTGTTAAAGAGCCAGAGGCGCAAATTTGAGCAGGCACATTCCTATAGGCTGATGGCTTTTTCTGTCTCCTTGCCAGTAAGCCTCACTTTTTCCTCTTTAGTGCAAGAAGACATTTTTCCGGGAAATAAAGAGAAAGACAGAGGAAAAAAGTGACCAAGCTTTTTGAGGTGAGGACTTTGACTCAGGGTCTCTGGAGAGATGGCGGCGTCTGCACCCTCCTCCTCTGGCGGCGAAGCGGATCCCAACTCGACAAATTTATGGCCACCGGGCTCAAGTAGGTCCATCACAGATAAAATGCTATTTTCACGTGTGCTATTTACTTTGTGGGCAATGCTATTAATCATTTTCCATCGAGGGGGAGAGCAAGGAGGAAGAGGGGTTGGGGTCCGATGCTGTTCGAGAGGGCTTCCTTCGCCACAAATCACCACTGCATCTCATTCACCATACGGACCTCCCGGCATCTGTGTGACAGACAAATGCTGCTGTCAGAAACAGAAATGTCCTCTGCTGACATTACACTGACGGCAGGCTGGAAAACATGCCCGAGGCTGCGAATCATCTAAATACGACAAGATGTTTTACCACAAAGAAAAAAAATATAATCATTATTATTATAATCATTATTATTATAATCATTATTAGCTATCAATATTAATTTTATTGGTGTGTTAATGCATTGGTTTTTTATTTTTATTTTTATTTTTATTTTGTTTTAGTTTTTCTTTCCTTGGGGCTATTTGTGCTCTAGAAAAATTAAGTGCCTGCATGGAAAATGAAAATTGCCCCCGAAGTGCTTGTTAATTCAGCCATATCAAATAGACTCTAATGGCACTCTTGAGCATTGTAGCCTTCAAGCAGGGGCACTGTAGAGAGCGCGGAGTCCTTTCATTGTCAGCCAGAAAAACAGCTCCGATTCTCCCACTGAATAGAGGTTTAAAATCGTGTGACAGGTGAAAAGACTTTTTTTTTAAAAAAAAAAAAAAAAAAAAAGCCTCGAGTTTTGTTTTTTTGCTATTTTTTTTTCCAGTTTTCTTTTCATAAAAGGCATTTTATGAACAGTGTTTTATTGGTACCTCGTATCTGGTTTTAAAAAAAAAAAGAAGAAGCTATTTTGTGTAAAAGCGCTTGGGTTGTCAGCCCATGCGTATCTGATGGAAAGCAATGATTACATCCTATTAGGCCCGCGCATTACCTCCATTCTGCACCTCTACAAATGCATTGTCTGCCCTGAATCCTATTTGTCAGCACATCATCTTTTTCTTTTTTCTCTCTTTTTTTGTTTTTCTCTCTCTCTCTCTCTCTCTCTCTCTCTCTCTCTCTCTCTCTTTCTTTCTGTGTTTGTTTTTTTCTTCAAGTTGTCGCTTTGTTGCCTATCTAATCTCCTTCAGCCTTTTTCTTTTTGGGGGGTGGGGGTATCTGAAGCGCGTTTAGTGAGCTGAACGGTGAAAGGAATGATTTATCTAATGATCCAAAGCAAGGGTTAAGATATGGCACCGGTGCTGATCACCACCACATCCTCCTTGTTTCCTCCTCTCTCCTCCCCTCTCGACCTCCCTCCTCTCCCCCTCCTCCCCTCATCCTAAATTGCTGCTTTTGAGGATTTTGCTTTTACATCCCATCCAAGGTGCCCCATCCCCTCTCTGGCTGGAAGCTCTTGATAACGCGGTAATTCTCTATCTGTCAGTGGCCAGCCGGCTCATGTCTACCCGATGCTCGCATTTTAAGCATCTTTTCACTCAATTAGATCCTCAGGCTGGCGTGGATTTAAAACATCTAATTAATTCGAAGTCCTGTGGGTCGTGAACAGTGACACACATTAGCAGCAGGAAAATCCATTTTCCCCCGATAGATACGTAAAAAAAAAATCTATAAAGCCCATGTTAACTATTGTTTCAGCATGCTGCATCACTAGACCTGTCTCTTCATTTAATATAACCAATCAAGATGTTCAGTTCAAAAACAAGGAAAAGGAGGGGAAACTCTAATAAACTCTTCTTCTTTTTAAAAAAAAAATATTAGGCTATGATGCGTGGTGTGGAGTTGCTCATGGATGCACTAGAAAACTGGGAATGAAAATATGTGGTAAGTTCACATTTTTGGATGTATTTCATTTACAGTGTGCTTAATCTGAATGAACAGAGAGAAAGGCTTCAGTAGTTGTTTAAGCCACTATTATGACTGTGGGCTTCATGGCCTGCATAATTTTACCTGCAGCTCTGTGCATTGGTGTCACAAATATTTATATTTTTAAATTTAAAAAAAGAAGAAAACTGAAAATAAACATTAAAAATAGCACCTATAGCCTAATTGTTTTGTTTAAATATAATCACAAATATATAGCCGAGTTCAGTTGACGAGGAGTTATCTTCATCAAAAGCCATCTCAGGTTATTGTTGTGTTTTTCCCTTTTTCTCTGCGTTGGAGCAAATGAAAGAGGAAATTATGTGGGATGGATTTTCCAATTTCCACTTTGAGAGTCTATCTCAGTCTCGTACTAACTAACCAAGGACAACCTGACACCTAGCATAATGGTGAATGTGACGCACCAGTGCGCACCTCGGTTTCCTGGTATTTTTCACCGACACGTTCTGCTGGTTTCATTAAGGCCTTTAATTATTCTGGACTATTACAGTTTTTTTTAAGGTGAAAGAACCACAAATATTTCTTCTTTGGGGATTTTTGGATATCTACAGTTATTGAGAAATTTACCAAAGAGATTTATCTTATTTTTTTGTAGATTTTTTTTTAATTGATACCTGCTCTTATCTAAGTCTAATGAAATGTTCCTTTTGTAGTCAAAGCTGTTATCGACTACTTGAGCTCCTTCCACTGAGGTGCACAATGCCATGCTTTATAAAGAATTTACAGCAGCTATACATGACAACGATTTGTTTTTGCTTGACTGGTGTTTGGTGCTGATGTCACCGGGCTCTACCTCCCACCGAGCCCCCGCCTATAAATACGACTGGATGGCTCCCTTTTCTCATAAAGTCATTAAAAAAAAAAAAAGAAAGAAAGTAAGGTGCAGATCCCCGGAGAGGAGATAAATAGGAGAAATGGGAGAAGAAAAGTAGGCCATTATTGAGTCAGATATAGTGGAGAAGCTGCAGTCCTCATCATGTTTGGGAAGTGTAACCATTCTCCGGATGCCTCTCCCTCTGGTAATCGTTTAGGATTCTTACAGAAGAATAACAGTTTGGAGGAGAGGAGCAGGATTGTAAGCTCCTTCAAGGAGCGCACGGCCAAAAACCTGCTGTCTTGCGATAACATCGGAGGAGATGCGCATTTCAGACGAACAGAAACCGACTTCTCCAACCTTTTCGCCAGAGGTAGGATTTAGAGAAATATCATTTCAATTTTACACTTACACATAATTTGGATGTTTCAGGCATAAAGTGTAAATCAAAGAGATACAAGAGTTGGGCATTAGTTTCAGTTGTACCAAAACAGATTGAAAGCAATAATGTTTGCATCAGCTGCATGCAAACAAAAATATGCTGATTATTAATGAGTGGGGATATTTTTTAAAATCCATATCTTATTTAAGGAAATGTAGACTACATTTTTAAATACTTAAAATCAAACGTATGAACAATTTTTAACCACAAGTACTAAAATTTCCCCAATAAATTTTAAACATGTTAGAAAATGGTAATAAAGAAGGGCGTTGTGGTTACCTGAAAAACATTCATTAAAATGTATTTAAATTAACATTAAATATTTATGTTTTATAGATCTGTTACCTGCCAAAAATGGAGAGGAGCCCACCATGCAGTTCTTGCTGGAGATCGTGGAAATCCTCACCAACTACATCCGGAAGACCTTTGACCGATCCACCAAGGTCCTGGACTTCCACCACCCCCACCAGCTTCTGGAGGGCATGGAGGGCTTCAACCTGGAGCTGTCTGACCAGCCCGAGTCTCTGGAGCAGATCCTGGTGGACTGCAGGGACACCCTGAAATATGGAGTGAGAACAGGTACGTAACCTACGCTGATCAATAACTCTCATTAGATTACTCTCAGATTCACAGACGCTAAGAGGCTTTCTGAGGATTGGACTCGCTTGTTACTTCTTTATCGATTACAGGTCACCCCAGGTTCTTCAACCAGCTGTCCACTGGATTAGACATTGTGGGGTTGGCAGGAGAGTGGCTCACTTCTACAGCCAACACTAATATGTGAGTACAGTTGAGATAAAGCCCATTTTATTTGTACTCATTTGTTTTTCAATGGTCCATGAAGAAGAGACGCTTTCAGCTGGAAGAATACTTGAAGTGACATATAATAATTACTGTCGTTAGGTGAAAAACCCCCCCAGCTTGCTCTAATAGACTGTCAATCAAGCAAGAAAATAAAAAGCACCAAAGAGGACATTTGTACAGCTACACCCCCGCGGTATTGTCAATACTGGTCTGTGCTTATAGGAGATGGGAACATTATTCAGCCCTGCAGGCAAACTAAATTGCATATTGATTAACATTTGCAGTTTGCATTGTGTCTTTGTTTCATGTTATGCAAGTTCCTGTGACATAACAATTCCAGGAAAGAAAAAGCCCCTTCAGACCATCTGGACATATTATGAGCAGCCATAACTGGCACCTAATGGGAGTACTGTTACTACAAAATGCTTTATTTTCTTTATTTTATTTTATTATTCTGTCCAGCTGATGATGATCTGATTGATAAGAAAAATGCATGGGTGCTCACTTTCATTTGAATAAATTCAGAGGGGTTTCTGATATTCTGACTTCTTACTTACAGGGATGAAATTCAAGAAAACATGGTTTGCATAGCTACTGGGTTTGATTGTATACTGCACTAATGTGTGCCTCATAAATTATGGTACTAGCTTGATGGAGGATGGTAGATACTAGTTCAGAAATCCAGGAAGTTATTTTTTTAAAAAACAACACCATAAACATAAGGCTTATGCTCTTTTTCAAATCTCATTTAAACCTTGCTGATGATACACAATATATCGTTATTATTATTATTATTATTATTATTATTATTATTATTACAGTAATAATATTATATATAGAATCTATCAAACAAAAGTGAAACATGCACAAAAATTCTTGATTAGTTTGGATTGAGGGGACTTGTTTCCATTTTCCAGGAAAGAAATCATGCAGGATCACAGATGAAACATTCAGTTTTGATGACAGTACATCCACATGTTGGTTGCTTGTCCTTTACTGGGTTACTAGGCAACAGGCAGGATTACCCTGCTGACACAACAAGATGAAACAATTTCTTTGAGCTTTTTAATTTACATGAAAATAGATTGAAGACTCTCCAATTAAAGTCTTTTTTAAAAGGTTATTTGTTACAGCTCAGGACTTCATAAATGGAAAATCAATTATTTATTTCTGCAGAACAGGTCAGTTATCAACCATAAATCTGAATAGATTATCGGTTGCTTGGCTGAAAATCATATAGACTAGCTGGTCTTTCCATTAATTTACCTTCTAGAAACCAAATGTAACTGCGCATCTAAATGGCCTAAAACTGATGACTGAAGCACCAGGAAGTACTTTTATGAACATAAACATAGGTTCGCCTTCACAAAAAATGACCCATGAAGACAACATTTAGACTATGTGGCAGGAACAGCTCTGTATCCTTTCATTATGGTCCTCTGTGGCACTTATCAAACTTCCAGTAATCAACATGTTTTTCAGACTTGTTTCCTCCAGCTGGTTCAGGCCTCACATCTGCATCTGCCTTTAAACTAGATCACCCATGCTGGCGACATCACTGTGGATGACTTGAAACAGAAGACTAGGGCTGCTTAAACTCTAATTTACCTTTATTAATTACTCCCTCAGCTCTAATTATCCCTGGCAGATATTGACTGACACTAATAGGCTGACAATCACATCCAAATCTTACATAATCAGTGAGTGAGCCTTGTCAGTATGAGTGAGAGCAGTGAAGTTAATGCGTGACATCTGTGAGGTGTCATCTGACTTGTTTATGTTTCCACCCACCATAAATGTGTGTGTGTTGTAGATGGTGTGAGGCCCAGTGTGTGTGATGTATCCTACTGTTCTTCTGATACATTACTTGCTTTGCATGAATGGACAACATACTTATCTAATTAGAAGAATATTTGTGTGGAGAAGATGGATGGGTCTCCCTACATTATAATCTAGATCAACTCTATTCTTCTGTGATGCAGAGCAGCTTTTAAGTTAGATTTATGCAATTGCTTATATTCTAAGAGGAATTAATAAAAAAAAATAAAGGAAAATTATTCATTTATGCATTCATTTTTAATGTTTCCTTGACTGTCAGCGTGCTCAGTAACTGTACAGCCTTTTCATACAATGAAAAGGCTGTACAGTCTGCACAAACTTCAGATAAGATTTGCAGTTATTTAGTCTCTGAAAATATCATTGCTGTAGGTTCAGTTTTGGTTCAGTTAGTAGTCATTGTCAACCTTGCTCAATTTGCATTTTCCAGGTTCACTTATGAGATCGCTCCTGTTTTTGTGCTAATGGAGCAGTTGACGCTCAAAAAGATGAGAGAGATCATCGGCTGGCCAAACGGAGAGGGTGATGGAATATTTTCTCCAGGTAAAAGTGCAACCAGTGAGCTCAGAATAATGATGAACAGAATCTTAACACCCAAGTAAATTTGTCAGACTATTATGTTGTACTATACAACCTCATGTTATGTTTTATTAAGCCAAGAATGTGTATTTTCTACCTATAAATAATCTGATTAAGTATCCTGTTTTAACAGTTCTGGGCAAAAAAACCTCCTAGATATGTGGTGGCTAAAGTTATTGGAGACAAGCGACTTAAACCAAGGGCCAGGGAAAAATGCCAAGAGAGAGATGCAGGGTGAAGTAGGTGAATTCCAAAAAGCCTGACAATCTGGCAAAGTACAAAGCAAACATATGTGGCTGTAAGAGTAAATGGCAAAACCAAGAGCAGGAGGGAGATTGGGAAGCGGAGGGAATGAGGACCAGTAAGCAGGAGATGTGAGGACAGGAAATAGAATATAACAGGCGAGTGTTTCCAAAGTGAAACAGGAAACCATAAACATTTAACACGCATGACGTAACTTAAGTGGTGCAGAACCTAATCCGACCTTTTATTTAAGTCCACATCTATGAAACACAATGAAGCTTTTATGCTAAGCAGGATTTCACAAAATGCTATTCTGAATTAGTTTATGTCCTAGTTTGTATTTAAATGTAGAGTAAATATCATTATTCAAATGATTTTATTAATGTGCCCAATCTGTAAAATAATTGTTGTAGATAATGAGGATCCAAATGCAGAATGAGACACGAGTAGAAGTTGTACACAGTAAGACAATCAGGCACAGAGTGGGCAAAAATCCAGGACCAAGAAAAATCACATGAGGAAACATTGGGGAAACAGGAAGCATAAAGAGAAATATAAAAAAAAAAGGAAAAAAAAAGGATCTTGCAACTGAAAAATAAACAGGAGGGAGTAGAAGTTAGATACAATAACCAATAAAATAATACCAGTTTTTATGAGCAACTAAGAAAAGACGACTGTTTAATTTAAATCAGACATACAGTACAGTCACTTCACTGCACCACTGTTTTCTTCTTCAGGAGGTGCCATTTCCAACATGTATAGTGTGATGATTGCCAGATACAAGTTCTTCCCTGAAGTGAAAACCAAAGGCATGGCGGCTGCACCCCGACTGGTCCTCTTCACCTCAGAGCATGTTAGAGCAACACGGTTTTACTGATTATACCACCTGCAGAGAATTTACTTTAAGCTGGACTGTTACTATCCATTTCTGTAGTGTGCAAGCAGCTCCAACCTGCTTAGTGACTGATGATCTTCTGTTTTTTTGCAGAGCCACTATTCCATCAAGAAGGCAAGCGCTGCTCTAGGCTTTGGAACGGAGAATCTGATCCTTCTGAAAACAGATGAGAGGTTTGCTTCGCCTTTAACCTGAACTCTGGACATTTATTAAAAACCTGATGGCTTACTGTATGTCTTCTTCTTTCCCAGAGGGAGAGTTATACCTGCTGATTTGGAAGCCAAAGTAATTGAAGTCAAGCAAAAGGTAAATATCAGCAATGACAAGTCATACATTACCTCTCAAACTTATTTATTTTGCTCCATCCATTACTCCCCACCGCAAGAAACATTCATATGAACTGTGGAGTTTACTTGAAGCAAAGGAGATGCTAAATGTCCTGGAGCAGGGAGGCTTTTTCAGTGAGTTGACAGCATCTGTTCTTTCACATGAAATGCCGGACTGGTCTAAATGGTCAGCCTGGAAATATTACCTTTTTTGCAGGGTGATGTAATTATTAAAAAAAATAAAAAATTTTTTCCACAAAAAAAGTGGAGGAAAAGAGGGGTGCATTAATGGAGAAATGCTTTTCAACTCATTTATTTTAAGCCAAGAATCATGTAAAGGAAAAAAAAAGAAAAGAACACATACACAGACACACATTTCATATTTCTGTCATTTATACAGATAAGTCCAGATTTATCTTCCTTTATTAAATATCTTTTTCTCATTCTTTTGGGTTGCAGGGATATGTCCCGATGTTTGTGAATGCCACCGCTGGTACCACTGTCTACGGAGCCTTTGATCCCATCAATGAAATCGCAGACATCTGTGAAAAGTACAACATGTGGCTTCATGTGGATGTAAGAAAAGATACAATATCTCCGAAACTCAAATTCAGATTTCAGCTTCTGTCATGGAGATTATATCAAGTCAGTAATTGTCAGCATTTTAAGTATTGTTGTGTCCTGTTCAGGGTGCATGGGGAGGAGGTTTGTTGATGTCCAGGCAGCACAGGCACAAGCTGAATGGAGTAGAGAGGTAAATAAAAACAATACATGCTCTTGTCAACACTTAACATTCACTGGTTTCTAATCAGGTTGAGTAAAATTTCTTCTTTCTTCATCTTTGAGGTATTTATATCAGTACAGTCCATCCATTCATTCATTTTCTGTACCGCTTATCCAGTTCAGAATTGCTGGGGTTCCTAGAGCCTATCCCAGCTATTATCAGGCACAAAGCAGGGTACACCCTGGACAGGTCGCCAGTCTTTCACAGGGCCAACACAGAGACAGACAACCATTCACACTCACATTCACTCCTAGGGCCAATTTAGAGTGACCAATTAACCTAAAATGCATGTCTTTGGACGGTGGGAGGAAGCCGGAGTACCCAGAGAAAACCCACGCATACACGGGGAGAACATGCAAACTACACACAGAAAGGTCACCTAATTGTTTGAACCCCCTCCCCAGACCGGATTTGAACTAGCAACCTTCTTACTGTGAGACTGCGGTGCTAACCACCATGCAGCCCAAGTACAGCCCATGGCTTTAAAAATATATTTTAGATTAGAAGAGAAGAGAAATTATATATTAGAGAGCAAAACTGACATTTAAGAGTCAGAGATACAGCAATATTCAGAATACAGAATGTTGAACGGTCACTTAAAATATCTTGAAAATAAGTGATAATACGAGGGCAATTTTATATTTAAACTATGTGGTGACTTAGAATATGAGCACGACAGGCCGGATAGGAGGTAGAGTAACTGGTTTGAAAAATTAAGCCAATAAAAAAAATGTCTGAATAACTGAAGTCTTTATGATGGCCAGCAGGGGGTGAGTCCTCTTGTTCAACAGTCTTAAATATATACAGTAGATCTATCAGATAACGACCCTTCCTTTTAATTACCAGAGAAAACATTTTTCTTCTGTGTTAGGGACTCAAACACAAGTTTAACATCTTTAAATTAGCATGTTGTTGGTTTTTTTGTTAGTTTGTTTTTGCAGATTTTCAATAAGATCCACATCCCATTTTTTAAATAAATGAAACAAACAAAAGATGATGACAACCAAATGACTTAATGCTTGAAATCTGTAGTCTACAGACCACTGTAAGCATCACGGCGGCTCCATCCTTCTTACATGCAGTCTGTGATGGTATATGAACTGGATGAAACAAAAAAAATGCAAATATATAATACAGGGATTTGTGAGTCACTTTCTTAATACCGTTCATTGTAAGTATAAAGGATTGATACTTATTCAACTTTCTTTCTTTCTGCATGTTTATCTTTGTTGACAGCTTTGTCTCTAGGTCTGTAGATCATGCATTCAGATACTTAAGCCAGACTCATTTTAATAAACATCAGGATACGTGTCACATATAATTCCTAGCTGTTTAATCTGATTTATTTGGGTCATTATTGCATTGCTGAGCTAGATTCCACAATGCTGCCCTTCTTCTTAATGTACAACACTGCTGGATATTATGGACCAGAAAAAGCCTCTATTCTTTACCTGTTGCCTCCTAAAAACCCCGTGGTGCCACTACTCCCCCTTCACAAAGATGCCTTTGCTGTCTGTGCAGGGCTAACTCAGTCACCTGGAATCCGCACAAGATGATGGGGGTGCCACTGCAGTGCTCTGCCGTTCTGGTCAGGGAGAGGGTGAGTGTGTGGCCTTCTCTGTCCTGCTCCTTGCATCACTCCCACTGCTCCACATTTACATGTATCTCCCATCGCCACCGTTTCTGTTGCAGGGCTTGTTACAAGGCTGCAACTCTTTGTGTGCGGGCTATCTCTTCCAGCCAGACAAACAGTACGATGTTACTTATGACACAGGCGACAAAGCCATTCAGTGTGGACGGCATGTTGATATCTTCAAATTCTGGCTCATGTGGAAGGCAAAGGTGTGTAAATATCTACAGCCGAATGTTATTCGGTGCCACTATCCCCTTTACTGCCACAAAGAGAACATTGGTTATAACTTTTTTTTATCTACCTAATAGGGAACGGTGGGATTTGAGCAGCATATCGACAAGTGCCTGGACCTGTCAGCATACCTCTACAATAAAATAAAAAACAGAGAGGGGTATGAGATGGTGTTTAACGGAGAGGTGAGATGACATTCAAATGTTTTTCAATGTATAAACAACTGAAAGAATTTTAATGTGGTTTCAGGATTGACTGGATCATTTTGCTCTGCATAAGAAACGTCAATGTTTTTTCTTCTTTTTTGTTTGTCAGCAACTAAAATGTTGTTTTCTCTCATCAGCCGCAGCACACTAATGTCTGCTTCTGGTACAATCCACCGGGCCTGCGTGGCTTGCCTGATGGTGAGGAGAAGCGGGCCAGGCTGCACAAGGTAATGACTCATTAATCTGGGTTCTAAGCCTCATTTCTAGTTTTTCTCCTCTCTAAGTTTGAATCATCCAGGCTTAAATTCATGGACCCATTAGGGAAAGCATAACACAGTTACACATCTTGGTTTTGAAAGGACTGAACAGTAAAGACAGATTTTACGCCTAGTAATTATGTGCAACATCCTGCAACAGGTGGCCCCAAAGATCAAAGCAATGATGATGGAGTCGGGGACTACGATGGTGGGTTACCAGCCGCAAGGAGACAAAGTCAACTTCTTCCGCATGGTCATCTCCAACGCTGCCGCCACCCGGTCTGACATCGACTTCCTGATTGAAGAAATCGAGCGACTCGGGCAAGACTTGTAAGAGCCACCAGTAAAGTGAAACAACATTTCCAAAACATGTTTTCCTTTTCCAATTCTGAAGAGCCTCAAGCTTGGCTTTATGTCTTCTTTGTCTCATGAAGACGTCAAGATTTTTGCCTAAAGATTTGCAGGCAATGCACAACAAAAAATGATGGAAAAGTGTGTTTCTGTTTATCCTGTCCTTGATGCATACTCCAACACAAGGTTCTCTAAAGAAAAAAGGGGGTTAAGCACAGAAGGATTCTTGCTAAAAACGTATGTAAAATGGAAATATACCACAATGTGAATGTGATGAGTTTAAAATGGAGTCCTTTGCACATAAAGACAACCCCCCTTTGTCAAAATAAGAATAGAATACGTTTAAAATAATAACCCAAACTTTGTTTTCAATTAAAATATTACTAGTGCAACATATGAAGAAATACTGAAAATGTGTGTAATGCTGAAAGAAAGAAAGAAAGAAAGAAAGAAAGAAAGAAAGAAAGAAAGAAAGAAAGAAAGAAAGAAAAAAAACCCATGGTGCTTTTGTACCAGGTTGATATCATTTGCAAGTCCTGCTCTAATTATTTACATTTTAGACAAATTTCCAGCTTCTTTGAAAACAACTGTTGATTCTGAACACAGCAGCACTGAAGAATGTCCTCTTATTGTCAGTCAGTCCCCAAAACAGAATCAAATGTTGTTTTTCAGAAGTAACAGAGCACTTTGTAGGAAACCTTATAGGATTTACATTAACAGAATTAATAAGGATATAAAACATAGTTATTAAGACATACGTGGTTATTATTATTTAGCCAGATGTGCCAAAACATCATAGCTTTTATATTCCCTTAGAATTATAACAAAGGTTGGACCATAGAACACAGTCACTATAAGAAGCACTGTAACTGATATGTTTTTAGACTTTATTGTAGATTGTGTATAGTATTGTTACATTGCCTTTGTGCCAAATGTGTCCTAGTTGTACAGTGAACAAATTCTGTACGTAAATCCACCATAAAGTACATTATGTGATAGACTGATCACTTAATTTGTATTAAGAGACTATAATTGTGAATAGTTTATCTGCTCTTCTTTTCCATTTGTAATGTATCCTTCCTGTTTGGAAACTTCTGTATTATATGGTATAATGTTTTGGATAACAGTTATGTCTTTCAGTGTATTTGTGAACCAAAGAAGGGTTGAGTTAGATTAAGAACATGTATGTGGCCCTTATTCTCCCTTACGGATGAATTCAGATGTTTCTATAAGAATGCTTAATTTACTGCCGTTAACTTTAGTGCAATCTATATTGTGTATCTGTGCAATGTCATTGTGATTCACCGATTGATTGTTGGCAAAACACTCTGCTATGAGACCTGCAGTCAACTGCTGCTGCCGGTGCTTCATAAAGGATAAAAAGCACAATGCTAAACCATGATTGTGGGGCAGCTTTAAATCTTGGGACATATGATTGTCTCTGTATCATAACATGTGATGTGGAGTGAAACAATAATATGCAAAATTCTGTTTGGTACAACATGCTTTCTATAGGCACACTTTAATGTTAAGGAAAAACTATATAATCACTTAAGAAGCATTTTTGCTTGAACAATGAAATGCAAAGTGTTTGCAACTGTATGAAGACGTATTATACAATTCTACATTCCTGAATATAGTGGGATGAAATATCCCTTTTAGTATTCATTGTAGGCACTTTATCAGAATTATATTACTGCTGTATAAAGACGAGCTGTAGAACATCTGCTGACACAATTTGTTGCTGTTTGAGGAGAAGACGAACCTATATGAATAAATCTATGTATATCGAACAATACTAGTGTGAAGAGACTTGGAGTGGTCTTTTTAGTTGCTGCTACAAAGAATGACTGCTGAACAATTTATTTTTTACATCAAAACAAAATTTAAGGCATTAAAGGTTCAGCGTTTGCTTCCACACGTAATCAGGCTTATACACAAAACATATAAGGTGACTTTGTTGTGCAAAAAAAGGCTTTCACAAAGTAAGAAATGCATCACATCTTAAAGTGTTATTCAAGGAATCTACTGAAATGTTTGCAAACATAAAAGGATATAAACTATACAGTGTAATTCTAACAAGTGTGAAAATCAAGATTTAGTAAGACCATCTTTCACTCTGTCTAACATATTTTTGGTCCAATCCTTGCATCATTTGGAATACATTAGCTTTTTCTTCCTGATTGCCTGATATAAAAATAACTTTTTACAGCTACCTCTCATGGGGAAAAAATCTGATAAGGCTTCAGTAAACAGTAAAAGTGTCAACTTAAGTCCTGTATGCATCTTTAAGGTCATCTCACAATGTCTTTTGTGTCAGGTCTTTGCTGTATTTGGTCTTATTTTGCAAGGACATCACTTCCAGGTAGGGTTTTTTCTCTTTCTCGCTCTATATACCAATACAATACCAATACCACCCCTACCCACCCACCGAAACCCAATTCTGCACAAACTCCAATCCGTAAGAGTTAACCAAATACCTGTTGATAATTTTTAGGCCCAATACATATTTTGTCCTCCACGCGTCCAGTTCATCAAATTTGACCATACAAATATAAGCAGAATTTTTACCTAATAGCTCTTTGGGAATCAACTTGTTGGAGCAAAAATATTATTTCAAGTCCAGTCAACTGCCTTAATGTCTGCTGTTTTGTTTGTTTAGTTTTGTTCCCAGATATCACTGAAAAAATGGGAACAAATAATATATCTTTGTGTCAGGCTTCTAATTAGGGACGTAAGGATTACCGGTATAGTGGTTAACCGTGATAAAATTCCCAATGATTTGTAATACTGTTTCAAATTTTAATTATCATTAAAACCGTGACTGATTACTGCACTTTGAAAAATTCCTAGTGATTCTGTTCATTGGCTGGAAAAGCAGTAGCAGTCACAGTTTGTTTAATTTATGAATGTTTAATTTATGAAAACATGGCAGAAGGCAATGAAGACACCCACATGGACAGAACTCTGGAGATTTTTCCCCCTTCAAAAAGGACAAAGTAGACATTTCGACCCATTTTGGATATTTTTAAAGATGCTGGGGTGTATTTCTATAGTACCGTGATAAAAATGATAACCGTGATCATTTTGGTCACAATAACCATAATACTAAATTTTGATATCGTTACATCTCTACTTCTAATTACAAAGTGTTAAAAGATAAAAACAGAAACTGTAGTTCCTCCCCGTTGGCTTTTAAGTGCCTTTTTGTGCTTGACTGATTCTTAGTTCCATGTTAAATACATGTCAACTATTTAAAAAAACAAAACAAAAACAAAACAAAACAGGTTTTTATATCATTTTTAACAGCAACTTGTTAGTCTTGTTAGTAGGTTTGATATGACAGTGCTCTGCTGCAAATATGACCAATACTAATTTGTTTTTAGTCTCTAAGGATATCCCTAAAGTCTCTAAAGATGATTGTAATGAAAGTGCATGGGCAAGACAGGAGTGACGTCGCTGGATGTGCAGTCTGATCTGTTTTTTGATGTGACGTAGCCTTTTGGCCTCAACAGCTGACTTTCTGTTAGAATCATAGTGAGGGTTAGAATGGTTCACTCATCCCATGTAGTCTTTAAAAATCTTTTTGAAGATTTTCTTTTTTAAGTCAGAAAGATAACCATCACCCTGCAGTGATGGCCAACTCCATCACTTCGCATTGCCATCTTTAGTCTCCCTGTTAAGAGTTTAACATTTTATTGAATACTTGTAGCAACCCATTGGCAGATAATGCAACATTACATTGTTAAAAGTGCACTTAGAACTGTGTTTTCCTTACCTTAGAATGAGTCTTTTACATCTTTAGATATTGTAGGTTTACAATGTTAAGCTGAAATGTTCCTACTGTAGCCCAGAGTAGACAAAGCAAGCATTGGCTCTGCAGTGAGCCTTTTGTTCCTATAGATCCCAATCATTCCTTAAGCACTTGGAAAGTGTGTAAGTACATTCAGTTGGTTGCAGTCTCCAGTTTTGCCACTTTATGTACTTAAAGGAGCCCTATCATGAAAAATGGACTTTTAAGAGCTTTTCAGCATGTCAGTGTGTTATTTCCTCATCAAGAAATGATTTAAATGGTTATTTTTCTTCATTCATGCATATTTGAGTAATCTACATGAATATTTGAACCAAGCGCTACCTCCCTGCAAACGACTGACTACCCACCCCGTTACGTATGAACGTGGCACCAATCATGAAGCGACAAACACGCATGCACAGCATCGTAGCAAGACGCCCTCTTTGTTGAACAGAAACTCCAAGAGAATCCTACACACACTCTCTGAGGAAGAAACTAACAGCCTGCAGGAAGATTTCCTCCGAGACAAACAGCCATCAGTTAACAGATGTTTGCTCCAGAGTTCAGGAGAATTTTTTTTTCTTTTTTTTTCTAAGCTCTAGAGGGCAGCAAGTTGGGAAAAATGTGGTTGCGTTCAGCGTGGTTATGTTCAGCGTAGGAGTTTATTTGTTGTACTGGCCGAATTGACTTGCCAGAAGTGGTTGGATTATAACTTCAGGAGCAGGGAAAAAAAAACTCAACTTTGTGTGTGAACTTCACTCCTGGCAACTTCATGAATCTCGGGCAGTAAAGTGTTTTTTTCTCTGGGATTACTTCTGAAACCTGACGCAGTTCCTACTATAAAAACGCGCATGGACAGACAACAACACTGGTGAGTCAACACATCTCTCAGCTCAATGCTAACTGTTAGTCTATGATTTGTTTGCTAATTTACTTACTTGTCAGGGGTCTTTGTGGTACTTCTGTGGTACTGCGTGTACTTCAAACTCCATATCAGACTCTGAGTCGAGCGCATACAGCTCCATAACAGGCTTCTCCGTTTGATCTCGTCGATCGGAGTCCGATTATCCATCAATGTTTACAATTAACATCCATGTGAGTGCTGCTTAGCTCAGTGCTAACTGAAGGCCTATGCTTTGTTCGCCAATGTACTTAATTGTCAGGGTCTCTGTGGTACTGCGTGTACTTCAAACTCCATATCAGACTCTGGGTTGAGCGCATACAGCTCCATAACAGGCTGCTCCATTTTATCCCATTGATCGGAGTCAATTATCCATCAATGTTTACAAATAACATCCACGTGAGTGCTGCCGGTGCCGGTGTTAAGAACAATTCTGTAACCCTTCAGAATCAGCATCTCTTCCGGGGTGACTTCATGAAATGGGCGTAAAACATGCTGCGATTGGTCGAGAGCTCCGTGGTTCAGTACAGTCAACCATCTTACTTCCGTGTTGGAAATTAGACGCATAGAGAAACTAATATTTAACACCAAATTAGTTTCTACAGTCGCGATGGGAATATATTTAGCTTATGAATGCCTGTATTTGACTTTTGTAACGTTTGAAAAGCATTATACAGCTCCTTTAAAGACACACAACGGAACTTTTAGCAGTTTTCTCAGTGACGCGCCCCCTATCAGCGACTAAACTAGCAACCATCTTGTATCATACCTGCACTGTGATTCACTCCAGCCAGTAAAAGACAGACTTATCTTGACTCTTGTTCTGTCCCTTCCTCTCTTCCTCCTGTAATGTTTCCTTACCGAATCCGACATGATGTGCGTTCAAAACACTCGCGGGGTTGATCCCTGGTTTACATCCGGTTGCTAGTGAGTGACGCGGTGCTGCAGCCAATAGTCGGCTGCGACGTCACAGTCGCGTCCCGGATGGGAATCTTACATAGTGCTGTTTCTGAGCCCCCGGGACGCCTCTGGGCAGTGACGGCTCGAAAATGTGCAAAATGAATGTTGGTGTGCCATCAAAACGAGTCAGAAACACAGATTTTTAAGGTCTAAAAGTTACGTTGTGTGTCTTTAATTCCTGCATTTTTCTTCTCTAAGTATAAAGGACTTTGACAGTCAAGGGACTTTTACCACCTTTAGTGCCCCTCAAGAGACCTGATAGTGATTCCCTCTCTTCCATCACATGACATAAATACAGGCCAATGGAAAACTGTTTATACAAAGTAGTCATCTCACAGTTTTATAACCTCTATGGCATTTTAAATTTTTATGAAGCTGATCCTTTGAAAGATTTGTATCAAGTACCAGACTGACAGGGCTTACCTTACTTATTAATTTATTTCATCTTAAACCCCTAAACAAATTTATTTATCTATTTAGGAGTTGTGTGTGATTGTTTTTTTTTTGTTTTGTTTTTTAAAGAAAGAAATAATTTGAAATGTGAAATTTTGCAGCAACATTTAAGTTTATGCTATATTACCCAAGCATTTTTTGTCCCTCTTTTTTCCCCCCCGAGTACATTTTTCACTCCACTTAACTGTTACCACCCACTGATCAGTTTAATCACCCCAGGGGGAATTTTTATTGGCTGATCATCTCACCGCAGAGATTTCATGAGCACCTCTTACCAGTTCTTTCATTTCTCTCTTTACGCACACTTTTGTCATAAAATGCATTCAGCTGTGATCCCTTAACATTTCTTCCCCCACAGATCCTATTTCAAGGATCTGCCTCGCTGTGTTTTATTTCGATACAGTCATAGAAAGATCGACTGTTTGAGTGGCTCTCCTCCCTTCCTCCACCAGGCAGATGCTATTTCTTTGTTTCATGCTTCAGTGCAGCAATCATTACCGACCTGATGTCAATGGCTGCTTTGTGAAGCTGCAGGAAATTGAGGGTTCAAGAAATAACCACACAAAAATCTCAGAATAACCTCCAATAACCTCTGCCTTCTTGCCATATCGGCAGAGTGATTTGGAAAAAAATAGCCTCCTTTTTACATTTTGTTATTGTTCTTTGGATTATTGCATAATGAAATGCAATGCGCTTAGGAGTAATAATACGGCTAATTTGGAAGCAGGTGCTGGAGAATATTATAATGATTGAATGCAAATGGAATCAAGTCTTCAGCTTCTGCAGTCTGTCACAGTCCAGTAATTCTGGACATGAATGAATGTTGCATAAAAAGAGTCAATCGCATCAATCAATGTACTTGGTGTGAGGCTAAATCAACTTAATTAAACTCATAATAGTGACTGGGTACATTAGTAAAAATGTACTCTTACTACCAAATTATTGGTACAAGCTGAAGGTATCAGATGCCTACACGCAAGGCCTAAAAATGACCATGACCTTATTAAAAAAAAAAAAAAATTCAAACAGTGCTCTACATGAAAGATTGTATAAGAATTTCCTGCCTTAAAGATTCACCAAAATCCCACAAAAAAAGCAGTCTTAAATGAAAACACTGCTACAAGATTTGAAACTGTTGTTAATATGATCTAACTGTGCATAGTGCCCAAACTTTTGTAAAAGACAAAAATGTGAAAGACAAAAAAAAAAAAAAAAAAACTAATCCTGAATGAAATGTTATGGAAACATGTCATTTATGACCTTACATATTTCACTTGAGTACTTAAACATAACGTTTTTTGCATGCCAGCCCAATCACTTATATCCAGTATCAATAGCTTTATAACAATGAAATACTGTATTTAGTTACAAAGAAGTTGATCAAAGAGTGAGCAGGGCAGTAACATAATGAGACAGGACAGTTATGTTTCCGCAGTTTTCTCCTGAGGGCGGCTGGGCTGACTCAGACCGTGAAATGCTTAATGTCTGTCTCTGCACTAGTCTGTTCACCCTCCATTTCACACCTGGCCTGCGCACACACCCAAACACACACAGGGTTCATCCCCCACTAATGTGCTGCAACTGAAACAAAAAATGTGATACTTATCAGGATGATTCCAAAACTGAATTAACTTGATTTCCCACACTTTTGTTTGGGTGGTTATTTTCAGGTTGAAGTTAAAGTTTTTCTTTGTGGACAATAGACCACTCACACATCTATCAGTCTGCAGCTGTGATACTCCTCTCTCTTATATATCTATGAATCTTGTCAGTCGTTTCCCAATGTGCCAAATATATCTCCCGCCCCTGGGAATTACTGCCACATTAGCTTGCTGATAGATACTGACATTCCCATTGTGTGAGGGAAGTCTAATGAAATGATGATCATGATGGTGGCATTGACTGCAGGCTGCTTGCCAGCCCTCCCCCTTCTTCTCAAGACACTACTCATACTCACATGCGGCTATGCAAACAATTAAGCCTACAAACTAATCTTTTAACTTATTATCTCACATTGACATTTCTATTAAATGTAATAGCAATTTGGCTTTTGTATAATAATAATTCTTTCTTGTCCTTTAAAGTTGTACTTATGTAAAACCATACTGCGAGCATTTGGCTCTTATATTCAAGGTAAGCAGCATCCTTTGTTAACAGAACTGTGATAACAGGATCAATTTTAACACCTTAGTCCTCTGTCGTCTAAACTAATTATAATTGGTTTCACTTATCTAAATAGCCTTCTGTTAATGACCGCACGTCCACAACTTGATAAATCTAGGCAGAAAGTAAATTTTAAGCAGGAGATTAATAGTCTAGAGACTGTAACTTGCCTGTCTTCATGGCTGAGGAGTGTAAACCTAATGTGGCACTTGTTATCGTTGAAAGGCTTCTTGTAAGTGTCTCACTTGGACATTTTTTCAAAGGACTGAACCTGAACCCTGGAGGAGAAATACAGCAGTTTACTGAACCTGCGTGCTACTATTAATGAAGGAAACAACCCTTACACAGCATATGACGACTTGTTCTGTGGTCTGCTGTCTTCTGCAGGATAACAATGAGTCATTTTTGCCTCTGGAATATTAGACAGACAAGAACCGAAAACAAGTGTGATAGTGCTGAAATTAAATCGAGAGACAGTAATGATAATGTAATAATAACTTGTACCCATATGGATGTTCTGCTCCATCTTTTTGGTGCAGGCTTTTTTATTAGCATTGCCTTTTATCTGAGTCGCCCAGCACAACACAGAATGTCAGCTTAGAGCATATTTATTAGACAGAGGGGGAAAAAACTGACCCCTGACAGATGCACAGCATTATCCAACTATCCCCAACAGTAACAGCTTGAAGCTTTTCCTTTGCTTACTGTGTGGAAATCCAGCAAGCATGTGAGTGTGCTTGTCAGTATGGGGAGGGTGTGTGTTAATGTTCTCCCCTTCTCAGCTAGGTGTTTGTGGTAAAAGTGCCAGAACAAAAGGACGGTGCATTTTTTTTTTTTGTAGCTTTAGTTGTAAATTCTTTGCGAGGCTGAAAAAGTATAAATCTTTGAGAGCTATCCAGAACTGTGATTGCACAGTTTTAAGGCGTCAGCAAGCTGCCGCTGAAATACAGAGTTTATTTATCTGCTTCTTGAAAGAGCAAGAGCAAGTGTCAACATGTAAAGTATACTTCTAACTCCTTGCAAATAAAGAACAATGAGTGATTGAAGTTATAAGTAGCATGCTCTTCACTGTCCATGATAAATAGAAAGGCAAATGCTAACTTATATGACAAAGGCATGCAGGAGAAATCCAAATTATGTTACAGTTGAAAAATCACTAAGTGATGCAGCCATGTTATATACTGGGACAACAGCAACACCACTGAATCCGTTTATGGCCATTGTTGCTCAGATAGATTTAGTTTGGCTTGGCTAAATCCATTTAATAAAAACAATGTTGTATCAAACTGAAGCAAGTATACTTCCTAATTAAATGAATCATATGGAATAATATGTATGAACTATACTGACAATAAAGATGTTTTAATATGGAAATTAATTCAAAATGTGTTTTTAAAAACATACAGTCAGCAGATATCTGGTTATGATGATTATAAATGAACATAGATACTGTATTAAAGGCTGGTCTTACAATCTTCTCTGTGCATACAAATAACAGCCTCAGACCAAGTGAAAACACAAGGCGCCTAAAAAAATCTTCACGGGATGTCAACTTTGAATATTGTTTGTCTTCGTTAATCGTAGCAGAGTTTCCAGTTATACTAGCAGCTATGTGCTCAAAACGCTAAAATCAGTCTTCTTTGAAATCTGAGAGTAGATATGCATATGATCCTAATTTTGTATACTAATACTTTCTAACTATCCCTAAATACAACGCATAATTGAGGCCAAAAGGAAAGTTGTTTGAATTAAATCTAAAATGGTGCAGTATATCAATAATTACGCTTCAATTATGAAACATTGCTATATCTAGCCATGTAGACTACTCAAAGTAGAACATTAACTTTCTACTGTGCTATAGTTTGTTGATTCAAAGGATGAAAGAGGTTTATAACGTTCTACATAATAAGGAAGTATAACGTAGAGTTTATTATTAATCATTTTTTATTGATAATTTCAATTTGCTACATCACACCTTTATTAAGCCTATATATTAAATAGTTCAATCCAGTTCCCAAACTATTTTCTTTGAAGACCCCCCCATGCAACTACAAAAAGCTGTGGACCCCCGCCCTACTCTGTACACTGTAAATTGAGTTTTGGCATTTTTGTCGACCAAATATATTATTTTGTGTCAATTAAACAAACTTCTGGTATGTTGTTGTCATAAATTAAAATACTTAATCAAACACATCTTAATACGTAAAACACATTTCATTCAAGTAAAAATTTTAATTTTAAGGCAGCCCTTTAACTCATATTTTGAAGGCAAACATTTTGGTGTACTGATGCTTAGCTTTATGCTTTTATTAGCCAGTTTCTTGCCACAAATGATGCGCTCTGGCTGAGTCCTTTCTTATCCCTCAATAAAACCAAAGTAAAGGTTACAATCAATGTAAAGCCTTTAGAAAAATAAGGATGAATCATCTGCACTGTGGTCTTTCTCAGACATGTTTCATTAATGAAATGACAGGAAAAATCCAGGTTACCTGAACAGACATGAACTACTCCACTACCATCGCTCCACTCGCTGCCTGACTGACCTCACTAAATCATAGTACATGCACACAAACTGATTAGATGGTCCAGGTGTGGCCTCCTAAGTGGCTTTTTCATTTTTGACTAAGTAGATGTGTTTTAGAATTGTGAAAATACTGCTGTGTGGGAGATTTTGATGATCATTCGTTCACTTTGGGACCTGGTTTAAAAAATTAACAATTTCAGCTCCCAAAACACCAGTTTCATGTGAAGCATCCAAATGAACAAGGAACTGTAGTAGATATACCACAACTTCTCTTGTGTGGACATGGCTTTAATCTCAAAAACCACACAGGCTACAGTCAAAACCTCACAAACCTCCTGGGGTCTTGGGGTCCCCCTCAGGGGGTCAAGGATCCCAGGTGGGGAACCTACTGGCTTAATCAATAGCTCAGTTGCTCAAAGGAACTTATGGCCCACATGCTAATGTATGCTTTAAACAACAACAAAACACTTGATACAGAATCTACTTCCAAGAGAAACGCTGGTAATAAAGAAATTAGGAAGAAGCCAGCAGATCAAAACTGTTTAATTTATCCAATTTCCCTCACATCAATAGAAGTGGGCTGGTCTTGGCCATGAAACTTCTGGGCTGAAAATCAGTCCCACTTTGGCCCTGGTTAGGGGTATTAAATTATCCCAATGACTCTCCCCATTTTTGTGTGACAGCTAAATGGTTTGGAGTAGAGAGCACTAGCCAGCTGGATGACACTCAGAGTTTCCTCGCTGTGAGTCAGGCACTGGAGGATGAGTTGTGGAGAGCAAATCAGGATTTCTGCAGAAGTTTCAGATAAGAAGCTTCATCGCAATACAGCATGTCGTCTAATTAAAGATAGCTAGGGCATTAAAGTCAAGTGGTTGGGATTGAAACAGCCCGTAGGAAAATCTCAGCAGTGTGGCATGTTATCAAGGAAAACTGATACAAAAGGACTTGGGTATTTAAGTTAATTGTATCAAGAGGACAATTATAACAAGTCTTTTCTATGTTAGAGGAGTGATGATGATTATCAGCAGCAAACAATTTACTCTGAGTATTCAAAGCCAAATTTTGACTTCTCATTAGCAATGGTATCAGATCTGCTTTAATTATACTTGTTCTCTTTTCATAAATGTTGTATATTTTACCTGACTGCTTTATTAAGGTTGTGTTGCCTTGTCCTGGTCAGCCAAATTAAGGCCAAGACTAGAAACATCTGAAAGGTTATTAGTGCTATTTAAAACAAAAGAAAAGAAAAAGAAAAAAAAAAACATGAAAGTGTAAATTTAGATAGTATTTTTAAAAAGTAATATGGTCATCTTTCACCATATTCTCATTGGCTGGGTGTTGTACACTGAAACCTTTGACCTCTACAGTGGAGGGATCTGGTGGTTCTGAAATTATGAGCGGAGCTTTTTTTTTTTCAAGACACTGAGTGATCATGTTAATCTAATTTGAAATATTCCCATCCTGATGGGTGCACTTTTCTTCAAGAGTGAAAAGGCAAACATATACAGAGCATGAAGAGCCACTTAGTAGTCAAAAAAGGATAATTAGACTTCAGACCATCTAAATAATTAAGCATGTGTTGTGGCCCTCCACATCATAAAACACCAAATTGGAAAGGATATGATTTTGTTCAAAGAGCAAGTGGGCATACATTTTAATAATTGTGAGAATTGTAATTCTCATCAAACAACATATTTAGTTTCCTGCAAAATGTTGTGCATCTCAGTTAGAATATAAATATATGTTTTATTCTTACAGCATGTGCAGCAATGGTGTTACGAACATCTCCCCATGTTATGATCTGAGTTCTCTCAAATTTGATGGAAATATTTATTTATTTATCTATTTTATCATTATTAAACCGTAATATGTCATTCTGGTCATTGTCAGATATAATTGAAGATTTTTCCAACTGACGTTCAAACTGTAGTTTCTATTGCTTGCACATTTTGTGCAGGACACAAAACTGCGATTGAAAAAAGACCCCCCCCCCCTCCTGAGACAGAATCAAGGTGAACTGCAATGAACACAGAGACTGACAGGATAAGACATGATTGATGAACAGAATCACAATGCAAAGTTTATTTCAAATTATTTGATAAGAGCTGCTGCACTACAGAGATATTCAATAGCCCATGTTTTTCATAGCACTGATGATATCCCTCATAATCACTCTTTGATCACAGAGACGATTTCAGTCTTTTACATCCTCCCTTCCTCTCGATGTTGCTCTGGAGTGAAACTATGGGGGCTTGGAATGTGAGTCAAAGACAACTTTTGCAATATAGCTGACATTTTTGCTTACATTTCTAACTTCTGCTGAGGTAACTCATAATGAGAGGAAATATTGGACAGAAGGATCATTTCATCTCGTAACCAACACATTTAGTACTAAAACAACAGCAAGATGAAGAAATCTGAATGATTACAACACTGTTAGTAGCACCACAGTGCTCTTGTGAAAAATAAACATAACTGCAGAAAGTACGAGTTTTACTTTCAGAAATCTAGTATCTGCTGTAGTAGTACTAAAAGCATTAACACCAAATCAAATGTTTGCTCTGTCAACCAACAAGCTACCTAATTCAGTTCTCAGTTGGTATGATTTTGAAAATGAATGAATTACGGGAATTACTTTGCAAAACAACATTTTCAGTTTTAAAAAAATGTGGAGTAGCCTTAACTACATAAGAGCAAGAATTTCAAGAGTAAAACAAAGTTTTAAACAGTTGTATAAAAAAATCTATCTTTACGTGCAAAACACATTTAGTGCAATAATGCAATAAATATACTATATATTAACTGCAATATTGCAGTACTATTGCAGTAATGCAGAAGATGTATTTAGCAAGGCCACCCCCTTACACCTTTATCATGAACAAGAGTTTGGAAACAAATTAATTTCATAACGTAACAACAACATTAACAATAACAAGTTTAAGGGTATAACTGGTTGATGTTAAAATAAAACTTTTTTTTTTTTTTAGATAATAGAGGAATGATTCATCTTTGTTCTATCATCTTCATATGGTTCCTTTACAATCTTGGAACTTAGTTTTGGAAGGATTGTTCATTCTACTTAAAGTATTGGCCAAAATTAAGGAGTTTTGCTGCAGATAATGCCTTTAGTGACGGCCCTGTCTCTGCCATTATTACTGGATGTACACCGAAGGGTGACTCAACGTTATATCTTCTGATGGACTCAAAGTGATGCAGAAACTTTACCGGTGAGTAAATGCACATACATACTCCAAGAAATAAGGTCCAGGTTGAAAAAAAAGAAAGTTATCCTTTAATTGGTCACTCTAAATGAATGAAATGAATGAAAAATACTTTATTTATCCCAGTAGGGAAATTCAACATTGTAAAAAAGCTCACTCTTTTTTTTCTTTTTGTTTGTTTGTTTTTTGTTTTTAACAATATAACCTTAATATGAAATAATGTAACAATAATAAGTCAGTCAGTCTTGTTCTTTAGGGTGATGGCTGCTGGTAGGAATGAATTTCTGTATGTCTCCGTCCTACAGCGAAACCTGACGCAGCCTCCCACTGAACACACTCAATCAGTGTCTGAATCAATGCCTTTTGAGTCATCATCATTTGTTCATTAGTACTTTAAAGAACATGCCCATTTTTTGCTAGAAGTACACAAACTATAGGCCTGGCTGGGCCCCCCGTGACAAAGCCCTGAGCCCACTCCTGGGGGGCCCACCCCGCAGTTTGAGAACCACTGTTGTCCCTAGGTATGAACTGAGCGTGAGTGGTTGTCTGTCTCTCTGTGTTGGCCCTGTGACAGACTGGCGACCTGGTGTACACTGCCTCTCGCCTGATAATGGTGGGATAGGCTCCAGCAACCCCCCCCCCCGACCCTGAACTGGATAAGCGGTACAGAAAATGACTGACTGACTGACAATTAATCAGTATTTGTTTAATCTAAAAAAAAAGTTATAGACATGTTGTTAATAATGTTTGACTAGGATGATAGACAAGGTTTTTTTTTATAAGCCTATACTGTATATACTTTATGTTTCAGACTCACTTTGAAAATGTCTATTTAGAGCAGTGAGGCATGATTATAAGGTTACAGATATGAAGGACTGGAAAATTTCTATAAGATTTAATCTCTATGATATCCCCAGATTTTTAGCTCTGTGGGGTAAAATTCAGTTATCAGGGATGAGGCTTTTTTTTTTTTTTTTTTAGACATGTAACCAATAAACCAGGGGCCAAATTGAACTACTTGATTACAGTATCTTTGGTCTGTAAGGTGGAAAAAGGACTGAGGACCCCCATCATTATTTTCTTTCTTTGGGGGTTTTTTTTTTTCTGGGTTTTGAATACCAAGAGATGTATTTTTAAAACCAAAACAAAAATGTTTTGCCTAAATATAATTTTTTTTCTTCTCATTTGACAATGTTGATTCACTGGAAAAAGGTACCTGAAATCAGTGATGTGCTGAGTCTGGCTCACTTAACACTTGTGGTGCCATAGTTGAACAATGTCAAAAGAAACCCAGAAATTGGTTGAATTACCTCATACAGACCAAAAGGGTGATACACAGTATGTAGCAGGAACCCCTGTGAATTTGTGCAAGTTTTCATATCAGGGTCCCCTGAGGCTAATAATCTTGCCTTGGTTGAGTTAAACAAGACAGGATTAATTTATTAATCAGTATTGATGTTAAGCTAAAATAAAATAAATAGAAGACAAGGAAACAAACAAACAAACAGACAAACAAACAAAAAATGCTGTCATCACACAGCTGTGGGGGAGGAGGAAATGATGCACCACAGGAAGTGCTGCGGTAAAGCAGGAACACGGGAATCCCGACATGATTTGGCGCAGAGCCGCTTGCTAAACAACACGGGGATCCCACCCTGCGTGGGTTCAGAGGAAGATGGGAGACTCTCAGAGCGTCGAGATACCAGGTGGAGGGACTGAAGGCTACCACGTCCTCAGGGTAAGACAGGTGTCATGTCGTCGCGTGAGTGAGCTTGTTCAGCTCCTGTTACCGGTTCAGTCACATTAGTCCTGTTTCGAGGAAAACGAGGACTATATCCAGGTAAATATTGATATGGTCATGTAGTGCTCATTTTTTCACAAGAACCCTAAAGAGAATTCATATGAGCGGGGGTTTGTCGCCACATTGTCGCTAAATGAATACATTTTGTACCGCACAGAGCAGCGCCGGTGTGATTCACGTTCACACGCTCGGTCCCGTCCTGCACCCACTTATCATCCGTAGCCTGATGTCATTAAACTTTGTGTATTGGAGTTAAATACTCGACGTGATTATTGTCAATTCATGCCGCTGATCTCACCAGCAAATCTCCCAGCTGCGTGAGTTTTCAGATGAAAACTCTCATACATGTTGGCAGAATAACCGGTGTGGCTACTGTTTGACTTCTAAAGATGGGCGTGTATCTTTCAAAAAATTATGTTTACGCCCTCACATGAATCTGTACATAATGCTCCATTCACATCTCCATAAAAGCAAATATTGCAACATCTTTTTCTGACTTGGGGCCAGTCAGACTTTTAGAATGGATAACAAACTTGTAAGATCAGCTGTGATCTTGTTGGGCCTAGTTGTAATGACAGTTCTTATTTTACAATATTGTATATTGAGCTTAAAAACAGTATCATGGATGAATATAGTTTTAACTTTTGAATACAAGCAAAACCAAGGTATTAGACTAGTTTAGGTACCAATATGGATGTATTAAAGGTATTTTTTTTAAAGGCAAAAAAGACAAACAAACAAAAAAAAAAAAAACCTGGCAAACTGGCATTAGGAGTTAAAACAAAGGGCTGGGTGTCAAAGCAAATGAAAACTTAATTTTTATTATAATTTTCGCCCCCAACTAAAACAGGAGTGTTTTTTTTTTTTCTATTTTCCCAATTAAATGTGTGCAAAGTTCAAGAAAATCTGAATTTATGTGAAGACATTTATATTTCCAAACTCATTGAGTATGATTTTAGTGCTGACCAAAATCTTCATGGCTTTTCTTTCCCCATAATCTGCTCTAAATACCTGGTCATGGCCAGTGTTGACTAATCGGTGTTCTCCCGATTCACATGATGCTCACAATAGTTTCTGTCACTGCTGGCCGCCAAAGTTGGGTAGAATACAAAAACAACCTTAGACTGTTCCATTGTGAAGTAAATATACTTTATTGTTTTGTAAAGAAAGGGCAGTACTTTTGGGTCAGTTCTTTTTATGAGGCAGATACCTCAAACATAAATACTGACATCAGTACCGGTGATATGCATTACCCATGTTAAAATCAGTATTATTATCATATTTTTTTACACTATATACAGTGGGTACGGAAAGTATTCAGACCTTTTGCAGTGACTCATATTTAACTCATAGGCTGTCCATTTCTTCTGATCCCCCTTGAGATGGTTCTACTCCTTCATTGGAGTCCAGCTGTGTTTAATTAAACTGATTGGACTTGATTAGGAGAGGCACACACCTGTCTATATAAGACCTTACAGCCCACAGTGCATGTCAGAGCAAATGAGAATCATGAGGTTGAAGGAACTGTGCAGGGAGCTAAGAGACAGAATTGCGGCAAGGCACAGATCTGGCCAAGGTTACAGAAGAATTTCTGCAGCACTAAAGGTTCCTAAGAGCATGGTGGCCTCCATAGTCCTTAAATGGAAGAAGTTTGGGACGACCAGAACTCTTCCTAGACCCAGCCGTCCAGCCAAACTGAGCAATTGTGGGAGAAGAGCCTTGGGAGGAGAGTGGGTTAATAGTGTAAAAATGTAAAACATGTAATGTGAAATTAGACCCCTGGGAGAATAGTAATTGTTGCTACAATTACTAATGGGGATCTTAAAGAAAGAGAGAGAGATGTAAAGAGGAACCCAAAGATCACTGTGGCTGAGCTCCAGAGATGGAGTAGGGAGATGAGAGAAAGTTTCACAAAGTCAACTATCACTGCAGCCCTCCACCAGTCGGGGTTTTATGGCAGAGTGGTCCGATGGAAGCCTCCTCAGTGCAAGACATATGAAAGCCTGCAAACCGTTTGCCAAAAAAACACATGAAGGACTCCCAGACTGTGAGAAACAAGATTCTCTGGTCTGATGAGACCAAGATTGAACTTTTTGGAGTTAATTCTAAGCGAGGGTGGACAAAATCTCAAGACAAGACAAAATTCCTCATTTGTGTGATGGGAAAGATTAAAGAGGTGCTGTTTGGCAGCTTAAAAACCGCGATTCAGAGACATGCACAAATAACGCTACACGGAAGAGGAACTCAGTCAGGCCTCACCTGTATTGAAGGTGTAGAACCCCGTGTGCGCGGTGTGATTCCCTTAAACTTTCATCCTCTCTCACTTCTGTATTGTATCCGAAGCAGTGCTCCACCTTGGCGCGAGCACGTGTGTGCGTACTGATGCCTACTTGTGCTCCTGCTCTGTGGCAGGTTTACCAGGGTGATGAGATGCACAAAGAGTGCAGAACACTTGTCTCCTGGAACTATAACATGTTAATGATTTTAATAATTTGTTGAGATAAACGGAGGAATAAAATTCAGTTACAGCTACTCTTGTAATTTTGGGAATACATTTTCCATTCCCTTTTTTCCCTTTTTCTTTGGAAATTGGTTCATTCTTTGTGCTGGATATGTGAATACTTATGATTAAATGACAGTTTGCTGTTTGATTAATAAATATTTTCATCTTCTGCTGTGCTGTGCTGCAAACCCTCGGTGACTCAAACTTGCGTACATGAACTTTTGTGAGATTTAATGGTATCCTACGATCACGTCCAAATTGATAACTGGCGAGTCTTGAGTGGAAATGGTCGTATGCACAGATTTTCGTCGTACGATTGTTTGATAAATGAGGGCCAATGACCCTTAGCACACAGCTAAAATAACAAAGGAGTGGCTTCGGAACAATTCTGGGGCCATTCTTGACTGGCCCAGCAAGAGCTCTGACTTAAACCCAAATGAGCATCTCTGGAGAAACCTGAAAATGGCTGTCCACCAACGTTCACCATCCAACCTGACAGAACTGGAGAGGATCTGCAAGGAAGAATGGCAGAAGATCCCCAAATCCAGGTGTGAAATACTTGCATCATTCCCAAGAAGACTCATGTCTGTACTAGCTCAAACGGGTGCTTCTACTCAGTACTGTGCAAAGGGTCTGGATACTTCCGACCATGTGATATTTCAGTTTTTCTTTTTTTAATGAATTTGCAAAAAAATTTCTACATTTCTTTTTTTCTGTCAAGATTGGGGTGTACATTAATGGGAAATAAAAGGACCTTTTTGATTTTGGCAAATGGCTGCAATGAAAAAAAAAAAGAGTAAAAAGTTTAAAGCGGTCTGAATACTTTCCACACCCACTGTATGTTGTATTCCTTGAGCTTTGCAAAATATTCAATCTGTTAAAAGCATCTGTTAAAATTCTCCACAGTAAGTGTAGTCATCCTCATACTGAGTGTGACTTATTATCTGTTGGGGAACAATAAAGGGCCACTCCATAAAGTGGTAGAACTGGTTATGCACACTCTATTAGCAAGTCAAGCATACTTCTAAGAAGAGGGATTTATAATATACCACATTGGAAACTTGTGTTTGCAGACCATCTTGGGACCAGTAAGAATGATTTAAAACTACGTGTCCATCTCTTTGCAGTAAACAGGACAAAAAAAAAACATGAAATAGAGAGGTAATGCAGCACTAAGATTATGTAACTGTTATTTAGGGACAAGTGTTAACAATTTTTAGCTACCTACTGTTTGTTAATCCGACCAATCTTTTTTTAAACTTGTTTCATCTGTGGTCTCTTCATCTAATTACCTCCACCAAGGAGCGGCAACAGATAGGGCCACATTGGGGAGAAGCTTGCAGGAGATCTCTGCTCACCATTTAAAACAACACTGAACATTAAACAAATTTGAATACTTTAGATATAAACAAAATTTATCACTTAAATTCTTTCACAGGGTCCAGGTTGGATACTTTTGCTCAACCTGTTGATCTGATACCTTAGGCTAGGGATCACCAATTCCAGTCCTTGAGGTCCGGTATCCTGCAGGTATTAGGAGCTCCCCTGCTGCAACACACCTGACTCCAATCAGCGGGTAATTAGCAAACTTGTGCGCAGAGCTTGATGTCAAGCTCTGAACATAAGGTGTGTTGCAGCAGGGCAGCTCCTAATACCTGCTTCCAGAATTCTTCCAGACATAATAAACATGTTTTAATTTGTGAGTAGATCTGGTGGCCCCAGGTACAACAGTGACTGCATAATCACTTCCAAATTGTGTACTGTCGTCTTCTTTGTGATTTTAGTCCCAAACAGTGTGCTTTTTTATGTAAAGTTGCAGTTAAAGCTTAAAGGCGCTATAGATGTTTTTTTGGCATTTCAGAAAGCAGGGACTGTTTGCGAGTTTTTGAATAATGCGCGTGCGCAAGACCAACCTGCTAGATTCACAGCTCCCTCCCCGGCCACAGCACAGCGTGGACGAGCCACTCCGTTTAGCTGTACCTGCTGTTTAGCAGACAGCAGGTACAGATTCTCCCATCATGTCACAAACGCAAGTAAAACAGAATGTAGTTATCTGAACGTTGCTAACTGCTAGCAGAGTGATTGTTAGCTACCTGGTGTAGGCATCAGTCGAGACTGCGTCACTTCCGGCTCACAGTATTATTCTTGCCAGTCAATCACTCTCATTGATCAGTCTCTGCTATTACCCGTTGAATTGACCGTCAGTCACTCTTACTCCAGTAGTAAGAGTAATTGATTGGCCAATAGACAAATGAAAAATGTAAGGGACGCAGCGATAATTGGCCGTTTTTTCAGCCCCATTACTTTCACAGCTGACATATAATAATATTTATAGATTTGAAGCTTTTAATTATTCATAGCGTATCAGGTAGTGAACCCAATGGGCTTTATGCACAGCTCCACTACTTCCTTACTTTAGCTAGTTCTTTTGTCTCCTGTTTTACGTTACTGGACAAACTGATTCATCCAGGTGTGTCTGGCCATTGTCCTCGTGGTCACTGAGGTCAGGCACACCTGGATTAATCAAATCGCCCAATAATGAAAGACAGGAGACCAAGGAGCTTTCTTTCACAATTAGTCGATAAATCGACTTATCGTTGCAGCCCTAACAGAAACACTGTTTATATCATTTTTATATAAAAGGCTATATAAACTGTTTATATTTTTTTTCAGTCATGACCTTTGATTTAGTTCTATACTGCAATTTTAAATGTTTACCTTTTAAAGCCTGGAGTGCCACATGAACATTCAAGACATTTTAAGACACTTGCCTGTAATAATTATAATTAAAGGATTTAAGTTGCTAATTTACAAAAAAGCAAAAGGTTATTGACTAAAGTCAGATAAATACAAGATTTTAGTGAACTGTTTCCACAAAATTCCCCTCAAAACTTCCTCCACCTATTAATTTATTCAAAACAAAGCATTAATGTGTGAGTAACTTGAAAATTTAGTAGATTTGGACAAATTACCTTTATTTTCCTTCTCTCACAGAAGAATAAAAAAAAAAAAAAATCACTTATCCGTTTTAGATTGTTGTCTTGGTCCTGACTGTCACTATGAACCTGTCTTACAGGGACAGCTGAAATATTTTAGTATTTAAACTTGATTTATCTGTTTAATTTAAAAAAGGTCAGATCATGAAGGCAACAGTCATACATGCAGGGTTAATGAATAAGCTTAATGCTTATTTATGTGTGGGTGGATGAATCTCCAGCATACTGCCTCACAGAGGTGATTTATAATAATGACGTTACTGATTAAGACCTGGAGGTATAATCAAAAGCATAATGGGGGGAAAAGAGCATTTTGCTACTTAGGTCATTTATTTTCCTTAAAGGATAAATATATTTTCATCTTTCAGCTTGCCACCTACTCTTTTAAATTTTTACTTTGTCTTGATGATTTAGATTTAAAGACGCATACAATACATAACTGTTTGATTTCATACCTGGTGAAATCACTAATATGTTATCCTGGTGGGTGTTACTGTTCATTCTTTACCTGTTTGCTTTGGTTTTCTGGTATTAATTGAATGGACCCAATAATCCTCTAATGCCACATCTTTTCAGGTACAAGAGAATTCACCAGGCCACCATGCAGGACTGGAGCCATTCTTTGATTTTATCATCTCGGTTTGTGACACTAGACTGGTAAGTGTAGAATAAATTAAACATCCTGCTTCAGGTTTCATGCAGCATCAAGAATGACCCACTTATGGATTGAATACTGAACGGACTTATTCGCGGAACTTAGCGATTGATTTTTTAGTTTTGTTCTTTTTTTTTTCCCCTTTTTATATCCTTTAGGACCCCGTTAAGGGTGACCATACGTTTCATTACATTAGACCTACCTTGGTTTCCATTCGGATTTTATATTGAAGGATTGGGATGGTTTGGATGATTATGTTATTAGATATTTTTTGTATTTATTTGATTTATTCTATATTTTATATTTATAATTATGAATTCCCTCTTAAAATTTTTTTTTCTTCTCTTCTTTTTTTTTTTTTCTTTTTCTCGTATATCACTTTTATTTAATATTTTTTTTTTTTTTTTTTTGTTTTTTTTTTTTGTATGGTTTAGTTTGTTGTGGTGGATTTTTTGTTTGACTTGGACTCTAGTGTTGGATGTATGTTTTTTTGTTTGGGATTTTTAAGTAGGGGATTACTGGATAATAATTATATGTAATTTTGATTGATTAATTTTTGTTTTTTAATTATTGAGTTTTTTTATTGTTTTTTTATTGATATTTTATTTTATTTTTTTTGTATATGTGTTGGAAATTATTTTTTTTTTTATTATTATTATTTATAATATTTTTTATTAATCTATTATTTTTATATGAACTTCAAAGATATTCTTTAAACTATGTTTATAGTTTAATTTATTTACATGCAATATAATTCCTTTTAATTTTTTCTTTTTATTTTATTCTAAAAAATTTTACCATTATATTTAAATATAAATAAAAAAAATTAATAAATTTATTAATATTATTAATTTTTTTTTTTTATTTTTTTTTTTTATTTTTTAATTCTTTTTTTTTTTTCTATTTTTTTTTATTTTATCATTTATTTTAAGATGAATTATATTATGGGAGATTTTTGTAAATTTTTTTTTTATTTTTTTAATTTTTTTTAAATCTTGTTAATTTTCTTAAAAAAATAAATCTAAAACAAAAAAAAAAACATTATTAAAATATAAAGATATATAAAATGTATAAAAAAAAGAGATTGAAAGAAAAAATAGAGATTATTTTTAATGTGAAGGTATTTTTAGTTTTAATTATTTTTGAATTAAGAATAAATTAAATTTTAAAGTTAAAAATAATAAATTTAATAAGAGAATTAAAAAAAAAAAAAAAAAATATAATAAAATATAAGTTAAAATATAAAAATAAAATAAATTTAAATTTATTTCAACATTTTTAGTTTTGTTGAATTATTAAGTTTTACGTAAGGTAAGAAATTTTTATTTTGTTTTATTTTTTTTTGTTTGTTTTCTTTTTTTTTTTTTTTAGATATTGTGTTTAAATTATGAAATTGAGAATATTTATTTTTTTTTTAATTTTATTCCCCTTCTCTGGAGTGGTTTTTTTTTTTTTAGGATAGTTTGTTTATTTTTTTAAAAAATTGAATTTATTTATTTTTTTTTTTTTAATTATTTTTTTTTTTTTTATTATATTAGTGGATGAGAAAAAAGATTTGGATAAGATAAATTTAAGAAGAGAACTGATTTTGTTTTAATTCCTCTTGAATTATTTTATTAACATATTTTTTTTTTTTACTTTTTTTTTTATTTTTCTTTTTTTTTTTTAAAATCTTTTTCCCCCCTTATTTTATTAATCCCTTTTTATAATCATTCCCATAAACCAAATTTTAATTTACATGTACACTTAGAATTTATAGATATAAATTTTCTTTTTTTTTTTTTTTATTTTTTTTTTTATTTTTTTATTCCATTTTTTTTTTTTTTTTTTTCATAATTTAATGATTATTGAAAAAAATGGATTTAGAATGAAGAGATTTTTTATTATTATATTTTTTATTTTTTTTTTAATATTTATTAAAACAAAAAAAAAAGAAAAATATACATTTTTTTTTTGATTTTTTTTAAGTTTTTCGATGTTTTTTATCATTATTATTTATTTATTTATTTATTTATTATTAATTTTATTGATGAATTATTTTTTTTTTTTATTATTTATTTCATATATTCATATCTTTTTTCTTTTTTTATTTATTTTTTTATTTTTTTATTTTTTTCTTTTTTCTTTTTTATCGCGAAATTTTTTGACATTTTTTTTTCCCCATTTTTTTTAATTTTTTTATAAATTATATTATAGAATAAATATGAGGGATTTATGTGGGTATATTTAAAATTTATTTTTTATTTTTTTTTTTATTATTAAGTGTTAATTTTGTTTTTTAAAAATGATTTTAATTATTTATTAATATTTTTTAATTTTTGTTTTTGTTATTTGTAATGAAATTAAATAGTAAATAAATTTTAATTAAATTTTTTAAATTTTTTTTATAAAATGAAATATTTTTAAATTTTTTTTTTTTTTTTTTTTTTTCTTTTTTATTTTTTCTTATTTATTTAATTTTTTTATTTTTGATTTATTTTATATTTTTATTTTCTTTTTTATATTTTCTTTATAGCCCTGAGGAACCCTAATAGATAAGATTATTAATTTTTTTATTTTTTATGATTTTTTCTATAATTTATACTATAATCCTTTTTTTTTATTTTTTTTCTTTTCTTTGGTCGGTGTTTGGGGATGAGGTAGGGGTTTTTATTAATTATATTTTAAGTGAAAAGAATTATAGAGAGTATATTTTTTTTCTTTTTTTTATGTATATTTTCCTCTTTTGTTGAGTTTTGTGTAGATAGAGAGGGGGGGACATATGTGATGCCAGAATTTTTTTTTTTTTGTTCGTTTTAGAAATAGTTCATTATTTTTTTCGATATAAAAACTAATTAAATTATTTTCCATTTGGTTTTTTTTTATTAATTATTTAGGAGGAAGAAATATGAAATAATTTTTATGAAGCAGATCTCCAGTACATATATAGGAATAAATTGAAATGTAATGTGGAAGAAATTAAAGAAATTTTTTTGGGTGTGTATAAGTGTATGGTGAAAGGAAATTTTTTTTAAACCCGAAATTTAAAACCTTTTTTTTTATTAAAGATCCTTCCGGTCCTAACCCCTTTTCCACCTTGACTTTAACTCAAATTTATATATCTGCTCCTTCAGTTAGGTCTTTCTCTCCTCCCCCCGGCCCGGAGCAGGTTTCTTCTTCCCCTAAGGAGAAGACGATATTTTTTTTGTTTGTTTTATTTGATTTTTAATGTTAATTATTTTTTTTTTTTTTTTTCTCTTTTTTTTTTTTATCATGAGATAAAATTTTTTTTATTTTTTTTTTTTTATGTTTTATTTTTTTTTTTTTTTAATATGTGAAGAGAGAATAATTTTTTTTTTTTTTTATAATTTTTTTTTTTTTTCTTTTTTTTTTTTTTTTTTTTTTTTTCTTTTAAGTAAAACATTTTTTTTTTTTTTTTTTTTTTTTTGTTTTCTTCCTTTTTTTTTTTTTCTTTTTTTATCCCCCCTTGGGGTGGCCTCTTTTTTTTTTGTTTGTAATTAAAAAAATGAAATTAAATAAAAAAAAAAAAAAAAAATGATCACCAATTAATGTAAACATTTTTTTTTTTAAACAGAACAGGGACAATGATACTCTCAAAGAGCTGCTGAAAATGAATGTGCAGAGGCCCATCAAGATGCTGCTGTACAGCAGCAAAACACTTGCTGTGAGAGGAGACCACTGTGACTCCCAGCAACATGTGGGGTGGCCAGGGGCTTCTGGGTGTCAGTATTCGCTTCTGCAGCTTCGAGGGAGTCAATGAGAATGTTTGGCATGTCTTGGTGAGTGTGTAGACCAGATGGAGGCTCTCTTTGTGGCTCAGTCCAGTCTCCTAATTGTTTTAAATTGTTTTTGAGTTCAGGAAGTGGAGCCAAACTCTCCAGCAGCCCTGGCTGGTTTGAAGGCTTACGTTGACTACATTATAGGAGCGGACACTGCCGTGAACGAGGTACTTGCTTTACTGACTGGTTGGAGGGTTAAGATGATTTTAGGAGCCTGCTAACCTGGTATTTGGTCTTTGGCCAGAGCGAAGATCTGTTTTCCCTCATTGAAACACATGAATGGAAGGAGCTGAAGCTATACGTTTACAACACGGACACAGACAACTGCCGTGAGGTGGTCATCACTCCAAACCCTGACTGGGGTGGTGAAGGCAGGTACGGTACTCATTATTGAAAGAACGTTTACGCTAGTTAGTAACCACATAGCAGCGGTAAATATTAAGATAATATTAAGACATCTAGAACAGTGCTAATTAGCTAACAGTTAACTTTAACGCTCCCAGTCCACTTCATTAAGAACTTCATTAAGAGATGGTAATTGTTTATGGGCAACAATGTGCTATAACCACAAATCCACTACTTCCTGAACTTCAGACGGCGCCTTTGATTCCTGTCTTTCATGACTGGACAAACTGATTAACCAAAGTGTGTCTGACCTCAGTAACTGGTCAGACACACCTGGAGTAATCAGTTTGTCCAGTCATGAAAGACAGGGAAGCAAAGGTGCTGTCTGAAATTCAGGAAGTAGTGGAGTCGTGCATATAGCCCATGGCCTGTTTTTAAGGCAAGGTTTCAAATTGCAGTGGGTTGAATGCAGCTGTTGTACTGCATTGCTGCATTTCTGTCTCTGCAGTCTAGGATGTGGGATTGGCTTTGGCTACCTGCACAGGATACCTATGCTGCCATTTACAAAGGGCAAAAAGATCAGCTTGCCTGCACAAACTGGTGAAGCAGCTTCCACACCTAAAGATGGCTTTACAGAGGTAGCTCAGCATTTTAATAAGTAACTTCTCAAAAAAAAAAAAAAAAAGTTGACTTATCTTGTTTCCAAAATTTGTTAACATTTCGAGATAACTTTGGTTACCAGGTCCCTCTCTCCGCTGTTATTCCAACCGTTCCAGTTGATGTGCCAACTTCTGCTTCAACTGGGTTAGAGCAGTCTCTCACCAGCTTATCAGTCAGCTCTGGCCCCACTGCTGTTTTGAGCAGTTTTCCAACAGGTACACTGCTCTCTCACTGTTGAACATTTCAGTTAGGTACAGACCATGACTGACTTGTCTACATTTGTCCAGTTTTGAAGGAGTTGACATGTTATGTAACAACTGTTATTGCAGGAGCTCCCACTGTCCCACAACTCAACCAAGTATCCCCCTCACAGAGTCCTCTGCTGGCTGTCAACCCTGCTTCAACGGTGCCAGGTTCATCAAATTATTTTGAAGTTGTAGCAATGCAATAAATGAAATATAAATAACTTCTGAATTCACCGTCATTAATCTTGTTGTTCAGGCTTAATGACCCCTCCTGGAAGTCTTCCAGCATTTCCCAATTTACCAAAACTAAATGCCGCCTTGTCAGATGTGGGTCATGTACTGTCACATGGAGTTGGGTTACAACATGCAGGTACAGTATGGCTTTGTTCTGTGGAGTATGCATAAATTTACACAGTAAATCAATGTTCTATTCACATTTTCTACACTTAGTCATCTACATTTGTCTGTACAACAAACATCCACTTTTGTCTTAATAGGAAAATAATCCAAATTACAGTCCATTCCTGTTGAAATATCTACCTAAAATGGTATCTAGCTTTTTAAATGGTACTTATTTAATGCAAGTCAGAGATGGGCTGTGCATGAGAATACCCATCAGTTTTGGTGTTCTCCTGTGACTTTGGTCAGGTTGCACAAGCCAGTTCATTCAGCATTTCTGTCAGTCATTCTGATAGCTTGATAAATTTAGCAGATGCATCCTTGATATTTTAAATGTTGATTGATTTTCTACTATTGGAGACTATCAGACCTACAAATGACACATAAGCTGATATCTGTAGCCCTGTAAAACGTCTTGCAATCACCAAGTAACAAATGCAGCTAAAATTCAAGTGAGGCTTCTTATCTAAATATCCAAATATTCCAATGCAAGTTGAATACAATGTTTTTGTATTTTGCAGGGCTTTCACCCCTTCCTCCTCTTGCCTTGCCTGGTGTAGTTCCCAATGCAACTCTGCCTCCGCCCGACTTTGTGTGTTCATCTTTCACAATTCCTGCACACCCGGCCGTTGAACACAATGCCACATCTCCCTCTTCCACTATCCAGATGAACAGTTCTCAAACAAAAACCCTCAGACCATCATCAGTGTCCACCTCTGGATCAATAAATATCACAATGTCTATGGACTCCTCTTAGCACTAACCACCACCTAAGGATATCGTTATAACAAGTGTATTAGCACATGGATTCCTCTTTTGCAGGAATTTTAAGTACGATTTCAAGGAGGATGCTGGATCTATACTGCTGGTATGTTTAAGTGCAATAAAGCCTTGTTCAGACACTTCGTTTATGTACAGAATTAAAATTAAACTGAATTACTAACATATGTCTTAAACTTTAAACAAAATTGGTTCTAATGTGGAAAAGTTTGAAAGTCTATTCCAGTATCATTTCATTTTCAGGATAAATTTACCAGATACTGAAGAGTCTGGAACGTTATACTGCAATTTTTCTTTTTAGACAAGTCAAAGATGAGGGAAACATGGTCACCTGTGTTCTCTGATTTAACCTTGTAGTCTGTTGTGTTTCATATTGTGGTCTTGGTCAAATGCAGTACCACACAAAGCCAGGTGGTGCCACTATAGTTTCAAATCATAGATGCAACACAATCTGCTAACTTAAACATAATCAAGTCATGATTTACTAAACCATTCATAGAAGTTTCCTGGCATTTATTATTCACTCTTTTTATAGCCAAAGTGGAACATGCAGCCCTTAAAAAAGTAAGAGCAAACAAATTTGAACCACTCCAGGAAACAGATTTTAAATTGGGAAAATTTTAACTCTTTGTACACGTTACTGCTGAAGCTCAAAATTTGAAAATTCTCCTATACAGCATATACAGTTTCCAATTTCTGTTAATTATTATTCCTGCATAGGGTTTTACACATTTTTCTACATTTGGTTACTTTGTGCATTTAACATATGTAAGTATGCTGCTCCAACCTACATGACACTAGATGCCACTTTTATGCTACACATTACATTCTCATGGCTAAGTAACTCAAATTAAAGCCTAACATTGTGAAAAACAGAACAATTATCCAAATCAAGAGTGATATCTCTGAAGTTCTACATAACAATGACAGTCTTCTCCTCACAGTAAATTAACTTCTAGCAGCTGAATAATTTGCATTCTGGCAGGACCATGTAATTTAACCTAAATGGCAGGCTGCCAAATTTCCCTTCAGCCCCTTAAGGCTTCATCCATCTGCAACATTTCAATGTCCCGTCACATTTTCTTCAAGGTTAAAAATCAGTTTCAGTGCTTTTGCCGGACCCTCAAAAAGATCCATTTAGCCATGTCCTTTGAATCATTCCTTCACTGTCCGTCCATTGATCAAGCCTTGGTAAACGAGAAGAAGCCTGGTACCAGACCCACCCACCCCGTCCCTGCCTGCATCCTGCTCCTTCTGTTGCCGACTGTTCCTCCATTAAGTCCAAGCCTCTGAGGAGCTCCACAGGCACAACAGCAGTTGTCAGTTTGCCTCATGTTAACACTTCAAAACTGTCAATATGAGATGATACTGGAGGAGGCTGGTCCAGAGCTGGCAGCACTCATTTGCAGGTTTCCAGAGGAGCTTGATCTTCTAATGTGAGGAAGTAAGTATGGGTCACTTCCTAGTTGGTGAACATCAATCCGGTCCTCTTTTCTGTATGCAAGACACCGTCTTATGAAAGCCTACAGGTTCAGAGAAAGTGTTCAAGACAAACAATTAGTATAGACTTTTCCATGCAAGTAAACCACTTTTGTTTTTGTTGAAACAGCCGTATGAGTTATTTTACCTTTGCTTCATTACTGGCAACAGGCTTAACAGGGAACTGGACCTCGGTAGCTTTCAGTATGGTATTCTCTTGCAGAATGTCCTGTTGTGACTGGTTGTGGCCAAAAGGCTGAAAATTGAGACCACATCTTATGTCCAGGCATAAATTAAAATCAAAACAAAAATGATTCAACAAGCAATATCCTCCTTACCTTTCTTCCATATAGACACTGGAAAAAGATGACACCCACTGACCACACATCCACTTTATTGGAGATTTTGGGAGGTTCTTTGCCAACCACAAAACATTCAGGAGGCAGGTACCTGACATCAGGATCATAATTGTCAGTTTCACTGTTACACACACACATTCATCTCCAGTAGTTTAAGTAATTTAGCATAAAAACAGCTACCCGCACTCTGACTAAGTAAAAATATAGTTTCTCAAACTACCTCTTCTACACCAAATAGTTAAATCTGGCACCATGTGGCCTAGGGAATCTGTGCTGAACTGGATAGCTGTTGTAAATTGGCTGGTTTTCCGTCAGCTTATTATGGTGTTGTGTATCCCTGTGTGATGCGTGCACGACATGAACATTTTTCTTCATACCAATAGGTCCCTGCACCCTGTGATGTCAGGTCCATTCCATCAACACCATAGTTGTCATCATCCATTATTTTAGAAAGACCAAAGTCAGTGATTTTGATTTCCCCACAAGCTGTGCCGTCCACCAACAAGATATTACCTGAAAAATCAGAGCAAGTTTCAAGTTAGTGATAAAATGGTGGTCATTTGTTAAGAGTAATCAATTTTTCGGAGTGTTTACCTGGTTTAAGGTCATAATGGATGATGGGGGGTTTGATTTCATTTAGGTATTTTAGTGCATTTACTATCTGCATGACGATGGACCGGGCCTCTTTCTCAGTCATTAGCTTATGCTGCTTCAAGTAGAAATCTAAGTCATTGCCCTCGCAGTACTCCATAACGGTGCAAAACCTGATGAACAGATAGATTTTTTTTAAGCATTAAGCATTTAGTCCATATCTAATAAATGACAACTCAAGGGGCAGGAATGCATCAAGTGACTGACGTGTCCGTGTCCAGTGAGAAGTAGTCATAAAGTTTTACAATCCTTGGATGGTCCAGCTCCTTGTGTATTCTGTATTCTCGACATGCATGCCTGTGGAGAGAATAAGAAATATATTGCAATTAAGAGCCAAACAAAGATGGAGCTGCTTTGAGATAGATTAATTGTTGACAGCACACAACATTTGCATCAATTATGTTGGTGACAGCGATAAATTTCCACATGGAACTCCATACTTATGATAGTTCTCCTTTTTCTCCTCTCTCCAGTTCTTGTTAAGTTGGTGGATTTTCACCGCAGCATATCGTTGCTCAATCAAGTCAAAAGCCTGTACAACACACAGTGAAGTTTGGCCTTCTGAGTAAAGCCATAACAACTAGTTTTGTCATCTTCTGACATTAATACTTAACTTACCTTGTAAACTTCACTGAAGCCCCCTCTCCCTAAAAGGTGTAGAAGCAGATATCGTTCATTCAGCGTTGGGTGATCTTTAAATCTATAGAGAGGAGAGCAAATTTATAAAGTGCAAATGACAAAATTCTTATGATTCTCATAATGTGAATTGCAGTTAGGCCAAAATCAAGTGCACAGAAACAGTGGTCCTTTTTAGTTGAGTGAATGATACTGGTTTTGTGTGAATATTGTGCTCCTATGTCAAAGCAGCATCTGTCAAAGAAACCAATGTAGACTCACTGGGAGCTGTCTTCATTATTTATTCTCTTCAGCTCCCGAATGTGAAGGTTGCGTACTCTCTCCAGACGTTCCAGCTCTGCCTGGATCTCAGCTTCTTCCTATAAATGATTCAAGCATATAAACACACAAGAGCACAAAAGAACTTTAAAGTACAGACTACTAGGTAAGAAGTTCATCAACCCTCACCCCAACACACACACCTCGTTCTACATTAACTATGAATGGCCGACTTGGCACAAAGATTGAGGAGCATCACCGAAGAGCACCCTTTATTATGCATGTTGACACTGTGACACTGCTTTCCATTGCACTGACTAGGTTTTACCTCTTCTCTGCGTGGTTCTGTGTGTGTTGTATGATCTGATGATACTTAAGCCACCTGCAGGCCCTCCTGTAGTGGATTGCTAGTTTTGTTTTCCAGCAGAGACCTTGGAATGTTGTTTAGGGGTTTCTGTACGGATGCACCAGTGAGCTGTGCAAGTGGATCCATGTTTTTTTTTTCTCCTCTCCCTCTTCCTCACTCCTTTCTCTCTGTTCCACTTTCTATCATTGTTTCTGTTAACCTTTATTTTCCCCTTGTCAAGCCCAGCAAGATGGTATGGAATGCTGTTATAAACAAATGTTTAATTAAAGATAAAAAATGAATAAACAGGATATCAAGGGGAGCCCTGTGTTCATAAAGCACCCCTTGGCAGAGCAAATCTGTTCAATAAACCAACCAAATCACCATTCTGCTTGCTATGATGCTTGACAGGACAAGAAAAAAAAAAGATTGAGAAGCATCCTGAGATGTATATTTATCAAGAAGATAAAAAAACAAATTTACAACAAATATTCTCTCTCTGTTCTTGAGGCGAGTCAGAATATAGAAAGCAAAGAAAATGGGACCATTGGGATAACTGAATTTCATAAATTCTTCAAGAATTAAAAATATTATATGGAGTATGGGGTCAAACCCAAATAACACACACACACACACAGAGTCAGGTTTTCTATCCCCATGGGTTACATTCATTGACATAATGCATTCCCTTGCCCCTTACGCCCATAACTGATTACCTAAACCTAACCCTTGTCCTAATCCCAACCAAAACTTGATTGTAACTTAATTTAATCCTTAACCAGGCTATTATGAATCTGACCTGAATTTTTCTGTCTGTTTAAGCGCCCTGAGGTGACACTGTCATGAATGGACGCTATACAAATAAAGTTGAATTGAATTGAATTAATGTACCTTAACCTAACCCTTACCTAAACCTAAATCTAACCTAAACTCTAAAACCAAATCTTGACCCTCAAAAATGGATTTTTCTTCGTCTTTTTTAGTGAGGATGGCCAAAATGTCCTCACTTTGAAAAAATGTCCTTTCTTTGTTGGTTAAAGACGCAAAACGGTCCTCACAATGTAGCAAGTACAGGAACACACACACACACACACACACAGCAGTTGTGTGCTGTACATTATTAAAAAAAAATATTACATTTTGTTAGATATTGAACCTGTTAAACAAACCTTCTTCAGATGTCCAAGTCGCAGTTTAAAAATCTCTTCCTGCTCATGGTACTCTGCTAGTGTCAGCCTTACCAAAAAACAAAACAAAAACAATTTTAGCTTAGAGGACTCCTACACACAGCTTTAATTACATGTCTAGACACCAGTTGAAATGTAATTACACTTTTTTATTATCCCAGGGTGCTAAAATGTGCTTTTCAACTTAAAATAGAAGAGATTAAAGTCTAATAAAACCCAGAATAAAGCATCTTGGCTCACAGAAGTACTTTTACAATAGACACACGCCTAGACTTACAGTTGAGGTAGGCTGGGTTTGAGAAAGGGATCATTCTCCGCTCCATTCACTGCCTTGGTTTTGCGTTGCTTTGGCTCAGAGTTTGTGGTTGGTGCTTGGGAATTGCTGGAGGATGGAGGTTTTCTCTTGGCAAGAAGTTTTCTTTGCCTCTCAATGTCTTCTCTCTGTTGGTTTATCCACTCTTGCTGTCTGCCGTAGGAAATGAGATCAGAACATCTGTGTTTTCAAATATCATGCCTCAACATAATAATCTGCAGCACAAATTCAAGACACTGCATATTCATTTTCGTACTGTAGCTAAATGAAATCATTTCATGTTTCATCTGCAGCTTGAAATACTCCAGGTTTGAGTTGTGGCAAGAAGCTTCAAGTTGCGTTAATATTTACACAACTCCATAGCCTGTTAGTCTGTTACACTGACTATCTGCTCTGTGCAGAATGATGTGGTGAAATAAATAAATAAAAACAACTCTGTTTCGATAAATAAGAATTACTGTCATTTTGTGTAGTAGTGAATGACATCAAGCAATGATGTATGAGTGGTGGTTTACAGCTTGGCTTATCTAAACTAAACATGAACTGGTCTACTCCTAAAATTAATGAAGTCTAACAACAAAAAGGAAAAGACAATAAATAAATGAGGCATAATCTAAAAATAAAACATTCTTACTTGACAAGGTTTTGGAAGGCATAGCCATCTGTCCACTGCTCTGTGAATGAGGCTCCATGTCTCACTGTTGTGAAATGGCCTAAACGTAGTCTATCCTGCATGCTCTTCTCCCGACAGGCCTGCTTCTCTTGGGTGCTCTGAATAATGAGAATTATTTGCATGCATTAAGATTCACTGATATTCATATATAAAAAATAAAAAAGAACAGAAAAGTTTACCTTTTCTATAAGCAACTTTTTGCTCATGGTGATGCATTTATTCAAGCGTTCCTTGTACTTTTCAAGTAATTTTTGTTGCTCATCTATCTGCCTCCTGAGATCACAGTTTGCCTTGAAAGCAGAGATAAACATTACATCAACATGCATAGAATACCTTGAACAATCAGTAAACCAAATATTGAAAAAATCTGTTTATATTTACAGGTACAGTCCACAAAAATGAAGCCCCACTTTTCCACTGTACTGTAAACATTACTATTGCAGATTTACAAGGTAAACAAAATATAGTATCATTTACTTCTTACCCTTAGCAAGTCATCTATTCGGCCCTCTTTCTTCTCCAGGTCTAGGTTCTTAGTGCTTTCAAGGGCAGCCAATTTTAACACTGTAAGGTCAGTCTAGAATGGTCAAAACAACAACAAAAAAGAACATGGTTAAAAACCACTCTCATGATTCTCACAAAATGTGCTTATAAAAAGCAGTCTAGCCTTCACCTGAACAAATTTGATAGCCAACTGCTTTGGATGTGTCATGTGGTCCCCAAAAGACAGACAAGTAGGAGATGAGCTATTTTGTCGAATCTGCAAAAGAAGAAGTTATATTTTGGGATTGGAAAACATCAAGTGGAGCAACACAGTGATGTTGATAGAAGCACGTCCTGCATCCCTGACGCATTAAAATCTGAAAGGACACAGTAAACTCATCATCCGTGTGTCCCAGGGACCTACCACATTTTCTCATGCAAAAACAACACATTCTGAACAACTCCTGTTTAAAATCACAGTAATTACCTAAAGAAACATTTTCATTCATGGACGTTTTTATTCTAGAGGGGCCCTACGCTAGTATCATAGATTTGAAACGAAGCCCGCATGGACTCAGAAGTTAAATCTTTGCATCACCCTGACACCGAATAGTTAATTTCGAGATGTCCTTGAACGCAGCGTAGCTGGGTAACGAGACCGTTTTAAAGCTCCTTCTTCTGCCAGTTTAGTGTTCATGGACGTCACTAGGTCTGTTATAGTTTGTTTACTTGGAGCATGATGCGCTACGGCAAATCCCTGCAGCTGGATCAGGTTTTTTTTCTTCCCAGGAACTTACTCAAATCATCACCTGTGGGTCCCAGGGACTCACTACTTTGAAAACCTATTAACATCAGTGGCAACAGAAGATAATATTGATCCAAAGTTTTGTCAGAACGTACAGCAGTGCCCTGAGCTGAGTGGGAATGTGAGTTTTGGGGTGAGCGGAGCACTGGAAGGAGACCTCTAACAGGACTGGACCCATTTCCTCCCTGGAACTGCAAGATCAAGACAAGATGTGTTACATCTCACAACTGGTAACAGCTGATGTTCCAGAGACTCCTTTTCATTCAACTTAACAAGAAACTTACATCAAAATAGTCACTTATTTTGGGTCCTCGCACAGCCGATTTTCCTGTCACAGAAAAGAGGTAGGAGTTTACGATTTATGAAAAGGATATTAAAGAAATACTTCAGAGATATATATGTATGCATGTATGTATGGAGAGAGAGAGAGAGAAAGAGAGAGATTAATAAAAAAACAACTCACCTTGGCTGCTCTCTGACTGAATGTCAGGTTTCCTTTTTCTACCTCTGGTTGTTTCAGACTGTTTCTTCTCTGGAGTCTGAAAATGTTTATAAAAAGGAATTCAGAACGTAATTACCACACAACAAAGCCATTTTAATGTTTACTCAATAGCTGGGCTGCTGCCTCTAGCATCTGCAGTGCTAACTATTTAGATCCCACAAGATAACTGTGTAATGCAAGATCAAAGTTAAATCAGTGATTTTACAGATTTTACTTTGATTTCTCTTTATTGTTCTGATAGCAGTTACTTTTTTTTTTTTTTTTTTTACCCCCAGAGGAATAATCTGTCCCTTTTCACTTTTAAACAGTATTTCTTAACTCTGAAGGATCATTGCAGATTGCAAGCTGGGGTCATGTTAATCAGAGACAAAAGCTGAAACGGCAACAGCTGTTACAAAATCAATATTACAATATAAGCAAATACGCACCGAATAAGCAGGAGAACTGCTTCTTTTCACATCTGACCCCTATCAAGTAAAGAAAGAAAATATTTGAAGCTAAAACCATGAAATAAACATTTGTCTGGAGTAGCCAGATTCTGTTTATAAGTTAATACTTCAGCTAATGCAGTGGTGGGGAACCTTGGCCCTAATCCTGCAGGTTTTCCATGTGCTGTTGCTTTACTACGGTTGCATGGTATACTGGTACCCAGAGCCATTGCAAGGGCTGTGTGAACTTTGTGACCGCATGAGGCCTCGCGCCTGCAATGCTTTTTTTTTTTTTCCCCCTTCTTCATTTTTATTTTAAGACAACAGATTCTAATATAAATGCTATGGACTTCTATGCAGAGCTGATGATAGGCCCACTTAGAGAGATAATTCCAAAGGGAGGAAGTTGCCGTAGCAACAATGGTGTCTTTCCTAGCGTGCATGCAGATCTTGTAAACAGAACAGCATGGCCACTGAGGGAAAATTAGGATACCTCCACTGGCTGTCACCAAAACAGCCTAAAAAGGCAAAAACTGAGAAAGAAAAGAGAGACTTGAAGCGCAAGAGTGACCAAAGAAGAAACAAAGCTTGTGTAAATCTCTGTACATCGAGGTTAAGAGCTGCAGAACCACCTTGGACTGAAAACTGTCTTTTGTTCCCTCTTTTCTAGGGATGTGCATCGTTAACCGGATCTGTTTGGGAACCGGTTCTGAGTCAAACGATTTTTTAGAACCGTTAACAAAAACCCTTTAGGCTTCCTCCATCGATTCTTCCCAGGCTGCGCCGCAACTGTAAACAAACGTACCCCGCTCGCAAATTTGCGATGACGTCTCACACAAGCTGCTGCAGAGCAGAGGTGGGTTGAGCTTTTACATGCGATGCGCTGTGGAGAAACTGTCCCGGCAGAAACTACCCAAAGTCTGGCTGCATTTATAAAGAAAAGGCGACATCTCGGCGATCATCACCTGTATAACTGTAGGGATCTGTGCTCTGGTGGCAGCGCTTTCATCAGCACTGCCCCTCAGGGGTGACCCGCAGTCTTTATGTGCTTCATAAAAAACTTTGTGACTTCACTGTATTGTCGGTTTTACTTATTTGATCCAGACACTTGCACAGTGAACGTAACACTTAGGCCAACAGGGCTTATAATATCTAAAAAATAAACAACAAAAAGGAGAGGTCTAAAACAGTTGGACTCTCCCCCAAGTTAATCAGCGTCTCTCCACACCTGTCTCTTACGCCTCTACTCTCATTTCCTGGGCGAAGGAGCAGGCGCATAGATAGTAATATCTATTGCTCTCAAATCGGCTAGCTTCAATAAAGGCATTTACAGATGTGGTTTGGAACATATACTTTCTGTTATGTATTGACATTAAGATGGTGAATTGGCAGCCACTAGGTGGCGCACACTAGATTATTCACAGGTTGCACTGTTCTGTTGTAAGCATATAGAAGAAGCTGAATAAATGGTTGGCTGCTAATGGAGTAGCCTGTCAACGCGAGCACTGTGTCAGACTGATGTGTAAGAGTTACGTGCATGCAGATAGCACCCAGAAACATATCACTTTCATTGTATGCAGAGGATTTATTATTGCTTATCTCTGAATCTTTAACTACCATCTCTAAGATAATTGAATTACTAAACTGCTTTATTTCATTTTCAGGCTATAAATTAAATCTTTCAAAAAGTGAATGCTTTTCCATAAATTATTTAGCTCTTCAGATTCCTCACACGTCTCTCCCATTAAAGATGTCTAACCATAGCTTTGAATATTTAGGGATACGCATCTGCCGTAAGCTACCAGATCTCTACAAAAACAACTTTCTCCCTTAAATCAGTCAAGCTCAAATTGGACCTAGAAAGGTGGAATAATTTCATGAGACTATAGCAGGTAGGGTAAATTGCATCAAAATGAAGGTGCGTCCACATCTTCTCTACCTTTTCCAATGTCAACCATTTTTTTTGTCTGATTTGTATGATTTCATCTTTTATATGGAAAGGCAAAACTCCCAGGATAAGAAAATAATTTTTACAAAGGGACAGGTCTGTGGGTGACCTGTCACTTCCTGACTTAAGGTTTTACTATTGGGCAGCCAACATACACAAAATGACTCCGGATTCGTGAACCTATACTTACCTGGTGCGAATTGTAAGCTAAATCATTCTCTACTTCAGTTTTAGCTCTGCTTACATCAAACTTGCCTTTCCAGCCATCTCAGTTCACATGTAACCCAATTGTTGTCTCCACCCTTAAAATATGGTCTCAGTTTAGATGTACGTTTCATCTCCAGGGGCTGTCTAACCACAGTCCCATCCATAACAACCATCTCTTCCTCCCTCCCAGTACAGACAGAGCCTACTCATTATGGTAGCGCTCAGGGCTTCTCAGGCTCAGGGACCTCTACATTAATAACCTCTTCGCTAGTATGAGTAAATTAAGTTAAAAATTCAACCTCCCAGGATCCCACCTGTGTCAATATTTTCAAGTCCATGACTTTGTTAAATCACTTTGCACCATTTTTCCCAATATTCCAAATGATTCAATAATTGATTAAATTCTGGACATACCCATGAAACAGAAGGGCTCTATCTCGAAAATCTACACCTTAATCTCCCATTCCAGCAAAACATCTATTGTTGAAATAAGAAAAGATTGGGAGGATGAACTTGGCAGGGTTGTGGATGACAATGACTGGGACTTTGCATTTACTTGTGTAAACAGTAGCTCGTCTTGCTCCAGACTAAATTTGATACAGTTTAAGGTGGTCGAAAGACATCACACGCTCACACATGCCTTTTTACACACTGATTATTCATTTCGCTGCGTTACTATGAACGAGCCTACCAGGCTCACTCAGATTGACTGCGTCTGTCTGGTGGGCATCTGGCCATGAAGTCAGACACGAGTTGTCGGCAAGCCTTAAAAGCAGCGTAGCCGAAGCGAACAAGGTCGCCAGCGTGAAGACTGCAAGGGAGAATCTTGCAGCATTTGGCTAAAAGTTGTTGAACGTTATGCAGATCTGATCAAGTCACTTAATGACAGCTCAAAGTACAGTGACATGAACTTGTGCTGCACTGTTTTAGAAATGTCTCCCTGTTGTTAAGATGCAACCAAAAGGACAGAAATATGGTAAATGTCCAAGTTTCAACCACAAATATACAAAACTGTAATGCTTTGCCTTGTCAGAACAAATAAAAGAAATGGAAACTTTTTTTTTTTTTTAAAGATGGGGGTAGAAATAAATATGGCTACAACCTACCTATCAATCCTGCCCTTCCAAAGGACAGGAGTTGGTTAATTCAGATCTATGTTGTGGGTTCTAACTTTTTTTTCTTAAATTTTCACTCCTTATAGTTTATATGTGTTGAGAGTCTGAAAGGCACCTATAAATGTAGTGTATTATTATTATTATTATTAATATGGGTTTGGGTGGTTGTGGATAACATGAGGAGGGAGTGAAAATGTGCCATGAGGGAATTATTAAGGGCCCTTCAGATAGAACGCGCAAAGCGCCGGCGGAAAACCCATTCATTGTATACGTGTTACTGCGGCAGCAGAGAGTTCCGCCGTGCCACCGAGGTCAACGGCGCTCGAAGTGGGCGCTGCGGTACCGCTGCGCCCAAATTGAAAAATGTTCAATTCGACACAGCGCACTGTGACAACATCCTAGCGCGTCCAATAGGAGAGGCCAGTTCACGAAAAAAAAAAAGTTGTCCTTGGTCAGCCTGAAGTAAACCTGGAAGCGGTCTGCGTGAAAGATTGCAGCTCCCGGAGGAGTCTAAACTCCCCCAAGTCCTGCCTTGCCATCAGGATCAGGTGGTCCCACACCTTTTTATTTGCTGCTGATCTTCTACTCCTCCTCAGGAGAAAACCTCTTTGCTGCGACAATAAGAGGTACATCTTTCACAACGAAGCGCACTGGGGATAAAACACTTCCTGGCCTGTCGCTTAGCAATGTGTGCCTGACGTGCTCGTTGCAGCCAGCTCTGTGCCCTACCCCGCGTTAAGCTCAGCGAAAACCGCATTCTATTCTGAAGGGCCCTTTATGATACAATATTAGAAACTTACTGGTGTATGTCTTTGAATAAAACAAATCCAAATTAAATCATAAAGAGGACTTCTGAAAATTTTGCCCACGTGTTGGCATGACATACAGTTGGCTTCATATTTATCTGAATGCAATAACTTGGGGGTTAATGGGTTACAACTAGGGATGTAACGATTACCGATAAAATGGTTAATCGTGATCAAATTCCCAATGATTAGTAATACCGTTTCAAATTTTAATTATCGTTAAAATCGTGACTGATTACTACACTTTGAAAAATTCACTATAATGCTACTTTTTGCCAGGAGAAGCATCAACAGTTCCAGTTTGCATTATTTAATTTATGAAAACATGGTGGAAAGCAAAGGCACCCACATGGACAGTGCTGTGGAGATTATTCCCCTTTAAAAAGAACAAAGTAGACGTCTAGACCAATTTTGGATATTTTGTAAAGATACTGGTGGGGTATTTCTATAATACCGCAATAATAATGATAACCGTGATCAATTTGGTCACAATAACCATGATATGAAATTTTCATATTGTTACATCCCTAGTTACAACACATTTTGAGTTACCTTGTTGCAGCAGCCAAATATCCTGTCCAGGTTTTGTGAACATTCAACCCCCCCCCCCCAACAAAAGACAACCCATCTCCTCCCAATTCAAAAATGCCAAACAGAAGCAGCTCAGCCAAACCTCAACGTGTCCCTTCATCAAACTAGCAGTGCAGAATCAGCAGAGTAAGTGCAGCCCCGTTGGTTAGCTACCGGTTCTAAGATGCCTGCTAGATGTGCATAAGCACTCAAGACACACCAGTTTTGCCCATCACTACCTAAGCTGCCTCTGCACTCTCACACGACGTGATGTGTATTGGCTTGAAATGGAAAGACCTAATGACACAAGGGGGAAAAAAAACCAAAAACCAGATTCACTCCGAGAAGACACGTCAAGGTTTTGTCACAAAGCCCTGCGCCCAAGATGTCCCCTACTTTAATTTCAGTGTCGCTTCAGCTCTGCACAGCACAGATGTGTTCTTCCATCTTGAGACACAAACATAAATGGCTCAGAAGTAGAGCATAGAGCCCACAGCATCCTACGTGAAAGCAGCTTTACACTTCAAATACTGGGTATTAACAGCCCTATTCCTTGACATATACAGTTATCTTATGCGTCAGCTACTCAACTGTAAAAACCTATGCCCTGACAGACAATTGCCACTCATTAACTGGACTTCTTTTGTAACTGTCGGATGCATAGAAAATGTATAGAAAACACAAGATTTGTTTGAAAATATGAAGATCATAATCTAATCCATGCATATGTAATCAAGGTTAGTAGGTTTCAAAGCCAAACAAATAAAGATTTACCTCAGACTCTTTGTCACTCAAGGATCCCAGACTTCCGTAACTATGATTTGAACATTCATTATTGGTCAATCCCTAAAGGGGGAACACAATATTAAGACAAAAAAAAAAAATTTGTAAAAAAAAAAAAAAAAAAAAAATCAAAAGGACAACAGAATATAATAAGACTTTCTCATCAAATAATGACTTACTTTGGTTCCCCCACTTGTGCTGCAAGTGCTGCCCCCCGTGCTGCCACTGACCCCACCCATAAAACGTGCCTCCAGCAGCTCCTGTCTCCGGGGGTCCAGGCTGTGCAGCTCCTCCATGGTGCCTAGGTGGATTAGAAACAATTCACAGCATGTCTCAGTTATTAGAAAATCTGCTTAATTGAAGCCTTTGGGATGCTAGATCTAAAGCAGATGACACAGTAGCAGTGAGATTAAGAGCACAGTCATGCGACTTCAACCCTGACAGGTACAGTATTACAGTCTCTACTAGAGAATCAGAATAGACAAATAGTAAAATTATGACAGTTCTTCAGTCCCTTGAAAATACACACTTTACACAACTGATAGAAGAAAAGATTTCTGATTTGTGAAAAAAATTCTAGTATTATTTTAAATCTAATACTATCAATTGTTGAAAGATGCAAAATCATTTACAACTCAAGATTTATCATGACAGTCTAAAAGGAATGGTTCAATTGCTAGGCAATGCTGAATGCTGTACTCCTGTGGGAATGATACAGGAGCTCCATGGGCTTCAGTGTTGCTACAGACTCAGAGGTGCCTCTACACTAAACCTGCACTTTAATGAGACAACCATTTTGAAAGCCTGTGAAGTCCTGGCACTGTATCCAAGCTAACGGTGGATAATTTAAAACAAACAAAAAACAACCAAATGCAGCCCATAGCTAGTTAATGAGAAGCAATGAGTGAAATATGTAACACACAATGAAAGGGGTTTGTTCAAACCCATCTAAATCTCATCAGATAGATGATTCCCGCTAATAGTGATTTATACACGCACTATCCACAGCAGCTATTTGTCAGGAAGCCTTACACAAAGAAGACAGATGACAAAACAAACACTAAAATCTCTAAAAAGAAAAGTAAACACTAGGGCTGCACGATTCTGGTAAAAATGTGAATCGTGATTTTTTTGCTTAAAATTAAGATCACGATTCTCTAAAACGTTTTTTTTTCCCCTAAAAGTATTTATTGCACAAATAAACTTTAACAAAACAACCTATTCAAAAGGTAATTCAAAATAAAGCATGTGTTTGCACAAGAGCTTTGTTGGAGCATTTCCTTGGCAGATGCATAGTTGTAGTTCATTAACATTGGTTTGGGGGGGAGGCAACGGCAGTGTTGCATTTGAGGGCTCTTGAAAAATCTGGAAAGAATGGAAACTTATTTTGATAAGCTCATGATTAAAAAGTTTCAGAATTGTTTGGGTAGAATTGAGTTGCATGTATGTGTGAATTGAGATCACGATCTTTTAACGATTAATTGTGCAGCCCTAGTAAACACTGACTATAAATGCAAAACCTTAGCTATGATAGTTGTAGCTGAACTCCTAATTCGCTTTGCCCTTCTCAAGTTGGGTTGAAGCATTGACATTACTTGACTGATGGTTCAAATGGCTCGAAAATAGAAACCTGTAATGTGGTTTATCATGTTTGCTACAATTCCAAAATACTTCGTTCAGCTTCATAGAAACCAAAATGCTCTCATATGGTAACTCTTACTTCATAAGGTACCAGTCAGAATTCTCACTCAGCAGTCTTGCATAATTTTTCGACTGTCTTAGCACTTCACTTCCAAAGATGTAAAACCAAATTAAATGCTAATCCAGCGAAAACAGAGTAGTCCATCAGTTCATTGTCAAACTTTTTGATTAAATAATCATCACTTAATCCAGCAGTTCTGGTTAAAATTGCCCTGTGAAATTTAAATTCCTCTTCGCTACTGCTTTTTCCTGATAACTTCTACAAATGACTGAACAGTCACAAACCTCCTATGCGGGTAGACATCTCAGTGTTTATTGTAATTCTAAAATATTCAAGCAACCATTTCTATGCTCTCCTCCTAAAAACCATTTCCCTATAATGCATCAGTCTTCCAGTCAAATCTGTTACTGTAGATAGCATTCACCTTGTAAGAACAATACAGCTTACAGTGCAACACAATTCAAGAGCAAAACAGTTTCAATTACTATCAAAAAGATTTCAGAATAAAAATACAAAACAGAACTCCATCCTGCTTTTCAGTGCAGTCTTGAGCTTACTGATGGGGACCCATAAACATACATCCCAGTTAATCCAAAGCAGTGATACCAGTTTCATGCAATAAATGCTCAGACGTTGTGTGGTGTTCCAAAGGATTTCCTTCTGTTTCAAACATGAAGGCCTCAGTGCATAACTGTTATCTATTTTAAAGCCCCTGCATGAGCAAGTGGTTGAACCCTTACAGCTCTTGCTGTGGATGTCATTTTAACTCCATGCTGCTCAGCAGAGTGACCACCTGTTTATGGCAGACACTTGGAGAGTGTTAAATCTCTTGCTTAAGTTTGGTGCCCTATGTACACCAGAATTAATTCAACAACAGTTTGAACATTGAAGGAAAGGAAAGGATAACAATACCCCAGTATTCAATAATTGCAAGTGACATCCTGGTGTAGGCAGCCTCATTCCTGTCAATCAGTGCATGTTACACCAATATAATAAGGAAAGGGAGAAGCCGCATCAGTGTCCAAAGCGGAGCTAAATCCTCCATCACTGAAATATCACGTGAAAACTACTCACAGGCAAGGAGGCGTTATAAACATTAAGTGACAACTACACTGGCTTGGTTGTTGGTTAGCATGCTGTACTGCCCTTACAGCTTGTATCCCCTTGGTGTCCCTTCAGATTTCTGGAGCATCTACACAGTTTCACAAACTTGGCATAAAGACATACGGTTACACAAGAATAATAATCAGTCAATAGGTTACCATCTACAGCAGATATTATCTTTAAAATTACAAATAGTCTGATTATCATGTACCTACTCTCATTTTACGACCCGTTTCAACATCCGCCCGAACCGTTAAGATGGTAACTTATGCCAGTTACATGCACACTGTTAACATTGATGGTATGTAAACACTCGGATTAACACACAAAAGGATTGCCAAGGATGCAGATGAACACCTTTACAATGGTTTGATATTAATCTGGTGATAATACGTTAACTACTTCCAGAAACTGCTTGATTTTTCTACTTGCATTTACTGACTCATTTTTACAACCATCGTTGAGTGATTGCTTTCATAACGGCAGAGGTTTTAGGAGGATGCACCGACTACAACGTTAACATTTCTCCTCTTTTATCGCCATCGTGCACGTATTTGTCCTAATGTTAGTGCAATTGGCCCGAGCACTAAAAACGGTCCTGTCTTCGGTGCTACTAGCTAGCCAAACGGGCTCAATGGACTTTGGAGCTGACGCGTTACTGTAACGTTAGCTAGCAAGCAGCTTTCGCCACCAAGATTTGTTCGGTTATTTGTATCATTTTTTTATACGTTTTGCGCAAAATGACCCACACGATCAAGTAGAAAAGACATACGCGCTTTAAGACATTTTACGATACCTTCCCTAGGCCTTCACCCCTGCCGTGGTATGCTTCTAAAAGCACAGTCCGTGTTGGGGACGTGGAGAGCTGGGACCAAAGATGGCGTCCCCTCCAAACTTCCACTACTTTGGATACTCATCAAGCTACTTTTTGTGTGTAGGTACTGCAGCGTCGAACCCACTTTAACACCCAGATCAGGAAATAAACCAAGTAGGGCACCACATTTTTGGTCTACATGAGCACGCCGACTGCCACTGAGTGAAAATGGGCAATTATTTTGTTTTTAGGGCACAAACCTCTTCACACCTCAGCAGAGCGTCCGGGCTCCGGGGCCACCTCACCGTCTTCAAGTGGTTGCCTGTGAAACGTCACGCAGCGTGTGCAAAATTCTTATCGCGAGGGCAATTCAGTTTTTTCCTCCTTAACGTGTGACATGACAAATCATGACTGACCAAGATGAAAAAAGGCCATGCAAAACATGATGTGGAAAGGGTCCCCCCCACCCCCAAGATAAAACTTAATTTTGTAGAAATTACAAGTTAGTTGATATTAAAAAATCATGGATCCCCAAATGAAATAATAAAGAAAAGATATGCAGGTAAAGGTACTCTAAAAGGTTGGTATCCCATAAAACGTCCACATTTTATGTCTATAATTCAGTCTCAGATCTGACAATGAAAAAAATAATGAAAAATTACATTTCACAAAACATTTAAAAGTCATCAAAGAAACCAAAGCAGTATAGAACTAAATTAAACAGACAATTTCACAAACATTTCAGAGAGCACAACAAAATTCAGGAAACAGCATTCACAACTGAAAACAACACTTCAATAAAACCATAGAAAGCGCTACAGCCTTCCTGCCAAAACTTACTTTATGTGCTTCAATATATTTCTTATCACTGTGTTTTCTGAAATATATTTTTGTTAACTTAAATGTTTTTTTATAAATTAATTTGTTTTGGTTTTGTACATCAGACTTCCTTATTTTGTATTTGCTTTCTGAAATATTAAATGTGTAATCTGAAGAAAAAGTCATGCTACAGTATCTGTCTTGTTGACGTCTTCTACATCTCTCTTTGTGAAGTTATATTTTTAGATGGTATGCCAAAAGTTTGACTAGGTTACAAATATGATGTAAAGCTGTAATTCTTATTATGGTGGTAAATTTGACCATCTCTGCCAAATTCACTGTTTTATCAAGATTTTAACCTGCCATGAGCATTTCTTTTTAAATCTTCTTTAGTGTAGAAAGAACTGGTATCTATATAATATGATGAAAATTATAGGCTTACATTTAAACAATTTTTACTTTCAAACTTGCAATTTGGAATTCTGATGCACATTCAGTCTCTTTCAATAACTTGAAGTTCTAGCAAAGGTTTCTGAGTACAGTCAAATAATCAGGCCTGAATATTCATACAATAAGACAAAAAACACCACAGCTAATTTTACAACATGTTTAATTACTTTATTACATAATAATGTATTTGGCTGCATCAAACATTTGCCCACACATGATACTTAGTATGATTAAAAGAATAAATGGCAAAAGAATATAGAAAATGTTTAAAATACAGCAGTGCATGTTGAAGATTTAGGATGCTGAATGTGGAAATGGTTTCTTGTACTTGCTCTGCATCCACACCCGGCGCATTACAACTTTCTTTTCCTCGGTTCACCTGTAGTCGTCTGTCCTCCAAGTTCATAATTTCCTCCAGTCCAGCTTTGGAAAATAAATCATGAACTTCTCCTGCAAAGAAAGATATTACAATTATTTTAACTTTTAATGCTGCCATACTGAGAAGTTGTGCTTTATACAAATGTTTTGGCTTGATAACATTTTCAGCATTCAACAGTTAGTATTTAATTGTTTAACAGTAATAAAGATGATTAGTCCAAGCATTAAAAAAATACAGTTTTCAACTTTTCTACAAGCAGAATTAATGGTGTTGGCATTTATTTACTGACTGATTCATTTGGTGGTTGAGAAATGGTCAAATAAAATATATGAAATGGGAAAATTACTTTGACTTTTGATGTTAAAATATTTCCCAAACTGATGTCAGTGCCTTAAACAGTAGATAAGGTGGCAATACAGTATGCATCAACAAGTATTGACTACATGAAAAAATGAAGTGGAGATTTTTTACCTTTAGTGAAAAAATAAACACAGGTTCCATCCCCGCGTGTAGAAATTTTCAGATAAGCACCGACCTGTTTATAAAAGATTTAATTAGTAGTTAATGTTTTTTTTAATCTACAGAAATACATACAAATAAGATAAAATTGCTATGATGGCGGTCTCACCTTTCTTAAACCTGAGTTGTGAGAAGTCGTATCTCCCATAATCACGGAAGAGGAATATTCCTCCATCTTTCAGGTTTGTGGATAGTCGATTTACAACATCTTGCAATCTGCAAATGAAATATAAATCAATAAAGAGGCATTTTTGTTTGTGAAGTCTACATCTCATGAAATAACAAGCATAAGAAAATATAGATTATACAGGAAAATATTCACTCAGACATGAAAACACAGAACAGCGACAAACATACAAAAAAGTGCTTAGTGAAAAATGCTGAAATAATAGCAAGTGCATCTCAATAATTTAGCCCAAAACTAAAATTAGTATATTAACATTTCTTGCATACTGTTAGACAAAGCTACTAAAATGCAACTGAATGAATTTATACCCGAGTTTTGCAAAGATATTCAAACAAAGTCTAAGAAACATGATATGTATTGGGAAGGTTTATGAAGTCTGTGGAGGAGGGGAGGGGGTTGGCAGGTGGTAAAAGACATCACGCTTTCTCATCTTTGTGCTCTAACCTAACCTTCACTTACCGTTTTGGATGAATAGATGAGAGCACAAAGACTGCCAAGATAACATCCAGGCTCTGAGGGGGAAAGGGAAAAGAGGCCACCTCGTTGCAAATGTCATGGACAAAGGCATGGCACACAGAGTCGTTGTAATCTGGATGGTCCTATAAGAGGAAAATAAATTAGGCCATATTCATGTAAGTGTCACTTTCACAAAAACTAAATTGCCTAATTTAATTTGGCCTCCATATGGATCGGAGTCACTCTTGTATTATAATTATACAGAAAATTTCTTATAATTTGACGTTTGACATAATAATTTGTCATATTTTACAGTCATGTCTGAACATTCCCACTGACCCTGTGAAATTGCCTTTGCACATCTTACATAAATAGTTGCTTACAAGGGATTCAAGTATAATTTAATTCAAACTGTGTATTCACAAGAAAAACTCATATGACACTAGATATTGCTATAAATAACATGATCTCAATCACGCAAGCAAAAATATGACAGAACCTAATTTTTATCATATAGGAAACACTAGAATAGATGATGATTTAACGAATAATCATTTTGATTTTCTTGACAACATACTCTAAAAATATGAGTTTTGATGGCATGATGAAAAACTTATTACCAGTGGGTTTATAAAGCTGTGCTTAAAATTATGATCCTGATAAATATCCTTCATTTTTTAATACCAACAATACTTACCCTAACCAGCTGAATTGCACGTGGGGAGAAGTCACAGCAGTATAAAAACGAATTTGTTTCCCTGTGAACAGAGCAAACGTACAGAAAATATCTCATTACAACACACAGGTAAAGCAATACTGCAGTTTTGTGGCTGGGTACAGAATTTTAAAAAATGCCTTTATGTTATGTCAGAGAGATTAACTGCATTTCTGTAGTTTATTTCCCTTTTTTAATTAGCTATAGACACTGAAACTATTAGGGGAAAAAGTGGAGACAAACAGGAAATGAAAAAGTGTCCGTGGCTACTGTGTCTATTTTAAACTCTATTGTAATCCAGAGTTGGCCATGAAACCCTCAAGGAGGAATTTCCATTATGTGCTACAATTTCTTCATCCCCAGTTAACAGTATTTTAAATAAAAACGATCTGAAAAGAAAAGATGGCAGGTGCGCTGCAGACGTTCCTCAAACCTCTGATGCTCATGGAAGGGGATAATTATGTTAAGGCAGAGGATAATCCAAAGATGGAAAAAATCCAGGTCCATGCACTCAAAGAGCTATGAAATGTAAAAGTCCTATTATAATGGGCTAGAATTTATTAAAAAATACACCAGTGCATATTGGCTTGCGCCTTCTTCAGGGTGTAGTGACAAAATTGAATAAGTTCCAGCGCTTTATATTAAAGGGCTTTTACATTTCACACCTCCTTGAGTGCCTGGACATGGATTTTTTTTTCCCCATCTTTGGATTATCCTCTGCCTTAACAATAATGATTTGTTGATCTTTTGAATTAATCAGTAACAAAGACATCTATATAAAAAAAAACAGTTACTCACTTGATGCTATTAACAATGGGAAATATACTGTTTCCTACTCCACATCCAACCTGTGAAGTGAAGAAAATAAAGAGCCTGCTCAATGTGGTTAGTTAATAACAGTATAACAATTTACATAACACTAAGTTAAATAGATAAAACTATTTATACAGAATGTGGATATTTTTGAAAACCTCCATGATCCTGAAAGATGCATGTTGTCCAGGAAAAGAAGTCTGTACGGTAGCCTCATTTTGTTCCTGTGCTGCGTCTTGATAATAAATAGTGTCTGTTTTTCTGTGGCCTTGAACAGGATCATTGTGTTGATGGTTTCCCGTTTCTGTGTCCATTCTTGATCCTCTTCGAAGTGGGATAACTGCCTGGTGATGATGGTGACATGGGTTTGTGTCTTGGGCTTCTGCACATGGAGGAAGCAGTTCTGGGAACTCTAAAAAAAGCCACCTGCGATCTTTGAAAAACTTGTCCTGATGCGTCTCATAAAACTTGTCCCAATATTGGCAGGCATCTGTGTCAAATTTACCTGAGAGGAGAGAATTCAGGAATATGTTTACCATGTAATCTCAGTCTAGAGTAATTTAAAAGTTAAAGTGTTTGGTAAGAATAAAATCATGCCTTGTTCTGCTAAAGACAGGTGTTCACTGGAATTTTCTTTTGCCATCTGCTGTGCATTTTCTTTATCCTCGTCTGTCCACTGTACATGATCCCTAAAAGAAAAAGCATTACTAAAGCTGCATCTGCAAAGAGAACAACCAACAGGATTATTATATTCTAACTTTAAACCACCAACCACATGTTGTGCTTAAAGATGTCATCAGGATTGGTAAGAATCCGTGAACCCAATGGAGCTGAAGGTCTTGCACTACTGCTCTTCAATCTCAAGGACAATCTGATGAAGGTGGTTGCCAGTTTGGCTACAGAGAAGCTGCAATTCATGTGCATTTACTCTGAAAAAAATACAGGAAGAAATCATAACATGCAACAGCTTTGACAGTTGCACCAAAGGTCAATAAAATGAGAAATTATAATTTGCAGATTAAGAAAACAGTCAAAATTATTATTTATCTATTAATTTTATTACTTTCAAACAGCTAATAAAAAAGAAAAAAAGAAGAAAGGGGGGGGGGGGGGGGGTAAGAGTCACTAATATATGGTGATTTGTAGCGTGTAACCTTTTTCACACTTCCTTGTTTTTTGACCGGAAATACGCAACGGGCGAGGATCTTTACTTCCGACAACAATGTCTCAAGCTGGAAAGTTGAGTCACTGCAGCGCACCAGGCTGTTTTTCTTTTGCTCTGAAGCAGTCCTACATCCATTTCCAGGTAGTGATGGAGAAACTGAAGCTTTCCGAACCACTGAATCAATATGAAGCAATTGTCTTCAAATGGTTCTGTGTTATGAAGCATTCAACACAATACAATATAGTGACATCTGCTGGTCAACTTTTAACAAGCAGCAGCCAGCTCATGGATTGATGAGGGGCAATGTGTCATGAAACAGTAACAATTATTTGTAACATGTTTTATGTTCATTTTCAAATCTGGCTGCATTATGAAAGATTTTCATAGCTGTGTCATAGCTTGAGCTCCAGTTGAAAATATTTCATACAACAGATGGTGTTGTTTTAGAAAGATTTGATGAAGACATCATGGAAAGTATTGCCATGATGAATTTATATAAAGAACCCCCCCCCCTTAAAAAAAATACTTTTAATTCTTGTGGAGTCGTGCATTTTTATTTAAGAACAAGATCATTTCAGCAGTCGTAGATGGAATGTTAGCCTAATCTCACCTAATCTCACTCCCTGTATGTAAATTATTGAATAAATGGCAACTATACGCAACTGTCTCCTCCTCTCATAAACCCACAAAGTTTGTGGAATTGTGTCCGTTTATAAGCACTAGTAAATTGATGACTCCACCCTAATTCAAACTGGCGCGAAGGTAAGGTCGGTGATACGCGTGACGTCATGAAGCTTCATTTGGAAAGTAGGCGGTCCTTAACGGAATGAAGCGAGGCTCGATACATTTCCCACGACACTTCCGCTTTGAAAGGTCGATACGAAGTCGAGCAGCCTGCTCGAGCATAACATCACTATTTCCAGGACTTTTCAACATCCATCGACGATAGACATTAATAGGGACGGAAAAACCGAAGTGTCATAAAGCGCAGAGTCATTTTAACACGACAGCCGTGAGCACAGACTCTTATACTGAATGTGGGATACTGACCGCATCGATCCCTGCTGTTAACATTTGATGGTCAGAGAGCAAAATTAAAATAGAATAAATAAATAAAAGTTCGGGTCCAGTAAAAAATCGCAGGACCCGAACTGCCTCGTCTCAGCCTCTCATTATAATATACCTGAAAACATGTAACCCATAGCTGTACTAGAACAATACATGTATGTTACTTACAGCTACAACAGAAGCATGCTAAATAAAAGCCACGAAACATACAGAATATAATTTTATTTCATTTCAAACTCAGAATGAACTACGATATCCTGCGATCTCTTGCAGTTAAACACGTTACAACGATATTCTACCATCTGTGATCCTTATTTTGTTCACTATCAAGCGATAATTTTGAAATGAAAGTGATCAGGGAAGTTTGACCAAACCTAGGTGAAATCTTTAAAAAGAAAAAAAGCATTATTTCAGCAGAGGCGTTAATTCTGGACCTCAATACGTTAATTTGCAGACATTATGCACGTACTGGATGCATTAATAACACCTGCATGGTAGGGGTGCACCGATTGATCGGCCAGCCGATTGATCGGCTCCGATTTCCTTAATTTTGGGGGATCGGGGATCGGCCGATCAAAAAATGTAAAACCGATCTTATCTACCGATCATATTTACTTCGGCTAAAGTCACTTTTGGTGGTTTACGTTTTGTTAGTTTGTCTTGTAGATTATTTTATTTAATACTTATACCATATTATATGCATTGCAAAATAAGCAAAATACTGTTGTGAAGTTTATTTTTAGTAAGAGGCTCAAAGCCAGTTTGAAATGCAACCAGTTGAGCTAGTTTTGTGTTTAATAATGTGAAAAATGAGACTGAAGGAATGGAAATTATATTTTTGTAGTTTGGACAGCAATGCTTGCAAATTTTCATTTATATTTAAGAACAGTAGCTTGTGCAGTTAAAACTAGTTTGCATTGTACTACAGGTACTGTATTGTTTATTAATAGAACAAAATTGGTACATTGAAGATGTTTGCTGTCAATTTTTAGGAAAAAATTGGTATCGGCAAAAATCGGTATCGGTGGGTCAGATTTCTTAAAGATCGGCAATCGGTGATCGGCAGAAAACTGCAATCGGTGCACCCCTACTGCATGGTCATGTTTTATTTCCTGTCAATGTCATCACAGCGGCTCTGCAAATATCATTCTAATCTGATGCTTTCTGATATCAGAAATGATGAATAATTGCTAGCTAGACCTCCTCTAAAAACCATCAGGTTCTGGTGTTACTGAATTATATTTAAAGCTTGGTATATTAACAAACTCCCTCTTTAAAATCCCACCTGCAGATGACAAAACGATGAATCGATGGTCACATGATCGAAACAATGCAGGCAAAACTTCTGGTTCTTATCGAGGCAGAGTCGAGTAAACGGGCTCAAATATAATATCATAATATCCAGAGTGGAAACATGATCCATTTTTGACGTTTGGCTGAAGTCTGGCCCTCACAGGAAGACAAAATTCTCACCCATTACGTACTTCTGGTTTTTGTGGAAAAGTATTGGAAAAAGGTCTTATCACAGACCCCATCAGTCGATAGAGGGCGCTAACGTATCGATAAACACACTGGCATCACTCAGTAGAAGAAGACGGTCATAAACTATGAAGCGGAGGCTAGCATAAATGGCTAACTCTTCAACATTTACTGAAACCGACAATAAACGCACTGATTACAAGCTATAAAACCCCACGTTTTTCCATTTCTGAACAACACTTCAAGGTTATATGGCCACATAGGTAGGCTACAGCTTCTAAAGTAAGTTAGCGACATGTCGAGGTTAATTATTTTATTTATATAGTTCACCCAGCATCGTTAACCAAAGCTAGCTGTATTTTTCCCACGTTCGCTGCAGCCAGCTTGGTTTGCTCTGTTTTTGAGTGGGTGAAAGTTAAATAATAGCTGCAACGCTGGCGGGCTGAGAAACAAGACCGTGCTTACCTGGCTTTGGATACAGTTTACGTTGTCCTCATGTTCATGACATGTTAACCAACCTCCGCTTGTAGAGCAAAGCGCCACCTGCTGATGGCGCCATACCGGAGGAAGGCCATCACCAACGCCGCTGAGCTCTTGAACCAGAGGACCAGAGGTATCAGGGATACAGGGACTTTATACAGACACTGTTTGAAGCTCCTTAGAGGTATTCTCCTTCAGGTAAAGAAAGACACAGAGCTTTAAGACGTTTAATGCAACTGTCTTTTTAATGTTATGTATTTGTTTAATTATTCAACTAAGTGTTGTCGTTTTGTAGGAAAATAGAAGTTTCATTAAAGTATGGAGCAAGACCTCAAAATCCACGATAATGTATGAGAATGGTAAAGTCTACTTTGAAAATTACCAGAACTGCTACAGCTGGTGAGTATGCATGATAAACTTAAATATGCTTTGTTGTTGGGCTGCAGTTTTTAATTTTGAAGCCTCAAGTTCAGCATTTTTACCAACGATGTTTTGGTCTTTTGAAACCAAATGTTATGAGCCAGTGGAGGATCTAGCAGAAAACCCATATTTGCTAAATGGCATTACTCAGCAAAACCCATCCCCAGAACATACACCTCAGTTAATTGTCTCAGTTTTGAGACATTGAACATGGTTTTTTTTTTTTTTAAATCACTATTTTGTACATTTGGAGAAATACTAAAAATAACAACACAAAAAACGACTTAAGATTTGTGATAGAATAAATGTTTGTAGTCTGAAATAGACTAAATTTAACTCTTTCTTTTTAGTGTTCATGCTGAGCCTCAAAGATTGTACAAATTGCCCAGGATGTCCAAACATGAGAAAATTGAAGATGCCTTGCTGTGTCAGAGCCCACTTGTAAGTAAACTAAGACTCTGTACATTTAATATTGACATGTATCCCAGTTACCCAAACACAAGTGGACAGTCTAAGTACATATGTGCACATTTGATATTACAATGTCCCAAGTTATCACTTGGTATATAAGCTCAGTTATATATTCCATGCAATAACACAAGCTGAGCAGCACAATCAGGGCACAGGTATGTCTACTGATGTGTCACATATGATATGAGAGAAGTAAAGTAACATAAAATGAATTTTTCTTTTTGATCTTATGAGCTCAGTGTCAGTATACCTTTTCTGATAAAGACAATTACTGGAGTTTTTATCCTTAAATTTTGACAGCTTACAGGTGAGTTGTTGACTGGTTTCAATGCAACTTCCCACTGTATACAAGTGCTGTAGGCATGCAGCATGCCAAATCAGACTGTGGTCTAGAGCACATTTAGTGCAGCCAGATTTCCTGAGTGGGTTCACACACCTGTATTTACTTCCGTCCTGTAGTAATAGGATTACCTGGGCTGCATGTCGGTGCTAAAAGTCAGCCAGGCCTGGGGTCTTTTAACAATCCTTTTCACAACATTGCTTTATTTATTCATTCATTCATTCTTCACTGTCATTCTTGTTACTCTTTTTAGGACAAAACATTGCCCTCTGCCTCTGATCACAAACCCAGCCTCTTGGCTTTGACAGCCAACAACTGGCTTTATCGCATCTCAGCTGAAACGGGAAAAGAGCTGCAAAGAGTTTACCTTTCTCCAAATCACAAGTTCAGGTATTTTTAAGGCTTTCAATTCTGTGTAAATCTAGTGAATATTATTTATTTGATTTTCGTCACTTTCTTTTGCTGTTTCTAATGTTTAAACCTTACAGCATGTTGTTGTTTTGTAGATATCTTGGCTGGGATGTTTCCCAAGAGACATTTTATGTCAAATCTGTTCAAAAGAAGGAGACATCTTTAGCAAGACAGGTAATGATTACATGATATGATAACATGTATTCAAAAGATTTGTGCCTTACTGAAGAGGGAGATTATACATAACAGAGGCTTCTAACTTGCAGTGTCAAGACTTAAAAGAGTCAATTTTTATTTTGAAATGATTATAAAATCTAGTAAAACTCAAGGAACAGGACTTTCAGTATTCAAAGGACTTCCCTTATTGTTGATCTTTTCACCACTATTTAGATGGCATTCATTTATCATTTTAAAGTATCATGAAAATGTAGTCAGTAGGATTTCTTAGATCTTAAGATTTTATGTAGTAATTGGTTGTTTTGTCCTATATGAGAGTCCTAAACTCACAAATGCCAACTGAAGTTTTCTTTTAAAAAAAAAAAAAAAAGAAGACTGAATCTAAACATTTTAGGATTTAATACCAACACATCTTTAATGACATTTACGACCTTTTTCTACTTATTTCTTAATGGTGCATTTTATTTGTTTATGAATAATGAATGTGTCTTTTTTTCCCTGAAATCATATGTTTATTAAAGTGGTGAATGAATTTGACACTTTGCATTTCATTCTGTAGGCAGGTATCTCTCAGAATATTGTGATGCACTTGGCCATTTTTCAGGTTTTCCCCTTGCAAATTGTGGGCATTTTGGAGATCAACAAAAAAGTATGTAGATCTATTTGTAACTGTCTTAAATGTTCTTTTTGGAGCCATATGTCAGTAGGATGTAATTCTTTCTTTGGTGTTGTTTTGTTTTTCAGACATTTGGAAATGGCGTTATTGATGTTGTTCTGTCTCAAGGTGTCCTTGCAGTGTCTTACAGCAACAAGTTGGTGAAGCTGTACAGTTTTGAGCACATTGTCCAAAGAGTATGTCTTTGTTTATTCCCCCCAAAATCCTGCACAACATTAAGTAATTATCTTGTTACATAATTATATTTTTGAAAATAATGTACCAGTAGCTATGATGCTGTATTTAAATGTTTGGTGTTGCTCTGTCATCCTGGCTCGCTATGTTGTTGTTAACATCTGTGTGTATTTTTTGTGCCAAATATTGTCTCTATTTTCAGTACTTAAGAGAGAAGTTAACTCTTGGAGAGCTAAGTTCACTTCTTGGAAACAAAACAGTGGGAGATGCTCCATTTGGCATACCAGTTAATATCCAGATTACAGGTAAGTCTGTTTGTAAGCACAGACCAGTTTTACTGTTGTGCCAAAGTTTTAATTGACCCATTCAGGCTAAACACTATATAAGCCTTTATCTTCTTTTCAAACCTATCTTCTTTTCTTTTTACCTTTTTAAAGTGCAATGTGACATGTAGGGCTGGGAAAAAATATTGATGCACTGAAATATTGCAATATTTTCATATGCTGACATATCAGCATATGATATTTAAAAATGTGGTATCGATCTATGTTACTATTGAAATCCCGCGAGATTTTGTTGGTAAAATAGATCAATATTGCATTTTTGAATATCTATATGAAATCTGCATATGAAAATATTGCAATATTTCAGTGTATCGATATTTTTTCCCAGCCCTAGTGTCATGAACATTATCATTATAAACACTCATGACCAATAACTTTTTAAAATAATTTATAAACATATGAACAAGGCAATAATTTACAGTAAAAACCAAGTCTAACCTTTCAAATGATTTTTATCATGTCACGTTTATAGCTTTTTTCAGAGTTTGAGGAGGTCTGTCCAGACACTTTTAAGCTTTCTGATAAAAACTAGGGCTGTCAAAAGACTGATCCCGATTAATGCCATTGCCAAACAAAGTTTTTTTTTTTTTTTTTATTCTTTAGTACTGCTACTGTTTATGCAAAAAATAAATTAAGTAGTAAAACAAAAGTTAAAGGCTAAAACCAAGCGAGAAATCTGGGAGTGTTTCAGGACCTGAATTTCAGCTTTACATTACGACAGTTGTGAAGTCAGCCTGTTAGAACTGGATCAGCAGCATTCTGGACTGAACTGCCGCTGTCTGAAGGACTTTAGGGAGACCTGTAAGGACAGGGTTTTAGTAGTCTAGTCTACTAAAGATGAATGCAGAATTCCTGGGGAGACACCTTTAATCGTAAATATGTTCTAGAAGTGGTAAAAGTAATGTGATAAATCAGGATTAATCTTTTGATGGCCTTAATAAAAACATTCTAGTTTTAGGAGGCTGGATTCAAACTGTGTCTCGGTTAGAAAGGTCATTGGATGAAGTGTCAGAATGGATTGAACCTACAGAATAAGCAGAATAATTTTCAGCCCACATAAGCTTTTCTCCTTTTTTCCCCCTCCTATTTTACAGATTGCCCACCTGTACTTTTTGAGGTCTCATGCTCTAATAATGGTGTCCAGATTGGAGGCTACCCCTGGCACTACATTTACACTCCACCGCATAAAAATCACAGAGGGACTCACCACATTTGTTCTCTCAAGGACAGCACCATGGTATATGAGGATATTTTTCTTCTTATGTACAGTATAAATAGGCATCATTATATCACATGTAACAAAAGTGGTAATTTCAGCTAAAGCCATGACTGATACTCATAATGAACATCCCTAATGTAGTTGTGTAATACACTTAACTTCCACCAAATTGGTCAGGTCAGTAAAGATGCACTGGTTCCAGTAGTGTAGAAGTAGTATGCTGAGCACATCACCTGCAAAAACTTAATTAGAGTCATGTGTACAAATGTATCAACCAATGGTATTTGGATGGAGTATCAGTTTCAGGGCCTGGCTGTGTTCTCTCTGAATAAATGCGTACCATGTACTATCTAGATTTAGGCAAAGTGTTTTATAGTTCTACAGTGCAGCACTGAAGGTTGGCCTGAAAAAGGTGTTTATTATTTTAAAATTAGCTAAGTTAGAAGGTCAGCATCTTGGACCTTTTCCACGTCCGCACAACAAGCCAATCACAGCATGTGTAATTAGTTTGCTATTCATTAGAATAGCAAATTAGACTTCACCTATTCATTAGTTAGAAAATTAATGGGGAGGAAGGTTTCAGCAATGTCTGACCATTCAACATAGAGTTTGGTCTGACCTTTAGTTCAATTTAAGTTGAGTGTTGCATTTGCATGTCTAAATTGTTGATGCTCTGTAAATTTAGAACTACAAAAATTCAGAAAATTAATTCAGATCCAAATTCACAGCTTTTGCCCAATTTTCTTTTTTAAAATTTTTGATTGGGAAAGAACTATATGTTGTGTGTTTATGGTATGTTGTTAATAATTATATAGTTTTTGACTTCATATATTATTTGTAACTTTGTGAAATTAGGCAACAAATGGAATACAAAACATGAACTGCTGCTCTTTAGAGAGTGACGGGATCTTCTTCCATCCGGATGATTCAGGACGGATCATCCATGTTGGACCTACTACCATTAAGTGAGTCCTCCACTCCGCATTTGCTTAACATTTGAATAAAAACCGTACGGAAGAACTCTTATCTTCTTGTTACAGAAAAATGCACTTTGATACATTGCAATATTTTCTGCTTTTATCCAAGTATCTTAAAAATCATTGGTGAACTGACCAGTTCTCAGGCATCAAAGGTAGTTGAGGATTTCTCTTTGAAGACTCATCGAGACAATGTGAGTGTATTCTCTAATGAGTTTGATACATAGCTGATCATCTCCTTCCTGTAGAGATGGGCTGTATGTGAAGTTTTGTAATCTCACATGCTTAAATTTAGTTGCTTTTAATCGTCATCAGCCTTCTTCCCAAGCCACCGTCACCTCATCAGGCCGTGTAGTGAAGAGAAGATTTCATCAGCTGGATGATGATCCCAGTCAAGAGGTACCACCTGGCTGCTTTTTTTTCTGTACTATTTGCAGAAATAGGCAGTTTGGTCTAAATGATTACACAGTCAAACATGGTGTATATGGACTATTCTATTTATACTTTCTTGAGATGCCGAAAGGGTAGTTCCTAGCCTGGTACACCAGCCTGCCTTATGAGATACACGGCAACTGTATCTCATACATGGCGTTAGTCACGCAGGTGACCAGGCTAGGTAGTTCCAGCCTTGTTTATTCTTTAAAGCCTGACTTGGTTAAATTGAGGGAGTTTTGTCTTTCAATCTTGTGCTATCGGTGCATTCAAATCTGATGTGGGCTGTTTCTCGGATGTGTATTAACTGTTGAAAATACACACATGAGCTACAGAACCACAGCAACATTTTTAGCAGTGAAATTTTTTTTATTTCAGTCAATTTTAACCACATGGTTTGTTTCTCAGAACTGAATTTACTGTAGATACTGTTTGGAAAAGGCAGCATTGTGAAAACAGTGCTGTTCTTTTTTTTTTTTTAAATGTGTCTGTCAAAGTACTGTACCAACTTAATTTCTACTATTTGAATCCAAAATAATCACATCAAATCCAGAAATGATTTGAAGCAGTTGTTTGTTTTTTTTTTTTTATTTATTTTCAGAAGATATTGCAACTACTAGTTTATGGTGCTGTTGCTGGTTGGTTTTAATTTTCAGATGCACCAGAAAAGAATAACTTGGACTCAGAGGACAACTCTCTGGTGATTATGGTTGAGCAATTCTTATGAAAACTCAGCAGCTTCATGTTACAAAAATACATGATCTTTCCATTAAAGGGGATATATTATAGTTGGTGTTTATTTTAGGGGGGAAAGTTTCATGTTGAGAGTTGCTGTCTCACATGCTCTGGAGTCTGAAATGTTCCAGAAATGGTCTGTTGTGGTGACACAGGAGAACACAAATGTCTGCAACATTTATTCAAGATTATCTGCAGAGGTTTTCCACCCTGCCCCCTTGTAAAAAACTCCAGAACAATAGTCGGTGAGATGATTAATAAACACATTGGCTAATTTTCCAGATCATTTGTCAAATGTGTGTCACTGTAAGAATTTGCCCTTTTGGCTGACCCCCACTTTTGTGGATACATACAGATACATGTAGTACTTAAATCAACACAATAAGGAGCTTCCTCTCTCAACATGGTGTCATGGAGAACACAGTAAAGAAAAACACAGCAGTTTCCACAGTGCAAATTCTGCCTCCCGCTTTTTAGCTTTTCCCTCTGCAATTCCCCCTTACATTTCCAGCCAGGGGAGCACATCTCCAGCAGAAAGCCTCCAGCTCTGCTGTGCTTGTCAATAGCAACTGCAGAAAAAGACTGGACCAAATTATCCCGAATTTCTACAAAAAATGTCTGGTGTTCTTGAATCATAATGGAAACATTCGAGTTAGCATTCATAACAGATGTGTGAAATTTGGTATCAACACAACAGTGTGTCATCAGCATTACATTTCCCTTAACAAATTTTTCAGCCCTTTGTATTTTTAGAAAATAAGAACTTGTTTTCATAAACATGTCCAGATCAGACCACATAAATCCTTACAAGAGAATAGCCTTTACAGATGAGAAATAAACAGTTAAAATGAGTGAATATATTGGAGTGTGTGTATTGTGAAACTTTTTGTTTAACAGAATGTTGCCAAATAAGAGTTTGCAGAGCTTCCATCCAGTCATCTGCACTCATAGTTTCTATAAAAATACTGAAGACTGTGCTTTGTCTCTGATGGCAGAAGTTTATCCCATATTCATCTTCTCATCTTCTTATGCAGACTTTCCGAATGGTGGAATATGAGGATGAGCTTGACCTTCTGGCCGTAGTGGTAACCAATGGTGAGGAGGAAGAAGGAAGAGCTCACATTCGGCTACATGACAACCAAACTGGGCAGTTGCATCGGCAGATTGATCTGGTTGAACCTTGGGATGAGGTGAGTTACTGGTACCTAAAATGAAGAATCCAGCATCTGACTGAACTCTCTATATATGAATTCATGGGTCCTTTTTATCCTTTGTTTCAGACTTATCGACATGAGTTGTTCTTTGACAAAGACACAATTGTTCATATTGAACAGAAGAACAGCAACTTTTGCTGCCATGTCTATAAACTCAAGACATCCAGAAAATAACTAGGGGAAATTTGTACTTAAAGCTACTGGAGACCATTTAAAGATTTAATGACCACCTGATGTTTAATGATGTTCAAAAGTTGTAGTTTGTTTTTCTATTTTCACTTCAAATAATGTAATTTTTAGATGGACTACTGCTTCTTTTTTAATGAATTACATATGATCACCTGACTGATTTTTTTTTTTTTTTTTTTTTGTAAGTCGAAATTTTAACTGTCACAACTATTACCTTTTTTTTAAAACACCATCTCAAATTAAAATGTCATATTTTTCTAAGTCAGTATATTTCTCATTTTTTTCCAGCCATCAAATGAGATATTTGAAATATGTTTCCATATGATTTGTGTATGCAGCGTTTCAAATTTAGGCATGCTTCTCTATTTTCTGCATTAGTGTGACCTTCAACATCATCAGATTTTTATACAAGCTCTAAAAATAAAGAATACTGACTGAAGCATTGGGGAGAGAAAAAAAAGGGGAATATGTGAGTAACAAAGGTATGTAAACCTGTTGGATCAGGAGTTAATTAAAGGTGGAAGTAATGTTTTCAGTCAGTGGGATGATGAGTGAGGTGAGGTCCTCTGAGCTTAGATTTTAAAAACCATAATTATCAACTGGTCACAGAAGTACTTGATTTGGTTAAACAAAATTGACAAAAGAGTAAGTAAAATTGAATTGTTTACATGATTGTAGTGTAGTATAAAATACACTTTGCCCATTGGATTGTATGTCGAGTAAACTGGTGTAGTCTGCTGTATAGTTTCATTGTAACTAGCTTGGAGAGGCGTTTGTTTCTTTTCAATTACTAAGGATGCAGATGACCAATTTAGTCTTAAAAACTTTCAAGTTTAATTTTCTTTGAACTCTAACTATAATTGGCATCAAGTAAAGGAAACAGTGAAAAGTACGAGTTAAATTGAGGTCAGAGGATGACAGCGCAAATATTTTTACAAGTCCCAGACCTCTGTAACCACAAAAGTTACAAAACGTCGCTCCTCCAAACGCTTGCGTAGCTCGCGATCACGTGACCGTGGTCCGTCCCCTGCAGCTACAACTTGAAGTTGTTGTAGTTGTATGAAAACAGCCCCTTCAGCTGAGTCTCTTCGTCCTGCTGCTGACACTCACAGATGGCGATGGAGAATCCGAAACAGTTCCTGTTTGTTCTGTCTGCTGCCGGAGCCGTCGGCTTTGTCTCCATAATATTCGTGCTGAGATGGGTTCTCCACTTTAAGGAGGGTTTAGCCTGGGATGGAGGACTGGCTGAGTTCAACTGGCATCCGGTGCTGATAGTCACAGGCTTTATTTTTTTGCAAGGAATAGGTGAGATTATTTACTTTCCATGAAATGCTGGTTGCTGATGGAATGTGGGATTTCTTTGAAAGAATGTAAACAAAAACAGGAAATGTATTCAGAAAATCCTAGTGGATCCAGACTCGTTTTCTTAAGAAACTGGGGGGAGGGGTTGGTGCTGAAGTAAGCTATTTCGTTTGCAGACGTGAAGCCGCTAACTAAACTTTGAATGGACGAAGGTTATTCAAAACTTTATCCAAGGATACAAACTTAACTCATGACGTTTATAAATCTCATTGTTTGACAAAAAGAATAAATGAGGAATGCAGGTGTTCTTTTTAAAGTGGTGACGCATTTCATACAGATTTCAGTAGAAGGATGTTAGACATACAAATGTTACTTAATATGATTACTCATGTTGTGAAAATAAAATATGTTGCCTAAGGTTAACAGGCACTGACTGATCCTTTCTTGCAGCTATAATTGTCTACAGACTGCCTTGGACCTGGAAGTGCAGCAAATTAATGATGAAGTTCATCCATGCAGGCTTGAACTTAGCAGCCTTCATTTTCGCTGCTATTGCCATGGTGGCAGTTTTTGACTTCCACAATGCTGCCAAAATTCCTAATATGTACAGTCTTCACAGCTGGCTGGGCCTGATCGCAGTTATTTTGTACAGTTTACAGGTAAATACACTTTTCCCCTCAAGTGCTGTGTGAAATAATTATGATAAAACAACAATTTTAAGTTCTTATATTTTATTAGTGCTTTGTTTTCAACCTTATCTTGTTTCCAAAATGCTAAGTCATGGTGAATAGCCCTCTTGATGAGTAAAGTATCTGACAAGTGGTTTTTTTCCCCCCTCTGCCACAATGAGCAGCTTGTTCTCGGAGTTGGCATGTATTTGATACCCATTACACCTGTATCCTGGAGAGCAGCATTTATGCCCATCCATGTCTACAGTGGTCTTTTACTCTTTGCCAGCGTCATAGCCGTGGCACTCATGGGCATCACGGAGAAACTTATTTTTGGCCTGTAAGTATTAAAAAGGGTGGCGAGGGCTTGGATTAAAAACATCTGATTTGTAAAATATCAATGCTGTGTAACTGAGTATCTCTTTATTTGTATGCTATAAAGGAGCAACCCAAAGTATAAAGACTCTCCCCCAGAGGCAATTTTTGTGAATGTTCTGGGTGTCCTCCTGGTGATTTTTGGAGCTCTCATCCTTTGGATTGCCACTCGAACGTCTTGGAAACGCCCCAGTGACCAGACCTTGCATGCTTTGCATTCCAATGGGGGAAGTGAAGACAACACCAAAGTTGGTCCAGCGCTGTCCGAGCTGACTGATGGAACAGATGCTGAGGCTGGCGGAGATGTGAGGAGGAGAAATAATAAATTTGACAACCAGGCTGACTAATTTCTTAGAAAAATATATGACTTGGGGCTGGTCCTGTCTCTTGTGAATGTATGAACAACCAGTGTACACTGGTGAGAGAAAGTCTAAATGAAGTAAAAAAATGATACTGATCTTTCATTTATGATTTTCTCTCTTGCACATTGATGTATGTTATTTCAGCTTATTATCTCCATCATGTAAATACTTCTGACCTACTTTGCAGCAAGACTTAGACACTGATGTGGGAATTGTTGAACACTGTAAGAAATAATATCAGATTTTGTATTCTCTAATTTTCTGTATTGTGATATTTGGGCTATTTCCTTATGACTTATTTTATAATAAATCTTTTACAGTTTTTGACTATTGTTGTGCTTGGAGGTTTATGTTATGTATTTACTGCAAAGGATGGGAATATTTATACTCTGCCATGAAATACTATCTTGTGATTGCTATAGATTTACTATATTATTCTTTACAACTTTGGATTTATGTCACTATAAGTAAACCAGGGCTGCGTTAGCTGACTTTGATATGTTGTTAGTTACCAAATATATTCTGAATATAATCCACTGGATTACAATAAAAATGATTTTTACAAATATTGTATGAAAATATATGTTGCCGTAATTGAATAAATAAATGGAGTTTCACACATATGTTTCTCTCTAAACATCTCAAAACATTTCCATTGCCAAAGTGTGTTCTACATGTGGAGTGTTTGTTGTCGTCAGTTTATGGTGCTACTTGTTTTCATTAGTGGCAACATGGAGAACTTTATTCTTCTAATACAAGATGAGCCCTGACTGGTCATGCTCATCTTCCACTGTCAATTTAAATTAGGAATATTCTTTATGTTCTTTTTAAACAATTTAAATGATAAAACAAAGACGCCAATTATCTGTCAGTCTGAAAGTAAAAACCTGTCATACAGTGGGTCATATTGAGAATTTGCAATTGATAAACCATTTTATTGCCTTAGAAGATTAAATGAAAATGTCATCGGCCAAAAATTGTCCGACTGATTCCACTGTTTTCTGTTCAGATGTAAATATGCTTTATGTTACTCATTTTAAGTTACTCTGTCAATATTACTACTAAAATCTGAAGATAAAAGTAAAATTGTTCCTCAGTGTAAAGAAATGATAAAAGCATAGCACGGCCACGTCAAAGTAGAATGACTTTTTTTTTTTTTTTTGGCTCCTCTCAGCACCTGTAGTTGGGTTGTCAGCCCGATTGTTTTGTATTGTCTTCAGGGCATTTGGTGTCAGGCCGAACACCTGCTACAAGGTTAGTTATCAGCATGTTAGTATCCAGAGAACAGTAGAATTATACGCTTGGAAGGTGTTATTTTTAGTTATCGATGTTTGCAGCTTTTTTGGCTCGTAGTTAGCGCAGGTTAAAGCGCGTGACGTCCCTGCAACCGGTCAACTACTCAAAAGTATCTGCTAGCTAAACTGCATCTCAAGCCGTAGATGAATAGTTGAGTTGTGCAAGTCACATTTTCCGTGACATGGAAAATAGAACATTAACGAGTCACATCAACGACATGACATGAAATAAAACACTGGCGGAAAGTTATTTATTGTTAAAATTGTAAGGCTTTTCCAGCTTTCGGTAATAATGAATGACAAGGAAGGCTAACGTTAGCATTAGCAAGGCCGGTTGAACTCAGGGAGTTTTCTGTTAGTTGATATATGTGATATGATACCACTTGATAATAATCGAAGTTATTATTCACGCGCACAGTGCAAATAAAGGCCAGAGACACAAAATAGGGGAGGGAAACACTGTTCTAATTGGGTGCAAATGCTTGTACCAACTGCAGGGTGGGGCTCTGTTGGCTCGCTGACAATGAGCCAGGTCAGTCGGTGTAAGAGCTAATTCTGCGATACACACACACACACACCCCGGACACCATTTCAGCTTGTGTATATGTGTTTGTAGTCATTTTAGATTACTGTATACATTGACTTCTTAGAAAAAAAATTTTTACCCGTCAGAATTCGTACCAAGGATAAAGTTTTGAGTTTTTGACCAAATATTGCCTGTGTAATGTCCGAAAGTTTCTGCTAGTACAGCTATGACGATTTACTACCTTTCACATACTTTCCGAATATCAGATAAACAGTCATAGTTTGTGAGCTCATCAAAAGACAGTCAGTCAGTCATTTTCTGTACCGCTTATCCAGTTCAGGGTCGCGGGGGTTGCTGGAGCCTATCCCAGCTATTATCAGGCGAGAGGCAGGGTACACCCTGGACAGGTCGCCAGTCTGTCGCAGACAGTGGAGCTTTATTGTTGGTCACTTGTAGAACTGCATTGTAAATGGCAAGTATGGTACATGATTTGGGCTGTGACAGACGGATCCCTTACACTGTACATGTAGGTTACAGAATTTAAAGGGTCACAGATTTTATTTATTTATTTAGCACCTTTACTGTTGCAATTAAATAATGTATCTGTCCATCAACCATTTAAGGCTTAGTAAAATCTATTTAGGCACAGGAAAAAAACTAAAAGCCTAAGATGCAACTTTATCTGCTAGGTGCTCCTAAGGTTCAGGGCTCTAGTTGTCGGGAAATGTATGTCTGTGTCAGCCCGTTTGCCCATATTTATGACAATGTCACTTGGACATTTGTGATGTATATTTTGTTGATGTCCTTCATTTTACATAAACAAGTGTTTACTTAAATATACTTATAGATTTATTGGAAGAGAATATAAATAAGCATGTGTTGTTTGAATACAGCTGTGGCATCATGTCTGACAAAAGTGAGCTGAAAGCAGAGCTTGAAAGGAAGAAGCAGCGCTTAGCACAAATCAGGGAGGAAAAGAGAAGGAAGGAAGAGGAGCGCAAGAAGGTAAGCTTAATTTTTTGTGAATATTTGGAATAATTGGTAATTGTGAATGTAAATAAGTCCAACAAAACATTTTAAACTAGGGCCGAGTATTGTTAAGAACTTCACGATTCAATTATGCTGTGATCTAAAGAAATTCAAGGAAAAATGAGAAACAAAGTAATTGAGATCTATCAGTGTGGAAAAGGTTACAAAGCCATTTCTAAAGCTTTGGGACCCCAGTGAACCACAGTGAGAGCAAATGGTGAAAACATGGAACAGTGGTGAACCTTCCCAGGAGTGGCCGTCCGACCAAAATTACCTCAAGAGCACAGCAACGACTCATCCAAGAGGTCACAAAAGACCCCAGAACATCCAAAGAACTGCAGGCCTCACTTGCCTCAGTTAAGGTCAGTGTTCATGACTCCACCATAAGGAAGAGACTGGGCAAAAATGGCCTGCATGGCAAAGTTCCAAGACCAAAACCACTGCTGAGCAAAAAGAACATAAAGGCTTGTCTCAGTTTATCCAGAAAGCATCTTGATGATCCCCAAGACTTTAGGAAAAATACTCTGTGGACTGATGAGACAAAAGTTGAACGTTTTGGAAGGTGTAGGTCCCATTAGATCTGGCGTAAAAGTAACACAGCATTTCAGAAAAGAAACATCATACCAACAGTAAAATAAGGTGGTGGTAGTGTGATGGTCTGGGGCTGTTTTGCTGCTTCAGGAGCTGGAAGATTTGCTGTCGTGAATGGAACCAACTCTGCTGTCTACCAAAAAATCCTGAAGGAGAATGTCCGGACATCTGTTCATGACCTCAAGCTGAAGCGCGCTTGGGTTCTGCAGCAGGACAATGATCCAGAACACACCAGCAAGTCCACCTCTGAATGGCTTAAAGAACACAAAATGAAGACTGGAGTGGCCTAGTCAAAGTCCCCACCTGAATCCAATTGAGATGCTGTGGCATGACCTTAAAAAGGTGGTTCATGCTGGAAAACCCTCCAATGTGGCTGAATTACAACAATTCTGCAAAGATGAGTGGGCCAAAATTCCTCCACAGCGCTGTAGAAGACTCATTGCCAGTTATCGCAAACGCTTGGTTGCAGTTGCTGCTGCTAAGGGTGGCCTAACCAATAAGTATTCCAATAAGTAATCTATACCTAAAAGTTTGTATAAGTGCTCAATCAGTAGACTGTCTTTTAGCAAATGCAAGTCATCTTTTCTTCTGTCCCTGTCTGGGTCAGGCACAAATCCGACCGGCCTCCACCTGTTAGTGTGCAGTGGTTGGACTCATGACGGGTGGGGGCTGGTGAAACAGCTTTTGGTGGCAAGTTTCATATTGGAAAACTTTTTCTTGACCCATTGGCTAAAGAATTGTGACGTTGCTATCAGATGTGGGCGATTATTAAATTTCATAACTAATAAAACGAAAAAAGCATACGCCAGGCCTACAGTTGTGTGAAAAGGTGTCTGCCCCCTTCCTGATTTCTTACTTTTTTGCATGTTAGTTACACTTAAATGTTTCAGATCATCAAACAAATTTAAATGTCAGACAAAGATAACACAAGTAAACAGAAAATGCAGTTTTTAAATGAAGATATTTTTGGGGGGGTCGTCCAAACCCACATGGCCCTGTGTGAAAAAGTGATTTTCTGGTAGTTACACTGGGGATATCATGGTAACAATATACACTATTGTTGAAGTTACAAGGTAATAAGGGACCTCGATCTGTAACAGTGATAGGGAAAATGATTTAGGTGAAAGTATTTGGTAGTTGTATGGCAATATTGAGATAATTATGTGGTAATTTACTAGAAATGTCTTCAAAAGGTTGATGGCCCCTCACCCTAAACCTTCAGACAACCCTGTAGTGGGTCACACCTTAAAGATATGGGGCCAGTTTCGGAAGTTCTTTGGCCTGAAATGCCTTTCGCTCCTGAGCCCAATTGCCTCTAACCACCTCATTACTCCTCCATGCCCTGACCCAATTTTTAAGTCATGGCATGAAAAAAGGTATCAAACGTTTTGCCGACCTGTTTGTGAACGGATATTTTGCCTCCTTCAGCCAATTATCTGTGGAATACGACCTTCCAAAAACACACTTTTTTCGATACTTACAAGTTAGACAGTATATTCGCACCCACCTACCTAGCTTTCCCTCAAAACCAGACATAAACCCAATTGATACCTTTATTTTTTTTCGACCCACTATCTAAAGGTTCAATGTCCAAAATATACAGGAACATATCCGTATTGTCGAGCCCGTCTCTGGACAGGATTAGAACAGCATGGGAACTGGACTTGGGACCCTTGTCCGATGACCAGTGGGACTCTATATTACGGGTAATACACAAAACTTCACTTTGTGCAAGACATTGCTTACTTCAGTTTAAAATTGTGCACCGTGCCCACATGTCTAAGACTAAACTGGCTAGTTTCTACCCTACCTTAAGTCCAATCTGCAACAAATGCAAAACCAATGACGGTACCCTCTTTCACATGTATTGGCTGTGTCCCCAAATACAGATATTCTGGAACAATGTCTTTAATACCTTATCTGAAATTTTGGACAGGGTTCTCGTCCCTAGCCCTACGCTTGCTCTGTTCGGCATTTCCACTGGGGGTGGCTCTCATTTTGACACCTAGTGAACAACATATGATTACTTTTTGCCTTGCTTCTGGCCAGGCGCGCAATTTTGCTTAGGTGGAGGGATGCTGCCCCGCCCACGCCGAGCCAATGGCTTCAAGACATAATGACCTGTCTCAAATTGGAAATGCTGCGCTTCTCTATCAGCGGCTCAGAGAAAAAGTTCTATAAAACATGGGATCCTTTTTTATTGTATTTTCATAACTCTCAAACAATACAGACTTGAAATGGACCTCAACCTTTGGCCCTTGACATGGTTGTATTTAGCCCGACCCCCATGAGGGGGCTACACTATAAGCTAATCCTAAGAACTGTGCCTCAAGATGCTGTACTGATACTACAGGGGGTGGGGGGGGGTGGGGGGGGTTGTTTTATAGATTGTTTTATATATTGTTAAGTATGCAGGATTTTTCTACTTTGTGACTAACATGCTCAGTGTCTTTCAACCTGTGTGGAAAACCAAATAAAAATATTTGAAATTAGAAATGTCTTCAAAAGGTAAATAGAGGAAGATTTATTATGAGATATGTCATAATAACCCAGACATAACTGAGCAGTTTCTATGTAATAACCATGAAATAGGGCTGCAAAAGTGTCGGTTAAATATTTCTTTTTATTTCAAGGTAATTATACATTAAACCGCACATCAACATGCAAAACAATAATCTGGACACATCCCATGTAGTTTCTATGTAATAACCGTGAATCAGGGCTCTAAAATGATCTATTACATGTTTCTATGTCATACTATGGTAATAATACATTAAATTACACATCAATATGTATAACAAAGTGGAAACATCCCAAGTAATTTCTATGTAATAACCATGAATCAGGGCTGTAAAATTATCTATTACATGTTTCTGTGTTATTCTATGGTAATGATACATTAAATCACACCTCAATATGTCTAACAATAACCTGACAACCCATTCAACATGTAAAAATACATTACAGTGTAAATCAAAACTATACCCTTTGGTGTATTACATGGAAATACTCTCGGTAAATACTTTGTAATAACTGGGATTTTTCAGTATGCTGAATATGTACTCCTGTACCTGGATGAACAATACACTTTGATGATTGTCTTGATAGTAAGTGTATACATATGCTGTCTCAGACTGTGGTTAGGCCTCTCCTAAAATGAACGTGCAAACATTCATGGTCAATTTACCTATCCAAAAGTTTATTAAATTAATTCTGGGCTCACTATCACTTGGGAATAGCTGGGAAAGTTACCCACCAACTCTGTACAACTTTGTACAACTTTGTTTTTTGGGTTTTCTTTTCGGTTTGTTTGTTTTTTGAGGGATTGAATCAGACTCAGCTTTTTCAAATTCAGCTTTTGCTTACCCTCTTTTTCCATCCATCAGTTTTCCATACAACTCTCTGTTTTTACCTCAGCTCAGTCTAACTGTATCTACCATTTTCTATGGCACCTGAGTTTGTTGCGCAAAGTGTAATCAATGCTAATTAAGCAGATGGTTAGTAAAGAATTCGTTAATTGCAGAATTTGTTGAGTTTTTTTGGTCAACTTGTAAAAAAAACTTGCAACAAGACAAGTATAACTGTACACACTGTAATCTAAGAGTGTCTAGATGAAAAGTTGATTTGTAAAGATTTCATTAATGCGTGGTGTGGTGTACTGCTTTGTCTAGGCGGATCTACAGCTGAAAGAAGCTGCACTTCAGCAGGATGACTCTGACCTGGAGAAAAAAAAGACGAGAAGCAGAGGCTCTTCTGCAGAGTGTGGGCATAACCACAGATGTTGCAGTTGGTATGTTTTACATTACCTGTGGGTGGTTTGTAAATATTGTGAATATCTATCATGACTTCTGCTTATGAATTTTATACCATTAGAGAAATACATGGTAGCCTAAAGGATTGATTGTGTGTGGTTGTGTTTATGCTACATTATGGGGACCATTTCCCGTATTTTACCATCACTGTGAGGACGTTTTGCCTTCATGGGGACATTTTCCCGGTCCCTACGGGTCCAAACCCCGTTTTGAGGGTCAAGATTGGGTTTTAGAGATTAAGTTACAGTTAGGATTAGGGCAAGGGTTAGGTTTAGGCAATCAGTTATGGGCGTTAGGTTTAGGGTAAGGGGCTAGCGAATGCATTATATCAGTGGATATACCCCACGGGGATGGAAAACCAGACGTGTGTGTGTGTGTGCACTACTAGTCAAACATTTTAGAACTCCCTTATTTTTCCAGTTCTTTTTGACAGACAAAGGGAGTTTTCAGTAATCAAAAAAAGTAGGGGCATCTCCAGGATTTGGTTGTGCCACTCATCAAGGCTTGATCAATTCCATTGCTGATGACAGCTTTAAAGGGATATTGTGTAAGTTCTCCTGTTATTTATTCACAAAAACTGATTAATTGGTTCAAAAGTGTTTTTTCATTAATCAGTAATCACTCCCATCAACAAACTGAAGTGCTCCTCTAAGTTCTAAATTTGCCGTCCGTATCATTCATTTACACATCGAGCGGGTCGGCTCGGTGGAGGCTGCCATGTCGTATCGCCATGTTTTTGCGTTCAGGAGAAGTGTGACAGTAGGAAAACACAGAAACTCACCGGACACACCGGAGTTTTCAGCTCAGTTCGAGGTAATGTCTTTGAAAAGTCACCGCGCTGCAGTGGGGAGAAACTAGCGTCTCACTGATGCTGCGTTCACGTGCAGTCGGGCAGACGGCCGTTGGTAACAAACCAGATGTCATTTTAATCAATGAAGCCGAGCGAAAGACGGTAAAACATGGGTCAGGGAAAACAATACGACATTGCCATGACAACAAATCAGATGTGGACTGATGTCACTGTAACTGACGGACCACGTCTTCACATAGAGGCTGGTGATAACTTTACATGCAGCGGATGTCGTCGGTCTGCCCGGTTTCACGTGAATGCAGCATGAAAAGTACGAGGGAGCTGCTCCCGATTACACAATGTCCCTTTAAGCTGGTAACCTTTTTTCTTGTTTCCTGAAAAAGGTGTTTTTGTACAATTCTAAAATGAACATTATTTTTGAGCTTTAGGTAACACTACCTTTTTTTTTTTTTTACCTGGCAGTTGACCATTTACCTTCTTGCTTCAAATTTATTAACAACCTGAAAAAAATCTGGTGTTCAAAAATTTTGAGACCAGTGGGCTATATGCACAACTCCACGACTTCCTGAACTTAAGCCAGTTCATTTGTTTCTTGTCTTTCATTACTGGACAAATTGATTAATGTAAGTGCACCTTACCACAGTAGCCACGACAACAATGTCTAGACACACCTAGATTAAAAAGTTAAAACTATAACTTAAAGTTGAATATCCGTAACTTTTTTTGTGTTTTTGTGAATATATATATATATATATATGTGTATATACTGTACAGTGGGTACAGAAAGTATTCAGTATTCATTAATGTACACTCAGCACCCCATCTTGACAGAAAAAAAAACGAAATGTAGAAATTTTTGCAAATTTATTAAAAAAGAAAAAATTGAAATATTACATGGTCAAAAGTATTCAGACCCTTTGCAGTGACACTTACATTTAACTCACAGGCTGTCCATTTCTTCTTATCCCCCTTGAGATGGTTCTACTCCTTGATTGGAGTCCAGCTGTGTTTGATTAAACTGATTGGACTTGATTTGGAAAGGCACACATTTGTCTATATACAGTGGGTACGGAAAGTGTTTAGACCCATTTAAAGTTTTCACTCTTTGTTTCATTGCAGCCATTTGCTAAAATCAAGAAAGTTAATTTTATTTCTCATTAATGTAAATTATATCATAAATGATTAGGAAAGGCAGACACCTGTCTATATAAGACCTTACAGTGCATGTCAGAGCAAATGAGGTTGAAGGAACTGCCCAAGGAGCAGAATTGTGGTGAGGCACAGATCTGGACAAGGCATAAAAGAATTTTTGTTACACTAAAGTTTCCTAAGAGCATGGTGGCCTCAATAGTCATTAAATGGAAGAAGTTTGGGATGACCAGAACTCTTCCTAGACCCAGCCATCCAGCCAAACTGAGCATTCGTGGGAGAAGAGCCTTGGGAGAAGAGTGGGTTAATAGTGTGAAAGGGGAGATGGGAAAAAGTTCCACAAAGTCAACTATCACTTCAGCCCTCCACCAGTTTGGGCTTTATGCCAGAGTGGTCCGATGGAAGCCTCTCCTCAGTGCAAGACATATGAAAACCCGTATAGAGTTAGCCAAAAAAACACATGAAGGACTCCCAGACTGTGAGAAATAAGATTCTCTGGTCTGATGAGACCAAGATTGAACTTTTTGGCATTTATTCTAAGCGGTATGTGTGGAGAAAACCAGGCACTGCTCATCACCTGCCCAGAACAATCCCAACAGTGAAACATGATGGTGGCAGCATCATGGTATGGGGGTGTTTTTCAGCTGCAGGGACAGGACGACTGGTTTCAATTGAAGGAAAGATGAATGCGGCCAAGTACAGAAAGATCCTGGAAGAAAACCTCTTCCAGAGTGCTCAGGACCTCAGACTGGGCTGAGGGTTCACCTTCCAACAAGGCAATGACCCTAAGCACACAGCTAAAATAACAAAGGAGTGGCTTCAGAACAACTCTGTGTGTGTGTGTGTGTGTGTGTGTGTGTGTGTGTGTGTGTATGTGTATATGTATATGCATGTATATACATATGTATAATTGTAAAGGTGTTGTATATAATTTTTTTATATAGTTTTCATCATTTGCAGGTGCAAATGAATTATTAATCTAAGGATATGTGGAATTTTAATGCAGAAGGTATTTTTTCTCTGTAATCTCAGTTATAATAAGTTGTCCAACAGAGCCACAGTAGCCTGAGTTTAGTGCCCACTTGTGTAATATACATTATGTCTTTTAGAGGTGACCACCCAAAAAATTTTATCAATAAAAATTTCCTTGAAAACAAAGCAAAACAGAGCCAAAATAATGCATCCCTTGTGAAAATAACCTGTTGAGCATAATATCTCAGTTAAGAAAATAACAGATTTCAGATCTGTGGTTGGTGTGAGAAGGAAGCATCCAGTGTCCAAATGTACTGGACTCAGCCCACCCAGTGCAGCTCTTCAGAGCACTGACATTGTGCTAGCAGTAGGTGGCAGAAGAGGTCCATAATAAATCTCTGTGATTTCAGACGACACTGAAGCATTTATTAAAAAGGCATGAAGGTGATTTTTTAAATACTTTAACCTGGTTTTGTTAGTTATTTTAGTTGAATATATCTAAATGTGTATTTCATAAAGAAATTGTTGATGTAACCGTTTTTAAATCCAGTTTTGGAGTGCAGGTTAGCTTTGTCCATGAGGATTTTTCTTAATTGTTTGCTTTGCTATTTTTACCGGGAAATCTGCCGCCAACATTTTATGTCTTTCTTCCAACATTTACTCCAATAAAGAGTTGATGCATTCGTGCTGCAAACTTCTCAGTTTCTTTACAGTGTAACAGATGATCATTGTCTGTCCTCCTGTGTAGTCCCTCCTCCCACGTCTCCTACCGCCAAATCGGCAGGGTCGCCAAGTGAGGCAGGGAGCCAAGACTCTGATGGAGCCGTGGGACCCAGGTAGTCACACACACTCATACACCCTCCCTCTGCAAATGTTTGAACCACAATACAGCACTTAACCAGTGTGGAGTCCATCAAAGCATCTCTGTTGAGGAAAACGGTTTCCACCTCAAGAAGAATGTCTAAATAATTATGCTGTACTGATTAACTGCTGTATGTCTATTCAGACAGTTATAATTATGCCAGAAAGAATAAACCTAAAGAAGCTTAAATTGCTGATACATTATTGCAGGAAATAATCCAGCAGATTTTGAAAGTTGCCTCAAGGAGCTTGTCTGTTTTGCTTTTATGTGCCTTTCACTTCTGTCCACCTTTGCTCCAAGGTTATGGATACCTGTAAAGCCTGCGTCCGAGCTTAAGCTTTTGACAAAACCTTATATGGTTGCAGTGAATGATGACAAATTTATTGAGTGCATGTTTATTTAATTTATGTGCCACTGAATTAGAACGATTCTAAATTAACAATAAAACAGCGGGCTGTTGCGACGCCTGGGGGACTTCTTAACCCCTAATTAGAGCCCCTTCCCTGGGCTGAAATTCAAGCTCCCCCAGTGTCTCATCAGGCCCGGTGAGCTGTTCCCCCTACGTGTTGACTCATTTCCCTCACCAGCATGGCCATTTCCTACACACATGGAGGTCATGTTTTCTCCCTGAGGGTTCCTTCCCTCCCCATTCCACCTCTCTCTTGCTACACAACACTCAGAGCGTTTGGTGGGACACAGTTTGGCCGGTGCAGCCCCGCAGGCTGCATGTTGCACCCTGTGTCATCCGACTCAGAGGGTCTGTGTGTGTCCATGCATTTTAAGCAGATGCATTCCTCCATCTCTGGGTTTTGTGTGAGCAAATTTGAGCTTGATTTGAAATGTAAAGAGGACATTTAAAATCAAATTTTAAGTGTGTTCTGAAGCATGTTGTATGCCATAATGCTGACTTTATTTCCTCTCCTCATTTGTGCTTGCCCGTCTTTCTGTCACTAATGCTGCCTTGTTGCTGTGACACTAATCAGGACTCTGCACTGGGACTCTGACCCGTCCACTCTTCAACTTCATTCTGATTCTGAGCTGGGGTACTGGACACTCTCTTCTCTCCTTTCCTGGTCATTTTCCTTTCTATCAATCTATGGCATGATTACTTTGTCTAGTAAATTCATTGTTCAGGTAATGCAGTCCAGGAAAACAGTGAAGTCATGCATGCATGAGGGGTCAGTTAAAACCTTTTAATTAATTCACAGTAGTAGCTTAACTAATATGAACTCATCATCCCATGAAAAACTAATTTATTTACTTTTGACCAGCTTAAGATTCCATCAGGAGGTGAGAATGGTTGACAATAAACCAAGCTTGTTTGCACTGTTTTTAAATGAGTAGAGTTGATTAATATTCTTTGTTTTGTGTTGATTTTGTACAAAGATTGAATTGTTTTGTACTTGTAGGCGTGTAACTCCAAAACTGGGGATGGCCAAAATCACCCAAGTGGACTTCCCAGCACGTGAAACTGTGTCTTATTCAAAAGAGACCCAGACACCTGTCATGACTCAAGCGAAACAAGGTGACACATCATTTAGTGTATTTTTGTTACTAAAATCACTGAACAAAGTTATGCATGTACAAACCATGTGCTTTTTAAGTGTGGTTAAAAAGAAAGTCTAAACAAAAAAGGTTTTGTAAATTAAGACTGATTTTTTTATGTTTCTTGAAATATAAAATGCTTCTTAGAAATATTTGAAACAGATAAATCACGAGTTGTTTGAAAACACAAGTGGGAACCGGAAGTAAATGACAAGCAAAAGAGGTTTACTAAGCACTGAGATGAAAGTGAAGGGAAAAATGAGGCCCAGGAAACATTAGAAGTCAGGGCAGAGATTAAATTCAGACAAGCTCTGCTTCCTTGAACCTCACAACCAGCTCTGCTTCGGTATAATTAACGAGCAGGATGAGAAATCCAGTGACAGGAAGGAGAAATGCGATTGGAGCGGAAGATATGAAGCGCCGTCCATTCGACTGCTTATTGCCTCTGAAGCGTGTCGATATGTATGTAATTGCTGCCTTGAACTGCTTTCTTGTGGCTGGACAAAGAATATTTGGGTTTGCGCTGAAATCCACATGTTGAACACATGTTGCATTAAATATGCAATATTTCCTGTCGTGCTGCTTGTTCTTGGCTGATTTTTGTAATGACAGCTGGAGAATAATGCGCCTGGCTGCAATCCTGATTAGGATTTTTGTTTGGAATCTTCAGTTTTAACTACTGGTTGCCTTTTTATACATTTTCTTTGCACTAGTTACCTTTTTTACAGCAATCTCAGGAGCCTGGTTAGGGTTTTAAACTCAAACTTTGGCTGGCTTTTGATTTGATTTTGTGCAGAACTACAAGCAGAACAAGGAAAGGATGAAGAGCCATCCCTTTGCTCCTCATCACTCTTTACTCTGGACTGTTCAGGGCATAGTAAAACTGTTAAACAACGATGGTTTCTGCCAACTGTTCAACACGGAGCCCCCCTCCCCCACCCTGCCACTATGTAATCATTTCATCAACTCCCTCGCTTCCCTGTCTTCTCCCTTCACCGAACAGGCACATAACAAAACACACTCAGTGACATTGTGCATTTTCACACCATCGGTTCTGGCACTCGATGAGGCGGCATCCCCTTCCCAGCTTGCTCCTCTCGTTGCATTTTTGATGTGTAGGGTGGCGTCGGGCCTGCTCTCTGATTGAGTGATTTATCATGTTGTCAAAAGGCGGCACTGTCGCAGCCCTTTCAAGGTCAGCATGCTGTGGCTTTTTAAGGGAGCGGCTACCATGCACTGGCCACTATAGGCAGAGGGTCCCTAATGTGTTGGTGTGGTAGCTCAGGATTTAAGATCGTCTGATTTGAAAAAGAAAAATACACAGAGCAGTCAAAAAGACTGTTCAGGCATTTTCGCTATTTGTCTCGAAGAAGGCCTGTCATTTTTGTACTTATTTACTTGTAATGACTCATGTCAGTTACCGTAGCACAAGGGATACCATATTTCTTGTAACACCTTATTACCAGTGATACATTAGACTGGGTCTAATGTATACTGTGGCAAGACCAGTTGCATGGCCATAGTTGCAAAGGAAATGGATTCTCGAGTCAGAAAACACTAACATTGGCTCAATCTTCCATAAGCGGTTATGAGTTGTCCAAGATTCTTTCAACAAATTACTTACCAGCTGACTTAAAGAGTATGCTCTTTGAAAGGCAAAGGATACAAATGTTGATTAGATTTAAGTTTTTCCTTTTAACTTCATTATTAAAAGTTGATTGATGAATAAACACATGTCACAAAAAATTTTAGAACTATTATCACCTGGCTTTCACTCCCTGAGACTCAAGTTGTGTCCTCCATCTGCACAGTTTGAAAAAATGTTTTACGCCATTATTTTTGATAAATATCCCGCAGCTACAGTATTCCCCAATGGTACTAGTTGGTAGTGAACTGCATCACTATGCACTCTTCAGTAAGAGGCTGTAATTATGGAGTAAGATATTGTTAGATGATTGGGGGGGGGGTCGACTGGTTGGTCTAGTACAGCCTTTCAAAAAGGCTCATCAGTGATACAAGTATGTCGAGCAGTTTAGTAGATCTAATAATTAATTGAATGTGATTGTTTTAATCACTCTGCATCAGAGGCAGGTCAAAACTTTTGATCACAAAAGCCTTTAATGGTCTTCTTGTTTCGAGTGCCACTTGTAATTGTGGTCAGCTTTTATGCTTTTTATGATTAGTACTGTTAAATATCCGTTGTGTCTTCTGTCATATTGTAGCTGATCATTTTAAGCAGAAAACTTGGTTTATTCTCCCTGCTTTGATAAGCTGGTGTCTAGATCTTAGATATAAAAAAAAAAAAAAACTTCTGTATTTTTATTTGCCTTATAGCAGTTATAGTTTTGCCACAATACGTTTTAGTAATGCATTTTATACTAGAAGTTTTACACTAGTATTGAAATTAACAAGGTCTCCATTTTAGAGGAGAAGATGCAGCAATACAAGTTTATTTATATACATTTTAGAGTACATATATTTACTGTAGCAGTATTTAACAAGTTTACAAATGCGAATGATTTATTTCTGAAATTGTTTCATATCAGGTACGTTATATTTATGTTACCAAAAGTGTGGTCAAATGTTGTCATTGTTTCCCAAGAGAAGGAGTGTTTATTGTTATAAAGTGAGTATGCATGTTTCAGTGTATCACTGTCACAGATCTTAACATTTTTTAATTTATATTTTAAAAAAGTTCCTAGAAAAACTAAACCTGTGGGGGGTTGGGGGAACCCCTCTTAATTTGGTGTTTTGAGGAGGCAAAACAAACTAATAAAAGCAAGAATGAAATTTAAAAATGGAGTTTGAGAGGGGAAAAAAATAGAATTTATATTTTGGAGCATACTGCCCAGGCCTTAGATAGTTTTCTTTCTCGCTGTGGGTTCATAATTGCCCTTTTTGCAGCAGAGAAAACCCTCGCGCATGTACCGAATCTCCGGTTCTGTCTGGACATATAGAAAGTGAAAGACACCTGCAACAGCAAGTAAATGTTGTTCTATAGTTCATCACTGGCCACATGCCATGTTTGCATTAATATATTGTCTATTGACGTCGACTTGAAATTACTCTCCCCACTCCCCTCCTGTCTGACTCCCCCCCCCCCCCCCCCCCCCCCAAAAGCTTTTATTTCTTAAGTGGTACAAAAGCCATAATTGGGCCTGCTTTGAGAGAAGGTGTCAGTGTATGGGACATCGGTGATCCGGGTGAATTCTGTTAAATGCAACCCACCCAACCTCGCTTCTACCTCCCCCCCTACACATCCCCAGCAGGGTCACAAGGATCACTAGCTTTTCTCCAAATGGCCATTTTGGCTGGCAGGTGCATTATACCCTTTATTTTCAGATTGTCTGTCCGCTCCTAATGCCTGGCAGGTTGATTGCTCTGGCTGCCTCACAAGGGAAAAGGGCTGACGAGCATGGCCGGGACTAGCTGAAAGACAGTGATTACTGTTTTCCTTTAAGCCTGATTGAGGCCCTTGAAAGGAAAGATTTTAACCTTCTCCTGTTGGGTGCAGAGTGTGGCTGCACATTGAAATGGCTTGTGTCATCAACCCAGTTCTGTAAACTCATCAGTGCACCCAATAACCTTCGTCCTCCAAACCCCCATGTGAGAAAAGGAATAAATCACTTTATGGACAAAGTGACAGATGACATTATCATTTAGATTATCTCAGTAGGAAGGAAATTCTGGCATGTGGCGCTGTAAATCTTAGATTTACTGCAAGGCTCATACATGATCAACGCCTGTAAGAACCAAGCAAGTGCTTCCCTTTTCTAAAAGGTTCCACCCCCACCCCCAGCTTTTTTTTTTTTTTTTTTTTTTTTTAACATTGAACACATAGGCTAAATACCATCTCTTAGAGATGTTTGAAGAAAGTATGTTCATCTTCTTTGAGGTAAAACCAGTGTGCAGTTTGCCAGCTGGTGTGGCCTGTATTTTGTTGTACATTCTCTGAGCTTGAATAGGAGTTGCAGGACCTCCTGCTAGGATGGTAATTGCGCAGGCTTGCTGTTCAGGGGGTGGCTTGTCTCGGGGCAGCCAGGCGGAAAACCTCTGTGCCATCCCCATGCCACCTCTGAAGAGCACAAGACAATCCCAGCATCACCATCTGCTTTTGCACCATGCCGTCATCTGGCCAGTCCAATGGGATGGGCCCAGGCAGCTGCTCTACACCCTCTGCCCCGTGGCCTAGAAGGGGGCAACCTGCAACTGGGACACGGAGGAAACAGCTACACTGACAGCTAAACTCACTATTGAATGGCTAGTCTCATTAACAGTGGGAAAAGACAGGGGTCCCTATGACAACAAGACACCCGCTGCGCTGTGTCCCTTTAATACAAATGGCAAACTTCCCTGCTTTAGAGGAGCAGGTTCTTTTTGAAAGGCGACATAGTGCTGACAAACCAAACAAATGCAAGGCAGAAATACGAAATCACACCATGACTGTTCACGTAATTGCTCTGTGGGACTTAATTGGGAAAAAAAATAATGAAGGTGGGAAATGAAGCAGCCTTGGATTTGATTTTGCTTTTTGTTATCATTTGTAAGACAGACAAAATGTATAATCATAAACAAAACCTTTTACAGAGGACTGTGTTGATTCAGATATGTATTTGCTGCAGCCTAGCTTAGTGTAAGTCCTGATGTTTAATAAAAATCCCTTTTTCATCAACAGTGGAAGAAGAGGAGGAAGAAATTGCTCCACCTCAACCAGTTGTTGAAACCGAGTCTGAGAAACTGGACCAAGGAGAGGAGGAGGAAGGTACTTGAAAACCAGTGATGATAATGGAGATACTCCTCTGAAATTGAGCCACTTATGTTCCCTACAAATTTTTCAATTATGTATTTAATAGTTGTTACAAAGAACAAATTGGTTTCTGCTTCTGTAAAAGAGAACTTTTGATTTAATATCATGATGACCATAAGCAGCAGGATCTTCCCTCCATTTTTGTGTGTTTGTGTTTCTTTTTCAAGCACCCCCCCACGAGCTGACGGAGGAGGAAAAACTCCAGATCCTGCACTCTGAGGAGTTTGCAAATTTCTTCGACCACAGCACTCGTATTATTGAACGGGCTCTGTCCGAACATGTGGACCTCTTCTTTGACTACAGTGGTCGTGATCTGGAGGAGAAAGAGGGGTAATAATAACTGAACCAGCTATGGTTTAAAAAAACTTGAAACTGTTTTTTGTTTTTCTGTAGAGAACCTTTTTTATTGATTTGTGTTACTGGGTTTTTGTTTTTCTCTAGTGAAATTCAGGCCGGAGCTAAGCTCTCACTTAACAGACAGTTCACAGATGAACGCTGGTCCAAACATAGAGTTGTCACCTGCCTGGACTGGTCTCCCCAGGTAATATTTTTGGACAATAATTTCGTCAAACTGTAGCACATCTGTTACAGCACTGTTAATGAATTGTTTAAACCTAAATCTCAGTGCTTTTTTTGCTTTTTTCTTTTAATTTTTTTTTTTTTTTTGCTTAAACAGAACTCAAGCAAGTATAACCGTTTCTAATTGGCCTTTGAGAGAGAGCAGGATTTCACAGCCATAATGCTTTATGATTATGTTACTTGAGTTTGACAGCATTTACTTTAAACCTGAACTCCCTCAGGAAAATTAAGTTGTGTCCCATACAAATTGTCACTTATTCGTAGGCCATAATGATTTGTTTCCTCTGGTGTCTGGGGTCATTTAATGCCTGATTGTGCAACAGCTTGTGACAGTGATTGAACACCAGCTCTTTGTTCACTGTATTTTTTGCTCAAAGCGACATAAACACCCTTTTGATCCAAAATTATAGATGAATACTAATCTCAGATTCAGGTGTTTGATGGAGCAGAACTTAATTGTTTATTTATATCTGGATCACATGGCACTGAGTTCTCCTGAGCCCCTGCAGAGCTGTAGCATTTAGTTGCAATGATGAAAAGGAATAAAAACATAATTCACCTAAAGTTCTCTGAACAGCAAGGTGATTTAAATGAGCCATAAATCTTAAAGGAAATGGTTGCTTATTCTTGAAGGTATTCAGTATTACTACACAAGACAGGCAAGGCTTTTTCGCATTGAGCCAGGCCTGAGGGGCATGTCTGCCTCCCCCCCGACACTCATTCTGTCTCATTTCTTTTTCTTTTTCCTTTCACCAGTATCCCGAGCTCCTGGTTGCCTCATACAACAACAACGAGGATGCTCCGCACGAGCCAGATGGAGTGGCTTTAGTATGGAACATGAAGTACAAGAAAGCTACACCAGAATACGTCTTCCACTGTCAGGTACCAGAAGCAACATCTCTTTTCTCTTAACCTCACCCGCCACCACCATTCCTGACAAGCACAGAATCGTCCCCTTTGCTCACCCTCTCGCCGCCTCCTCTCCCCCCATACTCTCCTTTTCTTCATTCACATTGTGAGTTCACCATGTTGGCATTTACCTCCACCACATCTATCCACATATGTTTGTGAGGCGCCGGAGAAGATCTGTGGTGCAGGAGCTGAATGGAATCTGAGCACTGCTGCAGGATTAAGTGTGCAGGGTGAAGCTGGTTATCATGTGCATCTAAACAAGGGCCCTGTGTTCAGACAAGCTAGCTGGGAGACCAGTTGAGTTCCATCGCTCTGCTCAGCCTTATTATAATGCTTGCCCTGAGGCTCCTTCACCAAGACAAGTTGAGTAGAACCACATGTTGTTGCCATCAGAGCGGATGTAGTTGTAGGCATGCTGCTCAGATGAATAAAACTGAACAGTAGTGTGAATGTAGTTTTCTTTGTACCTCCAGCTTGGCTCAAAAGGTAATTTTCTTCACATGTGTCACAATTTTTGTCAACAAAGTTCTTTAAAAGATTGTTTATTGTGATAAGTGAGTGTGAGTATAGGCCACCTTAGTCCAGATATATTCTAAATATACACAACTCAAGTTATGGAACCATGTTTGGCTGTGTTTGAAAAAAATTCAGTTTTGATCCAACTTTGAAATGAAGCAGGACAAGAAAAAAACTAGACTGAAGTCAATGGTTTCTGTGGTTATAAATGGATAAATAAAGGAAATAATAAAAGTACAGTATTTTTCAGTTACTTATTTCACCAACTGGTTTGCCTTGTTATTAGTGACATTTAGCAAAAGTAATCAAAATTCCTATGTATATTAAAACCACCTGACTGACTAGCATCCTGTGGGTTTGGGTGTGGAGCTGCTGTCAGTCAGACTTGTTTTGGTGTATCTGCAGATTTTCTCTTACAGGCCTTTAAGGAGTTTTAAAGCTGGATCAACACTTTAGGCTGTTCATGTTTCTTCTTGAACTCTTTCTGGTTGAAGAAATTCACACTGCTCCAGAAGCAGTTGTTTTAAGGAAGCTGATCAGCACAGACTTTAAAGAAAATACAAAACAATGTCTTTATTGATAACTATAAAAAATTTAGGGCTTTTTTCTAATAATTATCAGATTTAATGTAGCTGATGGTTTAGTTTTTGACTTGTTGAATAAAGATTAATTTGCTCTGAGTTATCGGTAAAAATCAGCAAACATCTGTCAAACTAAAAACATGGTAGACAGAGCACCACCTAAAACGACTTGACTCCCTTCTAAGAAAGTGGTTGACTTTTGAATAAGTTTAACAGTAGAAGGAGATTTTTCTGGAAAATTTTGAGTAACTGCACAATATAGTTGTTCCAGTATAATGAAGTTCCCAGTTACTTGACCTCCATCGCTGAGTTGGGGTGGTGTAGCCACTCTTCAAAGAAACTGGGCTCTGTTCTTCAGCTTGGATCCTCAGTCATTATCTGGAATGTTCACTGGAAACAATAAAAATCATTAACAATGTCTTCACTGCTGCGTATTCCCACCAGCCTCTTAAGTTTTCATGAGTGGGTTTGCAGCATACCAAACCAAACCACAAACCCTGAGTCATGTTTTCCACATTGCTTTGGTCATTTGCTGCTACTGGTCAGTGGTAATCACAGTTTGTTTCATAGAAACGTATACCTACCTGTGTCACTGATTGTTACCATAAAAACACCAACACACTGAGTTCTGAGTCAGTTTAGTGTCAACTGAGACTTTTTGACAAACAATATAGACATGTTGAACCAGATCTCTCCCCAGGGCATGAACTATTTGAATCCTTTTTTACATTCTTTTCTGTATTCTGACAGTCGGCTGTTATGTCAGCGGCCTTTGCGAAGTTCCACCCGAACGTTGTGGTGGGGGGCACATATTCAGGACAGATTGTCCTGTGGGACAACAGAAGCAACAAGAGAACCCCCGTGCAGAGAACTCCCCTGTCAGCAGCAGCACACACGGTACCGTTAATGCCAGACAGTCAATTTATACCTCATTTATATTCAACATAAGCGGAGAAATTTCACCTTCACTGTCTTTGCAGCACCCAGTTTATTGTGTGAACGTGGTCGGCACCCAGAACGCCCACAACCTGATTAGCATCTCCACTGATGGCAAGATGTGCTCATGGAGTCTGGACATGCTCTCTCAGCCACAGGTAATTAATCTTCTGAAAAATATCTCTAAATAACTCAAAATTTAAGATATAAGATGGAAACACTACATAAAAGTGAATTTTTGTCTTCCTGTCTCTTGTCACATATTTTTCCTGTTTCTTACATTCAGATTTGATGCATTTTTATTTCTTTATTTATGTACATTTATTTGGTTTGTGTGCTGTTGCCCTCCAACGTCTTTTCTGCAGCTCATTTTTCAGTTTGATGGAAATTATTTTCGCCAGCTGTGTCATTACATCTCTGCTGCCAAGACCTTTATGTCAAACTAACATTTTTTATAAAGTGCTAGTTGTACTGAGATTATGCATTAATAAACTGTCAAGTGATTTTTATAGGTTGTGCTTGGCAGGGGACATGTTAACATAAAGCCCGAACTGGGAATTTGTTAGCGATGTTGTTCCATGTTTCCTCCCCTCTGCAGGACAGCATGGAGCTGGTGTTCAAACAGTCCAAAGCTGTAGCCGTCACTTCCATGTCTTTCCCTCTCGGAGACGTCAACAATTTTGTGGTGGGCAGCGAGGATGGCTCCGTCTACATGGCATGTCGTCATGGAAGGTGCGTCTATTGGCAACCGCAATCCCCAGCGTCCCTCTCGAGCGCCAGCAGGAAACTGAGGGGACTTGTTAGGCCCACCTAGGACCGAGTGTCAAATAAATAAAGCCCACTCACTTCCCCGTGCAACTCAAATCCAGCACTTGATCTCCTGCTGTTTGAGGTTTCACTCCTGCCCAGTCATCCTGTTTTTCTTTTCCGCTTGTCAGTTGTGTTTGTAAAGGTCGTTCAATATAAACAGGGCACACATGCAGGGGAAACAAATCATTTTTTCCCCTCCCCTTTTTAGTATATTTCTCTGGATGAGACAGTTTGTTTACAGTCAGTTGTCCCAGGGAGAATTAAAACTGCAGTTCATCCCACAATGTTCTCGTTTGAGGGACTGGGGCTTTTCTCATGATGGAAGGTCCTCAGCGGAGAAATGTGGATTAAATCAGAGCTGCGACTCTGTTGTGCGTCAGCCACAGTAAATGTCCTGTAATATACCCAGAGACCACAGAGAGGGGATAGCTGCTAGGTTTTGCACAACAGAATCACCTCTGTAATTGGGGGAATAATTTTCCACCTCATTTACAATGGTATGATACTCTCATCGCAGTTAATAATGCATAAGCATCACTCATGCTGAGTATTTACCCCTCTACATTAATTATCAGAGTCTCAGTTGGATAACTGCGCTGCAACATGTGGTTGAAGGGACACGGGCACTAAAGCCACCCTGCTGGTAATTACATGATATAAGTAAATGATTACTGTAAATACGTCCAGCAGAGGTCCATCTCTGCCTGTTGCTTTCTTTCATGCTTAATGTAATGCCTAAATTGTTACAAACAGCAGCACCATTAACCCTTTAGATTTGGGTCTTCTTTTATTTTTTTCTCTTCTTTTTCTTTTTGCTGCACACAGACATACATATTCAAACATTGTAACTGAGGGTCAGTGCTTCACATCTGCTGCTTCCTAAGATTAAATTTGTCACGCTCAATTGAATCTGTCAGTGCGTTTTCGCTTATTTCGGTTTTCATCTGTGTGCTCCACAGCAAAGCGGGCATTAGTGAGATGTTTGAGGGCCACCATGGTCCCATCACAGGGATCCATTGCCATACAGCTGCAGGGCCTCTGGACTTCTCCCACCTGTTTGTTACCTCTTCTTTTGACTGGACAGTCAAGTTGTGGAGCACCAAGGTATGCAACTCAAGAGCAGAGAAAACATCAGACTCTCCAGACTCTGGAGAGACTAATATAATTAATTAATGATAAAGAAGCTGTTTCCTCTGTGTTTTGTAAATAGATTGTCTCATAGAATACTTTAATGTTATAAAATTGTGTATTGATCTGATAAATGAGCCCTTTTATTGTGATTTTCATGGCCTTGTTAATACATTCTTCATACTTAAGATATATTTAAAACATAAATTGATAAAAATTACAACTATAATATTGAAATTTTCCTTTTGGGATTAAGTATTTTTCATTTCCATTTAATTTATTTAGTAAAAATAACATTTAAAGGCTCTAATTTACATATGGTAATTCACATCACCAGCAAACTGTTATATATATTTTAACAGTGAGAAAACAGCTACATAGGTGTCAGTTTTTAGTTTTTAATTTCGTTGGACACATGCACTGGAGATAAAGACATCATTCAGAGGGGATGCATAGGGAACAAAAGTCAGGATCAGTCAGACTGAACGTAAGCAGACTTTATTCAATCAGAGAATAAAGTCTGCATAAATATTTAATCCTTGATTTTAAGTCAGAATGATGTCTGAAAGAGCCACTGGGAGCAAGTGTGTGTGTTGATGACTGTAACAGTTGTTATTCTTTGCTGCTGGCTTCATTTTCCTTTATGGTCTGTCGTCAGTATTTTGGATACGTCAGTGCAAGTACGTAAACTGTAGACAGCCACAACCGACATCCTTGATTTGCTGTAAGCAAAACTCTTTTGTTTACTGCAGTTTTTGCAGGGAACTTATTTCATCATGCTTTGCCTTCTGTGCACTCTACTCAGTGGCTGCCTCGCTGTGCTTTCAGCAAATCTCTCACAGAGAATCTCCTGCTGTTTTGTGCAAGAAATTCCACATCTCCAGTTCATGTGTGAAAACAGTTTTATTGTCATTGTAAAAGCATTTCTGATATATCATGGTTTTAAGATAAGAAAGCCTGGATTATTTGATACTAATGGGCTCGTTTTGATTGGGGGTTGAAAGAGAGGTCAGACAACAAAGGAAGATGGTACAAATTGGAAATGTATAAAAAAATGCAGCATGAAACTACACTGCCTGCTCTATCAACTGAGCTAATGCAGCCTTATCTTCTGCACACTCCATCATCTTTGATTAGCACGTGCATATTAGCGTTCATGCATAAAAAAAAAAATACTATGAAGCAGATTTGTCAAACAGAAGTTTTGATTTCTAGTTACAGTTAAACATTAACACCCTCTTTTCTTCTCTGTAGAACAACAAGCCGCTGTACTCATTTGAAGATAATTCTGATTATGTGTATGATGTGATGTGGTCTCCAACTCACCCGGCTTTATTTGCTTGTGTGGACGGAGTCGGTCACCTCGACCTGTGGAACCTGAACAATGACACAGAGGTATAACACTCCAGCAAGCAAGATTCACAGCGTCTTGTGTAAAATGATTTGTGTGGATGTTTCAACTCCTGATCCTTGTTCTGTGCTGTTATTTTAGGTGCCCACTGCCAGCGTCACAGTAGAAGGTAACCCAGCTCTCAACAGGGTGAGATGGGCTCATTCTGGCAGAGAAATCGCAGTGGGAGACTCTGATGGACGAGTTCTTGTATATGATGTTGGAGAGGTGAGTAAAGATGGCTGGCACTGTATCAATTACATTGAGTTATTAATTACTCAGAATACCCCTTTTTTCTCAATAAATGCATTTACAGAGCATCTGGGGAATTTTAAGAATCTACCAGAACAATTTAAAATACTGTTCCTTGGCCATTTAAGATACAGATGGATATAAACTGTAAACCTTTCATTGTACGTCGAGTCAAGCTTCTCTTGTGCTCCTCCTTTGCAGCAAATTGCAGTTCCACGGAATGATGAGTGGACTCGCTTTGTTCGTACACTGGCAGAGATCAACGAGAACAGGGATGATGCTGAGGAGCTGGCAGCACAGCGCCTAGCTGCCTGAGCTTGTCGCTGCTACTGGATGCAGTGTTTAAGGGACCAGTTGTGTGCTTGTTAATGTCAGCCCTATTTTGAAAGAAGGAAAAGATAACATGACTGGAAGAAAGTTTAGTTTTTTTTTAGTCTGAGATATGGACATCTTTTGATTGCCAACACTTTTCTTATTTAGATAGTTGGACCGTCAACAGTCTTCCTTGGGTAAATAAGGTGTCGGGACTACCAACCTCAGACACCAACATTAAGCCATATTCACAAAACAGTGGTCTTTTCTTCAGCCAGATGCCTTAAAATTTAGTTTTTATCTTGTTAAATCATTACCCATTATTATTTACAGCTTGTTGACAAAAGCCTTAGTTTTGAGTTTGTTTTTTTTTTTTAAGTCAAACAGGTGCTTCACAAAAATCAGTCACACTGTAGATGTTCTTCATTTCTACTAAAGCTGTAGTAAAGCAATCACTTCTGTAAAATATCCAGGAATGTAGCTCAAGCTGTCATCTCTGCTCTGTAGACTTGATAACATATTCACTTGTTTTTCAAATAGTGAAATGTTCAATCTTTCTACTTCAACATTGTTTTATACTAATCTAATTTTCACTTAATCCATGCAGCTGGAGTTGGACTATCCTTAATGAAAGCCTAAGAGGAGGATCATGTATGCTGTAACGGCTCAGTGATTTCTACATCTGTCATGTATATTTGATGGGATCTAAATAGAGAATATTTGTTTCCAGAGAGTTTGGTGTCAAAACGGAGAATGTACTTTTCACAGTAGAAACAAACACTTTGAATGATTTATTTCAATAAAATACAATAAATACATTTAAATTATTTCCCACATCCCTGGTCATGATTTCAAAATAAACACTTTGAAAATATCTGTACATCCTTGTGTCTCTTAAATGTGAATGACACATGCACACCAAAGCTAATCCACACCAGAAAATGCAGGAACAACCCTTAGTAAAGCCATAATGTCCCTCTGTTAAGAAGTACAATATGTACAGTAACATTGTGCAAGCTTTGCAAAGAAAATTCAGAAAAAAAAGATAGCCATTCCCATGCAGCATTTGAAGTAAGACAGCTCGATACACTGAATTGAAATGCAGACTGGAGGAGCATGCAGCCCTCGAGGTCACAAAAAGTAACCCCTTTTAAGAAGCCTGAGGTTCGGTATTGGCTGATTTGATTGTGGCCTCTCCAGAAGGTTTGAACTTGGGAAGGTGCAAACCGAACTTCCTTTCCACGCCAGCAAAGGTTGCAGCAGCCAGGCGGTAACCACCCACATGATCTGCAGTCACAGAGGGAAGGTCCTCCATCATGGGTTTGTGAATGGGCTCGGAACCAGCTGGACGACTGGGGAGGAAGGCAGGTTAGAACTGAACACCAATACAAATCAGAGGTTTCTTATTTTAAGAAGCATATCAATAATACTTACTGTCCTCCAAAGTCCACATAGAACCATCTCTGTAACAGTTCATAGGTCACTAGTGTTACACCAAACTGTGGTGAAGATCTGAAGACACGAGCTGATGGGAGGCAGAGATGAACAGTTGAACTCATTTAATTTTTTTCATCTCTAAGCAGTTGTAGGACAATAAAAGTGTGTATTACCTGCTGCACCCTTCCAAAATGCCCTGAAACCTTCCTCCCTGAGAATCTTCCTGAAGCAGTCGATGACTCCGTTGTACGTCGTCTGGCCTGCTCGAGCTGCCACCTGGAGCCTGGTCTTGATGACATCAGCAGGGGTCACCAGCGAAGCCGCCGGTACACCTTGTTTGTCACAAAGAATATAATGAAGCACTTTTTACTATGCACAAATGGTATCACATTCTGATAGCCTCGTCGAAGTGTCACACAGGGCTACAAATGGCTATACCTTCATGGTGTGATGTGACAAAAGCACTGTCTATAAAGTCAAGCTATTGATGGGACAACAACGGGGCAGAAACCAAAGTGCATTTTCCGAAACAGACAATGTGACATCCTTTTATGTAACAGCGTGGGGCCGTTTTGAGCGTTGAGATTGTCCAAGCTTTCAAAATGTTTGTTACCTGCAATAGCTCCAGCAGTGAGCAGCTGCAGCGCACCCAGCCTTCCTTCATCATCCGCCAGCTTCTCCTTAGTGTGGGCATAAACAGGGAAGTAGATGGCGGAGAAGGGGATGTCACGCAGGAAGCAAGCTTTGGCTCCCTAACAGACAAAAAAAAACCATTAAAAAAGAAACATATGCATCTTCACAAGACGGATAAATAGGCAGAGACTGGTAGAACTGTCTTGTCTGGAGGGATTAAGTGGCTAAGGAGCTGATTTATTCAACCTACAGGGGTTTTGCTATTGATGATGGAGCTACAGAGCCTCAGGCAAAGATTCAGCACTGAACCTCCAAAGATAGATCCATCACTGACACACACAGCACCCCATGGACCCCAGTGTGTTGGCTTCTTCTACAAACGGAAGTCAGCTTTTTTTCTTTTTCAAACAAGCCACAGAGTCTGCCACTCATTAAAATATGGAGTATGGACACATGACTCCAAGCTGCAAGTACGGCCACAAGGATCCCACCACTTTTTGTTGTTGTTAGGCACATCTCCACCTACATGTTAAACATGTTAAACACTGCTTTGTAGAAGACTGCAAAGTCAACACAGTTTGATGTTCAAATGTCCGTTTCTGGGCCCCATCACGTGTATGAACATGTAAGTGGTTGTCCAAGTACAGCAGTGTTTCATCTTTTTAAAAAAAATTTACTGCCAATTTATTTAAAAAAATCAATGAATAATCAGGAAAATAAATTGTGATTTCTGGTAATAATAATAATAACTTTCCTCTACTGCCTCTAACAGTAACTAAAAACTTTCAAGTGCACACTGACAACTGAACAATAGATAAACTCATGTATCTCAGGACCAAAGAGCGCCTTTCGCTGTCCTTGTTTGACAGTTAGCAGAGGTTGATTCTGCAGACGTCATGGTGCTGCAGAGGTGTTGACCCACCTTGTAGAGGCCGAGGAAGCCCAGTTCTCTAACAACATTCAGGGCACTGACCCTGGGGCCTGTGGCGATCTCTCCGGCCACCTGCAGTCGGATCTTAACAATCTCCAGAGGATTGGTGAAAATCACCTGGGATCCTCCAGCCTGCAGAATGCAGAAAAAAAAACATAGTTTGTGAGTATTTCTCATGCAGAGATCAATGTTTCTGTGTGGATTTTTGCATTCAATGAGGTTAGTCATCTGAGGGGTGAACGCCGGGTGAGAACGGTGATGATGTGTAAGCATTTCTACTTTGCAGGAATCTTCAAATTATCTCAGTAAACCTTTGCACAAAAGATACTTTATTTTCTCATTCTGGTCTGATATTGTCAGAGTGGCCTTGACAGGGGGAGGAAAAAGCAAGCATTGATAGAAGAACAACTGGGGTCACAGTAGAGCAGGAGAAGTACCAGCTCATGGTTGGGAGGCTCTGACCCTGGCACCGGCCCTCTGCCCTGTCCCCCTCCCCTGAGGCACCTCCTGTGGCAGGGTGAGCAACCCAGCCTGGCCTCGCCCCACACACTTCCCCAATTCACCCCCCCATTCCCAGGGGAGAGCGCTGAATCACCGGGGCGGCTCGGGGTCCTGGAAAGCGATGCCCTGAAGGCACGGCACCCTCTGACTCAGGCACATTTATCACCCTCCCTAAATCTAATCAGGCCCCAGGATGGCTGCTGCTGACTTTCAGGGCAGGGGTCTTATCTGTAAACATCCGAGCAAAGCGTCTAAAAAAAGCTTTGGCACATTTAGTCATTTTCAGAGTGGAGGGGGAATATCCGCTGCTCTGAAGATTGATGCACTTGTTTCATCTCTTTCATCTTCTTCAGTTCTCTCCTCTTCTGGAAGTGATAATTCAACAAGTTATCAGATCAACCCGAATTTAAACTTTTAATGAAACGACAGATAGATGTGAGACCATTAACAGGAACTCTTTGGAGTCTAAACATGGAATATATTCTGAAAATTTAACAGAGATTAAGAGAAGACATCCTTGTTGTCCTGCATGGGGACCTGTGTGGCAACCACGCCCCTGGTTTGTACCCTGTTGTCAAACTCAATCACTATGAGCTAGACCCTGCTTCATCCAGGACCCTCCAGGGCCTCTTCCTCCAATTACACCCTGACAGAGGTCACAACCCCGGAGACCCAGCTCCTCCGAGTCCAACCTGCGGCTTCAGCACAGCCCACCTCTTTTATTTCTACACAACCAGCAGAGAAGCAGAGTGAAAGAATTACATTTTAATCTTATGCTGCTCTCACAACCTTTTACACAGCTACTAACTTTCAATTGTCTTTCACATGAAATGTGCTATATAAATAAACTTGCCTTGCCTAATGAAGAAACTGAAAAGTCACACTGGAACTCGAACTGAATGAACTGAAGTTCATTTTAATATTTGAGGCAGTCCTCGATGAGCTGATATGAGAAACTGAATAATAATTTCTCTCTGGTTTGTAATTAATAACTGAGTCACATTACAGAGTCATCACTATGGAGCCACTACAGATTATAATATACTCATAATTGTAGTCAGATGAAAACAAATATCCTCATAAATCACTCTGATTAATCAAAATATCAGAGTGTAAAATTCCCTTCAATTATGAATCAAAACTTAAAACTGACAGAGACCTAAAAGACAGAAATTTTGACTTTTACCAAATTTCACCTTTCTAGTGTCACTTGGGGACTGATAAATTTTCTTTGCTCTCCTGGTGGTAAGAGAACCCACAAAGAAATATGAGCGCAAATACAAGACATATGTTCTTATGTACCTATTCTTCTATACTCTGCAGGAAAAAACTGCTTCACAAGAAACAACTTGCTTAAATTTTTCTGTTTTAAATGTCAAAATTTCAGTTAAGCAATGTTAAAATAAGTACAATATAGATGGTAAAAAAAAAACCCAAAACTATTGTATTTACACTGCATTTTAGCAATCTAATGCTGCACTTTGTGGAATTCCTTAGAGCTTTCCTCTAAAAATATTTAAATCTTCACGTACTTTACATTGGTATTTGTATTTCAAATGTACTAATTTTAATGCACTTGTTGTATGTAGTATGTAAATGTTTGCTGTGGGAGAATGTATCAGACTGAAACTTGGTATTGACCATTGAACTAGATCAGTAATGGGGAACAAAAAATTTAGATAAGGACGTTGCCAACACTCACCTCTTTTGACTGTTACAATTTTCATTATTTTGTTCTCTTTTTTTCTATTGACCAACCGCAAAATTAACAAAAACATTAACTAATGCTTAAATAATGTATGCTTTTTTGTCTTTTAGCTTCTTGGTTTTGAGTTCATCTATGAACTGAATTTCGAGGATCACAAGAGTGATGCTTACACATCCACCAGCGAGGATCTCTGCGGCAAGAGGGATGGTATTATCTTCTGTCGTGAACTTGTCCCTGACAAAATCATTCATCTGGAAAAAAACACACAAAAAAGGAAGAACACATCAAGCAAAAAGGCAAATGAGACAATCTTGAAAGCAAGGCATCAATGTTAACTTGTGGCTGCAGTCACATCTTGATTGCAAAGAGAACCTTCCATCTTTCACCATCATGTTTTCCATTTTTCATTCACAGTGAATCATTTGGAGCAACTTCCCGAACACTAAGCTACACAGTGGAATGACTTGCCGTGAGTTTGATAGCTTTCTCCGGGGCAACACCAATGAGCTGCGGGAGGAGACCTGCAAAATATTATTCATAGATACCATTAGAATACCTGACACAGTGAGACAAAGTCTGGCTGGAAATGAATGCACATTTTATCTCTGCTGAATGAAAACATGCACTGACAGGTAGAACAATATAACCTGCAGGGTTCTTGTGTGCCTAAAACAAACCCATAAATATTTACAGATGGTGGCTGATACATCTGATGCACCAGGACACAAAGGTCCCATTGAGATTGAATAAAAGTCCAAAAATATGACACTGCTGCTGCATTTGGGATCAGCATTGTTGAGGCTTGATCCCACTGTCAGTGGGAAACAGAGAGAGCTGTGTGGTCATTGAGAAGATCGAGGAGGAGGAGGTGGGAGGGGGGTTTGGCTGGGTGCTACAGTGGCGATAACTGCCATACTGTTTCACCGTCTGTCCTTCATCAAACCAGATAAACTTCTGAAGGAGCTGCTGAGTGACTGCTGCTGGTATGCAGCCAGAAAACAGCCGTGCGTGTCTGTCTCTGAGTCAATCACCCTCTTATCATGTGCAAGGGGGGAGGAAAGGGAGAGGCAGAGTGAAGCAGATCAGAGCAACAAGGCGCTGCAGTGGTGGAGGTAGCAGTAGATGGCAGTCTTGACTTCCCTCATATGAAGAGCCCGGGGGTATAAGTGTTGTATATCACAAGCCTTCAGCACCATTATCAGCATTGGGAGCAGAGGCAGATCAGACAGTGCTGCTACATGAATACTGCTGGTCATTTTCCTCGGGGAACTCTCCCAGGTACTGACATAATGAAAACGTGACCCCTGGGTGTTGTTTTATTCACTGCTGAACAGGGAGGGCAAAGGTTCTGGTATCAATTAGCAAAGCTTTGCTCTTGATATTAGCACACAGACAATTCCTGATATTTTCCCATCAAATGGGTTGTTTTGCACGTTACATACACACTGGCACTGCATGCACGTTTTCAGGTCCTCTTGCATGCTAAAAAAAAGAGAATTACCTCTGTAAAATCCAAAGAAGCCCTCATAGCGCAGCACTTTCTTTGCACAATCAAAGCTGTTCTTGTACATCAGCTCTCCCACAAAGGAGCCTGTGGAGCGCTGGTTCTGCATGCGGGTTTTCACCAGATCGATGGGGTACACAGCCGTGGCACCGGTAGCTGCAAAATAAACACGTTTGTCCCCGATTTAAATCTGTTTTGTTTCTCTGACATAAAAGCAAGCTATGCAATATATAAACCAAATTCATTATCATCATTATCACCGTCTTCTCAGAGTAATTTAATACTCTCTTCATCTGTGATCTCCTGGGTTTGTCCAACAAGCAGTAAACTTTAAGATAATTAATTCCATACCAACTATAATGGAGAAAAGCAGCAACTTCACACATTTAACATACTGAAACTAATGAATTTATATTTCCTCTTCAAAAAAATTACTTAAACAAAATACTTTGACAATCAGTGTTCAAATAAAATATTGAATACATTTTAATTAAGTTACATCTCAGCCATCATGCCACCCTAATTCCTTTGTAAGCCACTTATATATTAATGAATCTGTAGCTATATGTGGATGATGATGTTTAATGAGTTGTGTGTAAAGACAGCCATACTCAGTGTAGCGAGCCTGGTGACTGTGAGAAAACTGTGGCACAGAACATGTTTTGAAGAAGTGATGCGGAACCAAGATGTACTAAATCCCTGCTGTCAGCTATACATGCCACATCTTGTCTGATATCAAATGCTGCTGTAATGAGTCTTCTCCAACATGCAAACAGCACAAAGGGTGAGAAACAGCTCATTACCCCAAAGAAAACATGGCAATTTCACAGTACGCCTCAAGATATACATCTCTCCCTGACCAGGTCTGAATTGGACACTGCTGAGTGATGACTGAAAAGACTTAGCATGTATGTAGAAAGCACACACACGCGCTCACAGAACCCGAGTGTGTTCCTATCTGTGGGGCAGTTATGTCAGGGGGACCTTATATCAGTTCCCTCTAGTGTAATTAGAGAGGGAGATTCCAGGGAGTGCGGTTCCGGAAGATTTGTGTCATTCCAAAGCTCCGTCTCCAACGACAGCCTGGAGCCACCGATGGCACGGCAGCACAATGCCGGAGCCTCACATCATAGACCCTCTCCCTGCAGCACAATGGCCGGCCCCAGGCCTCAGTGCAACAGTCAGTCAGCTAAGGTTACCCCTCGGGCGGGCCGGGGGCTCTGCCGCAGACATGTCACTCACCTCCAGCGATTGAGCCCAGAGTAAACCTGTAGGCAGACTCTGCAGCCTGGAGCCAGACGGGCCGAGACGTTTCGTGAGTGTGCTGTATGAGAGAAAGGGACACCAGTAGTCAAATGAATCTGGAGAAAGACGGGAGAGATCAGAACACTAACTATGAATCGACTGGCCATTAAACTATAGCGAACCAGATACATTGTGGAAAGAAAAATGTTATGGAGAACTCAACGACAGAAGAAGGAGAAGGAATGCGGACGTGTCATATAATGTCTGATTCATCAGCAGCCAGTATTGAATGTCACAGAAAGAATAGCTGTGGATGCAGTAAATGTGTGAACCTGAAGCTGAATTTTCTACACATGCTACATGTGGGAGGCTACAAGCTAAAGGTCTTCTTTTATTTTAACAGCAAATAATTTCTCTCCACTTGATCTCTGGATTGGTGTTTGATGTTGAAAGCAGAGCCGCTTTGTTTTGGCTGTGATGCAGAGGAACAGATTAGCCCAACAACCCTTTCCCATGTACAGATAAGAATCTACATGAATATTACACAGCCAGAATGAGGCTCTGTTAAAGCATAAGTGTGTGCAGATTGTGGTGTGTGTGTGTGTGTGTGTGTGAGAAGGAGGGGGGTTGTAACTTCTACCAGACTAGATGAGAAGGGAGTAAAGCAGATCCCCTTTTCCTCTTCCCAGGTGCTTCCACTGAGGGTTGCATGCTAACAAGATCGAGGTCTTGATCAAAGGGTTTAAACAATTAGCCTACTTCCACTAAAGGGCAGGCATGAGAATTGCAGCATCCCCCCCAAAGGAATCAAATTCCAGACCTCTGAGCACGAGTCCCAGGAGCATGAGTGGACAAGAAAGCTCTGACCACAGCCTGATGCAGAGCCATGTTATCCAGTGGAGCCAGGAACTATTTTGTTCTCCCACATCCACCTTGACTCCCACTCCCCCTCCCGCCATTAGCAGACTTTGCTAAAGGCTCCTAAAACTTCTCAAGCCCCACAGTGATAAAAGCCTCTTATTAGCGCCTCAGATGTGTGATTGCAGCTGATGCGTATGTGCAGCCATACTGAATAAAGCAGAGAGAGCCTTTCATGGAGAGCCGCAACGCAACAATCCATTCCTCTTCTGTGACTATAATTGGTGTACTTTTATCTGGGAGTTTAAGAAATGCACTTCAGAAGGGAAGAAAAACATGGGCTCTTCGCTAATTCAGCGACTGAACATTCTCCCTTTTTTGCTCCTTTCTGAGAGGGAGGCAAAGGGAGTAGAGGAAAAGGCTTTGATGAAAGGCAGCGGGAGGATGTGGGGTGTATTAGAGGAGTTACTCGGGCTACCTGTCTCTGAGTCTCTGCTAGGTGGTACGGCATGGCTCCTTCCTCCAGCGGGGCGACCCTCTCAATGTCTGCATGATTCAGCCGCCTTAACAAACAGCACCGGGGGGAGGGAGAGAAGGACTTAGGCCAGGAAAAAGCAGTGAGTCCTGCATCTACTTTGAGCAGGAGCCAGTGATGTAAGATTTTCCACCGACCTTTTACTGCCATATAACCTGAAGTTACTGTAACTTTAATTTAAGCCTATATAAACAACAGACAAACAAAGCTGGATGAGTGCCCGTGGCCCGGCAAGTAAATGAAAGTGTTTTGTTACCGAATGTTTGAGACAGAAATGCTCCCTGCTGGCCTGACGCATCATAAAGTCTGTATCCATGTTTTATGTTTGTCTTGTAAATGGAGCCAGTGGAGCCACTGTTACTGAACTAAATGGGCAATAACTTTATCTTTACAGCCAATAAACAAACCTATAACATATTTACTTCATTCATGCTGGAATAAATAAATAAAAGACAGTTTTGTAAAGTTGTCTTGAATTAGCAGCACTGTGCGTAGAAAACATAGAAAAGTAAAGATGATGATTCTGTTTGGATGTGAAGTAAAAATATTATTCAATATTGTAAGAATGATTAGTTCACCAGCCACTTGCGCAAATACTTTTGTGACCCTTAAGATGTTTTTTTTTTCTTTTAATTGATAGACTATACTAACTTGTGAATTGCTGGAAATATTTTAAGAAAACGTTTTAAAGAAAAAAATTCTCTTGGCTTCTTTCTACATTTTTATCTACAGTAACAACTAAATCCAGGAATCTTTAAATAATGCGTCATTTTTTTTCCTCAATAATTATTCATCATATCCATTTCAAACTTGACAAGTATCTTGTTCGGTGCCGATTTTCTCATACCGGGACTCTGAAAAAGGCCCAAAAGAGCTTAAACATTTTGAATTTTTAGTGTGACAATAAATAATGATGCTGAGCAAGAGAAGCAAAAAGAATGTTTCTGGATTTGTAGCTCATATTTTGGCTAAATTTTAAGTATTTGTTTAAACTGCCTGCATGTGACACATTTACAAAACTATGTTTAATTGAAGCATCTTCTAGTTATGTAACTGTGTGGCTTTCAGCTGGCATTTGTAAATTGTAGTTATTGAAAATAAAAAATAAGTTGGATTCTTCCCAAAGGAGCACTGCAATGGTATATACAGAATAAATTAAATACATGTAGGTTGCTATTATGTATACAGTATAATAAGGGTGCAACAATACATTTATTCGTATCGAACCGAACTATACTGTATGGGTGTGTATCAAACCATGACCTCAACGTATCAAATATAAAACAATATTTGTTTTATCAACTTGTGCTCTGCCATTGAGTTTTGTGCTGAAAGCTCAGTGGATCTGTGTTCCTCAACATTCAGATCTGCAGTTTGGAACTACTTTTGTTTTCATGTTAAGTATGATCCTGAGAGTAAGCTGCTGAGGACAAAAGGACATGGTATCAAAAAAGGCATAAAAATATAATTTTTTGCATCAAAAAACTATTGAACCGTGACACTAAAGTATTGAACTGAGCTGTGAACTTTTTGTATTGTTGCACCCCTAGAATATAAGTGGTGAACAGAGAAGCTGCCCAGTATTTCAACACAGAAATCCAGAATCTTACCCAGAGTGCGAGTGGAGACCAACAAGCTGGAACAGGATGTCAACCTCCATTGGAGTGATTTGACCAAACTTATTTGCAGCATGAACAAACTCCTCTATAGTTCAACAAAGAAAAGAAACAATACATTCAGGCAAGTATTAAAAAGCTTAAAAAATCAAACAGGAGGCTGAAAGCTTCAAAGTATCAGATATTTTTTACATTAGGCCAATATGTATAGTATTTGCAAATACTGGTTCTTGTTTATTTTAGTGTGGATGTTTGGGCCACACATGATATTTAGACAAATTAAATTTGTTCTGCGTGTGCTTTAGTTTCTTCTCCTAAAGCACCACGATCCGAATATGCGCTCCATCCCCTTGCATCTCTTTTTTATATGAGCTTCATATTTAGCTCTTCACTACTAAGTTGCTCCAGCGGGTGTTTTTTCCACAAGGAAACATAATGGTAGTTGTTGAAGGAGACTGTTCTATTCACTTCCCTTGCAGACACCTTTCTGTCAGATTAAAAGGTGGCAATTTTGGCTTGCAACCTTGCTTTTCTGATCTGGAAAACTGCATTGACATATTTTTATGACTTACAGCTGACATGAATGTTTGCTCTAAGCTTATCCAATGAATTTGGTGACAAATAATGGTAATGATTTGCAAATACTATTCTTTTCTACGATGAGGAAAACAATGGAGAGAAAGAAGAAATCTACTGGTTTGGATCTCAGTGGAAAACACAACTGGGGGCAGACGGGACTGACAGTATCAATTACTCGGGTATACATGTAGGATTGCCAGGTTAAAAATGTTCATTTACCTTGGTAAATTAGTGCTACAGTAAATGTTTCCTGTGTGCTCACTCACACCACTCTGTCAAGAAAGTTAAAATATGACCGAACAGCTACATTTCATATGGAATGTCAAAAACATCCAGGATGAGCTCAGGAAATGCTCTGGAGTACCTTTGGTGACGAGAGTGTCTTTGTGTGTGCCAGCGAGGGTGCTGTAGATCTTGCGGATCAGCTCCATGTTGTTGAGGAGGGCATTGAAGGCATTAAAGTAGGAGAAGCTTACCATGTGGGAGGTGCTGCCTCCTGCAGCCTGCAGAAAGAGCCAGAGCCAGAAAATATTATCAGAAGGCATTACGTTCTTATAAACTTTCTTTCACCTGCTAAATAACAGCAGTTCTATTAAATTTAAAATGTTATCACCGATGTAAAGTCAAATGTCTTCTTGTTTAAAGAATAAACAACTGGAGAGGGAATTATCTACAACTCACTGAAACCAGATTCTCCTCAACAAAAGATGTCAGCATGTGGTGCCTGATGGTGGCCATGATGTCGCTGAAGTCCAAGGCAGTGATAGCGCCACTTTTCTTCTTGTCTTTTTGTGCAAACGCCTGGCGGGCATGCTCCGACTGCAGCTCCTGCAGAATCACACAGAAAAAGGTCAAGCTGTTACCTGACAAAAGAGTTTGTTCCCGTGACGAGGAGCATCGCATTACAAGTCAGCGGCGAAATGTAACTTTGGAGGAACAAAGTATAATGATATCAGTGTTGCACAGATGTGGAAATCATCAGATGTGACAGTGTCGGACGCAGCTTTTAGTAATCACCACTGTCTCTCCAGAGATTAATGGAAACCATGTCCTGAGAAGTCTGATCCCCGAGCCGAGCGGCTGGTGTGATGGCCGGCAGGTGTGCGTGCGCAACGAGATGATTCAATATGACAGCCATGCAATCAAGAGGGGATGCAGGGGGAGGGTGACCCCGGGTCGGTGTCTGCTGTCAGAGCTCATCGTGTGTTACCGGAGGATTGTGCAGCAGCGTCACTGCTGTTTCTTTATCCTTACACTCTGGTTCTGATAACCTAATCAGAAAGTTGTTGCTAAAGATCAAGCCTCACAAATTTTTACATAATTGAAAAACGATGATACATTTTCACCATCTGGCAACTACATGAAACTTTTCAGACTTATTTGCTATATCATGTCTGCACACGTTTCTAGCAAGGACTGCGCCAATCACAATGCGGCAGAACAGAGAATCTGAATAACATACAATCAAACAAACATACATTTGTACTCATAAAAATAAGAAATTAAACATCCTGGACATGACGGAAGAGCAGTAATAGTAATGGTAGATGCAAACAAAATCCTGGATACACAAGGGTCTTTGGTGCAGCAGTGGGAACTTCTAGTCAAGTATGATAAACCACAAAGTGCTCTGAGGGATCCCACACTAAGGTGGAGAGGAAGAGCAGAACTGTATAAACTCCTAGACCACCCAGTTTTTGCCTGAGACCACAACCCTCGACTCCAAACCAGGTTCCTCCCCATCGCTGCTGCAGCTTTATTGGCACAAGACAGACAAGCAATGCTGGATAAAGTAAAAAAAAAAAAAACATCTTTAATGGCCCACTGGGCTCTCTTGTCTGTTGAGCCCAACAGATGAAACACTAAAGATGCAACTACACACTCTTCTCTCTTTCAATCATGGTAATGGATGATGTACAGCATGTGGTTCACGTTCCGACATTCTCATTTGTCCCCCAGCTGGATAAAAATGTCTCACCGCTGCATGAATAGGTTCAGTTATTGATGCGTGTGCAGCCTACAGAAGATGAAAATACTTTGTGAGTAATGTCAATATGTTTCAACTTTACTGTAAATTAGAATGAGTGATTTCTAAAGATAAATAACCACCCCCACCACCACGACTCCTCACTTTCACAGTATAAAGATCTGTTTTTACAGGGAGGTAGACTGTATACTCCTTAGATTGGTGCAGTGTTCGCGATAAGCAATTTAGTAACTAGTAAAGGTTTCATACTTGTTCCTCTCTTATATTTATATTATCTAACCAAAGATGATACAAAATTTTAGTTAGTGAGTCTGACAAGGCGAGATAGTTGGATTTTTTTTTCCCCTTAAACCTTAAACAGAGGCTGGATAGTTGTTAAAATTAGTTGCTGTCAGTGGCTCATTATTTACCACAAAGATATGACTGTAGTATCTTCTTCTCTGGCTCTCCACAGAAAAACAATAAGCCTATTCCTTTAAACCATACACTATTTCTATAACTGCAAATAATGTCCTGGAAAAGTCTCTGTGACATTTTACACTCATTTATCTCACTTTATTTGAGAACAGATTTGTAAAACTCAGAGGTCAAATGTTTACCTGCAGGAACTGAGTGAACTCTGCGTAGCTGAGGTTCTTGTTTCGCTCATGACCGAAGTGTAGCCGGATGAACTCACAGTCCCAGTTGAAGGGAATATGGTGATGTACCGTCGTCTGGCTGAAGATGTCACGCACATTCTCTGGAAGAGCGAGGCACAAGAGAGCAATTACAAACAACAGAAGGACAAACATTAGGGACACAGCTGTAATGTCCAGCTTGCATACTTATTCTGTTTCAAGAGCAAACCTATTTTAAGTAGAGGAAAGAGGCAGTTTAGATTGTAAATCTGATAGCTTGATGGTCCCAGACTATAATTACATTTTTGAGAACTGCGAGTTCTTCCACATCATTTTCTATAGAGGCACTGCTTGAAATTCCAGTCACCTTTATCGATGTTCATTGCACAGAAAGACAGCAGCTGCTTGTTTTTGAGAATCTCTACATTTTTAATATGCTGGATTTATTTATCTTTATGTCAGAGGAAGTTGATATAGTGTTATGTTTCTGGCTGTAACCAGATTGCAGATTACTACAGTAGATCAAGGCTGGCACGCACGCACTTTGAAGAAGCAAATAGGAGTTAAGGGCACTGAAGCAACACTGAACCAATCCTGACACCCACAAAAACAAGCAAACCCAATATCAGCTTAAGCAAGCTATATCTGAAAATGCTGAGTTCTTTGCATTGAGACGGGAGAAGCCGAGCCTCTGCACTGCTCTCGTTAATGTTATCAAACTACTTCAACAAAAATAGTCATTTTACCTCAAAGTTACTGATCCAAAAGACTTGCTGGTTTATCATTACTTTGACTTTAGTAAGATGAGACAGGAACATGTCAACAACACAAACAAGCTAACATATAAAAATTACTGGATAGGCAACTCCAGATTTCCAGGAAGTACTAACACTGTTTAAATCTGAGGAATCTGAAGTATGTGCTGTATATACTGTAACCGTTACACCTCTGTCAGTAGGTCTGCCTACAATCATGGGTGCTTCTTCAAACTGAGTGCCGACCAGATCTACAGAGAGACTGAAAAATGGCCTCATGCATCCCACCTCCACATAAATACATCCATCCCTTTAGTAATCCACACAGCAAGCATACAGGTACTACCCAAAAAATTAGAATATCCTGAAGAAGTTCATGTATTTCTGTAATTCAACTTAAAAGGTGCAATTTACATATTATTTAGACAAATAATATGTGAATCAATATATTTCAAGCTTTTGTTTGTTTGGATGATTAGGACTTGCAGCTTAAGAAAACCTCAAATTCAAAAACTCAAAAAATTAGAATACTGTGAAAAGCTCCAGTATTGTAGGTTCAGAGTGTCACATTCTAATCAAGTAAGTAATCCAAAACACCTCCATAAGTGCCCCAAGCCTTACAAAAAAGTCCCTGTCTTGGTTTAGAAGAATTCACAATCATGGGGAAGACTGCTGATCTGACAGTTGTGCAGAAAACCATCATTGACTCCCTGCACTAGGTGGGAAAGACACAAAAAGTGATATCAAAATAAACCGGTTGTTCTCTGAGTGCTGCCTCAAAGCACATTAATGGACAGTTAAGTGGAAGGAAGAAGTTTGAAAAAAAAAAAAACATGTACAAGCCGGAGGGCTGACAGCAGCCTGGAGAAGACGGTCAGGAAAGGGCCATTCAAAAGTGTGGAGGACTTCATAAGGAATGGACCTGTGAGCTTCATTAAGTCCAGCATGAATGCAGCCGTCTACCAGGACATTTTGGAGCACTTCATGCTTGCTTCAGTGGACCAGCTGTATGAGGATGCAGACTTCATTTTCCAGCAAGGCTTGGCACCTGCCCACATTGCCGAAAGTACAAAATCTTGGTACAACCATGCTTGATTGGCCCACAAACTCACCTGACCTGAACCCCATTGAAAATCTGTGGGGCATTGTCAAGATAAGGCTCAACGGGAGGAGACCAAACAATAAAGAAGAGCTCAAGGCTGTGATTGAAGCATGTTTGTCTTCCATAACACCTGAGATATGCCAGAAGCTGGTAGCATCCATGCCACACTGGGTTAAGGCAGTCATTCATGCAAAAGAGGCCCCAACCAAGTATTAAGAACAGATGCAAGATTTTACTTTAGGAGGCCTGACTTTTTTGTATTTAAAGTCCTTTTTTAATTGCTTTCATGCAATATTCTAATTTTTTGAGTTTTAGAATTTGAGGTTTTCTTAAGCTGAAAGTCCTAATCAGCAACATTCAAACAAGCAAAAGCTTGAAATACATATTATTTGTCTAAACAATATGTAAATTGCACCTTTTAAGTTGAATTACAGAAATACATGAACTTTTTCAGGATATTCAAATTTTTGGGGTAGTACCTGTATATAGCATAATACATGCTCTGGAAGACCCTAAAGACCCCCCACCACAGTAGTTTGAATATGTTCTGCCATCATCCATCCATTTTCAATACCAGCTTATTCCAAAGCAGGGTAGCGGGTGATTGGAGCCAATCCCAGCTGCTATTGCAGACAAAGAACCACTCATGCTCACACTCACATCCAGAGAGAATTTAGAAATGCCAATCAACATGCATGTTGTTGGACTGTGGGAGGAAGCCAAGTACCCGTAGAGAACCAACCAACGCATGCATGGGGATAACGGGCACAGAAAGTCCACACAGAAAGGACCCACAAACCAAGAACTTTCTTCCTGTGAGGCGATGGTGCTAACCACCTCTCCACAGAGCAGTTGATGTAATCCTTACTCAAATATCATTTTGTTTAAACGGTCCTCTATGTGCTGGACATTCATTACAATGAACATACCAAATGAGATGTTCCCTGTGCCAGTCTTGTCAAACAACTGAAAGGCCACTATGAAGAGCGCGTCGGGTGCACATAGAACTGATTCAAAGGCCATAAACTCCTGGAAAGAGATCAATCTGTTTGGACAAGAAAGAAAAGGTCCTTTCTGAACAAAAGGTACAAGTGGCTTTGAAAGAAACTGTTGGAAAGGGCAGTTGAAAAATCATAATACTTTGAGGTGCATTAGGAAAATTCTTGTAGAGCAATCACTCATACACATGAACAAATAAGTATTTCTCTATATTGACCACAAATTGAATGGATGCTATATTATGCACAGTACATATGTCATTATTAATCATTAATAATAACAACAAAAAACATATTTAAAGCTGATCCGGACAACCTTATGTTCAGATTCTGAACGTTTAAGAGGGTTGTCAGATTGTTATATTGAAATGATAGCTTTTGTTCTCCAGTCAAATTAGAAGAGAATTTACCCAATTTGAAATTTGTAAAAATCATTTTGCATCTTGCAGGGATCTTATTAGAAGGGTTGGTTTTGGTGTGAAGTTGATAAAGATGACTATTTACTCTATGAAAATAGCTGGAATCAATCATTAACAGTCTCTCTGGCATCTAGAGTGCCTCTTGTTCTAATGTTGCACTGAGTTACCAATTATTACCCTAAGAGAGCATAAGAGCTGGGTCACTTGAAAGACAATAGGTTTGCCTTGTTGCTGATATTCATAAATGCTAAAAGTTTTTCTTTAATATTTGATTTTCGAGTGCAAAAAAAAACCCCATATAACCTAATTTTAAGAGTCTTATCACATAAAAGATAGTAATTGTGTTGTAGAGCACATTTGGTAAAATACATGTCCAGGAGTCTGACATTGTAACAGAAAATATGTATATAACAACATAATAGCATGAATATATAAACAGATAAAGCACGCACTATACATAACACATCAGGGTTTAACACAAAAAGTATATTACAGCAGATAGCCACATTGTGGAAAAGAAAACCAGGTGTAATGAAGCTGCTGCAACATAAAAATTTAGCGGAAAAACAAAAACATGGGGACCAGGCTGAGGGAGGCATCCTTCAACAAAGACAAGACACAAAAGACCAAATTATGCACAATCCTGCATGATGCAAAAAACACTGGCGATAAATACAAACGAGAGACGAAGGCAAGGGGCGCAAACAAACAGACAAATGAAAGCCAAAAAAACCCCTGAGTTTTTTAACAAAGGATTAATCGAGTGGTAAAATACAGATAATGCAGAAACAGGTGGGGAAGAAAGCAAAAAAGCAGGAAGTAAAGAGACAATAGATCACACAAAAAAAGATCTTTTAGGGAAAAAAAGGTACTAACAGTGACCCAAATCTGCAAAAAATAAAACATTCTTTAAATAGCTAAATTCTACAGATGCCACCAGTTTGGATGGTTGCCGAACATTTTGGTCTTATCAGTGACATACATCTGGTGAAACATCTAAGAAAAACACTTCACCTTAACAGCAACTTTTCACTGTGCATCTGTAGCTACTCACCCATCTTTAGTGGTGTCAGCCACTCCAGCTATCAGCTGCACAGTTTTAGGGTTGTGCTGTGGCTGTGTGTGCAGACCCAAGTAACTCTGCACAAAGTCTCTGGGGGTCATGTAATGCTCTCCATCCTCCACCACGCTGGCATACTGCAGAGAAGATACACACAAAGCTGTTAAAAAAGAAAAGAAAAGTGTGGATCCACGTGTGGAAACTGTGAAGTAGAAATACTATTGTTTCTACAGAAAAATGAGGAAGAATAGAGCCCTTGCTCTATGGGATCTCTCTTTTCTTTGTGACACTAAGGTATTTATGTTCAGCCTGTCAAACCAGCAGATAGGAATCCCATTTCACTAACCCTAGAGAGTATTTTAAATCTATACCATGCTTTGTCGCTTCCTATAATCACAAACTGCTTTCGTTTCAACACACTCGCCTTCTATCTCCTGAAAGCAGACACAATCACACGCATCTCATTGTTAGAAAAAAAACATGCACATCTCCTTAAAGCTAAATCATTTCAACATGAAAGTCATGAAGAATCACCAAAGCAGTCATACTAGAGCTTTATAAAAAAAAAGATATGTCATTATGAACTGTTATAAATTGTTGTTTCATGATATACTGTACACCTTTATATCACCCTAATTTGATTTTAACAGATTAAACACAAAATACAACACAAATAACCTTCAGGCCTTGAGCTGGGTATGTATTTCTCTCCACATGACTGAGGCAAAACCTGATCTCAGTCAAGCTTTAAGATGTTCGGTCATTTATAGAGCATGGATTAGGTTTCAAGTTGGAACTGAGATAGCTCTGGAAGCGCAAGCATCACATGAACAGAAAGGCCACGCTCATGAGTCTGAGCCAAGCTCAGAGTGAGCCAGGGTGGAGGAGGACACCTCCCCCCCCCACCCCTAGCCAAGTGATTTTTAGGACCACAATTCAAAGCACTCTACTAATTTTATGTTTTGAATTAAAATATCACTTGAAAGCAATCTATTGGCACATTTCTTCATAGCAATTGTGTTATCTATCAATTCACCCTCACAGTAGGCCTCAAGTAGTTCATAATCAAATTATACAGGCAGTCAGAATGAGCTTCCAGTAATTAGCCCTTCCACCTGAATGTGCAACACAAATTATGCAGGCCTGTTAAAGCAGAATGAAGAGATGCTGAAGACCATAAGGAAGCTTGCGTCACAAACTGGACTCTCTGCTTCCAGGAACAAGTTTATACTCTAAACAAGATGCATAAAGCGTAAATAAAACTACATACTTGAAATGGAAAATTGTGAAGGGCAGCAGAGGGCAATATGAAATTCATGTCAAATCACACACACAATGTCAAAGTTGTTCTACATGAAAGCAGATCCAAAATTAGTCGAGCTTTTGTATGACCTTTGCTAAACTATTTATCCCAGTGGACACAACAGAAACTACTCACTGATTGCAGCAAGTTAACTACTTTTCTGCATGCAACTGTGTGGTGTTTTTATTAACAATAAACTAAATAAATGTGATTGTTTCTGGGAGTAAGTTCTTACCTTCAGAAATATAGTCTTCAAGTCATGGGGGTCGGCTCTTTTTGTGGCTTGCACCTGTAACAAACAAGTTTGAATTTGGTATGAAAAAACTTCAAACTTTAGTGTGACAGGATGATGCCAATAGTTTGAGCTTCATCCGGCAACTCTGTCATCAATAAGGCTGAAGTTGTGACTGGAACTGCTTTGATTTGTTTTTTCTTTCTTTCTTTCTTTTTACGCAGGCAGCTCAGCAGTATCGATCAGAGACGACTCAAACCGCTTCAGTGCGACACCCTGTGTGGAAATGAACGATTCTTTCACAAAACAAAACAACCTCGAACTAAAAATCTGCCAGACACACAAAAGCAACAGAGGAAAGAAATTACAGTTGTCACTGCGAGGCCGGGAGAGATGCGCCTATGTCGGGATGCAGAGATAAAATAAAGAAGGGGGACTCCGCTTGCATTTTACACAGAAGCTCGAAAGCCGCGCGCCCGCGCACACGAGCTCTCCTCCGCATCCGACAGCGCAAAGCTCACGGCCGCTTTATTGCCTTTAAAATTCGTATCTGATAAGAAATATTGACGGAGTCACCTTGACCGCCATGCTGGATGTGACGTCAGCTGCAGTGGACTAGCGCACGCGCTGGGCTTCGGGATGACAGTGCGCGAGCATGACAGGACAGTGGAGGTCTGAGACACTGAACTATATTTATCCAAGTTTATTGTCCTTTTCTGCGTTCAGGGCGGTGTAAAAGCCGAGGAGACGCAGAACTGACGAGGACGGTCCGGACAGAGAAAGTTCAGCAGTATTTCCTGTCGGCGCGAGCTGAATGAGGACACACCTCATTGTGCTGCTCTGCTGTAGCCTGCGGACCAGAAATACCAGTAGCCTATCAGTCTAGTTTTTTCACAGTTCAATTTTTGCTATTCTTTTGTCAAACTTATCGTTGTATTGAAAATGTCCCAAATGTCCCATGTCTTGAATGAACTTGTTTTGATATGTCTTGTATAGACTATCTCGCACTGAAGCAGAAAAAATGAATATGTTTTTATTTTTCTTTAGGAATTAATTATTTTATTTAGTAGGCTATTTTCTTTTAAAATATATTAATGACTCATCATTTACTTGGGGGTATGCGGGCAACTAATTTTTCATCCAATGACACACTCAAGTTTTGAATTCCAGCAGACTTAATGAATAATACTGGATGAGGCTTGATTAGGCTGATGCTGTCGACCAATCAGAATTGATTAACAGTCATTCACTGGGTGCTGTTTTTTTAAGCATTTTATTTGCCCCTGGAAAGCTGGAAATTGGGAGATATAACATCTGAGATGACCGTGTTCCGTTTGCAAATGGGAAAGCTGTCTTTCAAAAGGAATTTGGTGTTGTGCCAGTCCCAACATGGTGCAAGTTTCTACCCCATGTGAGTTGTGCATGCTCAACCAATAGCAATAATGGAAGACCTCTCCCAGATCCCCTAACCAGCACTGATATAGAAAACTTTGATATTTGTTACTCATGTACATTCAGTCTGCAAAATTGACTATAACTTGCCTTATTCTTAATCAATTAAGTTTTTGTCTGTTTTTTATTTGGGAAATTATTAATAGAATATTTAACTTCTTTAAAGTGAGAGATAGTTCCACTCAAGGACATACAATAAACTCACTTCAGGTTGAACAATAACAAGTTTCTTTGAACAAAGTTGCATAATGTGTTTTATGACAACTACTTTATCTTAATCTTAGTTAAATGTGTTGATTCTTTTTTTTTTTTTTTTTTTTTTTTTGCTGTTTTTTGTTTCTTGTTTGTGTGTATAAATATAAATACCCAAAATCCGTCAATACGCTCGAAAACAAGATGGATCATCTCAAGGGGTTTATCCAAATAAAGAAATTTCAAATTAGTCTTGGAATAGTGATGATTATAAAACCTATATATACCAATATGTATCTAGGTTTTAGAGATGGGCATTATCCCACAGTTCACATCAGGTGACAGGTGACAGTGCTCACTGAGCTCGCTTATTAGGAAACAATCTGATAATGATGCATACGTGTTCCCTGAAAGCTTGGACAGTATGCAACTCATTCAAAGAAAAATCCACAGACTGAAAGATATATATATATATATATATATATATATATATATATATATATATATAATTCTAACATTATCACCATGACTTATCAAGTTAAAAATCTGACTTTGGAGGACTTTCTGTGAATCTTTATGAAATTTGGAAATTTCAGCTTCTAAGCTCTAAAGCAATGCACCATAGCCACAGAAGCCCTGATGGCTGGTCATTGGACATTTATTATTATACTGAAAATATTTGTCTTTTTGTTGATTTATGCTGATTCACACCAGTGAAAGTATCACATGACCCTTTGCAGAGAAGGGAAAAAAAAGGAGTGCTGTTGAATGTTTTTGTAAACCAGAATTTCCTGCTTGTATTCAGTTAGTTTCACCGGTTCTGGGTAACATGCTCGTCTGCCTCCAAGCTAATCTGTAGTGACAGATCATTTTTCCTTTTAGCAAAATTGACCAATTATTATGTAGGCTAATATTTTGTTTTTATAATGAGAATAAAGGAAGATATTTCAGTGCTGGAAGCTGTACTATAAACCTGAAAGCAAGAGCGTGGGAGGGGATAGGTAGACTTGGAAAAGCCTCAAAAAAGCAAGCTTCACTTTTCCCCTGAAAAGATAAGAAAAACATAAATCCTTAAATGCAAGAAACTTTTTTACCTTGTGTTTTGTTCAAGTCCACAGTCCACATCATAGCATGGGCACAGAACAGCTTAGAAACATTACAAACTTTCTTCTTGTGTTGAGATTAAAACCACACTTAAACATTATGGGCTGGTCTAAGAGACAGGGCAGGTTAGTCCCAGACAAAAATGCCTATTTAAGCTGATCTAATTAAAATTAATATGCAGATTTTTTTTGTTCACATTTTTATTGTATTTATTGTGTACAAAATAAATACAATAAAAAATGGTGTGATTGAAGAGTTAAGGTTTAATTCAAATTTAGTTCAAATACAGTAGATGTAAGTCTGTAGTGCAATGGTCTCATTTGTGTTTGATGAGTCTTTGAATCTCTGTTTCAAAGTCATATTTAATTAAGCTTTTCCAGCAATTTCTTTTCATTTCATCTCCTTTCATATATTTCAAATTTTGCTTATGATTAATTTTTTTGCAAGCCTCTTGTGAATGGTCATCTTTTTGGATCTCTGCTGAGAGGTGATAGCAATACTGTTGCAAGAATGGAAGAGAGAAATATTCACTTAAGGCATTAATCATTATAATAATGATTGTGATAGTATGAGCTGAAGGGATTATATCAAAAAAAGGTCTCTCTCTCTCTCTCTCTCTTTTTAATAAACCTGTTCTGAGTTCTTTATATGCACTGTGCAAATAGTCATCCTCAGGTTGACCATCAGGAGATTGCTGGTTCTTTATTATTCTAGACAGGAAGTCGGTTCATCAGTCTTGTCTTGAGGTGGTCCCCCACCAGTATTGAACCACTCTCATCTGATTTCTGTCTATTATTCTTTTTTTTATGCCAGTTTCGGGTTCTTCAAAAAAGATGAAGGCAGATAATGTAATGGATGTGATGTCATAGTATTGTATGAATATGAGATGTGTGGAACATTGTTCTAGTCATATTTTCATTTGTGTTATATTCACAACAAATGTCCAACTTTTTTTGTCACCTTTGCAGTTTTATGGTTTTCAAACAGGCTAACTGCATTTTCACAACTTGTTTTAATTTTTGTTTTTTTCAAATTCACTCAAATTTCAAAATTTCAAATTTCAAATTCAAATTCACATGGTGTATACCCAGTCTGGGTAATTTTACTTAGCTTTATGAGGACTCCATAGTCTCAGACGAACCAAAACAAATTCAAACTGAGATTAAAAAATGGACTTATGTGCTGGCTTATAGATTGGATTACTCTAAGTCCTGTCTCTGAAACCCCGTAATATGTTCTAAAAATGAGGGGAAATTGTAATTACCAAATCAAATTAACTTTATTTATATAGCTTTTTCATACATAAAAACAGTGCAAAGTGCTTCACATAATAAAACAATTTACATCAAAATACTATGGATAAAAACAAAACAGACTCACGCTTACGCATCCATCATTATCTCACATCCACCCATGACCCTACAACCACTCCCACCCATACTCCATTAGCCCCTTTAAAAACCACCCTGTCACAGAAGAGGAACAGTTAAAAGAAAGAAACATGGCTTGGTACCAGGTGATGAAATGATATCCATCTACCCCAAGAGCCATCCCCACCCACAACCATCCAGGCCACCACCCAGGTCCAGGCAAACAGCCACCACCGCAAGGTTGCACGCAGGGCCCCGAATGTCCAAACCAGGACAGCAACCACGGCAGCAAATACGCAGTCAAAGCAATTAATCTTCACAGTGTAGACTACACTGTTGTGATACTTCAAAGCAACATTTCTAATCTAACTTCTGTTTGTTTTTTGTCACTATTGCCTCCCTTCACTGCTGGATATGTGTCAAATAAAAAATGTTAAACTTCAGAACTGTAATTTGTACTTCAAAGATCAACAGTACACACTGCACGCAGACACTGCTGCCTAAGAATAGTTAAGACATAGGGCTTTGTTCACGAGAGGGATAATCTAGTGTTGATAGTGTAGTAAAGGTAAAATGATAGTGTCTTAAACACGAGTAGGTCCTTCACAGGTACTTCTGGAGGACAGAATAGCTAAGGCTTAGATGATAACAGAGCATTTGCAGTGCTCAGAAAGATGTTCAAAATCACACTTAAGCTAGGATGGTAAATTCCCTCTCAGTTTACAGATCTATTTATAGACTAATCCAATCACATTCTTTTTTCCTCACTTGTAAATTGTAGAACATTTTTCATCTATTATTTGTGTAAAATGTTGTCAAATTTAGTATTATTTGTCTTCATAATTTCATATTGTTGTATCTATTTATCAATCTTAGATGTGATGGTACTATAATGATAAAGACAATAAAATACAGAGTAAAACTTGATTTTGGTTGATACTGTGCTCTGCTGCAACAAAGATCAAAACATAAAACTTTAACTTTCACTGAGTCTGTATTTTACATGGTGAATGCGATTCTATCTAACAACCCAAATTCGCCTTTCACATTTTCTGATTCCATATTTTGGCATTTTTAATGTGTCATAAGATAAACAATGAAAAGAATCCTTACTGTTTTTAGGGACTTTTGATACAATTACATAAAGAAAACTGTTAACATATAGAACATACTGAACAACAGAATTATAATTCTAAATACAGACTTGTAAAATGCTTTTATCACTCTCTTACACAAAGAAAAACCATCTGAACTGAAAGAGAACGGCATTAATGTATGTCACAGTGTGGCTGTTGTGCATCTCTCCTGAATCTCTTCATGGAAATTTATTTAGTGTCTGTGTTCTATCTTTGTAATCGCTTTGACTTTTGTTGTCATTTAATGTATCGTTTCAATAAATTCCTTCGTTGTTCGAAGTCCTTTTGAGCCTATCATAGATGTTTTGGGTGCCTTAGAGATCGTTATGAGTGTCTTTGTTGTCATGTTGAACAACTTAGTCCATTTAATCTTTTTGTGGCTATTTTTGGTTGTGTGGGACAGTAAACTTAATGTTAACAATCACCAAAATGTCATGAAAATTTTAAATAGCTACCATTTTTCTCTGACTAAAGAGATGGAGTTAAATTCTTTAGAGCTACAGCATTTATGAATAACTGAATTTCATCCAAACTACTCAAATGAGTAATATGAATTGACCCTAAAAGAAACAGTCGAGCCCCTGTATATTACCCGTTTTATACTTTTCAATTGACCTTTATAATAACCGAATTACATTTTTGTCTTGCCAAGTTATTTTCTATTGATTGCACGCGACGGGACTACATCCGGTTCCTACGGAAACACGTGACCCGGATGTGCTCCTGTTTCCGCGGGTCTTTTGGGACAACAACACAGGTCCGTGCAACACAGTACACAGAAATGGCGGGTAAGAAGCTAGTTGTTTCAGTGTCTTAATTATTGTTCACCGATTTTAGTGCATATTTGCGCACACATCGATGCTAGTGCTACTTTACTCCTGCCGGAGAGCAAACTAGCAGTGTACCAGATAGATCGTCAAGCTAGCTGATTTAAAAAATGGTAAAGAAGAGGAAGGCCTGCGTGCTAACGCTTGCATCATGCTATCAGACTGTCATGGCATCGTGTTTGTGTATGTTTATGTAACGCTTAGATTTCAGGTTAGATGTTCTTCGTGAATGCGCCGATGGATGCTGGAATAGCGTTTGTTAATTTCGTGTTGCTACTGGTAACAGCGCACCTGCCCTGATGTGTATAACCTGTGAGAAACAGTTGGTCGAAGTGTAGTTGTTTCTGAACATGAAAGAATTGAAAAGATGACCGATGATCTCAGTGCAGGTTAAACTTAAAAACTCCAGGGGACACAGGCGATGTAACCTCGAGTTGGGGGTAAATTGTATAGAGATTTCTTTTTTGGAGGGGCGGGGGTTCTAATGACAATAGATGGAGTTGATGTGACGATATTAACCAGGGTATGATGACCCTCTCCTAAACGCAGTTGCTATTAAATTGTGTTGTTTATTAAACTGACAAAAATGTTTGAGATGTTTTTATGGTTTGACTGCTACAAAGTGAAATATAATTCCAGTAGTTAGATCTGTTTGATTCATGACAGGAACTAAGTGTTGCAGCAAGAATCACATCAAGTGGCTGTGCACAAATTGCTTTGATACTGCAATGACTCGTGAATTTACTTGAATGTATTTGAAATGTCAGAAGATAATGAGTACTTTTCCTAAGCCCACAGAAAGTTCATGATGCTTGCTTGTTTAATTTTGACAGCCAAGTTAAGGTTCAAGTTATCTTCACATTTGAGAAGCAGGAACCAGAAAATGTGGACAATTAGCAAAAGACTGAAACAATAATTGGATTAAAATGGTAATGCAGATTAATCATTACTGCTATACTGTATATCATTGCAAAAGGTCAAAGGAGAAATTGGTTCCACATAAATAATGGAGAAAAAAAAACAACAACAGCAATCAAAACAGAACAAAAAGAAACAGTTCATCAATATATTTCTTGCTTTCTGGGTTTCTACAGGAGTAAATGCCATGGAGAAGAAACTGGCTGAGTACAAGTGTGATACCAATGAAGCAATCTGCTTGAAGCTGGGTATGCATTTTTTCTTTTATTGATTTTGATTCAGATTAATTTGATGAGAGGAAACAATACATCAATATGCAAATCATTGCACAAATTTCAATAATTGATCAGTTTTCTTTTGCTCTCAGTTCGTTTTCCTGAGGACGTTGATGACGATAGCACCACATTCCATCCAGAGTACAGTCACCAAATATTTGGAGATGAGTGAGTATATATACATTTCCACCCCCTCATTACTTTGTAGGTACACTTAATTAAACAACACCTGAATTCACTTTCAAGAATTCCCCACATTGTAAGATTTACTCAGATACAACAAACATTTGGGGCAGAATCTTGATCTACAATCTCGTCTACAATCTGAAACATAACTCAACTAGACAGTGGATTTTTTAAGGCCGATATAATAATGATAGTTTGGAGCAGGAAAAAGCCAATAGCTGATTAATCGGCCGATATCTTGAAAAAAAAACTTAACGTTGTTGGATAGCTAAAGGATGAAAATATATTAACAAATTTTTTTAGAAATAAAAACATATAGCTATTAGGAAATTAAGAGGTCCTTCACATTTTTGAGTGATGGCACTGTAGGCCATAAATAAGAATAATCACAAAACAACTTGTTAAACAAGGTGTATAGTGAAGGAATTAGAACTGTGGTTTTCTCACCTTCCCGTTGTCAGGCTGTAACAACTAACCAGTTGTAGGGGATGGTATGTCAGGATTTTATTTTTATTTTATCCATACATTAAACAGTCCTGTTCTTTATCAATTCTAAAGATTTTTTTTTTTGCTTTTTAATGATCTTTTTAAAAAGAATAAATTCACAACAGAAATGAATTTATATTTACATATTTTTCCACCACAGCAACAGCAAAGTGGCTATAATAGCCTTTAAAAATGAGAAGATGACAACATCCATGGTTCCGGCCGAGCTTTAAGTAGTTCTCATTAATCAGTAGTGCGGACTTGGTCTTTTATTCCGTTTGCATTCAGACAAACTCACCTGGGAGCTGTGGCGGACTTGTCCCAGAGGAAGCGACATATATGTGAAGAAATCTCTGATTAAATAGCGGATGGACTTAACAGCATATCCTGCAATGCAAGTCTAAAAGTGGCTACAGACAGCTTTCATTTGAGCACGTTCTTAACTAGCTGCTTGTTGTTAGTTTCACAAGCACAGTGGTGCAAAACATGCTGGTGGAAATGTGGCTGTTTATGCTGAAATATGATTTATATTTATGCGTGTTGAACAACTGGTACTTATTGCCTCCACCAAGAAGGTTTTGTTGGTTGAGTTTCAACTCATGAAGGTTTTATTGCATTTACTGGTGTTGTGGTGTAGTTATATTCTCCACCTGGACCGCTTCTCTCCTCCCTCTGCTGCCTGGGCACACCTCTACCTCTCCCCCTGCTCTCTCTGTGTGAAGAGCAGCAGCGCAGAAAAGAGGCAGAAGTTTATGGCGCTGTGGAAGAAACTGCAGCCATTGGCTACCGTCGGAGCAAAGTTGAGCCGATACCGATAGTTTGTAAAACGTCCTATCGGCGCCAATTAATCGTCCAAACCGATTCATCGGTCGACCTCTAAACTCAACCCATAGAATCAGTTGAACTCATTTGATCACATGATTAGTTGTGCTAATTTTACTCTGGGTACAAAGCCTTTTCTTTTAATAGCTCAGCTAATAAATCTCAGCAGCCTTGACCTGTCGCAGTGTCACATCATGGAGATCTAAATAAAGCTGTGAGAAACATTAAACTAATAGTGACTTGTGTCTGACTGATAGAATGCCAGCACTTTACCTGAAGTACTAATGTTATGTATCATATCCAAAAGAGGATTGAATCCACTTATGGCATGCTGTTTCTTTGTATGCATGCATGTACTGTATGAGTGTGCGTTTCAGTTCTGCCTCTGTGTTCACAGAGATTGTCAAAAATTGCCCCCCCAGTACTGGGTTTTATGTGGTGGCCATTGCCAGCAGTCATGTGGATTTATTGCCTGGAATTCAGCTTGTGGTTTTGCAGCAGTTTGCTTTTCTTGCTAAATGTGGAAGAATATTAGCAACTCATAGTTTTGTATCCATAAAATGGATTTTTCAGCATCATACAAGTAATTTCCAGGTTCATGTCACTTCGGCATAGTTCCTACAAATGGGGTTTTTCTCACTCTGCAGTTTGCACCAAGTTTGAACACTTCACTGAAAGTCTTTTCAGCCTGTGACTGACACGTGCTCATTACACATCAGTATTTTGTGGTGAAGTATAGAGGGAAAATGAGGGATTGCAGATGGTTAGTCGCTGTTGTATCCCTGAGCAGGCAAGGAAGGCAGTAGCGGAGTTGGTGTTGACCAGGTTGAGTTGGCTTTGCTTAATTTGCCACTGTAACCAACAGTGCTGTCACTGCTGATTCCACAACATCATATTCTGATACGGGGCTGAGCTTCCTCAGTTTGGCATTAGAAAGTACAATAGCGGCTCAACAAAGACCCCCCCCCACCACCACCACCACCACCAGCTAAAAGCAAGTGTCTGCGTGAGAGTAAACCTTGAGGCTGTGAGAGCCAGGTTGAACGAGGCAAAAGCTGTCCGTCAGTCTCAGAACTGAAACAATGACAGAGCGAGATGAGACTTTTGATCCAGAAGGAACTTCATCTTTGGCTGAAAGTTGTACCCGGGGAAACTGCACAGGCAGGAAAGCAGCATGCAAACGGCAAAGTCCTCACTGGCATGTTTGGACAGAGAAACATTTTGCTATGAGATGACAGATACACACAAAACATTAACAATCCTAAGAAAACATTGTTAGGATGGTTGTTGCTGATTTATGGTCATACATAATATGCTGATTTGTAGACATGTATGTTTTTCTTACATGTGCTGCATGATGTGACCTGGAGTTCCTCGCTTTTTATTTTCCTGCCAAAAGGGATGATCTATCATTTTACATAAGAGGTGTAATCATATCAACGTACTGTATTTAGACATTTGTTGAAATACTTGTTTTAACTAGATTTGTTTCTTTTCATGCTTTTTGTTTTGCACAGTTTATTCCTGTTTGAGTGGACTCAATGCAAATTCAGATTGTCCATTTCAATTTCTTCTGTTATTCCTTTTATATTAGATAGCTGCCAAAATTTGGCTTCAAGATTGTCTTGCATTTTTAAAATATATTTATGTGTATAATACTTGCTCAAAGCCTGTCTTGACAGAGCATGCAGTGGGATCTGCAGTGTCAGACCTTGTGGAGCCAATTATGTGAACATGATAACCTTTTTATTTTTCACATTGTAGTGGCCTCACAAAACGTTAAGAGTTGCATTTTTCCTGTAGTGTGATACAGAACAGAGGTATTGAACGCTGTGTTAACTGGCAGTGGCACCTGTTTCTGTGCGTGGACTTACAGTAGCATGTCGTTATTTTCTAAATTGCTCTTCCAAATGAGTCAAAACTAGGATTGGCTATTTTTACGCTTGCTGCAATCAGCTCAAAGGGAACTCTGTAATTGGGGCATTAATTATTTCAGCAAGCACTAATTACTAGTAAACCTTAATCACACAGTTGCATAATGATGAATCTATTTTGTCATAAAGTGTTTCTGATATGATGACGAAAGTAAAAAAAAAGAAAAAGCAGCACAATGAAACAAGTGACCAGAGTAAAAATTTATTACTCTCTCCAGGTGCATATTTAACTATTTTAACACAAAAGAAATGATTAGATATTTTCTATTGTCTGTATGACACAAGGTTAACCTTTGCTCTGAGCCATATGAAGCTGTGATTTAAAAGAAATAATGTTTTTTTTTCCTTAGACTAGGAGAGTTAGCATCTTGGATTTTTGTAATTGTTTTTTTTTTTTTTCTTCCAGTGAGGTTGCTTTTGGATACAAAGGTCTTCAGATCCAGCTCTTCTACACAGCTGGAAACCTGAGTACCCTCTTCAAAGTGAAATATTCCTCAAAAGTGACTGAGACGTTTGATTGTGTGGAGGTGAGACCTGATTTTTGTTCTTTTTTTATTTTGAAGTTCTTGCCCCCTTAAACAAAATTCTTAAAGTCAGACCAAGATCACTTTATATAGTTGTCTCTTTTTTTATTTTATTGTGATGACTCATTGGTATTTATCAGTCCTAACAAGATCAACGCAATGTCTTAAAGAGGTATGTGTTAGACTGGAAATTCAGCGTAGCTGGACCAATTATTTTATTTGCAAGTAGTCCAGTCACTGAACGGCAAAAAAACAGCAAGCTAGCACTTTGTGACACCTCGTGACCAAAAATGGATGACTTCCCAATTAATTTGAACATCTTTGGCGAGTGTGGAGATTTTGAGCGCTGGGTCCAGGCTGAGTTTAAGGATTCACCCTCTCCAAAACGAAAAAGACAAAAGAAGACCAGTGATAAGACGCATGCAGCTAACAGCAGAGAAGGAAATGTCCAGTTCAACATACAGGAATAGCCGGTGCTAGCACATATTCCAGCCGCCATGACTCAACTAACAAACGTTGCTAAGCAACAAGTTCCCTGACCTGACCTCGACTGTGGGGAACTATTTTAATCTGAGCATAGCCATATGATAAGCGGTATAATGTATTGAACGCAGGTTCAATGACCTGTGTTTTCAGGTCATTTTTGGGAAATACTGACCTTGAGGCCAAATGCAGACCCCGTGTTAAAAAGGCCAACTTCACAGCAGAAATAAACCTGTTTACAGCCTGGTTCAAAAAAGCATTTTAGAATAAAAAAATCATAGGTCAAGTTTACCTTCATGTCAATTGTAAGGGGGGTAATTTTTTTTTTTATAACTCATCTGTTTAGATTTTATTCAATCTTAAAATTACGCATAATTAGGGGCGTGTCATTTTGATTGACATGTGGCAGACCGGAAGCCGGCCTGCTGACCAGTGGCTATCAGTCAGCTCCTTGTTTGCTCGCTGTAAGGTCTCAGTCTGCAGCAAAGTAGCAAAACGGTGGTTTTTAGCTAACAGTAAGTAACATGCCTTACCTTTATCCCGTCACTTGGGAGGCTAATCTTCGTTTGCTTCTGTTATGAGCCTTTTCCACTTACCGTTGTCATAACCCTTCCACCCTTCCTTTATTTGTGTTTTCTTTGGGGAAAACCCGTTACGAGCCGTTACGATTTTCTGCACCCGTTTCAGAGCCAGCTCTAACCGTGCTGAACCTACACCAAACGTGATGTACCTGACGGCGGTCTACTGATTGGCCAAAGGAAGTTGTCGTCATACATGTTTCACCAACTCTACATCGTCCAATGCCTCCATTGTTGTTTTTACTTTCCTGCCCACCGCGTGGCACGGCAGTGACGTTACAGTAGTCTCAACCGCATCTACTCCGCCCACTTCCAGGTGGTAGACTACTATTTCTCCTGTGTGGAAACAAAAACCGTCCTGGTTGTCTTTAGCGTGTGGTGCTGTACTGTGCTGTACTGTGCCGTACCGTGCTGTGTGCAGCTGCAATGGAAAAGGCCCATTAGTTTAGAGCAGGGGCGCCCAAGTCCAGTCCTCGATAGCTACTATGCTGCACATTTTGGTTGCCTCCTTTCTCCAGCACACCTGAATCAAATGAACTGCTCGTTACCAGCCTCTGCAGAGCTGAATGACAAGCACGTGAGGGAATTAGCCATTTGATGCAGGTGTGTTGGGGCCCATCTGGCTTCACACTTTGTTCTATTCAGATGTAACTGGATACTACGTCCATCTCTATAAACGGTCTATGGTCTGCACCCTAAAAGGAACGGGTCCAACATTAAATCCTGTGACTGACTATGCAGCGCCACTAAACTTGCTACATAATCATTACATTTTAAGCTTGTGGTTTTCAGTGAGATGATTTAAAACCTATAGGAGTCGATGAATCATCTGAAACACCTCTAAAGTAGATCAATGAGGTGTTGCTAAACTGAAAAAGTATTAAAGAGTCTCACTTAGTCTCTGAAGAGAAATAATGAGAAGTGAGTCATGTTTATTATTACAGCCTAATATCTTAAACTGAATGATGACATAATTTTCTTGATGAGGTTTGAAGCAGAGTGAATTTCAAAGTGACACTAATAACTTGTGCAACTAATAAAGCACAGACCATAAGTCTTGTGTGAATTATCAGCATTTTTTATATATTTTACTGATAAGTAAAAGCAAGGAGAAATTTAAAATTGAACCAGGAATTTAAACGTAAAAAATAAATGTCCAATACCATTACAGCAGAAATTAAAAATAAGAAAATGATAGAAACATGCTAATGCCAGCAGTGCTGTTATCTTTTTCTGGCTTTATATTTTATTATATAATATTAATTTATATATTCATTGTAATAGATGCAGTATTCAAAGTACTCAAAGAGAGGGCTGAGTGATGGAAATTCCAGATACTTGAAAACAAACTAACAAACAAAATCTTTTTAAAAGTACGTCATTTTGCTCACCTTACAGAATCTGACTCTATTCTATGCATATGTGTTTGTAATGACATTCTTATATGTATTTGAAGCTATAACTACAGATTCCATTGTCATGTGAGCTGCTGCTCTTGTTTTAGAAACTGCAGTAAAGTCTGTTGCAACTTGTACTTATTAAAACTGTCTGTCCACTTATTTATTACCCAGCCCAATCTTAGGATAAACATTCATCATAAAACACATCAAACTGTGTAAAACCAACAAGGAAATTAAGACATTACCCTTCATTTTAATTAGGCTGGTGAATGCAAACAGTTGTAACCATTAAACCACATGAATCCAGACTGCTCAAATACATGGGACAGGCTGACACAAGTTAGTTTGTTTAGTGTAAGTGAGGTGTGCACAGTAATGAATCTTGCCTCACTGCAGTTGAAACTACTTCAAAGTGGTTGTAAGGCTAATTATTGGACTTTTTAGATGCCATTATTTGTGGTGCTAATGAACTGCATTTTTCTTACATTATGTCTTGTATTTATGTCAGTAAGTGTGTGTCAAGGTAGACTCAGTTTGTTGTTGCAAACGTTAAACAGTGTGCATGCTTTATAACAACTATTGTTAGTATTGTTTATTTGAGGAAAATTAAATTTAATGTGTTTTACAGTAGTTCTAAAAATATTTTTCAGCGTAACATCTTTCATTTGAAATTCCTTTTTTTTTTCTCCTTTTTTTTCCATTTGAAATTCCAGTTTCTCTAATGTGGTTGGTGAGGATTAGGAGGGTGCTTTGAGACTTCATTATGTGTGCATGTGAATATGCAGCGTATGGATAACTCATACATGGGTTTGTGATCTGGAGGATTTTTTTTTGTTGTTGTTTGTTTGTTTATTGCATTTATAATGTAAAACGGTTTGCGCTGCAGTCTTTTGAGAGAAAACTTGTTCTATAAATTAAGATTTTTTTTTAATCTAGCTTCATTAAACTGGGGTTAAGTAAAGATTTAACAGCATAGCACTATAGATGACCTGTGTTTCTGAAATTGGTTAAAACCTTAGGAAGATGACCTGTAATTTTGAATAGTGCTTTGTGATTGCTTCGGAACGGGAGATGATTGTCAGGAATGCTTTTTTTGCTTTTTTTTTTTTCTGACTTAGACCTTTGAATCTTCAATGATGATGAGGATATTCCAGTAAGAGATCTTCTGGCTTGTTAGACCAAACATGCTCCCCCGTGCCAGTGCATTAATCCTGCTCTTCCCTGCCAGAAGAGAATTGTTTGTATATGAGGTCTAACATGAAACATTGATATCTCTCTCCCCCCCCCCCCCCCCCCCCCCCCCCGATTTATGTGACTAAATCAGCAGGCGGAGTAATGTGACCTGGTTGGATAGCTCATATGCACATGTGTGTATTTCCTGAATTACCATTGGAGTTACTGATCATTAAAATGCTCAACACTGGTGTGAAAGACATGAACTTTATTAAATCCCATCGGTGGGTGACTTGATAGCTGGTGTTTATGTTCTTCTGAAGCTTCTGCTGCTTGGTATCCCTTTCTTCTCCACTACCAGAGTTGGTTATTTACATATCAACAGCTTGTATTTGGACAGAAGTTGACAGTAAAGTGAAATGCTTGTCTTACTTTCTCTTTCTTTGAAATTTTATAAAGGGCAACTGGTAACTTTTAATGTTAGTGCAGTAAACATACAAAACACCCCAAAATCAGCTCCAACTGAGGCCGAATTATTCAACTCTGGGACATCTGTCCCATCCTAAAAATGTGCACTTGAACGTCATCAGGATTTAGTATTTTATAAGTGTGGATATGCTTAATTTATAGATTACGTAACAAAAAAGAAACCCCGTGATAACTAAACTTTAGTTTCTTTTTAGCTGTATAAAGAGCCTGAACACTTTTTGGAGAATGTGGTTTGGACTCGATATTCAAACTGAAATGGGATGGCAACGTTCGCCCCTGCTCAGGCTTTAGCGTTGACCCCTGAGCGTTGGTTCACCTTGTTGAGGGTTTGAGTGCAGCTGGCGTCGAGGCAGAGAGCGAGGGGAGTCGCAGAGTTCAGGCTGCATCTGAAGAGTGTTTGTCTCTGAGTGCGTGTGGACGGTCGGGGTGCGGTGCAGCTGGTGAGAAGGCGAGGGGAGGCAGAGATGGAGTTGATGCAGCTGCCACATTGATACAAGACTGGGATCAAAACTCACCTTGTCTCGTATATAGCAGCCAGAAACGTCATCCTGCTGGACGTCTCCCTAAAAACTGATTTAGTGCCAGATCTTTTCTCGTGGACTAGAAAAAGTGGAAAACTGGAATAGTTCTATAAACTTGTTCACACTCCTTGTAGATGTTAAAAGTTTTAGAATTTAAACTGTAGTTATAAGCAATGAATGTTGTTCAAATATTCAATTAAATTGGACCTCGGAGAGGATTAAAGAGAGGGATTAATACCAATACAGCAAATTAGATAGTTTGTCGTCTCTTTGTACTTATTGTTAGAAATCAAAGACATTAACAAACTGCTCTGAAGGAACATTGTTAAGTTATATTCATGCCAAACTAAGGCATCTATTCTGGAAGGCTGTGCAATTTAGTGTCTAGTATGTAGGAGAGTGCCCGGGACAAAGCGACTTGTTTGTCCATGGCCTTTTAAGTGTGGTCCTTGTTCCCTCAGAAATGTGGCTGAACAATTACAATGGTTAAGAGGCATTCAGCTGCAGGTGCATTACTTCCAGTTAGATATTAGCTGATGTCTGAAAGGGGGGAATTAGCAGTATGTTGTATTAGCCTTTTGTAGTGCATTTTGCTCAGACCTTCTTCATTTCCCAGTTTTCAATGCTGAGCAGCAAGGGTCTCTGTGCAGCGATAATGCCCATCACACATGTAAATGGTGTGAAAGGGCTGCTTAGCAAAGTGTTCTCATGTCAATCCTTGTGGAAATGGATACAATGCAAACATTACAGCTGAACTAACCACACGTTGCACTGAGTAAAAAGTCCAAAGGTAGGGCCCCTTTGTCTCTGGGGCTCTTTGAAAAGGCAGGGGCCAATTCATTTGATTAGGTTCACTTGGCAGGATTAGAGGAGAGGCCTCTATTATGGATGCCCAAAGGTTTGTTAAGTTGAGATCAATTCATAAGATTTTATTTCCCAGTGAGAAGCAGAAACGCGTTTATTGTGGCAACTTCATCGCTTATTCATGGTTTAACATGGCTTGTAAATGCACTGATTTAAGTGGCCTTGTTAACGGGGGGGGGTTACTGTGGTCTCCGCTCAGCTGACGGTTTTAATTGCCTAATGGTTTTCATTGGTGCCATATATGTGTGCTTACACATTTCATTTAGCAGTCTTCTCTATGATCAGAATATATCTAAAAATCTACAAATATTTCTTTCACTGCCCAAATCAGTTTGTTGAATCACTAAATCGGGTCTCTTTGTGTTATCCAGCCTGATGATATTGACGGGAAGATCAGGGAAATTGTTCCTGCTGGGTTCACCAACAACACTGACGACTTCATCTCGCAACTGGAGAAGGAAGCCAATTTCAAGCCCTTTGGCACCCTTCTTCACTCGTACACGGTTCACAACGAGGAGGCAGGAGAGCTCACCTACCAGATTCACAAGGTGCAAACGTCATCTTCTGTAACACCACAACAAATCGCAAAGCTTTTTTTTCCCCTTTTTTACATCATTTTCACTTTATCTTTGCTGCGCTTGCTGCTGCTTTCACCCCAGGCCGACATCACCTGTCCGGGATTCCAAGAGTACCACGAGCGCCTGCAGACCTTCCTCATGTGGTTCATCGAGACGGCCAGCTTCATCGACACAGATGACGATCGTTGGGACTTCTTTCTTGTGTGAGTGCCCTCCTTAATTGACACCAACCCCCCAGCTTTACCCTAAAGCCTTTATTGTGTCATTGAAAAACAAAGCCCCCCTTTGAGGCGCTTGTGACCAATTACCAGGCCAGTTTGATTATATTTCCCCCCATAGGAGAATTGTTGATCAGGCAAGAGCTTCCTTTGTGGCAAAAGCCCTTTTCAGATTTTTCAGGGGCAAGAGCTGAATTGAATACTGTTGTCTTTTGAAACACTGAACAATGTCTTAACAGTAAAAAGAGCCTCTGCCAGTGTTTTCTTTACCCTGGCACCTATTAATGGTGACAATGGGGAAAATGGACTGAAGTGATTTTGAGGAGCTCAAAACCTCCTCCAACCCCTTCTCTTCCTCTAAGTTGCAGCACTCCAATTAAGTGCATAATGTATTCAGGTTGTAGCAGGTGTACCAATCGGGCCCTGGCTGCTCTAGCATGCTGATGTGGCAGGGGGCGAGGGGTGGGCATGAGAACAGAGGGGCTAAAATGGACACTGCATGGGAGTGTGCCTGTAATTGACCTGTTTGCCTTTGTGTTTTATCTGCAGATTTGAAAAGTACAATAAAGATGGGGAGACTCTCTACGCAACTGTTGGCTACATGACAGTTTATAATTACTACGTATACCCAGACAAAACCCGACCACGTGTAAGGTAATTGCTGGGGCAGCACGTGCCTTCCCATTCTTTTGTATGAAAAAGGAGTGGAAAATTATACATTTCTTTATCCTCTTCCCAAAGAGCCCAAATTACTGGCTTATATAGCTAACCATTCATCCAGATTTTGTTTCAGCACCGAACCAGGGTGATTTGTATCTGAAAACAACTTTATAGATAAGCTTTTGATGTGATTTGATTTGTTGCATTGATGGATCAGTATAACAGTCTATTATGTCCTGCTTTCAATCAAGGAGTTTCTGTTCCTACTGCAAAAAAAACACAAAAAAGAACCCCAACAACATAGATGCTACCTTGCTTCTAATTTTGAACAAACCGGTTTTCTCATTTGCATGTATGTCTGACCTTTAAACAGCCAAATGCTGATCCTACCTCCATTCCAAGGAGAGGGTCATGGAGCTCAGCTTCTGGAGGCAGTGCACAGATTTTATTGTAGTCTGCCTAAAGTGCAAGACATTACAGGTGAGCATATATATGTACATAAGCAGCAATGTTTTTGCCTTTTATTTGTAAAAGTTCATTTTTGTTTTTAACATGGTACAAACTGTTAAAAAACATGGGATAAACATTTAATCTAAGATCCAAGCACCCACGAACCGTTAAAATGATTTTTCTCTGCAGCTGATGGGCCCAGACAGTAAGTTAATTTGCAGGGCTTCCTTGTGTACTGGAATATCTTTGATTGAAACTTGTTGGATAGAAATGGATGCCTTGCATGGAGATGGAAGAAGAATACTAAAGAGCCTTCCCAGCTTTTTCCTTTGACGGTCAAGCACTTTTCAAGAAGAACGTTTTAAGATCAAGCTGTGAAAAGGCAGAACCTCTCTGCTAACATTTCGGTTGCAATGCATAATTTTTTTATGTTATGACCAGATTTTTTTAAATTAATTTTTGTTCATGGAAAAAGAAAATTCCTTTCCCTCCCATATGTACCAGTTACATGTATTGCACCACACCCTATACATTAATAGCCTGGGACCTGGACAAATCTGAGAGTTAGGGTTTCATTTGCTTTGGCAGAATATGTCTGGCGCTCTTCCAGATTTTCATCTGACCTTGCTTTGCACAGTCAGCCTAAACCATTCTCAGTAAAACTGGGGAGAAGTTTCATTGTTGATGGATGCTGTAGCTGCCATGGCCTTGGTCACAAATTTTGTTGCTCTAAAAATCAATCTTCTGTTCAGTTGCATTCAAAGGCAGTCTATCATGTCAATGGAAAAAATTGAAAACAATGGAGAGTTTGACTTTTATCCTTTTGTATGATGATGACTATGCCTGTTATAATTATTACACAACTTTCTGATTGTGTTTTTATGCTGAAATCAGTTAACTTCCATACCAATTAATGAAATTTTTCCTTTACTGGTATAAAACAGCTGGGTTAAACTCTCATCGTCATTATATTCTATCACTATTACCCGATATCTTGTATCTATTTTCCTTTTTGGTAAAATAAAACTAGCTTCTATTTTGGCACTTCAAATATTCAACTGGATGATTTCAATAAACATGTCTACATTAACAATATGGAATTTGTAGCAAAGCCAAACACAATAACATCAGTATTGGAACATCTTTGTTTTAAGCCAAATTCCAGCAGTGAACACTAGGAGTGCCACAAAATGAAGAAATTAGTACAAAAAAATCACTAAAGCATCTATGAAATGGCATGATTGTAGCAGTTTTAGCAATCCCAGACTGGTGTGTTTATGAACCACTTGTAAATATCTGGACTTCAATATTGTAAACTCACTTCAACGGTATTGTCTTTTGGTAGCTGAAGACCCCTCTGAGAACTATGTGAAGCTGAGAGACTATGTGCTGGTGAAGCTTTGCCAAGGCCTGCCCTCCTTCGCTGCGGACAAGCTACACCTTGGCTTCTCAGCCGACATGATCCAAGAGGCACAAGACAAGCTGAAAATTAACAAGGTGCTGTATAAATGCCTGCAGTTGTCACAGAAAATGCTTTTATTTTCTAAAATTCATTCCATCCATCACCATCCATTTCATCACCATTTTGTTTAATCCAAGAGGACTCACCAGCAGTTCAGAAATCTCAAATATGGATTTTTCATTCAGGATAAAACTGAACAGAAGCAGCAAATTGTTTAAGAAACAGCTTCTTTTGCTTGATGAGTGATGTTGTAAAGTTTGTTAATCAACAGTTTCAACAGTTTGCTCACATGTCTCCATTAGAAACTGGAAAAAAGGGGAACAAAACAAAGACTTGCTCATCTATTGGCTAGTGCTAAACAGCCTCCGTTTCCACCACATAGGAGCAAAACACAAGAGCTTCATCAGATCCTACGGTCTTGGGTTTACCATTTCTATCAGAACCTGTACAGTATTCTTTCACATTTGACCGCGATAATCTTACGCCGGGCGCCAGCTATAATCCTACACACGCGTATGTTTTAATTGTGTTTACCCACAACACCCTTTGTGTTGTCATCTCCCTATATTTGACTCTCTTAAAGGTGTCATAACCTAGTTTTTTACATACACAATGCTTCTTAAATTATCTTCAAATGAATTTTTAGTTATAGTTCGGTGGGAGGAAAATTTAATGAGCTCATTTTGACCTCTTTTTATCCCCAACTTTTGTTTGTTGTGAGAATACACACGAGAATTAGACCTGTCTGTAAGCGTGTACTCAAGGCAAGTGTCAAAGCCAAAACAAAGTTTTATCAGGACAGACCAAGTGAATGAAATGATGTCCCAACAGAGAAAAACGTGATAAAAACGTAACGGTACGGTTGAAAGGGAGAATCCGCGGAGTAAAAGGGCTGGACTCTTATGAATATAAGAAGCGGACGTCTGATGTGAAGTGACTCGAACAGCAACAACCGTGTTAGCTTTTGTAGCTACATTAGCAGCTTGTCACCGTTCGTCTACCAACGTTTACTGGCCTCTCACACAAAAGATAATAAGTTACACAAGCAGCAACACTTACCGACTGCACATCCTCACTGAATAAATGTGATCCACTGGTCCCTGGTCAGTTTGTCCACTGTTACAGCAGTGACAACAATGCTGAATTTCAGCCGAAGCAGCTCAGCACGGCAGATTTTTTTTTTCCTCATCGTCGTCATCCTCCTCCTCTGTAACAAAGCTGGTCATTAAATGCTACTCTACAGCAGGTAGTCAGCTGATTTCAGGTAGTGCTACAGAGGCAAGCTTAGCGGCTAGCAGCTTCTGTGGATCACGTCATCCTCGGAGGAAAAACAAAATCGTACTGTGGAGAGCGCGCTCTTGTGGATTATTCTGGTATGACGAGACCCTGCACTCAAAGACGAAGCCACTTTCACTCTGGAGTTTCTGGCACGTTTTAACTGAGGTCCTTGTTCCAATACACGTTTTAACATGAAAAAGTGGGATTTCTGGGTGATGGCACCTTTAAAGTTGTACTTCCGTGGTCATTTCATTAATATTTCTGTGTTCTCCATTTTTATTGAATGCATTCTGCATCGTTTCTGTTTAAAAAAAAACCTTCTGGTTGCTTAGTATCCAGCTGTATTTGTATACTAGAAGAGAGGCTTGTGGTCCAACGGCAGGCTTTTCCGGGTCCTTCTCATGAATTTCCGTCTGATTGGCTGGCTCCCATGAGTGTATGAAGGAAGCTCCGCCCTCCGCTCTTATTTCGCTACAGACAGGAAATAGAGCCGACAAACAAGTTTGTTCCATCATGCTAACAAACAGTTAGCTAATTAGCTTCTCAACTCCGAAGCTACAGTCGTGCCGTCTTTACTTCTAGTGTGTAGTGGAGGGTTACCTGCCTTCCGATGGACAGATAGAAACCCCACGTGGGATACGCTATTTGCAATGTTACGTAGAAGGGCGAGGCTGTTCCCGTTTCGCTCTTCTCTTCGTATTGTTTCTGTGATGAGGAAGCACAGCCGACTGGGGGGAACGCAACGCTAGCAAGTCAGCATGTGTAAGTAAACAAGGGGAAACCCTCCGTATTTCAGAAGGAGCAAGTTAAACGGGTTTTCAGTGGAAGGGAGGCCTTTAAAGCAAATCTTTTGTTTTTAGGCAGAGCTCACTTCTTTGATCTGCATCAGTTTGTTTGCACATTCATACCTCCCAAACAATCTGAAGTTTCTGATCAGACAGACTCTCATTGGAATCAGTATGGCTAGTGTGAGTGCACCTTAAAACCCTGATTTAAAACTTTATTTTTTCGTTTAGAAATTTTTACTTCCTGTAGCTATTGTGCTGGGATGCGTCAAAGCTTCCTGATGAGGAGCGAAAGCTTTTGTTAAAGATATTTAAATGAAAAACTGTTCATTTTCACATGTTTTCTTTCCACAGAAACATGCAAGGCGAGTGTATGAAATTTTGCGTCTAAGAGCAACAGACATGAGCAATGAAGAAAAAGCCAGAGAATACCGATTAGAAGTGAAGAGGAGGCTCTTTGGACCATACAGGGTGAGTTATAAACTTAACAGTTTTACATCTGTGTGTAGTGGATTGAAAAAAAAAAAAAGCTTTCAGAGCAACCTTTTCTCATGTATTCAAATAAATGTGAATGCTCGATTGTCTCTGCTGTCAATCGTGAATCCGATGTGCAGTCTTTTAACTCTTGCTAACATAACATTACAGCTATTTGATGAGGCAAGACAAATGGTACATGTACCACATGCATTTGCCTGGCTTACAGCCTTGTACTGTCACTATTTATCATGTTACCTTTTTAAAACATGAGAAAAATTGATCTTCAGTCCTGTGAAAATTGATAGATTACCAGTGTTGTATTGTTACAGCCACAATAGGGCGCACCAGGCGTCTGCGGTTTTGCTGCTGCCGGAGGCTGCTGCTTTTTTCCATTCAGGCACATGTCATTAGTCAGGATTTGCATTTCTTTGGGAGGAATCATTTCACGAACATGTGTTTAAAGCACTTTGTCACAAAGCGGCAACTATTCAGATTTCAGGGCTTTTTCAAAAGGCAGTGTGCTTTTATCTCATGTTTTTGTTGTTTTATGGTGTGCTCTGGGTGGATTTCATCCAGTTCTGGTTAGCAGAACAGAAATGGGCTCAGAGTCGCTGTGTTGGACTCAAACAGTGGGAAACACTGAGTATATCTGTGCACCAGAATAACTCTCTTCCATCCTGTTTGCTTGTGACATTTTCTGTTTGAGCTGCTCACTGAAAGTTTGCATGCCATCCATTAGAGAATTTGCTGTCAGCAGAGTGACCACATGTCCCAGGAAAAAGGCAGAATCTGACATGGAAAAGACCTATGTGGTAAAGTGGGAAGGAAGAATTCCTTGGGAGAGTGGCAGTGAAGGATCTGGTGGCCAGATGCAGTATTTGTTTTCCTCCTTCCCTCAGGAGATTTAGCATGTAGTTAGTTGAATGGTGAGGCCACTGCTCTGCGAATTTGAGGGGATTAAACATTTCTGCTTTTACACCAATTCCCTGTTGGCCATATCTGTGTACAAGTACTAGCAGATTTTTCACACACAACATATCGTACTGGACTGCGGATCTGCACTTTCAGTCCACGTGCAGAATGTTGCAGAAATCAACATCAACTCATCAAGTTTTAAGACATTTTTATATAAACAGTGTAATTATCAAAGTGCAGGCTTTACAGATTGTTAATCTAGTTGTATTATTTCTGTTAAACAATCCAGATCCTAATAACGCTTTACAAGCCTTTTTAAATTAAAAGTATTTTATTCACATAAGTATAACAACAGTAACAACAACAGTAACATAAGCAAATAAACTGAGAAGCTTGTTATCAGCAGAGGCTTTAACCTAGATTAGTAGAAGTACTTGCCCTATTAGAAACTGGGGTGTTTTTTTGACAAGGAAGAAAGTGATGAGGAACTCCTTGTGTATGTCCACAAGAGGTAATTTGAGAGGGTTCATCCCAAAGTCTGTAAAAATAATGGACGTTGTATCCACTTGTGTGTAAAAAAGCTGAAAGTGAAGCCAGTTGGACTGTTCCCACATTCACCATCTTAGTGTCTCGTGTGTGTTGTCACTCCCTGAAATACTAAAGTGGGCAAAGGAAGGTCTGCTCCGAGCCTCGGGGCAATTGATTTGCACCCAAGCTAAATGCTAACTAAGCTAAACTGGAGTGAAATGAACAAAAAATAGGCAGGCTAAAGGTAAGGCACGCTAATACTTGCTGTTAACTAGCTAAAAACCATTGCTGTGAAACTACTACAGACTCAGGCCTTCCTGGGAGCAAGCGGGTAGACCACTATTGGCCTCTACGACTAAAACAGGCACCTTGTCTGCCACCTGTCAATCAAAAGGGCACGCCCCTAATTATGTGTAATTTCAAGATTAAATAACATCTAAACGGATAAGTTGTGAAAAAAATTCACACTCCTCACAGTTGACATGAAGCTAAACTTGACCTATTAAACCTAAAATGATTTTTGAACCAGGCTCTAAACGTGTTTATTTCTGCTGTCAAGTTGGACTTTTTTAACATGGGAATCTATGGGGATTTACTCTGTTTTTGAACCAGCCCATAGTGGATGAGGTGTGGTGAACTCCAATTTTTAAGGTTGCTTTCAGGGCTGCAACTTTCTCCAGGGGAGTTTGCCCCTTGGTGTTAATCCTCAGGAATTGAAATATTATATCTGGGAGGTCTTTGGTTTTTTTAGACGCATCATTTAATTTTGGTCAAATCAGATGACATTCCTGAAGTTGTTTCCATGCTACCAAATGGATACTGCGTCCTGTTTGAAGCACGCAAAAACAACTTCAAATGAGTGTATAGTCTTCCTGTATGCACTGGAAGTTTTTTCCTGATTTTAGCCATTTTCCTTCACCTTTTCTGATGCACATCTGTTGATTATGAACCAGAAACACAGTGGTAACAGCCTCTGATCGAGAATTTCAGGCTCTTTGTTGGATTATTTAACTACAAGGACACGGTTCTTGTAGTTAAATAGTGATAATCTCAGATGAAAAGCAGTGAAATAAAAGGGATTATCTCTTTGCAGCATAATAAAATTAAACAGGTTTGCTGAAAAGATTAATAAATTGACATCTTAAATACATTAATGAAGGGTCTTTAACAAGTATTGTATAATTTCCCTTTAAACAGGCCTGAAGAAACTCGTTCCCTAAATTAAATTGCATTCATAAATGTTTTGACAGGAGCAAATGAAGTGAATTGATGTTTCAGCCTTTTTTTTTAACACTCCAACAAAATCTTATCTAAATTTTAAAAAGGAATAACAATGACAACCATAATAGATTTTCTTTTCTTTTTTTTTTTCTTTTTTTTTTCTCAAAAGACATTTTGACTGCTCCGCAAGGCGTTACCATAAAAAGGACGTGGATGGAGAAATGATTGATTGATGAGCCGATAAGAGTCACTTGATTGGTATTGACTAATGACAAGCTGATCGGCCTCAGATACCTTCGATTCTGTCTCAGTATACTTTCTGTCATGTACAAAGCGACAAAGGCAGCAAAGATGTTGGTGTGGAAGTTTATCTTAACAGGTTCATAAAATGCAGAAATCGCATTTGATTATATTTAGTTAATTCATGCACAAGAACTTATTTGAAAAAGATGAGATTAAGAAGATTTTTTTTTCCAAATGCAGAAAAGATTACAAAAACTTAGATAGAACTTGATTTTCCTCTTAAAATATTACTGGTTTTATCCATTAAATCAGTGATCAGACTGTCTAAAGAGATAAAACATAGTATACTATCGTGTGGTACGTTTTTAAGTCTGACTCTTTTTTTTTTTTTTATACTACGTTTCATTTATCATAGTTTTGAATTGTTCTTGAGAAACTGGTGGTTATCTTTATGTTCCCAGTCTCAAACCCATCAAAAAACCTAAAAACAAAGTGATCATGTCATCGTGTGTGTTTGCTGGTCATTCTGTGCAGAAAAACCAAAGGGAGCTGGCGAAGATGAGGAAGTGCCTTCGACCTGAGGAGCTGGTGTCCCACATGGGTCAGATGGACACTCAGACACAGCACGAGGAGCTGGAGAAGAGTTATCAGGTTGCCGTGGAAGACTACAGGAAAATCATTGAGAGGCTAGCATCACAGGCCTGATCTGACTGAAAGATACTGCTGGCCTGGAGCCCACCCACTCAACATACAGGTGCTCTACCAGTCCACTCACATGTCTACAGACTTTTTGCTGCAGCCAAAAAGATACTGAAGAATGATATAGATTCATAATAGCTGGTGATAGGCTGCAACAGAAAAGGCCTGTCTGTCTCCCAGCTGACTTTGATGTTAGAGGAGGAGAATAGTTCAGCTGGAGGGTGTGACTTCCTGTTTTGTCCCATGTGTTTTATCACACTGTGTGAGATGAAAATATGTTTAGTATTTCACAGGTGAGCCACAGGTCCTCCATCCTTCAGAAAAACCCTGCTTCTTCTCCATCATCGGCATTTTTTAAAGCTCTTTTGTCAACAGTTTGGTGTGCTCTGAAACACTTCATATTGAAATGAAATAGTGGTTTTGTATATTGTTCAAATGGATTGATTCTTATTAAGAAAAACAATAAAACTGAGCAACTGTGATTTTGGTTTTGTCTTTGTTAGGTTTGATTTATTTATCAGTCACTTCACAGTAAATGCCAAAACAGGCTTGTATCACGAGAAAGGAAGGAGGCAGAGCATGATGAGGAGTTGGGGGAATATAATCAGAGTGCTGTGTATGCAGCACTGTATAAACTAAAACCCTTTACATAAAGTCTGTACCTCATTGGTACAGAGTGAGAGGAGGCATGTACAGAAGAGATGTCGTCTTTCTTTGTAGCAGTGAGGAGTCCTGCTGCTGGATTTCTACCAGCTGAGGTGAGTGAGGGCTGACTGACTCGGTTCTAGATTAACAGAATTGCAGTAGCTGAAGTAAAGGGTAAAAATATGAATTCAGTTTTCCAAATTTTTAAGGATGAGAATGGTCAGCAGCAGTGACACGGTTCTTAATGCAAGTAAATTAGTAAAAGATGGTCACAGTCAATTTTGTTTAAACAACTTTATTGTATTTATCATAAAGATAAGCTGTCTGATGTATAATCTTTTATTTATTCATAATCATGATTTTATTACAAGGACAAGGAAAAACTGAACAAATTAATCAAGAACGCTGGTTTTATGCTGGAAATAACTGGAGCTGATAGTCTAGAGAAGCTGCTGGAAATGATGGATGATTCTGCACATCCTCTTTGCAATAGTGAAGAAACAACTGTGTGTCCAATGAGAGTTTGTCTAAGTCCAATTCAAGCAGCCATCACCCTTGGAGCAAGGCATTATAGTCCTCTAATAAATTATTGTTTTATCTTGTCTTTTTTTAAACCTACCACAAAATTGCAATTTACCTCTGGGGCTCATTAAACTATTTTTATTTGTAATCTTAATTTCTTAACTTAAGGTGATGGTCACACCATTGAAGGTTTGTTATAATGCCCCCATAATGCAACACTGTACCTATGTTTAATAATTTGCAGTGAGCCACGGATCTAAATGTAGAGATCTATGAATTAACAGGAAAAGGAAGAAAAAAAGGATATTTATAGAATATGAGATGAGTTAAAGTTGCTGAAACTTCAAAGGGCACATTGATTTTTTTTTAAAACAACATCTAGGTATAGTCCCATGTCATCAAAATGCCTGTTCTTCTAATACAAGTCAAGTATTTTCATCTTGGATTAAACCTACATTCATGCAAAAAGTGTATTAGTCTGTTTTATAACTCGAGCAGTCTTCATGCATCCACTTCTTCTGCTGTTCCATTCTTCCTTGTCATTTTGTTTTACTGCACTTGTTGCCATTTTCAACTTTGAGACAAAATAATAGGTTATATTCAGCATTTGTGGGTTTCAGCATCCTCCGTCATCACACTCTAGATACGACTAATGATGTGAAATTGCGAGGTAAATCTCATTCCTGTGAGGGCTGTAAAACTCGATTGCCAATGTAAATATCCAAAGTGAAATGAAGTATGAAATATACCGACGTCCACAGCAGATATGAAATGTTTTCACTGTGGATAACAATGGGCTCATTAATTCACATCCCAGTATGTGTTGGGAATTTTCAGGAATCCTCTCACGACTAATGCAACTTCTGATTGGTGCTGATGTTGAGTGCTGAAACTAATGAGTATTATGATGTTCAATTGAAAACCCTTTGTGCTTCTGTGTTGCCCCCGCTTGTGCAGATCACTGTGATGAATACCTATCGTACTTTATAATACTTTAGCACAGTGTCACTAAATGAAGGCTGCAGGTCAATTTTCATTTTCCCCTCTTCACTTGAAACAAGACAAAACCTTGGAACCCTTCACATCTCTAATTCAGACTGATTAAATCCACTCATGGCCGGGGCCTCATCTCACTGTAGTTTTCCCTGCTTTTTCTGCACCGAGTGCACATTTTCCTTTGCACAGTACAAGCTTTTCCACTGGCCTGCTAATGGGAAGTGGCATTATTGTTTAGTGGGCACCTGAGTTTAGATCCTCTCTTTAATCCTACTAGCAGCCATGCAGCAACCCTGGTCTTCGCTTAATGGTGGGAATGGAAACAAACTACTGTTCAAGAACCTTGTTTGGAGGATCTGCAGGCCCATTTTGTAGTTGTTAAAGGGTTGTTGAAGCCTGCTTACTCCTTCAGACCACACATTTGAGTTTACATAAGGATAATTGTTCCCCCCATGTTCACACCTTGAGTTTCTCCTGTCCAGTTCCACCTGTCTGTGTTTTACTTAAAAGTTTGACAGTTTGGTATATGTGCTTTTTCACTTTCTTGCAGGGTCCAGCATTAAACTGCCTCTTTTTCTATGCATAAAACAAATAAGTTGCAGTGTGTATTTAAGAGGCATTATAGGGATTTTAGAAGTAAACTGGTTCTCATATTTAACTGAAAATAGCAGAAAGAAAATCAGTTGTTGATGCTTAAAAAAAAAATTGTTTTGCTCATCTTGACTTTGATGCCTGCAACATATTTTAAAGAAAAAGTTGCAAGAAGGACACATATACAACTGTGTTGCATTACTTTATCTTTTAACAATCATTACCCTGGGCCCAGAAAACTGGGAGCTGGTCTGGCTCCTGTTGTGTATGGTTAGTTTTCATGTGTTTTAACTTGATTATGGATGCAGCAACAAAGTGTGTTGATTATAAATGGTTTTCAGGAAGTGGTTCTGAGCCCATGAGGGATTTCCACAACAGAACTGTCTGATTTTTAATGAGGTGCTGCAATGAAATCCTCCCATTCTACTCTATTTAATACCATCACAATATTCTTGAACTGTTTATCTGTTTTCTCTCATGGTCTTTCGCAGACTGGTGATTCCTGACTTCAGGACTAAGGTGTATCAGTATACTGGTAATGAGAATGAATACAGTGTAATTTAAATGAAATGTTAATTTTGCTTAATAAAATATGATTATGTTGAAATAAATGAACAGATGGATAAATAGATCACATTAATCTCTTTATTTTAATATTGATCCAACCTATGATACAATGTTTGCCTTGATCATACAGTGTGTCTTTGTCTGTTAAGATAATGCAACTAAATATGTGTTTAAAGCATTCTGAAATAAAAGGCTTATATAACTGCATATACATAAGAAAATAAAGGGATATAGAGATAAGTAAAACTATGTTCAGATGAAATCTAAAGAGGGGATACAGCCGGCCTGTGTCAGAGTGGTGGTGTGGGAAGATGAGTAAAGCATGAAAACTTCATTGTCAATCTATATTTTTATGTTTTCTTTTTTAGAATATACATTTCACATGTTTAAAAAAAAAAAAGGTAGGAATGTGCATGAATGCTTGCAGGTCTTTGCTTTTCCAAATCATGTTTGAGGATGTTTAATCATCCAGGTAATTGCATGTCACTCACATTAAAGTAGGCAGAAAGGCTTAATGCCACTTCTTCTGAGGAATGACAACAACAGTATCGAGCTTGACTTGAAGATTTGGTTTCACCTGTTGGCATTTGTGCTACTGTTACTTCGTGGCGCCTCCACATCCCTGCGCTGTGGCAGACAGAGCGTTTGGAGTGGAGCCCAGCTGGACTGAAGGACCTGCTGAATATGATACCTGTGTGGAGGAGCTCCCACGTCTTAGCCTCCAGGTTCCCAGGAGAGAGCCAGGAGAAAGTTAGAGCACTCCACCGCTACCTCCTCCCACCACAACTGCTTTTCTTATCATGTATCCATTTCTTTTGTCCTCCTCTGTTCCCCCCAGGCTACTGAGTCTGCCCGTCACCGTCAGTGAACCTGGCCAGTCTATTTTCTTTGGTAAATGAGTCCTCTTTAAGATAATGTTTGATGTGCTGACAGCCTGAACCAAAACAGTGTAAAAGAAACCAAGTTTGACATCTTTTAATTGTGCATCAGAAAGCACAGATTGTAGTTTCTTGGACTGCTTTCAGATCATGCTGCTGATATGGTAATTTGCTCATGTGAAGGATGTGATGAAAGTGGTGCTGTTGATAGTTTGGTAGTGAAACTCCCTGGAGTCCAGTCGGCTGGTTCCTCTCGCCACAAACATGACACGGCTTATCAAGCTGTGCAGATTTAAACAGCATTTGTTTTTGTAAAGTTCCCTTTGAAATTTATTTAGATGTTCACAGAAGGAATCTTTAATCCTCACAACAAAAATGATGTTCATGATGGTTTTGAGTAAATGACGTCATCACGATGATTAATTTCCTTTTGGTTGTTTGAGCATCTGTGGGCTAGATGAATTTGGATCATGGTTTGCTGCAAATCGGGCGTTCCTGAAGCCATATTTTTATTCAGATGACATGAAAATAGACCAGTTGGTGCGGATAAAGCGCTGGATTTTGTTATTGTGATTGACAGTGAGTGAGCAGCTGCATGACAAGTAATTTTTATCACGACTGATGCGTCCTTGTATGATAATCTTTTCCTTCTTTACAGCTGTTAAAGATGATGAAGTCCATTGACAATCTTAATTTGCATTGTTTTTGTCCCGCTTCCTTTCTGTTGTGCTAATTTAATTGACTTGAACAAATGCAAATGACCCCTAGCTTTTTTAAGTCATCCTGCTACATAAATCACACTGACTGGAACCTGCTGTTGCGTTTGGTTTTCATTTGCTCCATGTGTAGTCCCTAAAATGTGACATTAAACAACCTCCACCAGGAAGTTAGTTGAAAATCCAGTGAAGACTAATTTCCAGCTTGTGTGTTTTAACTATGAATTAGTTGAGAGTAATTATGAAATGAAGAAAACATTCATGTGCCAGTGTTATACGCAGCATGGACAATTTAATTGTATCTTTAAAAAAAAGAAAGAAAATCCACAGTAACAGTAGGCTTTATGTTGTGATCTGCACATGAATAGACTCCTTGACTGAGCTGCTGTCTTTTTTTCCTAAGACTGGTGTTTCTTGTGCTGCAAGGCCAGGCTGTGTATTAATCTCTTAAATGAGCCATGCTGTGGAGTTGGATGAACATGTGCTTTGCTAGATGTAGTTTTCTAATTCAGACTGTCCCATTAGGCTGTAATTGCTGCTATCTGAGGTTGGGACTGAGCCGTATGGGAGGGGAGCGAGAAGTCAGACTGAGATGGTATCGGGGTTGCGGAGACAGGAAGCCTCTGTGTAATCATGTCAGCTTTGAGATCTGGGCTCAGATCAAGCCAGCTGGACTAAACTCTGCCTGTCTTCTGCTCTACTGTAGCTTCACAGTATGTGTGCTGCCCAACCTGCATTTCACCTGGGTGTTTACATTTTGGATCACTTTGTAAAAACAGAGTGCTCTGTTAAGGATTTAATAAATGTGTACAATGAGTAGACAGAGTGGTGGGTCATTTATGGCAACACTCAGGGAGGAAAAATGTTTACTTGCAGAGTGGGCCTAATAGCAGTGGCAGCTAAACACGTGAAGACAGACTGAAGCACAGAACTTACAGGAACAGAAGTCCAATTTAAAGGGGAAGTTGTTTTTTTTTTCCAACCTGGACCTATTTTCTAGCATGAAATACGTTCATTTACTCACCCAGACAGTTTTGGTGTAACCTGAATTCCTTCAGGAGATATTTAGATCCACTTGAGATCAGCGCATGTCCAATACAATGTAAGTGATGCGGGCCTCATGCAGCCTCTAAATAAGGCATTATCTGCCACAAAATCCTTCATTTCACCAATGTTTTGTTACAAAACATTCGTCGAACCCCCCCCCCCCCCCCTGTGAGCAAGTAAATGTCTGTAAATGAGGATGAATCGCCACAAATAAGCAACTCAATGCCGCTTTGAGCTCACAGGGGGGGTCCAGCTAGAGTTTGTGTCAGATAAAGCCTTGTTTAGAGGCTGCATGAGGTTACCCGCATCATTTACATTATATTGGACATACGCTGATCTCAGGTGGATCTAAATATCTCCTGAAGGAATTCAAGTTGCACCGAAACTGTCTGGGTGAGTAAATGAACGTATTTCATACTAGAAAATAGATCCAGGTTGAAAAAACTGAACTTCCCCTTTAAGTTATGCCAGGTGATAAAAATGAATGATTTAACAGTCATATGAAGATTAAATGGTGGTCTGTTGCTTTGCTTGTGATATCTTCCGTGGGAAGTTAATGAGAGCTCGGCTAGTCCTCCAAACAAAATGAACAAATAGGTTTTAGATCAAACCCTGAAATATCACCCACAAAAACATCCTCTTAACTCCCTACAGGCAGCCGAAGGGAAATATGACTCGTGAGCACTTTCAAGTTATAGTAAATGTCAGCCTGAAGTGATATCGTTTAAGTCTTCTTAAAGATGAACGAGGGATTGGAAAGCTAGATTACTTGCAGCAATATGGACCATGGAAAGTGAGTTTGACCCCCTCACAAATGACAAATGTTCACTGCAGACTCCTTTGTTGCTCCCTATTTGGGTTTATACACCATACCTAATCACTTCAATGGTGATAAAGTTCTTCTCATAATGAAGCTCTGACCAGTAAAGGTGTGAACTAGGAACATTTTAGGGAGTTCTGGGGTGTCTGGAACCAGGACTTTAACAGTAGATTCTCTGGTGTTTTGCTGTGGGTTGTGTAATTGCATGTTTGTGGATTGGACTTGCTTCTCACAATGTCACCATATCCCATCACTGAAATCTGGGTAGTTTGGTGGTGAAAGCCTCAGCCTCTGCGTCAGATTCTTGGAGCTCTTTGTTAGCTGAGTCTTCTGCTTGCTGGGAGGTTACTAATGTAGGGGAGTGTTAGAAAAATGTTTAGGTAAGTGTCAATATTTGTGGTGTGCAGTCCTGTAACACTTGGCATCGCTTCAATAGAGTTAGTAGCTATTGCACACTCTGATATCACTACCATTTTTTTAACTTATGAAAGTTGCTCACGTGCATTCATGTGCGAGTGTGTCATGATTTATGAAGTGTATGCATTCACTATTATTATTCATTATGCTAAAAATGTATACAACTTTATAATTAAATTCATGTTCGAGATTTTGACATTCAGTTATTATGAAATTATGATCATTTAGTTAAAACATGTCCATTTTAAACCTCACAGCAGAGTTTATTGGCAATAAAGATAAAAGTTTTTTTTTTTGTTTTGTTGCTTTTGTTGGCATTAAATCTGCATGTAATTATTGCTGGAGAACTAATACTTTAAAACTCTGTCCTTTGAGAAAGTCATGCAGTCACACGTCCCCTCACAAATGTCCCCTCTTTGTTTGATATCTAAAATATTATTCTATAAGCTTATTTAACCTCACATACAAAAGAAGTTGAAACTAAAGTATTTATCTCATAATATTAGTATTGATCCAAATCCAGCTTTAGTGTTGGTTTTTTAAACTATTGATCCTTGGATCAATCCTATTTACCTGAAGTTAAAGGAACTTCCATGACTGCCTAGATGCAGGTTTTTCCAGCAGAGAACAAGTTAAACTGCATTGAATACTTTATTTGTCAGTGTTTTGAACATTCAAGTTGAGCAGTATAAGTAATGAATATGTTGGTGAGAGTGTGTGAACCCTCCAGCAGCATGAGAAAAGCTCAGTAAACCTGAACTGTACACAACACTCAGTTGCTAGTAAGACAGCCATTATAACATTACATATACTGTATGTCACCCATAAAATGATCCCACAACTCTCTCAGGACCTCAGTTTGAAGCACTGCAAAGCTTTCACTGTGTTTGTTCCAGCTAAAACCAAGCTTACTAAGTAAATAGGAATGCTGCTCACATAGACACACTGACATTTGCCAGATGCTCTGTACTAATTAGGGCCAAGTATTCCCCATCGTATGGAGCGTGTGAGAAACCATGAGTGCACCGCTGGCCGACCTGTGAGACCTGACTGGGTTGGAGATGTGAGTTGTACTCTTAACATCTGAACATAACAAATTCAGGGTTGTTATTTGGGGCAGGAACATACTGGTTCAGTTTTAACACAAGCAGAGGTACCTGAATGCCAGTTTTCTGTTTCTTATGACAAAGAAAACAAACAAAAAAAACAACATATCTATTTTTTTTTTAGGGGTTAAAACGGATACTTTCACCCCGCTGCTACTTTCTCCCAGTCCACAGCTTTTCAGTCGCACTATACTTTTCCGTTATGACATTCATAATTTTACATCTACCATGTTTTTAAGTCTGCCTCCTCCATCTATATCCAAAGAGGTGTTCCTCCATCCCCCTCCTCCACTCGCAGACTAGTGGTAACATGGTGAAGCGTTAAGCAGGAAGTGAAAGGAGAGCTGAACGCTCCAGCCGCCCACACGCCCACCCTGCACCTCTCCTAAGCTGCAGCATGGCTCCGTGTCCTGGCTCCTGTCCAGGTTCTGATGCTGTGATGGGGAGGGTCACGATTTGAGCCTGACCCCTGGCCCGCATGTTGGATGTTGTTATTATTGGAGCTCTGTGGCCCCCCCGGGCAGGCGGTCCCAAAAGCAGAAGGAACTGCTGAGCTCTGGAGAGGCTCTAGACCTGGAAAACAGCTGTGCAGGTTAGAGGCTGCTCGGGTCTCCTGGGAGGGTGGGGCAGTGGGGTTCCTGCACTGACCTGCTAGGGAGGTGCTTTCTTTTTTTTTTCTGTTGAAGGGACTCACTCCACAACCCCTCCATACACGGACCTATGCATGCTAGTGGACTTGTTGCCTAATGTACAAGAGGATGGTAACCAGGAATGGTAACTGGAAGCTGAAATTGACATTGCAAGCTTTGACCTTACAAATCAGCCACGGATTAGGCGTGTATGCTGTAAGACAAAAGGAATTAGTGAACCATCAAAGAAATGTTATTTTACCATGGAAAACCTGCATAGTCTTTGGTTCCTTAGATTAGTGTCTCCCCTTCATTTTAAAACTGTGCTTGCTGTAGGGCTGAAGTCATTCTGCCTCAGATTGTTTTACTTGAAACATTTTACATGCCCTGATAACATAAAGAAATACAATATTTCAAAGAAAGAGAGCTTGATTGTGGAAATGTTTGAACAAACAAAACAAAAACATTGCTGATTATTTTTCTTCTAGTTACTTTCCAGATGTACATTGAGAGGAATTTAGGGTTTAGTTTGGGAGCCGCAGTATTAGATCGCAGATGAGTTATGGGCAACATATGTATACTTCAATTAAGCCAAACAGACACAAAGCAACCAAAATGAGATGGAAAATTATGTTAAATGAGAAATTAACCAAACCCATAGGTGCTAAACAAAGCAAGCAAACAAACAAACAAAGCAAACAGGCAAGTAAAATGAGCAACAAGACAACCATAGATGGATGAGAAGTGACCAAAAAGGAAAGTTAAAAGGCCAAAATGAATTACAAGTACACAAAAAACAACCAAACAAAGACATAACATGTGGCACAAAGCAAGCAGGGTGCCAAACAACCAAAACTATGCCAGAAAACAAGCACAATTAGGCACAAATAGACCACAATAAAAAATAAAGTGACAATCACTCACCTACAGGATTTTGATAATATTGGTTTCGATTATTTTCATGATTTCACATATGAAGTCATTCATTTCTTTAATTGTCTAAAAATGATTGTTTCAACATTGTATCTTAGACATTTGATCAGAGTCTTTATTCATTTCTTAGAAAATTACATGGGTCACAAAGATCCCATTTTGTTTACTGAGAAATTTAGCAGGTGACCCTCTGTGTATGGGCTTCGTGAATTTATAAATGCATTTGTAGATGTATATCCTGTCTTCTATACATACTTCATAGCTCCTATATTTCAGACAGACTGTCATCAGTTGCTTTGTGAATGGATTAAAGCCGCCAGAGCTCAAAAGGTGTTTAAAAGCCTACCCTCCCTCTCTCTGCCATCTTAATTCTGCCTATTCTTGGCAGGTCTGGAGGGGGGCCTTCTGACTGTGTAAATAGCTCTGGAAATTGCGTGTGGCCTTTGACTGTCTCTGTAATTGCGAGCCTCTTGCAGTATTTTGCTTGGCAGTCTGAGAGGTTAACCCCTGAGGGCTGGAGGCCTGGAGCTCTCTGTCTGACTGGCAGAGGGCTCCTCAAAGACCCACTTGTTCACCTCCCAGCCCGGGCAGCTCTGAGCTACTGCTGCTCCTCTTCTGGGAGAGAGGGAGAGTGGGAGGCTGTTGCATGCAGCCATGCCTGAGGCTCTGCAGGTTGGAGCCTGGAGTGGCGTTGGCCGATGTAGACACACCAATCTCAGGCACCGAGGCGGTCACCTCTGCTCAAGAACGCCTCTAAGCTATGATGTTTCAGCCATTATCTTATTATATATGTGCTGCTGTTTTCAGTGCTTGATCAGTTTCCCCAAAATCTGTTTTCTGATATTCCCATGAAATTGCAAATGTGAACTGCTCCACTTAATTGTGTGCAGATGGGTGCACTTAGTTGGAGTATGTTGAATAAGTGCTTGATGCATTTGTGCACTTAAATCTCAATTTATCAATTCTATTCTAAAGCCACAAAATATATGGAAGCACTGAAAATGATAATGTCTAAAAAAAAAAAAGGTGGGGGGGGGTTTGATTGGAAAAATAAAATTTCAGTATTTGAATACAGCCAAAAATAATATTGTGCTAAATCGATGCTATCTTAGCCCTGAACATTAATCCTTTGTTTTGGATCTTCATGCCAGAAGAATTCAGGGGTCAAGTTGAGGATTTGTGTCAAAGGTGCGCTCTATTATCCGCCTGCTGTGATGGATGGTGTTGCTGTATGAAATGGTGTGTGAAGATGTAGTCTCTGTTTGGAGTCACTGCAGAAACTGCAGAGAAAAGACAACATGTGCCTTTTGCCTCCTCAGATTCCCACATTGTTCTCGCCAGCACTGCTCCCTCTGGGCCTCAAGAGCGACTCGCTGCACCCCAGACAAAAGTACACAGGCAGAAAAGAAATACCAAGACACAAAGGCTCTTTATGTAACGCTGTCAAGATGCATTGATTTTTTTTCCTGTATATTTGACAGGCAATGTAAAATCTCTGCTTCATGTCATGTCAAGCTGCAGAGATCGCATCAGCTCTACCAGTATCTACTCATATTTGTGGTAGAAATATTTCTTGGGCTGTGCTTTGCACAGACGTTGAACTTGTGTTATTCATTTGTGGTTGCTGCCTTTACTCAGTTTACACTTATGCAAAATGCTCCATAGTGCTACCCTTAAATCCAAGTTAGCTTTGGGGCTACACTTGTGTGCACTGGAGCAGAAAGCAGTATGTTGTACAATATCTGAGGTCTGTTTTATTAGCAGATGCATGGATTTAAGGTCTTGCAACAGGAAAGGGCTGCTGGTCCGTCTCTGAGTTTTTATGGAGGATCAGCAGCTGTGTAATCAGACCCGGCTCTGACCCTACCTGTCCGGACGTTCCTCCACACCCTTCATCATGGCCGAATGTCACACACACGCTGATGAACCGCTGGTCGCGTGCAACCTCTGAGCTGGCCTGACCTGCAGTCTGATTTAGTGAGGATAAGCCACAACTGCTGCACTGTAGGGACTTTTAGGGAGTAAATACAGTGCATCATTATTTTCCCTTAACATTCATCGTGCCTTTATTTAAACTCACTCTGATTTATTGAGGCCACTCAAGCTGTGCAGTGAAGAGACAGATAAATACACCATTAATGTGGACTTCTGTTTACACAGAATGTCTACATTTAGCAAGAGAATATACTTTTTACTCGACTGATTTCTGTTTTACTCCAAAAACAAATCAAATGAAATGCTTAGTTACACTTGAACCTCTCGTACCGTTTATCTCATAAAATCAGTGCCTAAAGATCTTTTGTCAGTATCAGCTTTACAACTGGAAGAACAAACTGAGCAGCCTTTGGTTTTTTAATCAGAGACAGTGGTGAGAACTTAATTAAAAGTAAGTCTCTTTATTGGTATCACCAGGCCAGAATAAGTATTGAAACGCTGTAGTACGGATCAACTGCCTCCTAATAAGGGTGCAGACACTGAAAAAACCTTCAAATATTTTGTTGGTTATTTTTGCAGTTAAAACAGAAGCAGGAAACAGTCCCACGTGCTAGAGGAAGACTTGTGATAATAATTATCAATTAATAGACTGCATTATATAAACCTCTGGAAATACTGAAGCAATAAATTTGAAAGTGGGTTTATGATTTTAATGAGTAAAACCACCATTTCCTATTTTTCATTGTGTGCATTTTATTCTAATAATTAACCTTAAAGACTAGGTTAGAATCAAAAATAAAGATTTGAACATTTTCAAAGTCAGTTTATATAAAAAATGTGCATATTTTTATGTGCTTCAAGAGTCTTATCATTTGTAAGAGTGAATAGCTAAGTGTATGACTCCAGAGCTTCATAAAGATTAACAACTAATTTCAAACTTTCACAGGCAGTCTGTTCATCTGAAACACATCACTTTCTTTCATTATCGAGCATAGCTGCTGCATTTATTTAGTTATGTGGAATGAGAGAAATTAATCATTGAGCTCATATTAATAAACCTATAACTCTTTAACATTTTTCCTTTTTTTTGCCTCCTGAGTTCGCTGTTAATGTGCAAATTGATGTCAAATCTCCTTTTTGCTTAATGGAAGATTCGATTAATATAAATCAAACATTTTCCTGGGGGGGTAAAATGGTCAAACTATGTGACACATTTAGCTGTTTTTTGCATTTAAGCTGCAAAAAACTGTCACTACTCAAACGAAGGATTCTCCCTCTCTACATAAAGAGGCACAGTCTCTGCTGATTTTATTTATCTAATGGCTGAATGTGCTACAATAAATGAGGCAGCCAGTTTTGGACATGTGGATGCTCTGTGGTCCCTGTTGAGAACACTAAGCTCTGTATTTGCTCTCCTCTTGCTGAGTACAACAGCCTCTCCAGCCCAGGTTAGGAGTGGGGCTCCCTGCAGCTGCTGTCTCTGAGGCTGATTAGTGCAGTGATGAGCGAATGAGGGCTGGGGGAGCCATGCTCGCTCACACACACTCACACACACACACACCCACCCACACACGCGCACACACTGCGAAAGGGTTAAGTAGCCGGTTAGGGAGGAGACCTGCTCTGTGTCCAGGATGTAGAGTGATGGTGTGCTGTTACACTGCATGAGGCCTCAACTCCACTTGGGCTCTGATTGGGCCTGTAAGATCACAGTCAGGCCCACCACCACAACTCCCCCCCTCCTCCCTCAGGGTTTCTCCCTCCACATCCTCCCTGTTGATTATCACCACTGCCAGAGCTGACTCTTGCACTCCAGCTGCTGTCCACACTCTGGCTCTGGGGCTAATTCATCCAGGCTGCATGGAGGGAGAAAACTTTCTCACACGGTAGAAAGAAGTCAGACTGCTGCACACCAAAGCCTCAATCTGTTTCCCTCAGCAGAAACTACCATCAAACACTGCTGCTGCTTGCCTTTCTGTCAGGCTTTCCCCGATGGTGAGTTTGAGCGATATCCACAGCTACAAATATTCTAAACAAGGTCACATTCCTCCTTACTTGGAAATAGTTGATCAGTGCAAAAATAGACAATGGAGGTTTGTCTGCAAACCAACATGTTGCTTTCTGCAGGTGTTTCCTCCTCTGAGCAAAGCCAGGGCAGAGTGTTGCCTTCACTGTCCAGAGGGCGACTCTCAGCAGTCATGTTCTATGTGAAACCCAGCCCTTTAACTCTTACTATAAAGCACATTAAATATCCCTGTTGCTACTGTAAATCAAAGCATTGTGTGCTTCCTTTGCAAAACAACCATCCACAGACATGAACAATGTTTTATTTTCATGGGAAACAAGACTGAGGGTGAAAACTGAGTTGGGAGTTTTTTTTTTTTTTTCACCCAATTGCTCCTATTTCTGCATTAGGGTATTTCAAGTTATTGTTATCTGATAAAAGCAAAGACTGAATAATTCACACAAACATTGCCATAAGACGGAGCGGTGAAAACATCAATTTGACTTTGTGAGGCTGTGGGAGAGAAAAACATAGTAATTGACCACTCAAACAAGTGACTTTGGAACAGCAAAAAAGAAGGTGAATCTCTATCAAAGACAGGAAAATAAGGCAGCTTTCAGTCAAATAAATTTGGATTTAAGATGTAGCTTGCATAAAATGTTCACTTTATTTAGCTTGTCAAATCCATAACCAATTGTAAATGACAGATTTTGACCTCAAGAATGCAGTTTATACTCTTCATGTGAAATATTTTGGGTTACATTTTTATTTAATTGCATATGACAGCCAACAATTCAAATAATATGAACTTAATAAACATTAAGTCTATCTTCTGCCCTGGCAGAAATCCATGAGCCACTTGGATAAAAGCCAGCAGCTCTTGGCATTACGCCTCATCTTACTCTTGAGTCTGTGCCAAAGCAGCATATGAATGTTGAAAGGAAGAGTCTTCCATCAACTTGCAGGGCTTCGGTGTCTCTCTGCTGGACTGTCCTGGGTCTCACAAACCCCTCTTCCATGCACTGTGTTAAATGAAAGCATTGTAACTGCAGACCTCATCCTCATGTAGTGCCTTTTTTCCCTCCTCACAGTAAATAATGACCCAGACTTCTTGACGGCAGGCATTGTATCCAACAGAGAAATTAAAGAGGAGGATCAGATCTGATTCAGAGCCGCAGGTCTCCTTATGCTGTTTGCAGAGGCAGCAAAGGTGGTGGACAGAAGGTTTGTGAAAGTGTGCAGAAATGCCACATCTGCATGTGTTAATGTTTCATCTGTGAGGCCTGGCCTGTTGGTTTAAACGCTGCAGCAGGGGGTAACAATTTATTAAATCAAATTTCTGCACAGAGGAAGAGTTCAATTATGGCATTAGAGCTGCAATCTGATGCACCCCTTCCTTCACCTGTAAATGGCGTGAAATAACATTATGATGCACTACAGTGTAAAAGTCTTGAGCCACCCCTCATTTTCTCATGAACTGGAAATAGTTGCTGCCATTTATTGAAACCTACAAACAAAATACAGTTTAGAAGAAAACAAATAAGCAAATGACAGAGTTTGTACAATTCTAATAAGCTTTCTCGTCATTTCTTTTAATAATCATCAGGAATAGTCCTCCGTGCTTCATACACTGTTGGCTGTATTTTGCTCTATTCTTTGTCAAGATGACCCCACGCTGCTTCAATGATGTTAACGTTTCATTATCTTTATCCTTGTTTCACTTATTTAAGAATTAGATTTTTTTTATGGCAACCCTTTCATGGAGACCATTGCTAACAAGGAATCAGTGAACAGTAAGTGTCAGGTTTTTGCTGACTTTCCCCCCCATTTATGAGAAACTCATACTCAGAAACTGTTCATCTGCTCTATCTTTTTTAAGGTCAGTTTGCTTAACCTTTCAAGAATATACGATGCACCATGCTGAGGTACAGTATATCAAGTTATCAGCAAATTGTCACTGAAAATCACCTTATTGGTACAAAAATACTAGTCTCTGCCTGTCACACTGTTACTTTTGGAATTTGATGTATATGTGACTAAAGAAATTTGAGCAGATGGTGTGCCTTTGTGACACCCTGCTGGTAAAGACGCCATTGGCTTGATAGTGGCCTGAGGACACCCTTTAAAATCATTGCTTAATTGAAGTTGTTGCTCTATGCCAGAGTAGTTTGTAGCGAGGCGTTAAGCTGATAAACAAAACATAAAATATGTAACAGAGACAGAAAATGAGACAAAAAAAAAAAAAGAATAAAAAAGCCAATACCCAAAGAAAACTTTGAAAGACCCCAGAAAACCTGGCCTATAACTCAAAAACCACTTTAAAAGATTACAAGAAAGTCTGAATCCCTGGAGCCAAAAATAAAGGAACTGGAGCTCAGGATATTGTGAATAAATACTTCTTTGTCATATCACAGTAATTCCTCAGTTGTCATGCAGTAAAACCACAGAGAAAGGAGATTAAACTGTATTTCCTTATAGAACAGTGTAGCCACAGTGTACGCCTAATAGCCATTCAGGATCCCCCCCTCTTTTAATATGATGTACAATTTAGGGGTCAAACCCAGCAGTGCCACTCTGCTCACAAGGTCTACACACACACACACACACACATGTCTGGTTTACTATCCCTGTGGGGTACATCCATTGACATATTGCATTCCCTAGCCCCTTACCCTAAACCTAATGCCCATAACTGATTGCCTAAACCTAACCCTTTCCCTAATCCTAACTGTAACTTAATCTCTAAAACCTAATCTTGACCCTCAAAACGGGGTTTGGACCCGTGGGGACCGGGAAAATGTCCCTACGAATGCAAGACGTCCTCATGGTGATGGTAAAATACTGAAAATGGTCCCCATAATGTAGCATAAACGCGCCCACAAACACACAGACACACACTTTTTCTTTTTATTGAAACTCAGATTCTCAAAGAACTTGTACAGCAAACAGACAATCTTTTGTGCAGAGCAATCCTGACAAACTTCCACATTTGGATGTGTTTTCTCTTTGATGTACTGATTAAAAGAACAGCACATAAGTTCAATGATCGGATATTTTATCATTAACTGTCGGAGACTTTCATGTCGTACTTGCATAACATGACGAAAAATGTTATAATTCTGCATCTCTTGTTTTCACTTGAAAGTAACTTGTACTCAGCCACATGCACCTTCATGCAGCACAAACATTTGCCGCATGTGTCTGAAGTCAACTGTTCGGTGCAAGTGAGCACAGCGATAGCATCACAGGTCTCAGAAGGCAATTAAAAAGAAATTAAGTCAAATTATGTCTGACTTTGTGTTGTCTGCTATATTCTGTGTTTATTTTGAGCAAGGTTTCTTGGAAACTCCCACTTTTTAATTGCACTGAATGCTTATTTTAGTCTGCTTTTCCATCGGTTTGTAGAAGCAAGAGATGCTATCAACAATGATGCCAGTGTGACTATTTCTGCCTGCACATTCACTGATCTGCTGCGTGTATAAATAATTCTCCTAGGTCAAGCTTTGATCCTTTGATATAGCCTCTTGGTTTTCCAGTAGTGGCAGGAAAACCAGTAGATTGAAAATGAGGAATGCATCAAGGGTTGTGCTGTTTACTTGTAGCATGGGCAGCTGGTTAGCCATCCCTCTGCCATTTTACACCCCCCTCCCTTGCTTTTCAATTCCAGCCAGACCCCAGGCTCGGCTACTAACTGGGGGCTGGAATATTGTGCACTGGGGATCAATGCAGCCCTGAGTGAAATGTCAGCCGTGGCCCTGCGATGTGTCAGGCTGTGAGGGAGTTGTAATGGCTATTGATCCACTGTGCGCTTAATGCAGAGCTGCCCCTCCACGATGCGAGCCAGCTGCAGCAAAAAGATATGTATGAGATGAGCTAAAACTGAGAAAATAGAAAAGAAAGAGCCCACAGTTTCATCCCCCCTCCTCTTATCCCTCCCTCTCTGGCTGCAGATTGATCTTCCTCTTCCTGCTGATTCTAACTGGGGTCTGTCATTATTTTACTCTGTCATTAGGGGCTCCATTGACAGCCTTGGCCTGTCTGTGCCACTCTATTGAGACAGCAACACTTTTCCCATGTGGCGTTCCCTACATTTATTAAAGTCTCTGACAGCCTTGTCTTAGCTTTGAACATAGATGGCTGAGCTTCGGGCCGTGGTGCTGCAGTGTAATTGGAAGACGAGTCTCTCTGCCCCAGTTAGTATCTGTGAGTTACAGCTATAGGTCAGACTGTTTTATATCAGACTGCTGGTTATGAAGTACAAAATCAGACCACCTCCGTCTAAGGGTCAGTATCTGAGCTTGTAGATGCAGCAGTACAGACCCTACAGTTATCCCTTTATGAGTCATGATTTTGACTTTTAGATTCATACTTTTTACTGAAAGACAAGGCCTTCAATCTGCCTCAGTCTATAGTAAAAACGTATAGTCTTGCTAGCAGTGTGAGGACATTAATGCCTTTGTATAACTTGTTAACTTTCCTGTTCCTATAACAGTTTATTATTATGTTAAAGGAACTAAAAGCCAAGAGGATGATTGTTAATCTGTGAAGAAATAATCAATAAACACTATAACTAAACAGAAAACAGAGTAAAGGCAGTCAAAATTTATTACGCATACTACAAATTTAACTCAAGTATTATCACATCACAGTTAAAATCAAAGTACAACACCTGATATCAATTTTGCACTTAAGTTACAAGAGGCATTATGAGTTGTGATATTTGGGGTGTTAAATAATTTTAAGTCAAGCTGAGTTGTTTCATGTCAGCAACAACTTAGTATCAGCTAAATGGTGACAAATTTGCTTTGTATTGGGATCCAAGTCAATCATATTGAAGTAAATTCTCAGATATTCCACAGTGGACTAGAATTTTTTCTCTTTCCCTTTTCCCCCCTTTATTTTGACAGTCTCAGCAGAGGAGTGCGTAAAACTTTAGTTGCTTGTTTGTTCACTGCAGCACTGGATTCAATGAAAAAATGACTAAAAGTTGTCTTAAAGGACAAAATAAATGCTGCCTGGTTCATTTTTAACTTTCCTCTTTAGAAAGAAAATAAATTCAGTTATAAATCCAGTTTCTTCTCCCCTCTGGAAATACCAGAGCCTGAGGTTTTATGCTTTTATACCATTACTAACTACTACACATGTGTAAATAATGTAGAGTACATGCGTTTAAATCCTACAATATCTATAAACTTCATGTCGCCACAACAGCAGACAACTTTGTGGAAAACAGTAAGATGATGCAGAGCTGAAGACTATTATTTAAACAATCAATGTTATCATTAGATATTAGATTTAAAAAAAAAAAAAAAAAAAAAAGCCTGAAAAAACATTATGTAGCGAATAAAATAAAGTATGATAGGGTAACGATAAAAGAAAAAAAGAAAACACAACACCCCCTGTGTTCTTTTCTTCCCCCTAATAATTTCCCAATTGTCCCTCATTGCTGTAGGAGTAAATAAAACCTGTTGGTAAAAAGTAGTTTGTGCCTGCTCAAAAAATCCCCGCAGCTGCTGCAGACGAGGAGCTACAAGCTTGTTTGCTTCTGTGACAAAAGTGACCGAACAGTTTCGACATTACACTGACTTTCCATGTGAAACTAGGTGAAAACTGCAAATGAAAAAGCTTGAAAGATACAGCCCAAACAGCTTCTTACAGTCTTTACACAACCCAGATTTCTGATCATATGATTATTGTTTTGCTGTGTTCTCTGCTCCCGGACCATTACTGCAGGGATCTGACAACTTGAAAACATTTCTGAAAGCTGTCAGGAAGTTCACAGTGGGGTGCACTGATTTGAGATTGGTGGTTTGTGGGCATGTGTGTTTGTGTGCTTACATTTGTGTGTTGCACAAAAAAAGCATTGCTGAGTATAGGCTGCTGGTGGGACCAAGCTGCTTCTCCATGTTACAAGAGGCACAATCAAGTAGGACCAGGGGGTCTCTGGCTGTCTTGGCACTGTGACATACAAGGCTGCTCAATGGGACGGAAGTTATTGGAGGTTTGGGGGTGAAACTGATGACATGGTGTGTGAGGAAGACTCATCATTTGAGGGCGATACAAGTATTTGAGCTGCAAGGTTGTAATGTTGCGCAGCTTGTCTAGAAAGATTTATTTCAGATTGCAGAGTCTGAGGGGTCAGCAGCCGCACATGTGGGCGGTTTATCTGAAAAAAACTGCAAGGTTGGGGGGGTGGACATCATTAAATAAGATGCAAGAGTCAGCTAGTTGAGAGGGAAAATGAAAAACAATCAGTCTAAGTGCTGGTATTTTCTCCAAACTCATAGAAATGCTTTAGATACAATAAATGATCATCTGCACATTAGTTTGATTTACAGGCGTGCTCCTGATTGGCAGAAATATGTCATTTTTCCACCAAAGAACAAGTAAAATTTACAACACCCACTGTGAAAAGAAAAACGAATGCATAACTCACTATATCATTCGTCTCACAGCCAGATGAAATTGAAATTTTGTTGCGTTTTTGCATTTCCCCCCCAAACAGAGACGCTGACAGATACAGCAATGTCATATTTACAGTAGGAACTTTCCTGGTTTAATGCACTCTACAATGCTGTCATCCCTTGGTTCTTTGGAATAAAACATGCTCTTGAGCATAAAAGAAAAGCAAGGAGCAAAATTATTCCTCGAGCTTTCTATCAAGCCTCTGCATTCATGGCAAAGTCTAAAGGGCATGTCAGTCCTCCTGGCTCTGAGAGAGGTAATTATCCTTTTCCTGTCAGAGAACAACAAATGATAGCCAACTATGGGGGTGCATTTTCAGGAGCTGAAATTTGTCAATAGGAAGGAGAAGGAGGTTTAATTTTCTGGCAGCTGCACATCTACTTTTATCATGTTTTTTTCAGTGGTCATTTGTTGCTTTTTTTCCCTTCTTATGGGCTTGCACAGCGCCCTGCTGTTTGTTTATGTCTGTGAGCTTCTGAGGGTGTATTTATGTGCCCTGCATTAACATACCTATTTATAGTCCTTCACTTTCTTACAGTCATCTTTTTTCTGTTGTGACCATTTCACAGATTATATATTGTCCAAGTAATTTCCCTTTCAGCATCTGTGTTTTTTACCTTTCAGAGAAAGCAGTGAATGGAGGGAAAATTATCACAATTACTCATATAATTGAGCCGTCTTTGTAGCAAGTGCGGCTCCAGTAGGCCCTTTTTTCCATCAGCCAAAATGGTTTCATTATATGGGTTTTTCATATTCCCTGACACAGGGCTCTGCTGAGGGCCTGGCGCGTGGATGAGATGCAGGATGAACAGAGCGAATCATTAAGGTCACAGTAGGAATAATTATCCCAGCTATGGAAAGAGCATCTACAGCCTTTTTTCTCCCCCGGCACAAATGCAATGTCCACGGCTTTTAGTCACAAAGAACTTTGTTACAAATGGAGCTTCCACCTTCTACTTATACAAAGAAGAGAGGGGGAGAGCAAGACTTGTATCAACATGACAATTTTCCATCATTAAGACTAATGATAGGCACAGACTGTTGGGATCAAGGGGAGCACAAAAAAGAGAGGCACATTCAGGTGTTGGCTGAGTGCTGACCTCCTTCCTGTCTTTGTTGGAGACTTAACTCTTAACAAAAACTATAAAGGGTTTGAGACTAAAGGCGCAGTGGCAGCTGAACGTCAAGCAGCCCAGCTCTCCATGGGCAAATGACTTAATTGGCAAATTTGCATGTTTTCCATTTGTGGGGAAATTAATTCAATAAATCTTACATGTAAAGATGTTTAATCAGTCATTGTTTTGGTGAAATAATTCCAGTGCTTATATTATTCCTGCAATCCGTCTCACTTACATAATTTATCTAAAATTTCATTTTCTGATTAGCAAACACCTTGAAGCTCAGATCTTCACTTAACAGGTGGGATGCAGCAAGTATGAGCCATCAGTGTGACACTAGTTTCTTTTACAGTTTAGCTGAATTAAGTAAAAGCCATATTTTTCTAAGTTCTTTTCCCCAGCCCTCAGTCAGGTAATTGGTCATTTTGCAGCCAATTTTGGGCAGCTTGGATGCTTGCTGCCATGGTCTGACCCCTGCTGCTGCTGTAATGGGGACAGCATTTCTACCAGTTCACTGGGGGCTTTTCCACACTGTGACCCCTGCTTTGTGAAGAGAAAGCAGCTCTGAACACTGAAATGGAAAAAGAGAGTTGAAATGTGACTTCCAAGCTCTACTATGAACAGCCTGAAGTCTGCCAGAAAAGTGCTACAAGTGGATTAATTATTATTCTTTTCATCCAGTGAATAAGTTTTTGCAGTTAAAGATATCGAGCTTTAAAGACAAGACATTACATTTGTTATAAATGTTCTCTACATGCTGTAGAAAAAAAACTATCACAAAACAAATGTACATGTAAAATGATATTTCTTCCATGTCAATATTAATAACAGGGTTTAACACTGATTAACATTTGGCATCAGAGCAGAGTAAAAAGTCCAGTTAGAAGTTCCAGGAGCCTGTTTGTGACGTGCAGCAGCTCATGGGACATCAATACCTAAAAAACAAACAAAATAATGGTTAAACTTAAACAAAAACTTTGAAATGATCGACCTATGAATTTATTGTTTGTTTGTTTGTTTTAATTTTATTGCTCTTTGCAGCATTTTGAATTAATCTTGCCTGTTTAACTAAGAATATTTATTTGTTCCACATTTTAATGTATCTGTAACAATACACTAACATGTTTTGAATTATTCTAATTCATAAATAGTTCATACTAATGAATGAGAATCATAAAAATCTGTTTCAGTTAGATAGAAAATTAAATTGATAAACTTTACAAAAGTTTAAAATGTATTCTTACATAAGTGTAATTTCTAATTTCGTAAACAAAAATATTTACAATAGAAGAACAAAGCATTGTAGGCTACCGTTTTTTAAAAATGGTCTTGCATAAATAACCACACAAAATGTATGATAATTAAATTTTTTCCACTGACCCCTCTGACCCCTGATCGTGCAAGAGATTAACCAATAGCCTATAACAATTTTGTTTCTCTGATAAAATGATTCACTTTTTGTTTACACATAACTCGGCAAACAAAATCAATTCACATTTTGATGGCACATTGAACATGAAAATAGACGCTGAATCGAGTTAATTGTGCTGCATCTAGTTTGCGTTCATTGACGCTGCAAATTACAGGATGGCAGCGAGAAACACAGCCAGACACGAAGCAGAACAAAAGGCAATTTCGTTTGTTTGATCCACTGCTTTTTAAACGTGAAATACAACCTTCATATAGTTTGACATTTTTTGCTGGTAGTCACCAAATTACTCTTAGATTTGCAGCTAAGGTGATGCGGTGATTATGTCCATAATGGGCATTTTCAGAAAGGATGAGCAATTGCATTAATGTTAGAACACCCCCTTTTTTCCCCTTTTATAGGATATGCGCGCTATTTGAGGTCCTGTTTGATATTTAAACGGGATTTTTATGACAGCAAATTGAACATATGACAGTATGGCAAGAAATTTAATTTTAAAGGAGTTTGATTTACAGTATTTGATTGCAATCACTAAAAGTAGTTAAAATACCACCAGAAATTATGAAAGCAAAGCCTAAAAAAAACATGGGGGTCTCTAAGTAGAACTACAACACCGCAACTGAAAATGGTTATTATGTGACCTTCATATGGAAGCGAAATTTAAAAAGAAGAAAAATTCAAATCCACATTTCCCTTCTCCACCTCCGGTGACGGTAATTAATCATCGCTCACTTGCAGATTCTGCAGGGCGCACAGGGAGCTGCGCCTACAAGCAGCATGGAGGCGCAGTTTACCAGCGCACCGTGGTCGGGATAATATTTGGTGGCTGTTAAAATGTGGGTTTGGTATGGCAGCTGAAGAGGGCTTCGTATCACCGGACTGAAATGAAGTCGGTGACATCTTGGCCCGTTTATCCCCCCTGCCCCCTGCCCCCCTACCCACCTCCCCTTCTCTCCGTCCCTCCACCTCTGCACTAACCCTCAGGTGAAGAGCAGCAGGTGTTAAAACACCCTCAGCCACAGAGCTACTCACTCCTAATGAGTCCTGCCTCCTCGCTCCATCCATGCATGGAGGGCTTTATTTTTAGAGGGGGCTAGTTAAGAGTCCTGCTACAGGAAGCACTCCTGTGGCCTGTGCTACCCTCCTGCCGGCAAGTCAAATTATTGATGACAGTGGTAACATTATCTTGCATCTTCCTCTACCTAACATGGCTAAAGAAAATCCCTCTTTTTAAACACTATTTTAAAAAAAAGAAAAAAAAAGAAAAGCACATCGAAATAGGCTGTCATTCATGCATATTGCTTTCCGTTAAGTCGTTGTATTATATCATAAAAAACGCTCATTGTTTGTTGCTTTTATTAGTTGTACACTCCTATTATTTTGCATGTTTCTTCAAATTCCGCCTCTATTCTGTTCATGGTTTTACTCACAGCCGTCTGTAGATACTATAATCGTGGGAAAATAATGACAGTTATCAGTCGCACCCACCAAGTACCCATAAAAATCTGTCCTCTGTTCTGGAAGATGATAATTATTGGTTGTACTGCCATTATCATTGTCGTTGTTGATAGAGGAAATCTTGAAGCATTTTTCGAAAGTAATTCCGGAGAAATCACTTCAAATTGGCCTATTTTAGGGGGACAGAGAACCAGCTTTCGTTATAGTCTAATATTTCACTGAAATCTTTAAATCCAGGCAACCGCAGACGCCTGGCACATTGTGGCACAGGCGTCGTGATGTCAGCGCTTGAATTTTGATAACACATTTTGCAACTTGCGCGTTCTGTTTTCACTTCAATTATGTAATTACACCGATAATCACAGTGAGGGAATTTAACTGCCTTTAATTTGTTATTCAGGTGGAGATGGAGGGACTGTGGATGGAACAGCCAGGCTGTGTTTGTGCTCTACACAGACAGAAGAGCTGCGGTCTGCAAATGAATCCTAATAAAATGAGGATCTGCTGGATACTTTCCTCTGCGTTTACAAGGGGCATCGTAAGGAGGCTCTCTGACCTCGGATTTATATGCTTCTTCTCCATCACGTGACGTTTAAGTAAGTGTACAGACTTTGCCTTATAGATGCTGATTGAAATTAAGGTTGCAAAGTTCAGGGAAGCTGTGTTCAACTTTGTCATTAGTCAGTTAAGTCACTTAGTTTTGTCGGGCTGACAAATCAAAGGCAGTGGTGTTTAATGAAGCTGTCATCTTATGATAGGCTATAAGATACTACAGAAACACATTTGGATGGTATTTGAATGTGCAGGGCGGGCATGGGGGGAAAAAACGACAGTTTTCCCAACAATAAACATCGGAACTGTCATCAGTGAATGTTTGACATAACCTTTATTATTTGACATTAACTGTTCTAAATGGCATTTAAATTAACTTAGAAATATATCATAGTGTTATGCAGTATCGAAGTTCGGATTTTTGTACATATTTCAAGCGTTATCAAGCGTCCTTGGGCACCTGAGCCAGTAAACCCCATCAACACAACTGTTTTACCATCCTACTACTGACAGGTGTAACTGAAACCTTTATGTGTTAAATACATGACTAATTAAAAACCTACTTATGAAAATTTAACACCAGTGTTATGCTAATGTAAGCCGTCCTCTTGATGGCGCATTAGGGGCTTTAATCAAAAGAGCTTTAATCAGACTGGCCAGCAGACAAAGCAGCTGTAACAAGTAAGAAAATGTCGTTTAACTTCATTAGAAGGATGCCAAGCGCGAGTTTAAATGCTAGTATTACTTCCAAAACTTGCTCCAAAGGTGAAACATGTATATTTAAAAAAAATTACAATAATACTGTGAATCTTGACATGTCAAAAGGCGATCTGAGGTTTTGTGGTCTTCCTTGACTTTAGCAGGTTCTTCGGACCCAGCCCAAGCTCACCAATCGGCTCCCCTCATGGAAAGAGTGGACCAATCAGCAACAGTCTTTGATGAATATTCATGAGTCCGAGATTCAAACCTTTGAGCGAGTTTGGTTGGGTCCACTGCATCATTCCTAGGACTTTTCACAGGCACAAACTACATTTTCTTATGAATGGAAAGAGAAAAAAGCAGGTCGGCTTAAATTGGGATCCATCCTTCACTGAGATCATAGCAGGAAAACAACAAAAGCGACACAAGAGGAACAGCCAGAAGAGATGACAATGACTACGATTCCAGAAAGTCTTAATAGCCCTGCCTCAGGAAAAGCCGTTTTCATGGAGTTTGGACCCCCGAGTCAACAAATGTCGCCTTCCTCCATGTCTCATGGACATTATCCCATGCACTGTTTACATTCTGCAGGTCATACACAGCACGACAGCTACAGTCCAGCCTCATCTTTTCCCAGATCTTTGGGTTATCCATACGTAAACTCCGTCGGTAGTCATTCCACCAGTCCATATCTCAGTACAGTACAGACTTATCAAAGCAGCTCGGGACTCACACAGACGCGAATAGAGGACCCAGGTAAGTGATCAACAGTATCTTTGCTTCATAGTGGCTTGGACGGCTTTTAGACTCGTCTTTCTATGGAAAAGACGACCCAGATGTGAAGTTAGACTAGCCAATTATTTGTTACGTAACGCTATAAACAATGTATGCAATTAAGGGTAATTATACCTAAAGTAGAGCCTGTAAAACTTGTGCTGGAGTATTCATTGCCGCGAAGCTCTGATGGGTACAACTGCTCCTTGCTACTGTTATTATTTTCCACTCATATTTCTCTTCTCTGTCTCTACTAGCACCAGAAACCGAGAAAAACACTGTGGTCGAAGGCGGAGAGGTGCGTTTCAACGGGAAAGGGAAAAAGATTAGAAAACCAAGGACTATATATTCCAGTTTACAGCTTCAAGCTCTAAACAGGAGATTTCAACAAACTCAATATTTGGCGTTACCAGAAAGAGCAGAGCTCGCAGCGTCGCTGGGTCTCACTCAGACACAGGCAAGTCTCACAAATAGCTTTACACTGCAGCAGCAGCATCACCCATCTTTATATCTTTAAATGCTATTTTTCTTCTTCGTTATTTCAGTTTTTTTTTACGTAAATGGTTTAATATATTATTTTTATTCTTTTTAAAGATCGCATGCGTAAAACGCGCGTAAGACCTGTATGATACTGCATATATTTCTAACTAATCTTATATCCTTCATCTTTCTAGGTAAAAATTTGGTTTCAGAATAAACGCTCCAAATTCAAGAAACTAATGAAACAAGGCGGCAGTACAATTGACACCAACGTTTTAGCCACTGGCCGTGGACTTTCAAGCGGCTCTCCCTCGGTGGCACCTGTCTGGACATCTCCGACCACCGTGAAAACTTCAGTGGGAACAACTGGGTCTTACATTCCCAGCTACACCTCATGGTATCCCACCGCACACCAAGAGTCTATGCAACAGTCACAACTCATGTGAACAGACACTTCAGGATGAAGATGGTGAAAGGCCCTGCAGCCGCTGAGTGCGGCTCAGCGCTGATGATGCTCAACAATGATCCCGGAGATTGTTGCCGCATCCCACGAGCTGACACGAAGGCCTCTTCATACCAGATGATGGCCGGCAGAGAAGACGAGGACGAAGAAGCGGGGGAAGAAAAGGGAGGGATCCGAAATGGCGCACAATGCGCCCGCAGGGCAAGTCAGTGACAGCGGAAATCAAATAGACAAAAGGATATTTTTTGGCTGCTGTTGGTCACTTTTATGTCGGTTTCATTTTTTAAAATATTTTTTTCCCGAATTTGTGTGGACATTTCTGTTGTTGAGCTGTAGGCTATGTTGATGAGAAAGCACGTGCTTGTTACGCCAGATGTTGGGCCAGAGATGATGATGACCTAAAATCGATCTGCATTCATGAACAGTTAAAGGCCAATTAGGCCACAGCAGTGTGTCTTTAACCACATAAACAATTACAAATTCCACCGGTAACCATCCGGCCATCACGCCTGCAGCATATTCAGCCTAAGTGAATATACTGTGTAAAAGCCTCAAATCGCTTCTATGTTGTTTATATGTGTTTGTTATTTAAGTTAAATTATTCAGACTAGCTATATGGTCGGTCTGTGTTCATTTTGTAAACGTGTTGGAAACAACATTGTGTTGTTAATGCTGCACTAACGCAAGCAAAGCTTTTCTATGCCGTGCCCCGATGTTATGTGAAAAAATGTAAAAGGCCAGACGATTTGCTGCTTTGAAAAAAAAAATATTCGGAGGGTGAGCAACTCATTTGTCACTGTATTTTGTACATAATTTTCGGATTTGTTTTTGTGCTGTACTGGATACGCTGTGAAACAGGGTTTAGGCTTTGTGTACTCGTCGAAATGTGTTTAGTCATCATAGAAAAATATTTAGTTTTGTATTGATCACTTTAATTTATTTATCTGTTTCTGGAGTTTATGTACATAAAGTGCAAAGTTTCAAAAGCAGTAAAGTATGATTTAAATTATGTCAAGCACGGTGTCTGATTGCCCCCCCCCCCCCCCCCCCTCCCCTTCTTGTGAAAAGAAAGGCTTCAGCGTCGTGCAGCTTTAATGCGAGCTGACACAAAGCAGTATCATGTTGGCTATTGTTGCTGACACCATGTGAGTGGGCTTGTGTGAATTGCAAAAGGCTCCTCGTTTAGATTTATGGTCATGTTTAGCATTCAGCCTAACATGGATTTGTGCTGCTGCTCATTGGATGCAGATGTTGTCAAACCTCTGGAGTAAATTAGAGACTTGATTTTCTATCTGAAATTTTCAGCAAATTCACTTATTGCAGTGTCTTTGGGTGCAATGCATGTGTAGGGAAAATAAATGTAACCTGAAAGACCAAAGCAACACAGTAACATACAGACGCATATAGCCAAGCTTACTATATCAGCTGCATCATTCACTCTAAAGGCTACATTCAACAGCAAACACTGCTTGCTTATTAGCTTTTATTAAAGACAATCTTATGCCTATTTGTCTTCGATGATGCCGATGTTTCCCGCATGATAGAAATAATTTGTCTGTGTGTGTCAAGTGAATAATTGCGCAAGAGGCAGGTGCTACAAAAAGTCTGGCTGCATGATGAGCAAGCCCTGCAGGGCGGATCAGAGATCAGTGAAAGTGAAAAGTTCAAAGAGCTTCTTGTTCAGTTATAAACGTTCTGGGGGGAAAAGGGGGTGAGGATGTTAATTAATTTTCTTGTGATGCGCAGATTTTAAAAGGGGAAATACTGCCAAATTTAGACGCAAGAAATAAATGAAAAACTTTAGCACAACAATGTCCATTTGACGCTTTGAAAATGATGAGAAAGAGATGGGCAAATATTTTAAAGACACAAAATGTGCCTTATGTAGCCTGCTATTGAACGCAACAACAGTCACAAAACGACAGTGGAGCAAATAGGGGAAAAAATGGAATTATACTAAATTGAAAATAATGGAAACACTACAATTACTAAAAATAATAATAACAAAGGGATAAAAACACAAAAGTCTTTTTTTAGTATCTTAGCTATTCGGGTGTCAGCTTTGAGAGAAACTAAAGCGCGACCAGTAGCCCTAGTTTCTTTCCCGCTTCCACGTTCATGAGTATAAAAATGATTTGGAATTTTGATACCAAATTACATGCAATTTGTGCATGCTGCAACAACTGCTGCTACAACCAACATCAACAGTTGTTGTTAATACCATGAATGTATTGTAGAAAAATGCAACGCAACCTTTATCTTAAAAGGAAAATAATGAATGTAAAAAATCTGACCACGTTTTCTCCCCCCTATCCTCAGCCCCGAATACAAATCTTGGAACATATAGCTACAATCCTTTAAACAAAATAAATAAAAAGGAGCTTTACATTTCCAACAGGGCCCCGTAAGGAAGCCTTGCTGCAGCCGTGCAGAAATCTGTCTACCTATTCCCAGAAAGGCGCAGCTGCACATCCAAGAGGGTCAGTGTTATTTCGCTGTATTCTCCCCTTGATTATACGAGCTGAGCCCATCAAACCCAGCATAATTACAGTAATTTCGCCCTTATTTATTCTAATGCAGTTTCCTATCTCTGAGGTAATTATGCGCAATTTTTTTCGCACCGAGGATCTTTCTGCCTTAACAAAAGAGTGCTCTGAAAGAAATTTTCTGCTGTAGCAGGGAAAAAAAAGAGAAATAGGTGAGCTGCCATTTCGTCACTGTTCCCTTAGACTTAGCCTATGTATAAGACTAACAAATTGCTTGCAGGTGTACATCAACGACTTGTCAATGCGAAGAGGCTTCAAAATTAGCAAGGCACAATGTCACAGTAACGAGTTTAGTTCTGTCTTTCCTTCCTTAGCTACATGTCTCCTCATTGTGAGAGTCACAAGCTTATAGGAGTTTTTACACAAAGGATCTTTAAATTGCACTTTAAATACGCTAATCTTAAAGAAAAAACTAAATTCACACATTTGACATATCCTCTAAAATATTTATTCTTTAAAAAAATTGGTAAAGTTAATATCACCGAAAAGAAACCGACCTGCAATATGAGAAAAAAAAAATATGGGCCGAGCGTGTTTCCTGTCTTTAATAAACCCAAATTTAGTCACCTTGCTAAAATGTAAAAAATATAGCATTTAGCACACACCTTTCAGCCTGATTTTGAAGCTCCCTCTCATGATGTGTAGAAGTAAAAATGGAGGCAGATGAGCAGAGCATCCTGCAGTAGGCTACAGGCACAATCCCAACGCTTAAATCCCATAAAATGTGCCGCATGTGTCGGTCCAAGCTATAGCAGTAGAGTTCAGAATATGACTGAAAATGCCTGCTTTAGTCTCTTTATAGCCGATGGGGAAAAAAATTGTAGATTATTAGCATAAATGTTTACTCCTCATTACGCTGATGACATTGTGCACTCGAGATCTTGGTAATCTTTGGGGGAAATTATGAGTAATTTTTTAAAATTTAAAGCAGCAGTTACCATGCAATTCAGGCTAATTCCGCGTAGGCTCCACACGGATATAATTATCGTTGAGTCAAGATGTTAGGCTAAAAACTATGCATTGATATTCCCATTTATTATGTACATACAACTTTGACAATGTTGATGCTTGAAATAGCGGGAAATTGTCTTGTGTAAAAATTACACCCCATATTAGGACATCTAAAATTGCAAAGAATTATATAGTAATTGCAGGCTTTCAGATTTGAAAGCCAGAATGCTCTAACGAGAGCAAATGTGGATGAAATTACAGATCAGAGTTTAAATGAGGATAGGGGGTATGGCATTTACAAGTTGCCAAGAGAAATGCAAAACTATAAACCGAAGCAGCTCCAATCAATGAATGAAATCACAACAAGAAGCAGAAAAAAAAAAATCCAGTTTTATTTTGTCTTTGTCTATACTATATATACAAAGACATATATATGTGTGTGTGTGTGTGCCTATTATTCATCAAGAAGCAAATAGTAAAATAAAACAATGCGAATGCCTTTTACACAGGAATCCGTGCTCATTATTAGGTCTACTCAGTTGCTTTCATGTCAGCACAGGCCTTTAGCTATAGCTCCTATAAATAATTAGATTATAAAATAGGTGTACAAGTGCACATGTAAAGCACAGGCTGGGTGCATGCCTGGGGGTCTGTGTGATGCTGTCAGCCCCCGGGGGGAGGCTCCATCAAGCAGATATAGCAACCGATGACAAGCTACAGTCCTAATTATGTGCAAGGAAACAATCCCACTTTATGGCCTGTGGTCGTTTGAAGGGAGGCGTTTGGGATATGTAGTGAATGAGAACTCACAACGTGAAAAAACGAAATAATATGAGCCCCACTCCACCTGTTGGAATCATAATAGCCCAATAATTTGCAAAATAAATTGAATTTTGAATAAATTGAACAAGCTTATAATATATTTTACAATATATATAATTAAATGTGCCATAATATAGGCTACAACATCTTTTATAATACAAGTTTTCCTGGCTGCGGTAAACGCTGCCTCTGGACGTCTGCCTGTTTTCCATGTTGCCTACAGGTTTTATATGAGCCACAGGAATAATCTGGGTCAACCTGCTCGTCTTCAGAGATCTGAGGCTTTACTTGTTGTGAGACGTGAGAAATGTTTCCATGATGCTTTAGCTATAGCTCCAGGCCGTCTTGGATCTAGTTCCTGTCTCTTTCTCTTGTTAGGCTGAGTTCATAAAATGTCTGGAAAGCAGCTTTCTGACTCCACAGAGTCTGAGGAGCTTGTTCTCAGTCATACCCACCCTCTTCTTCCCTTCTGGCATGCCAAGGCATGCTGCTGTGATCAGCTCAACTCCCTCGGGCCTTCTCCGACTCTGCCTGTCTGTGCGAGCCCCGGCTCGGATATATCAACTGCTTACGGAAACGGGTAAAATAAATTGAAGAATATTTTTTGAACACTTGCCCACCTATCACAGACCTTAATGTGTTCATGCAATTATCTTTTTTTTTTTTTTTTTTTACAGCGTTTTATTTTCTCTTTTGCTTTGGAAAATAGGCTAGCGATTACTTGGTGTAATGTTAGTAGCGTCCATAGATTTTTCTGAAACCAGGCTAACGTAGGCTACAGACGCTTCGCAATAGGTGTTGCTTAGCAACAGAGCTAGCGGTTAGCATAATTGCTAGGCTATTAATTTTGTTTGCAGTAGTGTATATTAATCTATCTGGACATCTAATTTAACTTTTTTTTCTTTTTAAAAAAAAATCTGCAGCTAAATAATTCTTGTGAAACAAATAAGTAGGCCTATGCTGCTTCAGACTGTGAGAGGTTTTGACAAATGTTCAGTAAAAAATAGAATGTATCAATATGTGTCACAAGATTGCCCATAAAAATCAAAATAGGCTACACCTAGCCAATATAAAAAGCTATAAAAAGCTAATAAGCTATGCTGTCTCAACATGTTTGAACAAAACATTTTTATATAGGCAAAGTAGGCTCCCAGTCAAGCATTAATAACAGGGTAAGTTTACACATTTTCTGTAATTTTGCACACAAAAAAATTAAAGCTGAAATAGGCCTAGATGAAGAATAAAAACAATCCTCACACGTGGCCATTTTTTGTAGTCTAATTGGTCCCACCTGAAAAGAAAAACTAAACTAAACTAAAATAGCCTAATACTCTTACTAAATAAAAAAGTCCGATGCAAATTCACAGAAAACATTTTATTTAAATAACGTCTGGCCATATATGGAACACTGCTAAAATAAATAACACAAAAATACAATTAAATGGAATACAAGTAAATCAGAGGGTGGGACAATCAGTAGCTTACGGTGGTTAATGGATTTGCACCAATAGCCTATAGAGAATCAAAGCGACATGGGCTATCAAAAAGCTGCGGTAAAATATTTACAACGTGAATCCAGACACTTAGGCTACCCTCAAATATATTTAAATCAACTACAAGAGAACTGAAAAGGTGTTTTGTTTTTTCTTCGCACAACGAAATGAGGTCACACTTGAAAGAAGGCACGATACAGTTGACTTGTGCTACATATGTGGTTGTCCTGCTGTCAAGAATATTTTTTTACAGGAATGGGGGGGGGGGGGGGAGTAAGAAAGACAGATAAAGAAAAAGTGACGTCCGCGTAAAAGCAGGCTGTGATTGCTTTGGGTATAATAGTGGTTCATTCATCCCTCACATAAACAAAATAAATAAATACAAAAATAACTGTAGAAATCTGTGTCTATGATTTACCAGTGCGAAAACTGGCAAGGTCCATGGACCTGTCTTGCTCCATTAATTTTTCCGAGATTTTTGCGTGTAAAGGCGCACACAAGGTCTGTAAAATGAAGCTATTGGCATTTTACTATTTTCACCAGTATTGTCCGATTAAACCCCAAATGTTTCTTTATTTCAGAATATCGTCCCAGCGCTGATGGCGGAGTTGTGCTGGTGCTGGACCAGTGGAGGCTGAAGATGCGTCGTAGAGTTCGTGGTGGAGTACCAGGAGTAGTTTGCCAAAAACGACGAAGGCGCAGTCGTGTTGGGAGGGCTGCTGCTCTGAGGTAAACTCGAGCTGACACTGTTCATTCTTTGAGTCTGTGGAAAGTCCCAGGCAGTTGGCGGAGACGTGCACGGAGGAGATTCGCTGGAAGCTACGTGTTGCTCTGGGGGGATTTCTCCACTTTTCCACAGCTTCTTGAACTTGGAGCGGCGGTTTTGGAACCAGATTTTGACCTGAACCAGGGGCAGATATAAGCATAAAATTGTTTAACACATATTCTCTGGATTAAAATGCCATTTGTCAGTCCAAGTTTCTTAATTAAAGCCTTAAAGTGAATATTTGACAGCACATGAAGCCACCTCTTAGATGTACCCACCTGTGTTTGCGTAAGGCCCAGTGAAGCTGCCAGCTCTGCCCGTTCTGGTAAAGCCAAATACTGTGTCTTTTGAAACCTCCGTTGAAGTGCAGCCAGTTGGAAGCTGGAATAAATGGTTCGAGGTTTCCTGACCTTCTTTGGTTTTCCATTAACCATCCGGATTTCTGGCTCGCTCTCCTCTTTCTCTGGGGGAACATTCAAATGCAGTTGACGTTATGCATGAAGGCTTCTGTAGTTTTTCGACTCCTGGACTTTTACTCACATTTGCACCGCTAAGTGGCGGAGCAAATTTGCAATTTGTGTAATAATTAAGTTGACAGATTTTAATAAAAGTCTGTGAAGAAATAACACTGATTTGTTTATTTACAAGAAGATGAATTAAACATATATTTTAAGTGCATTTATCTAAAATTAGCCCAACAGGCCTAATTTCTGACCAGATTATAACCGCAGGGAAAATGTTTTTAAATAATTCAACTTGCACCCAGAGTTGTGCCACAATACATACAAAGAAAATCCTGAGAAATGTTTTAAGAGATTATTGCAAGAGCTCACCTGTGTCAGCTGGAGTGGGAGAGGAGTTGGACCCGTAAGAGCTGTATGCACCATAAGATGAGCTAAAACCAAGGTCGTATGACTTTGCGTTGTATGGCACCGAGCTAGTGGCGCTGCCGTGGTATTGGTAAGAGCCGAGTTGGCCAAATGGAGACCCGGCGCAATGGCCAGGCTGCTGACCGTTGTAATAGCTGCTATCCGTCGCCGTTGACACCGGCAGAGTCGGGGACTCCTGCGATTTGTGCAAGCTGTGGTAATTGTTTGAGGTAATCTGGTTTGAATGCATATCAGTATTTAAGTTTTCAAAAACTCCAGTCATCTTCAGAGTCGAAGCGGAGCAGTCTGGGAACCTATGCGCAAAAGTCGCAAAACTGCGGAGATGAAAGATGAAAAGGCGAGTCGAATCTTGGACCTTTTTGTGAGTCAAAACGCATCCCCTTGTAAACTGTGGCAAAATCAGCGGAAGGTGTGTCCCTCTCACAGTGGCCTGTGATTAGCCTATCTGCTACGGTTGGCGGTGGGAGCGCATTTATGTGAGAGTGAGAGGGAGCGCTACTGTGTCTGAGGCGACCAATGAGTAAGGGCTGCACCACTGACTACTCCCCACTGCGTCCAGCCTCCATTATTTGTCCAGGTTTGTCTGTCCGGATTGTCTACCAACAGTTTTCCATCAAAACATTTTTTTCAAGAAACAGAGAACTTTTTTTTTTTCACCTAACCTAAAAGTTCTAATAGATCTGACATTCTTATCACTTTTTTCATCTCCTTTTTGCTCTCATAAAATGAAAAAAGACGTACACTAGGTTATTAGAAACACGGGCATCAGATTCATGCACTACTTTATCAGCAGCTGTGGTTGGCTCGTCATAATCTGGATTTTGTGCTCGCTAAAATTGTAAAAGGTAATTGTAGGCCTACTTTTTAAGATTTTGTTGACACCGCCTATTGGAATAGGATAACACTAACAAACCTGGTATTTTTTTTTTTTTTACCCACCAACAGATGGACAAGGGATGCTGACAAAACAAGGATCTAAAGGTGATGATACAAAGTGTGATGATGAAGAGAAGCAGAATATTGCAGCGCCCCCATGTGTTGGTAAATTGCCTTTCTGTAGGCTTATTCCTTCATGTGAGCACTTAACACATTGAAACGACCATCTTATAATCGAACAGACTCCATGGATGTGTGAACAGGTTCACGTGGAGCAAATAGTGATTGTTGCTACTGTGCTGTACCTTTAGATGTAAATAAAGTTGTGACTCAGCGCAATTGTAGGAGTGCTTGCGGTTAGCGCCGTTAGATGGCAGCATAGTTCCTTTTATCAACAACTAGCTTAATGCTCTGAAAACAGAATTTGAGCTGTTTGAACATGTTTGGCTTAGCATCACAGAAATCTTCAGATAATATAACGGACTTGTGTCTAGATGCTCACTAAACTCTAGTCTTTTCTGAGCTGGGAATTATTTAAACATACTAGAGCCACAGCAAATATTTGAGTAATTGACCTTGAGAGTAAAAAGCCCTCATTTTAAAAGCTTTACACACCACAGCTCAAGCTCCATGTTATATTAGGTATATTTCTAATATGGTTACAACATGAGAGGTCAGCAGCTTTAAAATCAATTGAAACAACAAGAAAGTTCCTCTGAAGAATGCACAAGTCATCAAATTTGTAGACAGAAGTCTGTGAGGATTTCACAACATAATTCGCTGGCAACATGAGGATGTGGCTGAGTTGACAAACTCCCACTATGAACTCAAAAGAATTATTTGGGTCTCCAGTAAAGTAGGAGACAGATTTTCAAGCAGCAGCAGTGGACATCTCCTGAATTTCTGTCCCTGAAGGCTAAATTTGAGAAATTCAGAATTTCCTTCATGCAGCTTTTGTTAGTCACATTTTTCTTGAAGCTCTACGTGGTTCATGTTATAAATTTGTTGCTTCTAAGTCTAAACAGAGCTAGAATGATGTTAGCTGAAGTTATGTTGTCAGCCTTTAAAAGAAAAACTTTTACAGTCCCAGAATTTTAGACCTTGTGTCAGACTTCCTACAAAATTAAACTGACCACTCTGTCACAATGCAGCAATAAAATCTGCAAAGATTTAATATTTTTCATGTTACTTTTCTTATTCTATGAATCATCATTCACTTTGATCCATGTCGTGTTGCATATATAGTTATTGAATTTTTTCTGCCTGGTCGAGGTTGTCACTGCTCTGCTACCAGTCCCCGAGCTTGAGGGGGGGGGGGGTTCTTTCAGCCCATTGTTTTCTTGAAATGCAGGCAGTCCACTCCTTCCATCGACCTATGGAGTTTCATGTCACTGCTCATTAGTGGAACAAAGTGAGTGCATTCAGCAGCCTGCCATCAGAGCCACAATTCGCAACACACAGACGCTAACCCCCCCCCTTTAATCATCAAGTCACAAAGTTAGCAATGAAGGTCATGGGAGCACTTATCTTTGTTACAAAGTTTTCTTGCTTAAAACAAAACAAAATAAAGTTTTTAATTTTCATCTGGTTGAACAGGTGAGTTTTGTTCAAATTTTGTTCAAATTCAGGGCCTTTTACATTTCTTATGACATGCAAGAGGAAAACATAAACAACTTTAAAGCCAGTTAGAATAAGAAAAAAGTTTCTTTGGAGCAGTGCTTCTCAAACTTATTGATCCACGACTCCCATTTAACACATTTTGGTGTTTGCACCTCTCCACCCAACCCAACAGCCTTCCTCTAGATGTAAGGCTTCAAACTATCATTAAAAAGGAAAATTAAGTGGTATTTGATGGATTATGTAAACAGCTTTGACAAAGCATGTGTCAAAAATCAACTTTTCTCACTGAGATAATGCCAAATTCTGGATTTTTGAAATAGAACCACTAATTACGTTGTTTTTGAACACCTGCTAATGAAAATTCTAAATAAAAGGCTTGAAAAATATCACAATCTTTGTAAATAAGGACAGTAAAGTGTTTTTTGGTGAATTTGGTTAACCACTGCAACAAAGAACCTACATGGACAAAATAAGCTTCTCTTACAGAGAGAATGCCAAATTTGGATTTTTACGGCACAAGTAATAACTTTGCTGTTTATGCATTAATGCATTAAAAAATGTAAAGGTATAGTATGTAAAAAGTCAAAGCTCAATGGCAGAAAAATCTGATACATTGTTCAAAACTGTTTCTATTGATGTGTAATCGCTGCACTAGAACAGCTGTTACGTGTTTATTTTCTTAGAATGAGTCATTTATATCTACTTGCTGGGTGGTGCACATATGGAGGCTGCCATATTTGTTCCATCATTTTTACTACCGTGTCCCTGAATTGACCCAACAATGTGTGTGAAGTAAGAACCCTCTGAACTTTAAAACTGCTGTACCAGCTTTGTTTAATGGGAGTTAGAGACTGTTTTTTACGTTTTTACTGACATCTTTACCACTAGATGTCAGTAATTCTTACATACTGTACCTTTAAAGTACTGATTTCACAGATTATTAACAGCCCTAATAAAAATCCCAAATTTATGTGATGAATGTGAGTTTCTTTTTTTCTTTTTCTTTTTCTTCTTCTTTTTTTTTTTCAAAGGTCATGTGACCCCTTGAAATTGTCCTCCAAGGGGTCCCAATCCCCTGTTTGAGAGCAACTGCTTTAGAGGATGCAGTTTGTTGTGTATTTAGACAGCAATCAACAAGGATTTTACTAACTAGTTTGCAATCAGCATCGGGTTATGTCATTACAGCAGCATCAACTTAATTACTTGGACTACATAGTTGTAATGCCTTTGGTGTAAGTCATAGAAATAAAGGATATTTCTGCTAACTTATTGCCATCATTAAAGTAAATTATTTTTGTTTTAATGTTGGCCATGCCAGTAAATTGATTATACATGTGCAGAGCAGCTGGTATACGGGATCTTCCAATTGTTTAGTGATACAGAAATAATGCCAAAGGACCGCTCACAGATGTAAGCAGCTCTTATCAGGCAGTCCAAATTTTCCATTTACACAGGAAACTTTTCTTGACTGGACTTTAGCACTCATATCATACAGCATTACAGGTTATACTGTAATTATAGGGGACATTGATGGTCATTTTAAAATGATGTTCTTTAATATAGCTAATACTCTCTTTGACTGCTTTAATAATTTAGTCTGATGTCAGCCAAGAAGATCATTTATTATTTAAAAACCATGAAAACTTGGCATTGAACCTTAAAGGGGACATATTCTCAAAGAAGGGGGGGGGGGGGACTCTTTTTTTTTCTGTTTTGAGAGATTATATTTAACAGAATGAAGTCAACATTGAATTACATACTACAATAATAAACAGCTCTGGCAATTATTTTGAGGTCTCTGGTCTTAAAATATCTTATCCAAAGGCCCGTGCAGATTTGCAGGGGATTCAGCACTCCAATAATCCAGCCTTTACATTTTCATCTTTATCTATTGAACCTCAGTAGGAAGTAAACTTTTTTTTTTAATTAAATTTTGCTTTGCTGTTAACAACAAATTCCTTCAGCAGCTGCATTGTTCATAAGAAAGGCACAACATCATAATGCTCAGCCATTGTTTTTGTTTTGTTTACATAAATCTCACTTCTTTAACTTTCCCAGCTGGAAGTTGGAAATTAATCAAACAAATTTGGTTAAAAATAGCCCATATATGAATAAAGCTTTAACCTTTGCCACCATGTAGGGGAAGGGAGTAGTGGTGAAGTCCAGGATTTATTAAGCTGATGTGTGATGGAGAAATAGCATTGCAATTTTTTAGTGACACATTTACCTGCCAACCAGTATAACTTCAGCCTTCCTATTTGAGGGGAAGTTTTTCCAGACTAATTCACAACAAAGCTGTGCTGATTAGAGGGATAAGTTCCAGCTCTCTGTGGTAGAAATGAAGGTGAGGAAGATGTATTTGTTGAGTCAAGTGTTTTATTTATCAGTTTGGTTGAGTCTAGTTCACTCTGGCCAGTTTCTGTATGCTTTGCCATAAGGAATACATTATTCTTCATGGGTCAACAAGTGTAGTTTTTGTCCAAGATTATGTTTGCATGGTAGAAGTTATATTGAAGTTGTTGGACAGATCAAGACACACCCTGTTGAAGAAAACAACTGGAGTCAAGTTTTGTTCTTTTGTCCTGCACTAAACTATTGACTCATTCGTCTTTCCTTGGATTTGGAATCGGGAATTACAGAATTTTAAGGTATTGTAAACATATTTGATCAAATGTTTCAAGCAAAACAGTAAAGTTCATGTCTCCTCATAGCTTGGATATTAATATAATTAGCTTTGTCAGTCAACATTGAAGTAGTCTGCACCATCAGTTTACTTTGACAAAGATGGGAAGAGAACAAATATGCTAACAAAATGGTAACACTGCCTGATATTGACGTCTTGTCTGGAGAAATCAAAGTGCGCAAAACAGGAAGTCACTTTGAAAGATAACAACCCTGACATGTTGAGGAGTTATTGATCTAGGCTGTTTGTTATCCTTTTGTGTGTGTGTGTGTTGCTGAAACTCAAATGACAAAGAAAAACTAAAATCTTCTAAATAACTGACCACTTCAAGCACTGAGTTGAGGTTCAACAAATCTTAATGGAAGCGGGGGTTCAATAGAGAAGTAATAATCAACACGGCCAGACAGTTAAATGTTTACACGGATAAAAAGAATGACTTCATGCAAAAACCGAAACATATACAGGAAAACAGGGAAAAGACCCACCTCAGGCAGATGATATTGGCCAATCTTTTTTTATATCAACTGCCTCTGATATCAGTGCATATAGTGAAAAACCTGAAAGGCCAAATAATCCAAAAGCAATGTTGATCACACTCTGCATAATTTGCTCTGGTTTAATTAAGGTTGTGTAGAGTTGATCTCTGGGGTTGAGTTGACTGATGCTGGCGAGAAGTTATATCTGCACGCTCCACGAGTGTTTGGCTTCACACAGAGATTTTGGCCAAAGATTGTTCTGCAGCTTTTGGTTTTCAGTATGAGCATTTTGTTTGTTCTTGTTCTGCGTGAAGGGAGTATATCTGTTTGGTTTCATGAAAGGAATCCACTGTTCATCATTTTTGGACAAAACAGTCTTAAAAATAATAACCATGTTCTGGCTGAATTTGGCTGTTTCTCGCACCTGAAGCAACATCTCTTGCATTTTTTCCCCATTCATTTCAATAATTGGTTAAGTATACACAATCAAAGGAAATCACAGCAAATGCAGCGAGTACAGTACATACTGTAGAATTTAGTAACCAAAAAATGGAACAAAGCTCCTGGCTTATCACAGTGTTTTCATAATGAATTAAAGGGTGTTCAGGAATAAACTCATGACATACCAATAAAACAAGAAAACAAAGCTATTTCCCTTTATTTCTTTTCCTTCTCTCCCCCTCTTCAAATAAGCCTCATGATTATCAATCATCTTTAATTTAGTCTCTGTCCCAAATAATCATTGATTATTTTCCTTCTTAAACTCTTTTTGACAGTTTTAGCTCATTACTTGAGTCTAATTTTACCCCCAAAACCGAGACACATCTTTTTTAATGACAAACATTTGCATTTGTTTGTCCTTTTTTGGGGGTGGGGGGGGAGTCAATGAAGAAGACATCAGATCAGCTAACAATCAAGATTATACTTTATGTAAAAGAAAAAAAAAACTTGAACAAATTTAGAATTCCTTCTATAGATAGAATATAAATAACCTAGTGTGTTTCATTGCGTAGTATCAGTTCACATGGAAAACATTATCTTTGATAAAGTTTTCATGCTTTCATTCAACAAAGCTATGCAATCAACACAAATTAAATCTATTTTTGATTTAGATTTTAACATAGATCCTCTGGTCATGTTAAATATACTTGATATATTATAGTAGAGTTTGACAAGTAAGTTAAATGTAGAAAACTTACTTTTGGCATTATCTAATTTGCATTGATAATATACAGTATATTATAGACCTTTCCAGAGTGTGCAGAGTTTATTCTGCCTTTTACTTGATTGCTAATGGGATGGGCTCCAGCCCCCATAACTGTTCATGGGGAAAAAGTGGGTATAGAAAATGGATAAATGGTGCATGCTTGTATTTAAGAATAAAAAGGGGATACATGCTTGATTCTGACATAGCTGACATGCTAATTTAGCAAAGTGCATGTAAAACAGTATAATTTCATTACATCAATTAATTATTCAAATACAATGGCAGATATACTGAGTTACGTAAGTGGTTTCACCACAGCTTATGGTCTACTGATGGTCATGGTCCACTGAAAGCAAAAAGGTTCCCTGAATAAGACACAATGAGCCAATTGTGCTGCTCAGATATGGTAAAATAGATGTTTTATGTTCTGTACTTGGGGGTCTTTGCATTTCCTTTTGTGAAATACAGCAGGTTCCTACTTCAGTCTGGTGATTTGGCTGCCCATAGATTCTCTTACCAGATTTCCTGCTGGGTCAGTTGGAGCAGTCAGTTCATCACCTTGGCAACTCACCCTTTAACTCAAATCACATTACAGCAAGTTTTTCAGTCTTGAATTGAAAAAAAAAACTTTAACACCAACTAAAGTAGCAGCAGGAGGGTTGCTGACTTCTCTATTGTGTCCAAATGGCTTTATTCTAAAATTGCAGAGTCAGCAAATTAAAACTTCTGAATGCGTTTATCTCGTGTGCGTCTTGCAAACATGGAAATGATCTACCGAGTGTTTCTTGACCTTTTGTTCCAAAGGTTGAGCATGTTTGGCTCCGGACATGAATGGAGTAGAAGCTGGAAAGCTTCAGCAGAGTGTTCATGACTGTGCATGTGTTTCCTTGCAATTAGTCATGGCCGCTTTTCCCCTTATGAGAGGCTATTTTTAACAACAAAGGCCTTAATGACGAGCACAGGCAGACGATAACAATTGGAAGGAAGTGTTCAGTTTAGAGCTCATAACAGATGCAAAGGTTAATTTCTAATGCTTCTCATGAGGATGATCTGTGTAAGCGATCACAGTTTGTTTAAGACGCTGGCCACAAAACCTTCCTTGATATATAAGACTTATCAATCCACATTACTTTTTTATTTTGACTGGAATTGTTCTTGTGAGGTTGTAAAATGTATTTAGGACCAATGAAAGTAGATATTAAAACCTGAAAACCTTTTACACACCTGTTTGTCTTCTGTTCTTGAGAACCTCTCCAAAAACAGTGCTTGGTGTATGATATGATTGACATAATTATAATACACCCCAGAGGGCAGGAATTTGCACTAAAGCGGAAATGATTTCTCATTTTGCAGGACTAACAAAGGAATCCCCAGAATTCCCTGTGTCGTCTGCACGGCCCAGTCAGAGCAAGAATTCAGAGAGGTCTGCGAGGTCCCGCTCCCTTCATTGTTGATTCAGTGGCACACCCCCACCCAGGAACCATAAATGGAAGCGATCCTTTGTGCGAAGGGAGAGGAGCAGATTACTGCGGATGGTCTCCTGACAAAGGACCAGAGCACTGTCACAACAGGACCAGGATCAGCTGCTCCAACTTTCACACAGTACGAGTTAACGTGGAGCTTTACACGGCCACCGATGCAGACACAACTTGCGTTATCACTCAGCATCCTGGCACCTCTGCTGCCAAACTGTTTGGGACCTCTCTTCCCTATCTGTGCATGCAGTCACAACTAAGATTGTCCTCGTGGTTGAAGCATTTGTTTGAAGGCCAGAGTTGTTTGTTTGGATCTAAACACATATTTGAAATAAACTCCAAGAAAATTCAAGGTTAGTTTCAGATGTCAACTCTCTAATGCCACACAACTTTTATGTTATGTGTGGCAGATGTTATGTTTTTTGCTAAATTTCATGGCATTTGGAAACATTTAAGAAGTTTTATAGTTTTTCCTCCTTCTTCTTCTTCTTCTTTTTAAATTCTTCTAATACCTTTTAATCTTAATGCATTTTCTGTGCTATGCATTGGCTGGCTGCTGAAAAATCCTGTTCAAATGAGATTCCCTCAAAATAATCCTTAATATCAATTTTACAGCCGTATTCATATTTAAATATTTACTGTCTTCTTGCTTATCCTTCAAAATTAGAACCGTTGCTGCCATTTTTCAATCTCATTTGCAACTTTTCTTTGCAGACTTTTAAGCAACATTGAATAACTGGTGAAAGAAAACAGGAATACAACGTATTTTCCTCCGTTGCTGCATAAATGTGGTGGGATTCGGAATTCATTTCAAGGCTTTTGAAATATGTTTTAATATAAACTAAAAGTTTTCTTTAATGTGATTCAACGTGAACTCATTTCTTGTCAGACCAGTTGACAGACTTCCTCTGCCTACTGTAGACTTTGAGTTTTCTTGCCTCTCTGATAACACATGGGTTTGTTTTCCACTACATGTCCCTGTTATGTAGACTGAAGTTTGAAACTTAAGGAGCCGGCCTCTGTCTCACCAAGAGTGTTTGTGGAGCTCCTACAATAGTCTCAACACAAAAGCAAGAAAAACTCCAAAAATCTCATTCTATCAACACTGTTGGAGCCAAATGCTTGATTTGTTTTTTGATGACATGATTAATGTTTTTGATTTCATGGTCACTTTAAAACATTTGACAGCGCTGGAGCACATTGGACCTGGATGCATGTAGGCCTAAACGAGAGGCAAGCGCATCTTTATAGGAAAAGATCGCGCTTTTAAGCAAAAACACTAATCTGAGTGTCTGTATCCAAAATGGAGAAAATTGTTAACTGCAACATATTAAGAAAATTCTGAATTTATGTCTGAATGTGTTGCCAACAATGTTTGAGCCTAATGTGCAGTAACTGCCCAGATTAGCTTTTTAAAGTGTCAACATTAACCTGTGTAAATTAAAGCCTTTGCAGTAGTTTTATGCTTTGAAACCCCAACAAATTGTCTGCACCAGCTGTGCACTTTGGTCATGCTTCTTTGACCTCCATAACTTTTGGGTTTGGTTTCCTTCGTCTCTGATCCATTTACTTCAGGACTGTGAAATATAAGGAGCCAGACCTTCTGTCTTGTCAGGGTTTGAATTTCAGAGGAGAGTAGAAAAGGAGATTTTTAACATTAAGGCAGCATATCAGTGGAGTTCTTTTGTAACAACATACCTATAGGGATATGCTTTACAAAGTAAATCCAATCATACGCTTTAACATCTTATAACACCTGCAACTACACTTTCTGGTAAAGCAGTGAAAGCATATTTAGACAACCCACGGTGAAAATGTGGCAAATTCAAACATTAACCACAAATCTCATGGAAAGAAACAACATATTAGTTGTCTTTACTTTTTTTTGGGAAGCTGAGGTTGTTGAGTGAAAACACTATTTCCAGCGCTGCTACAATGAAATGTTGTATCGTCATGAATCACACTGAGGGAGATTTTCTTTCTGTGAGGTCAAATAACTTAAAAAAGACAAACATTTTGATCAGAATTTGGGCTAAAAGCGTCTGCCTGTTAGACCTAGCAGGTTAAACATTGGCCAGAGGCAGTAAAACATATCTCATCAGTTAACTTATTCAAAAACTGTGGACTGTGTGTGAAGAGCATTTGAAAGGAGCTCAGTTTCTCAACCTGCACATGAAACTTAATATATCTTCCATGATTTGACATTGAGGGCCACACAAATCCTCCTGAAGAGAGTGTTCATTTTGTTGGTACAAAGGTACAGCTAATCTATGAAGAAAGGCCTTGTCACCTGCAGGGGTCCACCTGCTTGACCTGCATCAAGTCTCTGGTTTCTTTCTCCCCCCTGACCCTCCCCTCTCAGCTCGTGTTGCACAACCACCCAAGGAAACCACAAACTTAAAGTGCTGTTTCTTCCAGGAAGGGTAAACTCAGGAGAAGACGGTTGTACACCTTAATGTTCACAAGAACACATGAAGAGGAGAATTAGAAAAGCTTTTGTTTTACACAATAAAACCGATAGAACAGAAGATCTATGCAATTCAAAATGCTATACACCTGCTTTTAACTCACGCACCAACAAATTATTGGTCCAAACATGTCCCATACCTGCACTTTACTTTTCATAATGTCCTCCATGTGAAGCAATCGCACCTTTTTTGTTCAGACCCTTACATATGACTAATAATTCTGTCCCATACAAGCAACAAGTGCACTTCCACATAAGTAAAGCTTTTATTGTGCAACAGGCCACAAAGTTCACATTAGCAATGAGAAGTGTTTGGATGTTTGTTAAATGCATCACTTCCATTCATGGACCTTTGTGAACTTTCATCAGTGGTACTTTTAGACCATTTCTTGGGTAGAATTAAAAAATGTTCATGGTTTGAGCTAAAATACAAAACTTCTTTTCAGTGCAACCACAACCATGGTGGAGACATTTTTCCAGGTCACCATGGTAACATGTGAACACAAGTTATAACAAAATTTTGTAATTTCCTGGTTGGGTTAAAGCTGTAACATTACTTAGGCACAGAGGTGAAAACTGCTTGGTTAGGATTAAAAAAGGATCATGGTACGGACTGCAGTACATTGTTTTTACAACAGGACCACTGCCATCATGGACGCCATTTTCTACCTTCACATGCAGCTGCACTCATGACCATCAGAGGCTAAACAGACATAGTTTGTGCTTGTGTGCACTCACACAACACAGCACATTTTGGGGAGCACAGGATCTGCTTGGGTCACGCTATCTTCACCCTCACAACTTGCAGAACTCCATGTTCTAGTTGATATATGACATTTGGGCTCCATCTGGTTCACACAACTCATGCCACAACCCAAGTATGCCCATAAAAGCCAAACATTTGCCTGCAGTAACTGGCAAATATTTGCAAAACATCCAGTCTTGTTTTATTGTACATAGCGATGTCTTTGGTTTCAGCAATAGCTGTCCTACGGTGAGAGCTAACAGGCCTGTAAAATCGGCCCTGTTCCTGTTCGTTGTGTATACACCCCATCACACCAAGACCAGGGGCAAATCAGATAAGAACTGTTGTCTGATAAAGTATATCACATATTGCTGTCTACATAATGAATGATCTGATAACTCCAGAAATCAGAATATGGACAATTTTTTGGTGTAAGCGGCCTCAGTCAGATGAATAGGAAATCTCTGTGTGCCAAGATGCTGACAGTAAGAGGGTGTGTACTGGAGAGAAATCTGTGGCACAAGTGTAGAAGCTTGAGATCTATGAAGATCTGATGCATCTGTCAGCAATCCACCACAGCAACATGCCTTCCACATATTTTACAACAGAACCACCCCAAATATTTTGCTGCAATTAGGAATGTGACAAACACCCTGCTGCGCCCCCCACACACCCCCAGCCCCAACACACATACACACATACTGTACAGAGACACACACTGACTAGTCTTTCTACCTTTAACAATGCCCACATTGTGCTGCGTTCTGCTGTGTGATCGTGGCCTAAACTGCTTTAAACTTCACACTAACGTCCAGGGAAGCTGCTTTATTTTCCTGGCAGGTTTTGAAAATGACACACAACGGCCTGAACCACTGCGGTGGTGGGAGGAAACTTCAAACTTTTAACATGCCAGTTTTTCAGGGACTTTCATGGGTTTGTGAGAGACTTTCTTCAACCTGAAGGATCTGAAGTTGAAATACAGGCTTCTGACATGATTCACGGATCTTGAGCTGTGTTTAAAACCAAAAGCCATCCTCCACTATGCTAATTATTTATTCATGAACATCAGCAGGTGCTTTTAATGATGACACATGAATATTTTATTCATTTGAATGATAAATCCCATACCAGAGTACGCCTTTCATCAAAGATGGTAATTCTGTTGTTTTTCATTTGTTTCTACAATTCAGGCTTCTTACAATAAATCCTATAATTCTGAGAAAGAATAACCCTTCATGGCCTTCAGCCACCAGCCTCCTTGTCTGGCTGAAATTGGGAGGTTTATTTGTCCAGCTGACGAAAACACTTACAGTTTTATGAGCATGCACCCAACTAAAATAGCAAAGCAGCCTTTTTTTTTTATTTTCTCCTGATGGCTCAATCAGTCTACTGTCTATCTAACCCTAAAACCTGTAAGTAGCAGCTGTGTGACAAACCATAGTGCTGTCTTGGTCAAAGCACATGTATGTGAAGTACAAAGGTTGAAGTAAACTAATGGATTAATATTTATATGGAATAACTTTTTGTGTTGGCAAAAACAGAAAAATTTTGGAAACTTCTAATTTAGTTTAATTAAGGATTCAGTGATCATTTCATCATTTATTAATCAAGAAACAACTTAGAAAAAAGGGAATAATTTGATAATCAATCATTGATGAAAGGGGCAGACTGAGAACAATTGGTACATTTTCCATGTATTGCTAACATCAGTATCACATATGGAGGGAATAATCACAACTAATGCAAACAAAAAATCAATAGAAAAATACTGTATGTGTTTGTCTCACATCTAAGTGATAACCTTGAATAGACCTATTTTGTGAGAATCAGCTTGTAGAAAACATAACAATGAAACATATTGGAAACTATTTTCAGAAAAAGGGAAGGAAAGAAAATAAATATCAAATAGACATAACAGTGTTATAAAACTGATTAAGCTCTTATATATTAAACTAATGACTATAGAGAAAAGTCATAATATGATATAAAAAATAGAAGTTATTTATTTATTGCCATTATAGAATATATAATTAAATTTCCATGTTCAGTATGTATTACATTGAAGTGCATGTAAACAGAAAGCATCACAAATTAGGGTTGTTGTGTCTAGGATTGAGCCAGCTGTATTTTATCTGTTTGTCCTAATGGAAAACTATACCAGACGATGACAAGTTTGTAAACTGGAAGATCCCTTGTCAGTGGATGATGGCGATCACTTTCTTATGAATACCAATAAATCAATCATGCCAGTCAACTAAATGACTTTCATTTTAGGGACAGAATGATTCATATAAAAGTAGAATGATAAAATTATGTAATATTATTGATAACAGCCTATTGCTATTATGTGTGGTGCATAAAAACCCCATATGGTCTAAGCTGTAATTAGTAATGGATGAATCACTGAGGCTGATTCATAGTTACTTATGAACCATTCATGGAGAAAATGGACAGCATTGTCCATTTATGAACCAATCATGAACTAAATAATTCATGAATAATTCTGTCTGTTAGTAACTAACCATCATCTAGTTTTCGATTAAATCAGAACTTGTTAATGACTCACTGATTGTCAAACCACCCCTTGTTTTGTCTCTACACATCCTGACTAACATTGCATCATCTAATAATCTGTCATTAGATGCCTCTCTGAATTTTATTAAGAGTCCCTAATTAACTTCTGATTGTTTGCTGAAGCCAGTTCAACAAGCCAAGTCAAAATTGTACTTCCACCCATTCTTTCTCACTACTCAGGAGTCTATGAAGAGTTATCATCGGGCTGTACCTTAGCTGTGATTCGTCCTGCTGAGGGTGCGGGGGGGCAGTGGCTCACCAGCCAGCTGCAGTCCTCATTTCTGCAGAGACTGAGGGGAGAGGAGCAGCTCTTCACTCCGGGTCTGACGGCGCTGCGATGCTGCCTTGGGGACCCTCCGCTGCTCTCCTTCTTCTTCATATCCTGGAGCCAGCTGGGGTGCTCGCCTTCAACCTTGACACCAGCCATGTGATCAGGAAAGACGGGGACCCGGGGAGTCTGTTTGGGTTTTCTCTTGCTTTGCACCGACAAATCAACCCGGATAAAGTCATGTAAGTGACGGCTCCGGATCCACACTTCTCCTGTGCTGTTTTTCTTAATGCTTTCTATAGAAGCGCGGCTCTGGCACGAGGGCACCTGTGGTGGGAGGCTCGGTTAACCCAGCAGGGGATTTTTAAAAATCCATTATGTCATTTTTACGTCGCATTTACACTCGCATACAGATTAGCAATGACAGACAGAAATGAATCTGTGGCGACAGGTGACAATCATAACTTTTTTTTTTCTGTCTAAAGTGAAACCTGCCTTTTCCTTCACACAAAACTCGATTTATGGACTTTGCCTTTGCGAGATCACTGAACTAACTTCCATCCACGTGTCCGGCGCATAAGCAGCCGATTAATAGGTTACCGGAACTATCACCTAAAGCAAAGTGCTTCTTTTAAAACGTTTTTGTTCTGATTTTCAATAGACTTAAATTGTTCCCCAGTGATGCTCCTGAATGTGAAATGGAAAGTAGCCAAGGAACAAGAAAAGCAGAAACAATGGCTGCAACTGTCATGCAAATGTAGCTGTAAGGTCAAACTGAAGGAGCACGGAGAAGTATGATGATAGACAAAGAAGATGATTCTCAGAGCTCCAACAAATTACAGGGAGCTTCTGTTTGTGTAGCTACACACTTATCTGTTGATCAAATAATACAAGTTGCAACCGTTTGTGCCATGCTGCTGATGCTTTAAAAACAACCATCAAATGACATATGTTCACTCACTCCAGTTTTATCGATAAAAACATGTAAGAGGAGCATCATCCTTTTCTTTGCTGTCAGAATTTCCAGGCAAAGTTTTGTTTGTGAAGTGCAGTCAAAAAGATAAAGCAAAAATGAGCCTGAGTCCTACTGTTGGCCCAAAAAACTAGGAGTCCTATGCTGAGGAGGGAGAGTGACATATCTAAGCCTTCGATCAGGCTCAGGCTGCATGAAAGATGTACTTGTGTTGGCAGGAATGGGACCCTGCAGCAGCATGTTTAGGGACAGGAATGAGATGCCCTCATAAGATCAGATAAGTCAGACTTCCCTTGTGGAATTTTATCTGCCTGCTGTTTTTTCTTTTTTCCCCAAAGGTAAGTCTTAGTTGAGTGAATGTTTTGGTGATGCAAAATATAAAGCTCCTTTTAAAAATTATTCTTACATTCTTTTTTTAAAACAAGGTTTTCAAAAGAATCACAGAACTCTGCAAACTGAAAATAAAAAGAGGCATTTGCAGCTTGTAAAGAGAGTGACAGTCATGAAACTGATGCCATATTTGTTGGGCAAATAAAAGGCTTGAAATGTGACACTGGCTTGATAGTTTGTTTTGGGCCAGTAAACATAAGTGAAGAGTGCAGATTTGCTCCTTACATGCTGGTCTGTAAGAAAGCTGCACCAGCTTTTGAAAAGAGATTACACAAACCTCTGCTAACATCTCAAAGAGTTGCATTTTTAAAAGAAAAACAACACCACTGCATGTTTTAATGGAGACTTGCTCTACAATGCACTGAATATTTTTTCTTTCTGTTATTTTTGTTTAAAACTTGGATTATTTTGCTTTTATCTGAAGCACTGTTGTGTGCGGTACACCTACTTCTGCAGAAGGACTACCACTCCCCAAAATGTGTTTTGATCTGACCTAAATGTGCATGCATGTAGTGGGTCAAGGTGTTGTGTTACTGACAGAAAATATGCTGGTCTTGATCTTATGTGACATAAAAATCTGTGGTTGAAAGTACTGACACCTCCCACTTCTTCTCATGAAGACTTAGGTTTTATAAATGAAAAAAAATGACCACAACAACTGCTCTGATGTGGAAATGCTTGAGTACTGAGTTGTAATTCTCTCCTACAACTTGTAGGGGTGGTACTCCACCGGTTGCCTTCAAAAATTGTACTTGAAAGTTTAAACAAACTACTATTTTTTCTAAGGATTTGTTTGGTTTTAAACGTTTATTATTTCAGGATAATCCATTTGCATGTTTTTGTGAGCTGTTATCTGGCTAGTTCCACATTTAAAAGTTGATCTACCAAGATTTTGTTGTAGGTCTGGGATGATAACAAAGTTTGCTGGCCGATATATTGTCCCAAATATTATTGACGATAATCTATATTATTGTTGACTTTACCGAGACCAAAATAATCACTTACGTAATGTTAGTATATCATAATAATGCATGCACATCCTTTCAAATGCAACAATTAAACTTTTATTCCACACCGGAATGTCCAGAACCAGAACTTTAAATATCCTAAATAAACAAACAAAAACAATAAAAATAAAATTGAAAAAGGACTCAGTCTCTGTTAGAAAAATTGCACCAAAAAACAAGAAACTAGACCCTGTTTCTCCAAAGCAATAAATACAATGGCCTATCCAGTCTCAAACAAAACTGCACTTTAATATTATTGTTATTATGATGATTATTATTATTATTACTAAGGGTGACGATGTGCTGACTGTCAGGCCGACGGCTCTACAACTCGGGGTGCAGTTTTTTTTCTCCCCAGCTGGGAAAACTCAACTGGGGGATTGTGTTTGAAGTGATGGTGCCCTAACAGTGCCCTTGAATTAATGCAAAAGATATTAATGCAAAATGTACAATCGTGATTTTCTTTTAAAGTACAAGAAGTATCGGTATCGATATCGGTATTGCTGAAAAACTGCCATAAACTACTGGTATCGTATCGACATGAAAAATTTCGGTATCGCCCATTCCTTCCAGCTGTGGGTTTGTCTGAATGTGTGCTTGCGGCTCCGCCTCCTCCCACAGATACAAAGATCCCGAATGACTGACAAGATGCTTCACTTCCTTCATGTAATTTGACTCAGCCACAAACGCGGCCAGGTGCTGAGACGATGCACAGAGGGAACCCTCTTGTCATCCAGCGTGTATAGAGGAGAGAGAGAGATGTGGAAAACAAATCCACGCATGCACATGGCGATATATCGAGGCCGGGAAAGTTATTGACTTCACTTTCATTTATCGTGCGATTAATTGATTTATTGATTATCGTCCCAGGCCTGTTTTGTTGCAGATTTGCCTCAAAATCTGTGGCAAGTCAATTTCACTTTGTTTAAAGCTAGGGTTGGCAATGTTGGAAAAACGGTTTAAGAAAGCGACAGTTTAAAAAAAAACACACCACCTGAAACCACGCCTGCAGCGCGCGCATCAGTGTGTGCTGATGTTTCACGCGCAGGTTAGGGATAACAGCCGAGTGGATAGCTCGTTAGCTTGATTGTAAACTGCTGACAAACCACGTTTTTAATAGTTTTAATCTACTCACCTCCAACTCCGTCTGCAGTGTAAAAAGTCCACACTGCAAACGTCAACGCCTCCGAGACTTAATCCTTATCTGTTGTTTTTTTTTTTTGTTTTGCGTTTTTTGGCTCGGCATCAGTTAGCAGTCCGTTAGCTATATTTTTTTACAGTGCGCACAGGGGGGTCATGTGGGGGACGAAGAGAGGGGAGGGACAGAGACAAGACATAAAGGCATTGATTCGTTGATAGGAGAGGGGTTGTGGGTGGTTGGTGGTTGGTGGTTGGTGGTTGGAAGGGGTGCCTGAATGTTTTGGGTGCGTGTGTGTGTGTGTGTGTGTGCATGAATGCATGCAAGTAAGAGACATTATTTTTGATCAGATGTGCTTTCTTTTTTTTCCTTTTTTTTTTTTTCTTCTGTGTGTGCCTTGTTTCATTTTAAGTCTTTGGTCTGGTCACATTTTAAGTCTTTACAAATGACCTATGTTTTTAACATAATATTGTTTTTATGTAAAGCACTTTGTGTTACTTCTTGTATGAAAAGTGCTTTATAAATAAAATTTGATTTGATTTGATTTGATATAAGTTGCGAATTACGAATCCTACCTTTGGCGCGAATGGCAGGGATTGGTCAGAGTTTTTACAGAACTGCAGCTCTCACAGAGATCTGACTTTTTTCCTTCCTTTTTATGAATCCATAATGTGTTGACTACTGTCAGGATGGGAGGACCATTTCACCCAGTAGAACAAAAAGTGTTTCTGAGCAGGATTACCAACTCTGGCTTGAATATAGATCAATTCAATTCAATTCACTTTTCATGCATAACAGCTTTACAAAGTGCTTCACATATCTCCTATGTGCACACCAAGAAATGTCTTGGCACTATATGACAGTAAAATGTAAGAGTAATTACGTGTGCAAGGTAAAAACATTAAAAAAAAAAAACATGCTGATAATGTTTACAGAGCACCATCAAATCTAAAATATAAAGGCTGGGACATATTTGGATTTTAAAAGAGGAAAGGAAAGTTTTGCTGTCTGAGAGGTCTACAGTATAAAGCAGAACTGAAGCACAGGGGCTACTTTACCCCCTGCAAAGCCAGTAGTTATTGAAGTATATCTTGGCTGGTAACTTGAAGTAAGTCTTTTTCTTTAGTCTTTTCTCTCTCTCTTTTTTTTTTTAAGTAAATCCTTTTTAAAACTTTGTTGAAAAATGATAAATCCCCCAATTTTTCCTGCTTTTGGGAAATTTAGTTAAATTGATCAATATCTTTGCCATTTTTCTCATATTTTGTAGGCACTTGTAACTCGGTTAAACATGGAAAAACACTATGCTGAATGTTGTTGAGGCTCCCTTTTTCAGTCATATCTTAGCTCCAAGTCCTCATGTGACCCAGAGATAATGAGTCAGACAAGTTGAGTGGAAGCTCAACAGAGCGCACATGCAAAGGTAATGAACAGCTACTCCAAACCCAGGAAACCACAAAGCCAGCAATGTCTCACACTTTGCATCTGTTCACTTAAAGAAATGTTTGATGATGGTCACTGGCAGCTGTGTAACTCGTCTTGCTGTGACTTCTTACATTGATGGCGTAATTGTAAATCAGATATGAAGATGTGCAGGCCTTGACAAGCATCTATATAAAAACTCGGTGAGAAATAGATGGAACTAGACAGATAAAACTCTTCTCACGTCCAGCTTTCAACTTATTCTGCATTTTGAAGCTGAATTATCTTCACTTTTCTGGTAACAATGTTTGGTTTTCTGTCATTTACAGAAACAATTCTCTTGATGCGGCAGTTTTGCTGGCAGCACAAGTTTCTCTGTGTTCTTGGTGTTATCACATCTTCCTTCTCTTACATTACAGTGGAAAGGGATCCACATTTTACCACAAGACTGAACCTAATATGAATATAGAGACATCTGGATACCTCTTCAATGAATAACATGTTCAGTTAATGATCTGGATTTAACATCCTCTCAGTGCAACCAGAGAAAAAGGCCATTTGACTGGACACGGATGCCATCTGTGCACATGTAACCTGATAGAGTAAATGCATCAGCGAATCATAAGTCAAGACATTCCAGTCAAACTTGAGTTCTGACTAGTTACAGGAGGAATTATAAGACATCATCTGACAGGTGAATTTGAAGCTTTATGTATTAACTTGATATCATGGTGAACTTTCATGGATTCTTCTGTGATGTGTGTCCAGCCAGTTGCAAATCAGCAACAATCAGACTGTAATATGTGAACTGAAACACTTTGAACAGCTGCAGTGGTTCTTTGAGTGCACAGCTGTGGGACCACTGGAGCACATCTATTAACAGAGACCAGTGAGATCACTGTGTAAACCCACACTAGCTGCTCTGGTTTTCTATTTACACTGCAGCGAGATGCGTGCTCTGCAATAAGACATGGTTTCATATTTAATGCCGAACAATACTAGGTTTTGAAAACTGATACAACACATTTAATATTTCTAGTAAAACAGCATATTGCCTAGATATGTTACATTTTCACATGTATGGGTCAGACAGTTGATCATTTTGATACGACTTCCCTTTTCAATCTTTTTGTTGGACTTCCCAGATGGTTCTGTGCAACAAACCATCTGGCACGTCAGGTCAGCAGTTTTCTTGGTCAAGTACACATTTTCACTCTACTTCGTGCGCACATTTGGCATTGTCAACCTGCAGTTTGTTGTTATTTGCTGGGCAGCACAGACACATCAGGGCAGAGGTAAAACCAGAATCAGTCATAATTTACTGAGTGTATTTTTGTCCCATGGCAGCTACAGTCTCTACACATATTTGCATTCACCAGGTGATTACTCAAGGAAGGAAGTTAATGCAGTTTAGCTTTGCTTTTACTCTTATCTTGATGGTTTAATTAATACTTTAGTGTGGTGCCGCTTACATTTGAACAGCTGCATTTCACAAACTTTACATTTATTTCTGTAGCAGATCTAAAGATGAATTACCAGCCCAGTATCATGCAGTATCTGTAAGTATTTGGTCTGACAAAGACAAGTAATGTTAGTTGAGGATTTTAGTGGATGAGCATGTGACTTAGTTCAGATTCTTCCTCTAAACAAGCGATTGATTAGCAGCATCCTCCAACTTCTCCAATCTCCGTATTAATTGTGTCACAACAGTAAAAATGTGACTATTTCATTGTGACAATGTCAACCTCCCTCCCCCCACCCAAAAAAACCATCAGAAATTATGTGTATAGACAAAAATCAATAGATTAAGTTTCTTCTTGACTTTTTACATTTTCCAATGAGACCGAGTTGGAAATACTAAAAATCTGTGGCTTTTTTAGTTCAGTTAGTTCAGATTGTAAGATGTCTAATGTCACTGGATAATTTTATTGTCTCAGGTGAGGCAAGGGCAAGTTTATTTGTATAGCACATTTTATGTACAGGACAATTCAAAGTGCTTTTTAGATAAAACATTAAAAAGCATTACAAAAGAGGGTGCAGAAGAGAAAAATACATTTTAATCAAAAAACAACAACAAAATAAAAGCTTGATTTAAGTAAAAAAACAAAAGAGAGAACATACTGTGGATGTTTAGATTTTAACTTTTAAATAAAAACTATTTAAATGCAGCTGAGAACAGGTGGCACAGCAGGCACAACATGCGTGTTGTCTGTAGGACAGCTGGACCTGCTTGATAAAGATCTATCCTACCAGTCACATATCACGTCTAACAAATAATCTTCCAGCTTACAAGGAGAAGCATGTTGTGCACAAGTCTCATCTGTGTGATTAACGTCACTTTTTCATGCAAGTAATTCTTGTTTAGTGTGAATTCTTGTGAAAATAATGTGTTGAATTCATGGATTAATCGCTTTGCATTTTGACTGTACTGTAAGAACATGTAAAAACATATTTTCTTTCTTTCTTTCTTTTCTTTTCTTTTCTTTCTTTCTTTCTTTCTTTCTTTCTTTCTTTCTTACTTTCTTTCTTTCTTTTTTCTTTTTAGAATTTCTGCATTTATGATGCATCAAATTCCTTAGATTGATCAGTTACTTTTTTTTCCAATCACATTAACACAAAATGCTTTGCTTGTACTTCCTGTATGACACAGCATGCAAGTTGTATTATAAAGTGTTGTCCTCCTCGGGTACTCGGCTACTTCTGTAGCTCTGCTCTTTAGTTGCAGGTATTTTTCATTGTCTGCGTTACAAGTTCCTAATACATGCTTGCCTATATATGGCCCTGTGGATTTGGATTTTCTTGAGGAAAGTCACGTTTAACGATAAAGACCGGCACTCAAATGCTGATAGATGTACACACATTAAGGATCTGCTTGAACAAATCTTTGATCTTTTACTTACATGTGTAATTCTCTAAGGGAAAATGTGACTAGAATTTCCTATTTTACCTTATATGCCTTTGTTTTGTGGCTCTTTCTTCTATTTTCAGGGAAGGTTTCATTGATTCACCAATAAAAACTCAATTTTGTTGTGTTTAATTAATGTAAAATTCAGCCATTTGAAAGTCTGAACGTAGAAATGTTTGGCATTTCTGCTTGATTGAGATCTAAACCAGCCACATTTCCAATTCTGACTCAGTAACACCCAATTACAGTCCGTTAAACTCCTGCTCAGAGGTCTAAATGTGAAACAGAGGCTTACTTTCAAGACTCCAGTTTGTATTTGCATGTCAGTGGGCTTTGTTTGAGGCGAAGTTTTACAATTTGGTCTTCAGTCTTACATCTGACCTCCTCTGGAGTGTCTTTGTGTAGCTGATGAGGATTCAGTAAGTGGGTAACAGAAGCCGCTGTGCAGAGGAGAGAAAGGGGTGGAGAGGATTTCCTCTCCCTGCTGAAGAAATTCTTTCATTGTGGGTTTTCGCTTTTAGTTTTCGGGTCTAACTTCTTTACTGTTTGGTCGTGTTTTATCTTACCAGTTGTCATGGTTTGATACTGCTTTGGTGTTTTAAGCACAAACAGATATGTGATTAACACTGAAAATGGGTTACAGTAGAAGTTTACAGGGAATAGAGTGATTTACTCTTCAAGTATCCAAGTGTCAATTTTCAATGGTCATCATTAAGGGTACAGTGTGTAAGATATTACTCATATCTAGTGGCAAAGATGAGTATAGAACTTCCTCCAAATGTTCAGCACAGATGTAAATGGATGGTGGACAACAGTGGCAAAAACATGTTTTCATCTGGAAGTGGATCCAGTATCCTTGGGTGCAGCGGTGACTACACTAATAGGCAGTTTCTTTTAAGTTGTGTAGCATAAATGTGTACTTTTTCTTCTATGAGCCTTATAAGGCGTTACTTATACCAAACAGTGCTCCAGCACCTGTCAAACAAAGCCGGTACTTCAGTTTTTCACCTCACACAGAGTGAAGTATGTCAGCCAAATAGTTGCCAAAATAAGATGTTTCTCATTTGCTTTTAGATTTGTTTGGGTTGAAAGCAAAAATGAGCTCAAACTAATGTGTTTCAGGAGAGTTGATGAAGGCTTTTTTTCAACAGACTGGTGTTGCTGATATCATCTATCTGGCTCTATGAGTCACCCATGACACACAGCATCTCTTCATGTTTGTTAAGCTTCTGAGAATGTGGGTTCAGAGGGGAAAGTGGTTAGTGGTCAAAAGTTGAAGGGAACAACTTCATTACTGAACAACCTTTAAATAAGATTATCATCTTCATTGCTTCTTTGTTCTGCTGAGAATCACGTTCACACATTTGATGTTTTATTTTTAGTAACATAGTGTAAATTAGTGTTTGAGAGACTAATTGACGGGCTCAACCATCAGGTCTGTGAAATGTGTAAACAGACACAGCTTTATGTTTCTTGTGTTATTATCAAATACAGTGTTTGAAAGATGGAGGCAGTTTCCCAGTTTATACGACAACTCGTCCATAGAAAACGAAAAACTTTAATTTGCGTTTTACTGCCTCAGTGTTGTAGTGTAAACAAGGCTGATTCAGATACTGTATCAAGTGCATCATCACCCAGTTGGTGGCTTCAAATGTCTCTGGCTCCTATAGACTCCTGTTAAAGAGGTATTTGCATCTGCAGTGAAATGAAGTGCCTCTTTTTCATTGTTTCTTTCATCATTTATTAAGGTTTTTATACAAAATAAGTTTCCATATGCAAATATAAATCTTAGAAACGTCTACACCCATTCATGGCGGAAAGGAGTAGAAAGGTAGCTTGCACATGTGTGTGAAATTTCACAATGACTGATGTTATTTAAAACCCTGTGAATACACATAGGCGTCCTTTGTGCAAATGGATAAATGCAGATTTTGCCATGTGTTGTATAAGTAAGCCGTATAAAAGTAAATATTAAAATCTGTATGTATCTAAATTATAGAGACATATATTTACCTTCAAATTGCCAAGAGGGATTTGTTTTGCTTGATTTCACTAGAATGCCACTAGAATGTGCTGTTTACCTCAATGTTCAATTTTTCCTGATTAGTTGGTCTTGGGAAAAAAGGAGAACATAAAGACTGTGACAGAAGAATAGATCAAAATCTGTGTTCAAACAAACCACTAGAGTTCATAGACTCAGGATCCGCACTGACATCCTAAAGGGGTGTGTCAGTGAGGGAAGCAGAGGACATGTGACGTTTCTGAGCAGCCTCTGACTGACCATTACAGAGGATGGATATGGGGCTTTGTTTTTATATAGAGCAGGCTGTTGATAACAGTATGAACTATAATCAGGTAGTAGTATTAGAAAGATCTTATACAGTTAGGATCTTGAGGCTGAATCAATGAGTTTTACTTCAGATGATTTTTCAGATGTAAAGTTTTGCTTCAATAGTTTTAATTTGGCTGTTATGGGCAACTTTGTGCAGTAGATTCAGATTTGTTATTGAATGCTTCATTTTTTAAAATCTATTGCCTGAATACATACATTACATCCATTTTTTTCAGGATTTAGAATTTATATACATCTCTCTCTCTCTCTCTCTCTCTCTCTCTATATATATATATATATATATATATATATATATATATATACTGTATATTCATTCATCTCCGATTCTGTTTAGTTCAATTCAGGGTCGGGTGGGCTGGATCCTTACCCAACAGGTGAGAGGCAGGTATGACCTGGACTGGTCCCCAGTCTATTACAGGGCCAATACAAAGAAACAAGCAACCACTCAGGCTCACATTCACTCTTAGGGAGAATTTCTTTCTTTCCAGTCCTTAAAACAGAACTGCTGCCTTTGTCTCTCCTACAGAATATAGTTTGGATATCAAAACAACGTATATATTCATAGCAGAAAAACTCTTTGGGGACTTATTGTCTTCCACGTTTCTCCATATTTCTAAGTATAATGTTTTTTATGTCTGCCATTGACAATTAAATCACCCCCCCTCCCTTAATCCATCTGAAGACCAACTTAAATTATTGTCATAACAGCATGTCTGATTACATCAAGGCTTTTATTTGTCAGTTTATTCATGCACTTCATGTACAAATTGACCTACTGGCAACAATCTGGCAGGAAAACGTGCAATAGAGCAAGTTATGACTTCCAACAAAGGCCCCGACCAGAAATGAACAAGGATGTTGTGGTTTAGTGGTAAGTGTGTAAAACAGGATGTCACTATTGTTCTTAGTTTTTGTAGATACTGTCGTTGCAACTGTCGACTGTGTGACTTAACATTGAGACAAATAGATGTGAGGTCTTCTGGATTTCCTTTACTTCAACAATAGGTTGTGGAAAAGATGAAAAGCAGCTTCTCTACCAGAAGTCTTCGCATTTTAAGCAGACTCTGTGGCTTTTGTTTTCAAACAGTCACTGTCGGTTTCTTTCACATATGTGCACTGCATTCAACGAGCTGCTTGTTGAGTGGTATTCTAACAATGCTAGAAAATATTTAACTCAAACAGCAGAGCTTGTCAGAATGACAACTAATTACCGGACTGTGCGTTTACTCTCCAGGATCTTTAAAACATGCGTTTTTGCTTTACCTTTCCTCAGGCTGTTGATCGGTGCCCCAAAAGCCAGAGCTTTAGACAGACAAAGATCCAACATCACAGGAGGCCTTTATAAATGTGACGTTACCCAGTCCAGTCACTGTGAGCGCATAGATTTTGATAATGAAGGTAAGAAATCAATCTATTTGTCTGTTGCTGTATCTGAAAAGATGAAACACATTTTAGATTTTTTTTGTCTTGTTTCTACATCTTCTAAGAGGACACGAGTGTTGAGAATAAAGAGAATCAGTGGATGGGTGTGACCGTGCAGAGTCAGGGACCCGGTGGAAAGATTGTGGTGAGTCCAGGTTTTGTATGGTTACTCTTTTTGTCTCTTTCTCATAAATGATGAACTTTAACATGGATGCATTTTTTCATTTCAGACGTGTGCTCATCGGTATCAGAAGCTTTTCAATGGGAACACTCCCCAGGAATCCCAAGACATCATTGGACGCTGTTATGTCTTCAGTCAGGATTTGACCATCGACTCATCTTCTGATGAAGATGGTGGTAACTGGAAGATGTGCGAAGGCAGACCAAGAGGCCATGAACATTTTGGATCATGCCAGCAGGGTCTGGCAGCCACCTTCACCAAAGACTACCACTACGTGGTGTTTGGAGCACCAGGAGCTCTGAACTGGAAAGGTTACTGTCTTATCTAACAGAGCAAAACCACGTGGAGTATTCCCTGTGGAATCAAGTGTTTTAATTCTGTGCAGACATTGCAGGTTAACTCCTGTTTCTGATTAATATCAACATGTACTGTACACAATTTCTCAGGGTTTGTGCGAGTGGAGCAAAAGAACAGCACTTTGATGGAGATGGGAGTGTTTGATGATGGCCCGTATGAGAGTGAGAATGATCAACTGTCAACCTCAAAGCTTCTACATGTTTCAGCCCACAGCTATCTTGGTAAGCTGTCTACCCGCAAAGCGACAAGATTGACATTGCATGTCACATATGTTCTGTAGTTTATCATTTGGTTCCTCTTATTTTTCTGCTAAAACAAGTCCATATTTGTGCATTGAATAAGTAGCTATGAGAACAAGAAGTGAACATGTTAACTAATCTTGTGACATACTAAAACTGATCAGCTGAACTTACAAAACTGCCTTATTTGATCATTCCTGCGTAAAATACTATCAAAAGTAACCAACATTCAGTGATCAAAACCTGTCAAACATGTCTGCTGTCAAATAAAAGCATGAGTCTGTGACTCATGCTGTTTAGTGTTTGCTAGATGGGAAAATTACCTTCTCAAAACAGTCTACTTATAAAACTCCACTCTCACCCCCATGTGAGTATGTTAAAAATCAAAGGTTAATGGCAGAAAAATGTGATATATAATTCAAAACTGTGTTTCTATTGATGTGTAATCGCTGCAGCTGTTATATCTTTATTTTCTTAGAATGAGTCATTTTTATCTACTAACCGGGCGGAGCACATATGGACTGCTATATTTGTTCCACCATTTTTACTACGGTGTCCCTGAATGGACAAAACAATGTGTGTGAAGTAAACACCATCTGAACTTTCAAACTGCTATACCAGCTTTGTTTAATGGGAGTTAGAGACTGTTTGGGATCAGTAATGCCTTAAAAGTCATTAACATAGTTCCTCATAGTTCAGTCATAGCTACACCTGAGACCACTGGATCCACTCACACATGAAAGCATCTTGATGTCTGGGGGAATTTTGTGCATTAACAGCCACAGTACATTCACAACAGTGCTGGAATATGAAGTCATTTGAAAGAAAACATCTTTTATTTCAAATACCCATCTTTACCATTAGATGTCGGTAATTCTTACATACTGTACCATAGCCTTGGTCCTCTACCTAAGGCTTTCCTAAGGTCGTGACCTGAAGTACCCTAGCTACCGCTGGCACCAGCGTTGCCTTCACTCACCACATCGTTTCATCTCCTGTTTCATGCCTGGGTATTTAAAGTTTGTATGTTCCTTTATCGTGATGTTGCTGTTGCTGCTGCCCAATTGTCCAATGTCCAGTATGTTAACCATAACCCGTTTATCAGTCTGGATGTAGAAATCCCAAATGAGCTCCACCACTTTTGGAGGGTGAGCTTCTGTGTTGACTTTCAGCCCAAATGCTGTACAGCAGAGCCTGACCTCTGTTGCTCTTCTGTTCTGCATCTGTTATTATGAGGCCATGATCAAGGCCTCTCTGCTGCCTTTCAGACTAGCCGCTATGAGGACTTGTTGATAACAGTCACCTCTTTAGTCTGTTGGTGGTACGTGCTGTGTAGGGGTTTATTCTACCATGATGGTTTCACTGTCTGAGGTTTCAGCTGTCCAAGGCATTGACCTAGTAGTTCCTTGCTGGTGGCCAATTTTCTGATGTAGTCCTGAAAATGTGTTTCATCCTTGGTAGTGGACACTCATTAGCCCTCTGCCTCATTTCTTCACCCCTATAAATATGATGAAAGAACATTTATTTCAATGGTGTTGAAAAAGATTTTCTATCTAAGCAATGGCTTAGGAGACATGCGGCCACTCACACTGTCACCAGGTCAACAATTAGTTACTATGTAAGTGAGCTCACAAGAAAAAGGAGCAAAACCAAAAATCATTCTTCAGGGTAAATATATTCTTCCTCTTCAACTTCAGGATTCTCGCTCGAAACTGGATACCACATCATGAGTCGTAGTAGCCTGACGGTAGTTGCTGGAGCACCAAGAGCCAACCACAGAGGAGCTGTGCTTCTGCTGAGGAAAGAGGACGGAAGCTCCCCCATGCTCTGGCCTGAACACATTCTGCACGGGCCCGGACTGGCATCCTCCTTTGGATACGACGTGGCTGTAGCTGATCTGAATGGTGACGGGTAGGAAACTTAAATGAATATTTATATGTTCAATATTTTACCAGTAGTTTACCATTTTTTTGTTTTCAAATGACACTGAAATTGATTTCCTATCAATGTCTAAGATGGCAAGACATAGTTGTGGGAGCTCCTCAGTTCTACATGAAGGATGGGGACATTGGAGGAGCTGTTTATGTCTACATCAACAACGCAGGGAAGTGGGAAAAAGTCACTCCTGTCCGTCTAAATGGGGAGAAAGACTCAATGTTTGGACTGGCAGTGGAAAACATAGGGGACGTTGACAAAGATTCATATGAAGGTAATTCGGCTGCTTTGTTCTCCCAATTGTTTTAAATTCCTTCTTTTAACACTTGCTTCTTTTTTCTTCTCATGCAGATATTGCAGTTGGAGCGCCGCATGATGATGACGGAGCCGGACGAGTCTACATTTATCACGGCTCTGCACGAGGGATCAAAACCAATTTTACACAGGTTTGTTTATGTGGCTTTTCAAGCATGAGAGAAGTTGGTGTTTGGGCATGATGTGATATTTTTCAGTGGTAGGGCTCAAAAACTAAGCCAATGACTCCTGCTGAAGTTTATCAATTTATCTCCACTCGAGCTGAAAGGAAGAAATCTTTTGCAGCCTGGTTTCCCTAATTAATTTTTTCTCCTTTATTGCAGCTCCTTTCAGGAAAACAATACAACATTCAATTCTTTGGATATTCCCTGGCAGGGAACATGGACCTGGACGGTAACTCTTATCCAGACCTGGCTGTAGGCTCCCTGTCAGACACAGCTTTAATTTACAGGTAACTGTGTCCTTACACATTACAGATGGAGATTACAGATTAATTTGAACCCTAATGATGTCTATCAAAATTTAATTTAACAACCTCTCCTTTAGGGCAAGACCAGTCATCAGAATTAGTATACGCGTCAAAACATCTCTACAGGAAATTGACCTTGCAGTTAAAACCTGTGGTGACAGTATTTGGTAAGTGTTCTGGTTTTTTTAACAGCCCTGACAGTCCAAGCTTGCTGCATGTTAAAAATATCCTCTTTTCTGTCCATAGTTTCGATGTGACAGCATGCTTCAGCTTCAAAGCAAACCATGCATCTTACATCTCCCCGCTAGGTACATAAGAAAAGATTTGTTCTATAGATACTTAAACATTTAACTGTTCTTATATAAAATATTTTCATTTTACTTCCCAGCTATCAGCTATTCACTCGAGGCTGATGGAGATCTCAGGAAACAAGGTCTGACCTCAAGAGTGATGTTCCTGAACAAATCCCACACTGAATCGGACCACCAGTTTAATGGCACCATGAAACTTCGGGGCCAAAACCTGGAAAACTGTGACATTATAAAAGTCAGACTTAAGGTAATATCTTTAACATATTGTCATTAGTATGTGGCAGTCAGGAATGGCTTAATTTTCCCTTCATCTGAATTTACTACAGGATATATTCGCACAAAACAATTGTGTTTCAAACCCAGGGGGCTTATAAATGTGTCTAAAATGAAATGTGTTTCTCTTATCATACATGGTGAACTGGTTCTTTTGATTTTCACAGGATAACATTAAGGACAAGATGCGGAGCATTCCCATTATGGTGTCTGCAGAAATTCCTGAACCAAAACAACAGAAACACAAAAACGGCCTCCGTAAGCTAATGCCCATCTTAGACATGAATCAGCCAAGCAAAAATGTCACTAAGGTAAACAGGATTGTTGTTTCTTAACAAACACACACACGTTTTATCATTTTGGTAACACAGTTTGTATATTTTTGCTGCAGATAAACTTTGTAAAGGAGGGATGTAGCAAAGATCACATCTGCCGGAGCAACCTGAAGATGGAGTACAGTTTACATTACAGACAAAAGAGCCAGGATTTCTTTACCCCAATAGAAATGTAAAATATCTCAACAGTACTTCACTACTTGAAATGACTAAAACCAGGATGATAAAGACTGGCTTGTGATTCATTCCTCAGTTTTTTGTTGCTTCCTGTCTTTTAACTTTGTTCTTACTGCTAAAGTTATTTGCTGATGCCGAACAGCTAAGTTAAAATAATATAAATTATATGAACTTAAAAATTATACTGCTTTGTCTCCACTCATATTAAATATGTGCACATTCATATTAAAGGGGGAGGTAGGAAAACGACCCTGTGCCCCCGACTTCCCTTCTCTTTTTTTTTCATCTCCGAATCCTCTTTATTTCACTCCTTTCATCCCCCCCCCGTCCCTCCCCCCGTTTCCCCCAAAATTTTTCTCCCCCTTAAATATGTAATACGGACCGAACAGCGACACTACGTGTGTCTAGGTTGTAGTTGCAACGGCAGAAAAACAACTCCACCCGTTTGGGTGCCAGGCTCACTGCCGATATGCAAGTGACCAACAGTCTGCAGCATGTTCAACAAGTAACGCAGAGGAGTTTATAACTGACAGCTAACGTTAGCCACATTAGCAAACAAGCTAGCTTACCGAACCAGGAGGAAAGTTGCCATTTCCATGTTTTGACGCCGTGGAAAACGTTTATGTGGGTCCATTTAGTGTAGTCTTCACCTAAATACTCCAGGTTTTGCCTTTCTCAGGTCACTCCTCCTCAGAAACAGATAACATCTCCAGGGCTCTGAAGCAGCTGCTTCACTCGTCGCTGCTTCACTGTTTCCCCTGTACCAGCCTAACTGTGCCCAAAATATTGTTTCCACACAGAGATTGTATTTGGCAACCCGCAATGGTGGCGTGTATTGGCTTATAGACGTAAATAAAATGCCATTATCGAACCTGTTAAAATTTATTTTACAATTATTTTTAGGCTAAATATAATTTTTCTAGGAAATGTTGTACTTTCATTCTGTACCCCCCAAACGACCTGTGGAGCTATTTTTTTTTTCTAAATATAGCTTTTAATAAAAATGTTACATATTCATCCTTTAATGTATATCACAAATATTCATTTGTCGAATATAACTATTATTAAACATGACAATTGTATAAATAGCTTTTAAGCAACTGTCACGGCCTGTTTCCTTTCATCCAAACATAGTCTGAGTTTGCGCTTATGTGTGTGTGTGTTCAGTAGGAACGACATCCCTGAGTATCACCTGAATTATGACAAGAGGGACTTGGCAGTGAATGTGACCGTGAACAACATTGAAGGTGATGATGCTTATGAGGCAAAGCTTGTGGGACGTTTCCCAGATACCCTGTCGTACTCTGGAGTCCGCTCAAAAGTAAGTTTACAGCACAGCTGCAGGTCTCTCACATAAAACAATGCAGTTACATTTATGATAATAAATGTAGAGCAATACGGTCAAGTTTACACAACATGTCTCAAAATAAAGGGTTGCCTCAATGAGGTATATTTTAGTCGTTTGTGTGTTAGATGAAAACTTGGCACCAATTTGCATTTATAATCTGATGTAGCATTGTTGGCATGAACTCTTCTCTTATATGGACCATGATGAGGGCCTATTTCCAAAGCTATTACTGATTTATACTCTGAAAATTTCATCAATTCTATAACGCATATATAATATAATAACGCACCATTAATGTTAAACATGTGGATGACAGAAGCAGAAACATCTGATGATTAAAAAACATGATGAACACAGAAGCTTTTTGGTAAATAATGTTGATCTGTTGATCATTTGTGCAACTTTTGGTTAAAATGAGTGTAAGCTTGAGGTCTTCGTGAGTCTGTCATGCTAGGTTAGCATGAATCAACTTGGTTTTTTTCAACATGTGTCCTGACAGCAGTTCTTTGATTTAAATGAACTCTTATTACCATACTAAGAAAAACACTAATTTGCACATTGTAGTGCCTCCAAGTGGTCAGGTGCTGCAGAATTTTGTGCTTCCAAGTTTGTTTTTAATAGATCTAAAATTTCATCTAGATGTTCAGATTTAAATGATTTCATATGTTTTTTTCCAGACAAATCCTTTAAACTGTGATGCAAATCGTAACGGCTCTGAAGTAGAATGTGAGCTGGGAAATCCTTTTAAGAAAGGCTCAACGGTACACACTCACCTTATTCATACATGCTTACTTAGACACTTAACTATTGCTAATAAAATATAATCAATGTTTTCTCCTTTTTGTTAAATTTGTTTTACTTAAGATGACTTTCTTCATCATCCTGAGCACTGATGGTGTGGCCCTCAACACTACTGACATTGTGATTGATCTGAAGCTCCAAACGTAAGTACTGCTGTCACTGTTGATGTGATAAGCCTTAACGATCAAGAACTAGTGGTCATGTTGCTCTTCAACTGGAGTATTGGGGCCATTTGGCCACTTGGATGACGACTCCTACTTGATCCACAGCAGATAGGGGCACTTAATTCCCAGAAAAGGAACTAAGATTTGGCTTAAGTAAATATTATGATGGTAATTAGTTTATAGACCCATTGGAGGAAGAAGAAGTAAAACATAAGTTGATATTACAGTAATTTACTGGGTTTCACAGGGATTTTCCACAAATAATTTTCTTAAGTAAATTAGGCCTACAACATTGTGACTGAAAACTTGTCATAATTCCCATGAATAACTTCCTGTTATGAAGACAAACTCTTATTGCTTATACTGGTAGGACAGACAGATTAGAAGATGTTATTTCTTTCCATTTACATTATTATTGCACTTGATATTAAACATTAGATGACTCTTTGTGTAGACCACATTTTGCCGGCTAATAAAGCATAGCTGTGGAAAGTGTCACACAAACAGATACTGAAATAAAAAAAGTTCAGATTTAGACCAGAAAGATGTGTGTTTTGTGTGACCTTGATGAAATCTCAGCTGAGCCTGAGGTTCTCTCAGATTGAAGAGGTAGACACAATTTTAGAAGGAAAATGCTGATATTCTGGGAAAATAAAGTCACCACAACAGGGATAAATTTTTGCTTTAGGATGTTGTTATATTGCCAAGAGCAGTCGTGGCTTCAATTTGCAAGATTGTGTGACAATACTGATAACACCAGCAACTGGGAGTGCAACACAAACATTGACACAGTGAGAAAAACTAAATTCTTATTATATTTCTTGGAAATTTATAGCTTTTAAAACGGTTCATATGTTGGGTTGTTTTTTTTTAGTAATACTACCCTGTGCTTGATTGTGTTTTTTTCCATTTATTTCAGGACCAGTGAACAAAGGGATATTTCTGATATAAAAGTTAAGATCAACGTGGTCATTGAATTGCCTTTGTCAGTCAGCATGTGAGTAAATTGTTGCATGTTTTATTCAGAACTCCTGTTTGACTCCACATACTGTGCATATATGCGCACACAGCACAGCTCCATGGAAAGAAAGTCAAGATTTTTGCTTCCTTCCCTTAGTAAAGCCAATCCCAGTCACGTCTTTTTTGGAGGTGCTGTAAAAGGCGAAAGCGCAATGAAGACAGAGAATGAGATTGGAAGTTTGATTAACTTCACCTTCACAGTGAGTTTACTCATTCCATCTGTTTTTGAGTTGCCATACAATACATACTGTACATACATACATACAAGTTTAACATTAATTTGTGAGGTTACAATGCATCATTTTTTCTTCAGATAAGCAACTTGTGGAAGTCTTTGAAGCCCACTGTCAGTGCCTCCTTGCACATTCATTGGCCCAAATCTAACAAAGACGGGAAATGGCTTCTGTATCTGGTGAAGATCACCTCGAAGGGACCAGAGAAAATCCACTGCTCACCAGAGTCTGAGATCAACCCTCTCAAACTCAAAGAGGTTGCATTTTACATACTTTATTTAACATAAGTACGGGCGCAAAGTTGAGACTGACTCTTACTGCTTCATTTTGTGTTGGATTAATACGTAAAACTTTGCCATCAGGACTCCTCGATGTCCCCGACAACACAAGAATCAGAGAGAGAAGGAACAAACACTCACAGCAAATTTTCTCCTTTCAAAACCAGACATAAGGTTTTGGTAAGTCTTGGTGTTGATGCTCACGTACTGGATTTATTTATCCATATTTTTTTTAATAAACATTTAAACTTGATGCCTAATGGCCCATTTGCTTGTCATTGTAGTCCTGTGAATCAGAAAACAAATGTGTGGTGCTGAAGTGCCCCCTGCAGGGACTTGATGGTACAGAAATTGAACTGAGGTCACGTTTGTGGAATTCCACCTTTATTGAGGTGACAAACTACAGATCATCTCCCTTCATATCTATTGTATGACAAAAGACTGACTCTCCTGATGTCTGCTTCTGTTTTTATACAGGAATATGCTAATCTTCCCACCATGGAGTTAGTTGTGAGGGCCTCACTCCAACTTCATACTCCGGCTCAGAACATGATCCTGACATCTCCTGACTCAAAAGTATGGAGCTCATCAGCTGAATGATATGATTAACAGCATAATTAGCTATTTTTTGTTTTTGTTTTTCTGACTTTGACCTTTTGCAGGTGACGGTGAATGTGTCCCCTGACGGGGAAGTGGCTCAGTACAGTGGAGTTCCCTGGTGGATCATACTGGTGGCAGTTCTCGCAGGAATCTCAATTTTGGCTCTGATGGTGTTTCTGCTCTGGAAGGTGCGTATACACACTTCCTATAATTAATACATTAATACATCTTATAATTAAAACATTTTTACCTGAAAATGAAATTTTGGGGAAATTTGTCTTGGGCACAGTAGTACAGGTACAGATGCATAACAATAAAAGAATGAAATGAAAAATACATCATGTAATCCCAGAATGGAAATTCAATATTGTAGCAGGTTTTTTTTTTCCAACAATGAAAAAAAAAAGACAGGTAATAAGACAAGACTGTTGTTAAGCAACATAATTGGTATAAAATTATACATAATGAAACAGTAAAAAGTGCAGAGTTCTTGTGCAATACTGTTCGCGACATAAAGTGCAATACAAAAACCATATCCTCCAGCAGACATGAGCATTCAGTGCATTACTGTATAGAAACTCATATCTTGGGTAGGGATGCACGATATTAGGATTTTGGCCGATATGCCGATATTTTAAAACTCATGTGGCTGATAACCGATATCGATACCTATATTAAAGCTGAAAAAAAATAAGCAGTCATTGCAAATAGCAGTTGTTATCCGTTTCTGACACTTTAAACAATAGGGGTGGGAAAAAATATTGATACACTGAAATATTGCGATATTTTCAAATGCCAATATCAAATCGATATTTAAAAACGTGGCATCAAATCTATTTTACTTTCAAATCTTGTGAGATTTCATTGTTCTGTTACAAAATCTCATGATATTTTGGGAATTCTTATGAGAATTCATAACGGAACGATAAAATCTCTCAAGATTTCGTAATAGGTTAGTAAAATAGATCGAGACCACATTTTTAAATGAAAATATTGCAATATTTCAGTGAATCAATATTTTTTCCCACCCCTTGTCCTTAGAGGTTTTAAAGTCTGTAAAAAAAGAAGTTTTTGAAGAAGTAGGTTGTTTTTTTTTTTTTATAAGACTTTAGAAACAGCGGGCTGATCAGTTAATCGGTGTGGTGGCTGATGTCCGATACTCAGTTTTAAGGCCAATAGGGAGCTGATTATATCATGCATACCTAATCTTGGGAGCTTCAGAGCCAGCAGACTGAATACTATCAAAATATTGAAATAACAAGTTAGTAGAGGGAATGACTGTGAACTGGGGCAGGGGATCCACATCTGAAGGCCTCCCACTACCCTAGGAGGGAAGTGGAGTGGGCAAGAACCAGGCTGATTTAACCTGTCGAGAAGAGGAATGAAAGATTTTAAAACGGTTGCTCTCATTGTACATCAGCTGGCTCTGTAACGTCTTCCTGAGGGCAATGGAATATATTCTGAGAAAAGAACATGAGATGGGTTGTTCACGATTTTATAAGCTTGTTTGACCACAACTTCTTCATACAAAAACAGAAGAGGTTGCACGTCAGTTATTTCCACAAGTTTTGGTGCTGTTATCATCCTGTGCAGTTTGGTCTTACTCTGGACTGTGAAGAAGCTGAACCACACAGCTATTCAACAGCTCACCTTGCTTGCAAAAATTGCATTGTAAAATATGTCCTTGATCTCTGCATGCACACCAAAAAGACACAACCATCTGAGGAAATGCTGTCTTTTTACCAGCCTGCATAGGTAGTCAATGTGAACACACCAGCCCAGATTCTTGGACACCATCAGGCCTAAATATTTGCATGAAAGTTCTATTACATTGTTGCTGGTGATCATAGGATTGTAGGCTGTGACCTCCTGAGGGTCAATGACCATCTCCTTGTGTTTTTGCGTATTCAGGACAAGTTAATGATCATCACACCAAGATTGACTATAGGTCAGTGGTGTCCAAAGTCGGTCCTCAAGGGCCGCTGTCCTGACGGTTTTCCATGCCTCCTTGCACCAGCACAGCTGACTCAAATTAAATGAATCTAAAAGCCTATGAATTTGAGTCAGGTATGTGTTGGAGAAGAGATACATGGAAATCCTGCAGGATTGTGGCCCTCGAGGACCAGAGCTGGACACCCCTGCTATAGGTGCAAAAAAAAAAATGAAGTTTTTCTTTTGCAGTATACATTGCTTTTCTTGAATTCACGTTATAGTGACATGATACATATCTAAAATCAGTACAAGGGTTTTTTTTTTTTGTTTTTTTTAAAGACTGAAATTAAGCTATATGAATATCTCTAATCCAGGGGTGTCCGGCTCCGGTCCTCGAGGGCCACAATCCTGCAGGTTTTCCATGTCTCCCTTCTCCAACCCACACCTGACTCAAATTCATAGGCTTTTAGATTCATTTAATTTGAGTCAGCTGTGCTGGTGCAAAGAGGCATGGCAACAAACAAAACCTGAACTGAAATGGACATGGGGTTAGAGATGCTGCTCAAATAAATTAAATAAAAAAGGATAGACAAAACCTAATAGTGAAAAGGGGTACCAAATGGAGAAAACCAACACAACACTAATCTATGAACCAAAAAGGGAACGAGCAGCACCAATAAGCTAAAAGTAACTAAAACCCAACAATAACAAAAGGCCTAGCTGTCCCAACTCCAAGCTAACCAGTCTAAATCACAAACAAAGACAACTAAAGACCTAAACTACTAACAACTAAAGCCATTAACCAAACTAAAACACCTGAAAACAAAACTAAAGAAACCCAAATTAACACAACCAAACTAAAGTCACCACAAACATAACAAACTAAGGCCAAACAGTTGCCACTGACTGAGGGTATGCTGGGTTCTTTTGTAGCAGACACAAGGGGTTAATTTACAGGCGGCCGTAACAATAATGATGGCTTGAGTTGATCTGTGGATGGATAACAGGTGCATCATGTAGGAGGCAGAAAGATGGAAGTGGTGTGATGGTGTGATGATCAAGAAGTTGATGGAAGTGGTGTGATGCCTTTTGCAAAGTTTTGCTTTGAAATGTAAAAAGTCATTGATGCAGATGTTACTTTGACACGTACTACTGCCTACTTTAACATGGTTATAGAAAGCCTACTATACACCCATCGTGAGATGAAACATTGTTCAGTGATGGTTTAAGTAACATGTCATAAAAATTCAAGGTCTTGCCTCAATAAAAGATCCCGCCTCTAAGCGAGCAGTGACGGGGTTGGTATTCGACAGCACCGTCACAAGTCATCAGTACTGTAAATAACTCTCAACAATTTTGAGCCATTTTCCGTGATCTGTACATTAATAGGTTGGTGGTTTTAATGTGGCTGATGCGTGTATGTTAGTGGAAGGTGACAGGAAAAAAAAAATCTTGGCCTCTCTTAAAATAAGTGAAAAAGATTTTTTTTTTTTTTTGCTTGGTATAAGCTGCAAATGGACTACCACTCAACCTGGTGTAGTTTTAAGAAGGTGCTGGAAATGGAAAGCAACTAGTGAAGAGAGGAGATTTCCGCCCACTTCATCTGTACAAATGTCAACTTTATTGCTGAGCTTTTGGTCCGAGGGGACCTTCATCAGAGCACCAAAAGCTCAGCAATAAAGTTGACATTTGTACAGATGAAGTGTGCGGAAATCTCCTCTCTTCACTAGTTGCTTGTAATAAGCAAAAAAAAAAAAAAAAAAAATTCTGCCGATGGAACAAGCAAAATTTTAAATGAATTGACTTAAAAACAAGATCTTACATCTCACTGAAATGTTTCTCTTTAAGTAATTTTGTCTTATTTTGAGTGTGATGAGATATTTTGTCTAGAAATGAGAACTATATATCTGATAAAATTTAAATTTTTGCAGTTTTGGTGTCACCATTTCTTATTTGATGTCTTTTCATTTTCAGTTTTCACTTTACAAACTCAGATCTGTACCACAATGAAAAGAAAGTAGTTTCTTTAATGCCTTCTTTTTGTCCTAGTTATTGTCAGTTGTTGACACGTGTTTCATTAGATGGATGCGTGCTGAAGGTTACTACTGAAAACAGTCATTGTTCTGTCCTCGAGATACAGTAGTTCTGCCAGATTTCAGATGAGGAACACGTCAATTTTCAGTTTTAATTTTTGAATCAGAAAAATAACAGTTCCTAACAGAGCAAGAGTTACATATTGTTGGGAAGTTTATACATGATCTGTGCAATGAAATTGGTGGTGTTAAAAGGGGAAAAAAAGTATTTACAGTTGGAAACAAACAAATGATTGACTGATACATAAATTTTAAGTTTAGGTCAAAACATCAGTCAGAATTGAAGTTGAAATATAGTTCGAATAAACTCCAGAGAAGGAACGAGTTGTTTTGTTTTAAGATGACATTTGATCTTTTCTGGACTCTACAGTGTATTATATCTTCAGTGAAATGAATCATCATCTGAATGATCTTTTATGACAGTAATTTTAACCACTGCCCACCCTTGCTCCTCCTCAGTGTGGTTTCTTCAAGAGAGCAACTAAAGAACAATTTACTGCATATCATCAGGCAAAGATCCATGCTCAGCCCTCTGAAACAGAAAAACTCTCTGCTGAGGCCTGATTTATCCTCTCTGAACAGGGGTAAAGTCAGCATGAAGTGTGATTATGTCTGCAGCTGCTCATTAACTCACTTTCCATCCAAACCTGCTGACTTGATGCAGAAAAATTCAACCCGACACATATTGTACTGATGACACAAATCATATAGATTTTAATATAAATTTTATTTTACCTACATTCAGCTTGCAAGGAGCTCTAATCAGGCAGTTTCCTCTGTGTGAGATAACAAATATACAGTATATAGATATTAAGGTCTTTGTGCAATATGTGTCCCTGAATTTTACCAATAAAAATACATTTTATCCTGCATTTTTCTTTTTGTGCCCTGCATCTGCTTCTCCTGTCATCATTTCTGCTACTCAGCTGTTTAAAAATGCAAAGCATGCTTACCATTCCTGCACATCTCTTCTCTGTTGTATACAATTTGCATGAATACTGCTCAGTTTTAAACAATTGGCATTTAAATCTCTTTACCATCCAGTGCGGATTCTTCAAACGTGCCAAACAAGACGACAGCGTCCCTCGATACCATGCAGTGCGGATAAGAAAGGAAACTCCCGAGAAGAAAGAAGGAAAAGTCAAACTTGATCCTTTTGAAAAGAAGCAGTGGATGACGAGTTGGATCGACAATGAAAGTTACTCATGAATTTTTTTCTGCTTGGATTTGGCCAAAGATGACCTGCTTCTCTTAATTTGCTCCAAAAAAACACTGAACTTTGTGTTTGTGAACATGGTGCTCAGCTTTTTAATATGAAAAATTAATTCCAGGGATTAGTGAAACTCGAACTCTTGAATTTTTACACTGTATAAATAATGAAATATTTTTTTTGTAAGTGCTGTATATATTTGAAAACTGCTGCACAATTTGTATTTATTTTTTTTTATATGGAAAAGCAATTCATTCATAACCTTTTGTAACAACTTCACTGCTGTTTGTAGAGCTGAACTGTCCTGCTCAAAACCTAAAAGTCTATGCAAGGAAGGTACAACTAGTTCACTGTAATATGAATGTAAATCCGTATATGGTTTTTATGTTTCTTTGTGTGTCTAGCTTTAGTACTTTCCAACAAAAAGGCTCCTCAGTTCTCAGTTTGAAATAACACCTTGGTACACCCCTTGTGTCTCATTGTTGTGGCATTCAGGTAGCACCCACTGTACTGTAGATCATCACTGAAACAACTTTTTTTTCAATGAGGAATCCAAAGGGAAAATGTTGAAAAACGACAAAATGTATGTTTTATAATTGTTATTTTTTTTACATAATAAAATGCTTAAAGAATCAGTTTTTATCAGAGATATACATCGTGTGCAGTTATAAATATAACCATTCAGACCTCATCTTTACTGAATGTCTAAGCAGATTTCCCAACTCTAACCCATATAAACTTGAATGCTAATGATTATTTTCAGATATATGTTGTGAGGAAGTGTGTATTTCCCAAGTGATAAATATATTAAGGTACGCATAGATATGAAAGTGCTTCATTATTTCATGTAAAATGGGCCAAAAAGAGACTGACCCATTTTACAAGGAAAGCCATGAATTGTAAAATACTTTTTAGATTGATGGTTCTTCTTTTGTTGCAGTTTTGGGGATATAAACAGTAAAACAAGCCATACACAAAACAAGTGAAAACACATGTAAAGATGTGTTACTTGGCAAGCCACTGCAGTTTTTGCTGGTCAGAAAGCTGGAGACCCACCTGCACATGGAAAGGTCTAGGCCCCAGGTCAGGCACTGTGAAAGGGACAATTGCATTAAATGCTGAGCTGTAACAGCAAACAGCACTCTTGCATAGTTCCCCTTACCAGTATTCACATGAGGGTCTTGTGGAGTATGGAAATGGCTTCATCTGTAGATCTGGCCGACACGCAAACTGTAGTGGGTCTACAGCAGTGTGCAGAGTGGCGGTTATAAATGCTGACAAAATTATAAAAATCTTACCATTGTTCATGGTTGGATTTGCATTAATGTTTCAGTGGCAGGTTACAACCCAAAGGAATCGATTCATGTCATTTAAAGCCTTATATTCAACCTTTATGGAGGTCTGCAGTCTCAGGGTTTTGCTATTGTAATGTAGTTTCATAATTGTGCACATACATGTCTGACAAAGGAAATAACTCATTTTAACAGTTTTTAGGCTTAATAATACAACTAATTACACTGATTGTATAATTAATTTACCTAACTTTACATTCGGTGTACAAAAACAAAACAGGACTTCATCTTAGTTTCATGACAAATTCATTTCTAAATAAAAACTTAAGTTTTTATAAAATGACTAGAAGCTGACAGAAAGCCCTTAATCCTGCAGACATTCTTTACACAGCTCCATATAAAAGCAAGAGCTAGTCTATTCTGCATTTGTCTTGTAAATAAGAGCTGTCATACCACAATGCATGAGCTTGGATATAATATGAAAATTTTACAATAAGTGTGTGCACGTAAGTCTAATTCTGGCCAGCATCCAGACACAGCTATAAAGAAAGAAAGGAATATTTATTCCAAAGATTCATTTAATCATACTATCGAGAACAATTTACATGAACAGAGATTATTTACTCTATTTAAAGCTACTGCATTGAAAATATTGATGCTAAACAATTGAGGGAAAACAATGGAAAAGGAACAGTGAATGCAAATCCAAAGCAAAATCAAACAGAAGTTAATAAAAGTAGCATTATCTTTATGACCACCTTAAGCGCTTCTTCGCAGATCAGTCAAATGTTAAACGAAAGGTTTTCTCCTGTTCCTTGCGCTGGGTGTCGCACAGTTTGGACACTTCCTCCACTCTTCTCTGCAGGAGAACCGAGTTTTGATCAATCCACTGCAGTGAATCCATGTGGGCATTGAGAATTTTACAGATCTGCTGAAGCTAAAAAAGAAAAAAAAAAAGAGAGGATGGGATTAATTACAGACGCATAACTTAAAAACAAGTTCAATTCATCAAAATCAGATCTGATCTTACTGGATCACTGGTGTCCGCTGGACCGCTGGATGTGTTCAGGTGTTCAATGATCTCCTTCAGGTCCTGTGACATCCTCTTCAGCTGTGCATCCACATTCTCAGCGAGCTTATACGTTCTTTCGCGTTCCTCGTCAGCATTCTGCATGTAGATGGTTCCACTCTGCTCCTTCACCGACTCCTCGAGTGGACAAAGCAAGTCCTCCAGCTCCTTCTGTTGGGACAGGATGAAATCCAGCTCTTGGTTTAGCCTCCTCTGATCCAGCTTCACCTTCTCCATCTCCTTATGCAAGGATGTGATCTTCTCCCCGTTCTCCACCAGCATTCGGTCCCAGGCATTCACCTGAGTTGCCTGCTGTAAGAAATGTCTTTCTTGGTCCTCAAGCTCAAGACTCCACTTGTTTATGAGGCCCTCCAGCTGGGCGTAGGTCATCACTGGAGGAGCTGCAGTGGTAGTTATTGTTGTGGCTGCTGCAGTTGTTGTGGTGCTCGTGCTGGATGCAGGTTTGAATCCTAGTGTAAAGCCAGTAGCAGCACCTATTGTGGCAGCTGCAATTGTGGCAGTAGGGGCTGGGGCAGAGGTGGTGGGGGCTGATCCCAGAGGTTTGAGCGTGAAAGATAACCCACCCCCAGCTGCTGTGGTTGTTGCAGTGCTCACAGATGAAGGTGGAGGTACACTCAAAGCAAAGCCTGTAGCTGCTGCTGCTGCTGCTGCAGTGGTCGCAGCGATTGTGGTGATAGGTGAAGCAAAGAGAGTTGGACCTGTGGTCAAGGCCGCCTGGGTTGATGCAGGTGGAGCTGGGGTGGTAGAAGGTTTAATCCCAAAGCTAAAACCTCCACCCTGACCTGCCGGGGCTGCAGCTGTGGATGCTGGCTGGGGCTGAGTGAGGCTGGAAGGAGCAGTGGTGCCGAAGCTAAACCCTCCACCTGTTGCAGCAGCTGTGGAAGCTGCAGCTGTGGTCACCTGAACTTTGGTAGCTCCAAAGCTAAACCCTCCAAATGGCAGGCCACTTGATGCTGTTGTTGCTGTAGTTGCAGCAGGTTGGGGTTGAGGCTGAGCTTGGGGAGCAGTTCCAAAGCTGAAGCCCCCACTTGCTGCAGCAGGAGTGCTGGTCTGTGCAGGCAACGCGCCTCCTAGTGTAAACCCTGACCCCGCAGCTGGAGCAGCGGTGGAGCCCAGAGTCAACCCTGTAGCTGATGTGGTTTGAGTCGCCGCACCCAGGCCAAATGTGGTGGTGGGTGTCCCAAAAGAAAACCCCCCGGCGGCTGCAGAGCTCTTTGCTGGTGTGCCAAAGCTGAAACCACCGGTGGGATTGGCGCTGGGCTGTGTGGAAGTGCCGAAGGTGAACCCCCCTCCAGAGGCTGCCGGTGTGGAGTTGGTTAAACTGAAGCCCGTGCTGGGGGCAGCTGCTGTGGTCTTCTGGGCTCCAAAAGTGAAGCCCGTAGACTGTCCAAAACTGAATCCGCCACTCATCTTTTCCCCCCCTGGCTTTTAAATACAACTAATCGAACGAGATAGCACACAAAATGGTCACTTCCTTGCTGAATCTTTGCGGCTTTTGGCGGGTCGCAAACACGAGCGGGTTTAACTGAAGTTACCAAAGAAACTCAACGTCTAGTATAGAGACTTTCCGCGCGTTTGCTACGAATACAACAAATCAGTGTCCTTAACGGCGTTTTCAAATCAACAGGAGCAGAAAATTCACAACATATCTGTCAGAAAAACGTGGTCAGATGAAGCGACATTTTCTCGAGCAGGCATTTGTGTTGCTACCTAACGGAAATGACGGTACTTTTAAAATAACTTCCGTTTTTCGCCCTGAGCTGTGTCTGTCAGAAATAACATCCCGCCTTCTTTCGTATATGGACAGATATGATACCCAATCATGCTTTTCATAACAAGCAAACCAAAATTTGATTGGCTCAGCATTTGCCTGACAGACAAGCTCCTGGTGACAAAAAGCAGTGTGATACTACCAAAGAGTAAATAAAAGGCAAGAAAATGATAGTATGCAGATACTAATCAAACGGATTGAATAACAACAGCAAAAATGGCAAATTTAAAGTGTTTCAACCGTTTAAACAAAATGAATCAGCAGTGTTAGTTAACTTCTTTGAAATGATACTTCCAAATGTATAATTTTAGACTCATATAAAACGATTTCAGTTTCAATGTCTTGCTTTATTTTTTGATAATGTAAGAAATCCACTAGTTTTTTGTTTTATTTCCTTTTTTCTTTTATATTTCTATTAGTACGATTTAATTATAATGTTACGTAAACGCGTTTTTCTCAATAAAATTATACATTCGTAGCTTGACGGATAGACCTATTTACGTACATGTACGTTTATTCTCTTGGTATAATAATAACTCTTTGAGTTAGCTAGCCACGCACAGTGCGCCGTGCCTGTTGACTTTCCGCCTGTGAGGAGGATTTAGCGGAGACTACCTGAAGTAAAGGACGATGCAAAAAAATGGATTCTGAAATACTGCTCATATGCAAGATAACAGAAAACTAATTTTTCAACGAGTTTATTTTCAAGTTGCTGAGTTTAGCCGATAAGCTAGTGTAAACTGTGACCGGGAGGCTTTGTTGTGGACGCCACTGGCTTCATAATTTCCATTTCAGTCTAACACCAGATCAACGTGAGCCGATACAGCAAGCGCCAGTATGAGGCTTCTAAGGTTTTTGAGGAGCAGCATGGCAGTAGGAAAAGACATCGACTATTATTCCAAATTTTCTCCTTCCCCTCTCTCAATGAAGCAGTTTCTGGATTTTGGTAAGATGTGTCTCAAGCAAACAGACACGCACAGTGCATTGATAATTAGCCCCTAACCATCACAGCTCAATCTTTAACATGACGGAGGTTAAAGACATAGACTAAGCTAAATTGCTATCCAAAGCTTCTGGTTGTGATATCTTTATTTTCCGCGGTGACTTCAGATCTTTTTGCCGTATTTATTCATATCCACCAACTACCTGACTATCTGGCATCCCGCTATTTGACCTGGTACTGCTGAAATTGTCTCTCATCTCTTCCTGGTTTCTGGGGCTCTGTAGGTCAAGTAAGTTCAACTGAGCAATAACAATGAAAAAATAAAAAAGTCGTCGTACTTTTATCATAAAACATTGCACTATTTGTTGTCTATCAGGGGTACTAGGTGTAGATGCAGCTTTTGATGTAATCAGGTTTATTTAGAGGTGGATAGACAGGAAAACTAACTAGATCCTGTCAGCCAGGTCATGGTTATCCCGAGAGTTAAAGCAGTATGACCAGATTTTATTTTGAGTCTTGAAATTGATTAATTTAGATTCAAAAGGTTTTCCTGGTTCTATCCAGATGGAAGACTCTTGTGTCCATTGAGGTCACATTTGGGTTGTTTTCCACTGTCTTTTGTATTCCGTGTTAAGGTATTGTGAAACAAGGTGTAAATAGAGGTGAAACCGCCTGGGGATGGAGGTCTGATGGGTGGGTCTAAATTTCTTCTTTTTTTTTTTTTTTTTTTAAACCCCCTCTCTCAAATCACCTTTTCCCCACACAGTCTGAAGAGTGTCCGAAGTCACTCGGATGCAAAGGTTTGCATTTCATAGTCTGAAATGCAGGGGGAACGCTGATTTTTGAGCAGGAGCTTTTTCTCCTGTGCCAAGATATGTGCCTTTGTTTTAAGAACGGACTGCATGGGTCCTCAGACATGGCAACACTCGGATAGAAATGGTTTCATCCCAAAGATTTCTAAGGATAACGAGTCATTGAACAATGAGTCGGTGGAGATGATATGAATCAGTTCACTTGTGAATGATTACCAATACAAGGATGAAATATCAACAGAAAAAAAAACCATTTAGTTTAATACAGGGCAATAACAACAATTTTTTTCTTCCTCCAGGTTCAGAAAACGCATGTGAGAAAACATCTTTCGCCTTCCTCAGACAGGAGTTACCTGTGAGGTTGGCCAATATTATGAAGGAGATCAACTTATTGCCGGATAACTTACTGAGGACTCCATCAGTCCGCTTGGTCCAGAGCTGGTATGCAGGTTTTGTTTTTTTCTTTAAACTATACCTCTGTCATCAGGAAACAATCATTTACTGTATGTTTTCCCTGTGCAGGTACATGCAAAGTTTTCAGGAGATTCTTGAGTTCAAAGACAAAAATGCGGATGACGAGAAAGTCACGTATGAGTGAGTCCTTTTAATGATTAAGAAAATAAATTGCCACTTTTTCTTTGGTTTGTTTTCGCTCATCTTTGTTTTTTGTTGATTAGTTTCACAGATGCTGTGATAAAAGTCAGAAATCGCCACAATGATGTCATACCAACTATGGCTCAGGGGGTCGTGGAGTACAAAGAGACGTACGGCACAGACCCGGTCGTCAGCCAGAACGTTCAGTATTTTCTGGATCGTTTCTACATGAGCAGGATATCCATCAGGATGTTGCTCAACCAGCACAGTAAGCATCATTAGTTACCATCAGCAGCAGTAGGCAGAATGCACCACTAAAAAAAGAGATCACAGGCAGATATTTTATGGATATCCAGCCACCACCTTAATCTATGAACCAGTACGGGAGCCTTGAGCTTGTCAACATATCCTCTGCTGCAAACCAAGAATCAACAGACCACACCCAAAAGCCTTTGCAACATTCAGAGAGGAGCTTGAAACAAGAAGTAGCTTATCTACAGCTACAGATGACTGAGTGGTTGATTCAAGTTTACAACGTTAAAGTGCAACAAGTGAACACAGCACATGCAGTCCGAACAACATTGTCTTCATCATCAGCCTCTCGTCAAGTCTATAGGTTTTATTAGACAACAAGAATTTTTTGAACAAGTCTTGGGGAAAAGTGTAAAACATTCAGCCTGTTTCGGTTCTGATGTGTCCAATTTGAACCGAAGCTTTAGAATTAACAAAATGAGTACACAAGGTATTAAAAAAATTATAAAAAGAAAAATGTAACAAGACTGATAGAAACTGGTTTACAGTAACTGTGAAATCAGATTTGGAAGATGACACGTGTATTCCAGGCAGGGAGTAATTTCCAAACTTCTCTACATAAAGAAACATTTTACTTTATTAAGGGAATGTTTTTTTAATATTTATTTCTAGAATATCAGGGCTGCGTGGTCGCGTGGTGGTTGGCACCACAGCCTCACGGTAAGAAGGTCGCTAGTTCGATTCCCGGCTGGGGAGGGGGTTTGAACAATTCCAACCGTGGCCTTCCTGTGTGGAGTTTGAATGTTCTCCCCGTGTATGCGTGGGTTCTCTTCAAACTCCGCTTCCTCCACCATCCAAAACATGCATGTTAGGTAATTGCACTATTCCCCAGATAATGTGGGTGAGTGGTTGACTGAAGCGTAAAAAGTGACTGACTATACTATCTAAATATCTTTAACTACTTCATACAAAACTCACAACAAACCCTCTACATATCTAAACTCCAGCTTTATCACACAGTCTTTTCAAACAGCATTTCTTTATCTTAACAGGACTAAACACATTTAACAAACAAAACAAAAAAAAACATAAACAAATGCTGCAGAACAGTTATCTTAAACCCTCTGAACACTATTAACAAATAAAAGTTGCTTCCATGACTCTTCGTGTAATGTTGCATAATTTGTTCTGCACCTTGGGAAGACCTTGGGAATACGGCAAAATAAATCAAGTCCATGAAACTGTGGTGTGAATGGATGAGAGGCTTGTGCCTGTTACGTTTGTTTTTTCAAAGATGAGTACTCAAACCACAACACCAACCAGGAATTCACACTTAATTGGCCTCAGAGGTCTCACACTTTTTCCCACCCACACTGAGTGAATTGTGTACAATGAACAAAGTGAAGTTCTTACTTTGTTCATGTTTTTATTTCAGATTGATTGTTAGTTTTTGTTGTAATCTAGGTGATGTGGTGCCTGGTCATTTTTCTTTTGTTTGCTGTAACAGATGAATTAAGTTGCTGTTAATCAGTGATGTGTTTGATTTAGATCTAAACTGGGAGACATTTCATCACATGAATGAAATATTTCTTATATTTGAGGATATTTTCCTTTCTAATAATGAACATTTCACATTCCTGCCTTCAGCTCTCCTGTTTGGGGGGAAGGTCAAGGTGAACCCTGCACACCCTAAACAGATCGGCAGTATTGATCCACACTGTTGTGTCAGTGAGGTGATCAAAGGTAAGACTGATATTTTTAAGGATACAGCTGCTTATGAGGAAGCTGCTGGGGCAGTTTTAGACTGTTGTTCTTGTTGCAGATGCCTATGAAAATGCAAGAAACCTTTGTGACCGCTATTACATGAACTCTCCTGAGCTGGTACTGGAGGAGTTCAATGGTAAGTTGTTGGGATATTAGTTCCAGTAAAATGCACGCACAGACTTTGAAAACATTAATGATGCCCGAGTGGCCCAGTTCAAGCACACCTCATATGTAATCATCAGTTTTTCCCCGACAGCCAAAGAGCCAGAAAAGCCCGTCACTGTGGTCTATGTTCCATCTCATCTGTATCACATGGTGTTTGAACTTTTTAAGGTGAGATTTCAGCCGCCTCCATATTTTTTGCAACACTGTATTCTTTTGTTAAACATTTTGTAACCACTGTTGCAGAACGCCATGCGGGCCACCATGGAGCTATACGGGGATGCGATGGAATACCCACCCGTTCATGCACAGATTGCTCTGGGAACTGAGGACCTCACAGTCAAGGTAAATGTGTGCTGCATCTCAAAGTTGCTGCTCTGAAGTTGTTAAAGCAACAAAACTTAAGGTTGGGATTGTTGCTGAGGATGCCTTCATATTGTTTTTTCTTTGTTAGGTGAGCGATCGTGGTGGCGGTGTGCCGCTGCGTAAGATTGAGAGGCTGTTCACCTACACGTACTCCACAGCTCCACGGCCCAGCATCAACGGTTCCCGTGCTGCTCCTCTGGTCAGTGGTGCCTGTTTGAACGTGTAAAGTGAAACTTCCGGCTTTGTTCAAAGTCCTGAAATAATTCAGTCTTACTTCAGTTGCTTCTTGTGTCACATGAGAATTAAGGAGATGCTTTTGCTTCATTTAAAACCCTGCAGCTGCAACTGGAGCTTTTTAATTAGTTGTGTATCAGAGCAGAATCTCTGCTGTGGAGAGTCCCTGACATAACAGGGTGCTGTATAGACCATTGTTCCCAGTGAGTCCACCCCTGCTTTGCTGTCCTGGAGAGTTCTCTGGTGGTTTGAGTCCAGTCAGCATGGAAACAACCTGTATAACAAAGTGAAAAAATTTAAACAAATACATTTGATACACCTTTTTACGGTTTTAAGCACATTAGTGTGCAGCAGGTCGCAGTAATTCAGCGTTAACTTTGCTGGAAAAAAATCGTAACTACTGTAGAATCAAACAAAAATCATAACAATATATACTCACTGACTTTCCAGATGTTTCCACAACATCAGTCTTCCTCCGCTGCCACAGATGAAACTCGGTGATATCTGACTGAAATCTCCTGGGACTTCGCAGAGGTGTCAAAAAGTGGAAAGTAGAAATCCTGTCTGGCAGTTTTTCCAACCAATCACTGAACCAGCTGGGTTTAATTAGCTCCTCTGCAGGAAGATGAGCTCCTTAGTGAAAACACCTGTTCTAAATATACCGGCAGATCCAAAAACATGGCAGGATTCCTACTCAAAAACTACTTTTACGTCCACTTTTGACACCTCTGCTTCCTTGTCAGTGAATCTGTCATGTTCTGTCGTAATTTATTGAGCTGAAACTTTATAAACTCTTTTGTCCCTCCCCCCAGGCTGGTTACGGGTACGGATTGCCCATCTCTCGACTCTATGCTCGATATTTCCAGGGTGACCTGAAGCTGTACTCGCTGGAGGGTTATGGAACTGATGCTGTGATCTACATCCGGGTAACTTTAGTTTCATAGCAGCACTGTACGTGTTTATCCTGGAAAAAGTAAGGCAGCATCAATTTCTTCTCTTAATGGTATTTCAGGCACTGTCCACGGAGTCTATTGAGAGACTTCCTGTGTACAACAAGTCAGTCTGGAAACACTACAAGACCATCCACGAGGCTGATGACTGGTGTGTCCCAAGCAAAGAGCCAAAGGATATGACAACGTTTCGTAGTTTCTGAAGCCAAATAGCAAATGTTTCTGTAGCAGTGTGCAAGGGAAGGTACTGTAAATAAGTGCAAAGGTGTGCGTGTGTGTGAGTATATTCGCATGATGGTATTGATTTGTTTGTAAAGACAATTCAAGTGGAAAAGAAATAACAGGAGAAAGTTTTAGTGCCATATAATATTGAATTTGTAGAGTTTTCTAAGACGCCACAAATACCATGAACAGTAATAACCAGAGGTAATCATGACCAGGTTTCCACGAGCACATCCACGTATAAGCTAAGCAGAACTGGAGTTGTGAAGCTGGTGCCCATAATGACCAGCAGTCAGTGCTGTCTGGTGGATAGTGTACTGTTGTCACATTTTTTCCAAGTCCAACTATTAAGGGTTTTAGTTTGAATACAGTTTTTTGATGTCTTGAGAACGATTAACTAAGTTTCATTTCGGTCTTGTGGGTTGTACCTGAGGGAGGAACATTTTTTAGAAATTTGAATGTAAGGTGTGAGCAAGTGTTTATGTCAAATTGTCTTTAGAGTTTGGTTTAAGTTTGCAGATTCTATCTGGCTGAAAACAGGCTGCTAGTTTGTAGAGATTTTCTTTTTTTCGGGTTAAAAGAAAGATGATGTAAATAAGCTTCTTTTGTTTTGCTGTCCTTGATTTAGGTCATGTCCTTTTCAGGTATAGTTACAAGCGATGTGATCAAATAAGTATTTGAAAAAACAAACACTGTTTTGCACTTATTTCTTTAGCATGCTACGTGATAAAACTGGATTCACTAAAATTTATTACAGCTGACAGAAAACAAACACAAGCTGCCATTTTATTGTCAGTGTTGCTAGTTTTGTGAATTTGCAAACAAGACTAGGTCACCTATAATGAAGTCTAACAGTATTGGGTCCTATGGTTGTATTTGTGACTCATACAGTTAAAGCTTGAGTTCATCATTACCATTGTTGCACTATAAGCACTTAACTGAGTGGATCATGTTTAAGAAACATCTGACGGGTTATTTTGTTAAAAAGCTCTATGCAAATGGAGTTGAGGGGGAACAGAAACAAATATGAAAACTATTTGTTTCTCTTTATGACAGATTTCTGCCCGGTTTGGTTTAACTGCAGCTCCAGTTCACTGTTTCATATTTCGGGGCATTATGCACTGTCTATCCATAATGATGCCCTGTTGAAGCAAATGCTTGAATAAATTATTTTAAATGACTGTGTTTATTCTTGACAGAACATGATCTTTAATGACTACACATGGAGCAAACATATGTCAACTCCTCTAATTCTTATGGTATGATGTTGCCACTTGGCAACAGACCCATTTTTGCCCTGTCACATCTTGAGAATGCATCCCTTTAAATGATGCAATAACTTAAATAAGATATAAAAAACCTTGGGAAACAATAACAATGCTTTAATTCTTGACATGACCTGAGGAAGCAGATGATGACATGAGGAAACAGTTTTGAAAACCTTTTTGGGCGGGCTTTCTCTAAGTAGACTGCTCTGCCATCTTGCTGCAAAGAAAAAGAAAGAAAGACTTTCAAAACATTATTTTTTGGTCTTTTTCTGCCTGGAAAAAACATTTTCACCCTAATAGATGGATAAACTAAATGAAACTTGTTAAAATGTGTTGCCGTGTGGCAACATTGTGCCCTAATGGAATGATTATTGCAGCATAAGATTTTGGTTGTGCGATTTCTACACATTTTCATCCATCGACAGAATGAATTCAGCTTCATTCAATGTTTTTTTAAGATGGAGGGTAGAAATTAAACTTCCAGCTGAGCACAGTGATAGTGTATGGTAAAACCAAAGTTTTTCTGAATATTTTTATTGAATGCTCAGCAAGTTTGTCACCACTGCACCTGTAGAACACAATACCTGTACATGATGACAACACTGACCACTAGCCTGTTTGTGTGGAGAAAAAAATGACATCCAGTTATGCCTGAAAGTTTACATTCCCTCCCATTAAAGAAAAGGATAAATTCACAATTATGATTCAAATAAACTGAAAAATCAATTATAATTTAGTAAAATAAATATTGATTTTGACTTTTTGTTTAGAAAACAAAACATTAAAAAAACAAACATAACCGTTCCAGACAAAATTTAAATCACCATGCTCATGAACAGTTGACCAAAATACCTGTCAACAGGTGCAGAGGTCTTATTTAACATTACAGAAAACACCTGATTGTAGTGATTGCCTCAAAGTATTGCTCAACAAAATTTTAGCTGAGGAGCGCCATCGTGCTTGTTTACTTGTTTTATTCTTTGTTTTTAATACTTCTGTTGAACCGCAACACAATGCAAATGTACCAATGTCATGATTTTCATAAAATTTTTATTACTACTTTGGTCAATTTTAATGCATTTCACTGGCATTTTTTCTGTCTAATGGGAGGGTATGTAAGCTTTCTAGCACAACTGTACCCTGGATGTATAATCAAACAGCGCTGCACAAAATGTCACCTAACCGTGCTTCATGGATTTCAATAAGCATTGAGCAGTATTACCACAAGTGATGGCAACATGTCAGGAAAAACTGGAGACTGACAGAAAACATGCACTGCACTGAAGCAGTGATGATCAAACATTGGAATTTGACACTCGTTTTGATTTTGTCGATTTAGAAAAATGACATTTAAATGGGTTAAATGGGTTGTTCCCAAATGGTTCAGTATTGCCAAAAAGCAACATTTAGCCAAGAAACAATGTTCAAATTGCAAAATAAAAAAAGTTTTCACTTTTGTACCATGATAGTACAGAGTTGCCATGTGGCAACAGACCTCAAAAACTTCCAAAAATAATTGAAATTTCTTCAAATTAAGTCTGGTCTATTTTCAGTCATAAAAACATTCCAAACATTTTTTTTTCACTGGCATCGTAATGTGTACCGTGGTCAGAGTTGAGTCAGGTCTGTTAAAGTTGATGTGATGTTCTTTATCTACTAAATGGAGCAGCAATGAGAAAACAACACAAGCCACATCAGGTGAAAATTAGTTTATTGATGCTGTATGTACCAAGAATTATTTCTCTAACTTGGGGTTCAGGAAACAAGTTTCCTTGCTGTCCTACATGTTGGATTGTGTACAGAACATGGCGTCATGCTTGAGAAGAAAGGAATCATTCTGACTCAGTTGTGAACTTTTCACTCTTACATTCATACATGGCACAGCTCCCAACACACACAAGCCCTTGTCATACACTCATACGACCATCAGCAGGACCAGTGAGGTCCATAGTGTATTTAAGTCGCGCAACATGGTACCATTTTAGCGTCAGAGTTTGAGTAGGCGACAGCGCAGCAGTGTTCACGTGGTCCCTATGTGTTGCCCTTTTAGCAAGAATCAATGGCCCAGCTATTCTACTTGGTAGAAAAAATTTAGATAGTATAAAACAAACAATGGAATTAAAGTAAAAAAAAAAAAAAAAGAAGATACAGTTAGCAGGCACATGTATAAAACTTATTTATACATTAAAACCTTGTTGCCCATTGAAGATTAAAAGACAAATATAGTGCTTTCATCTAAACTGTACAGTAACTTCCTGCAAAGAGCTGAACAGGGAATCAGGTATATGATTTAAGCAAAAATATAAAATGTTAAAAAAAAAGTATACATTTGACTTCCATAAGTAAATGTGTGCATAATCTGCAAGAACTAAAATGTATCTGAATACAGGCTTTAATGTTAGAATATTCATTTTGTTCACAAACCTAATTTAACATTCACCATTTTAGTTAAAATGGTTCAAGCTAAATTTAATGTTTTGGAAGAAAAAAAAAAAAAGTATTAAAAAAACGACAATGTGAACATAAATCACAACTGGCACATCAGTCACTGCAGAGGTACTCCTGGGACAGACATGTCTGCAGTCTTTGACATCAACAAAGTGAGACAACAGTTAATTCATCAACTGTACAAACTTCATCATGTGGAGGGGCACAGGAGCTAATCCCAGATGAAACTAGAGAAGGTGCCAGTCCAACACAGAGAAATCATTCATGCTCAAATTCAGATCTATGGCCACTTTAAAAATCATCAATTCATCAAATTGCATGTCTTTGGACTATGAAAAGAAGCTGAAGCATCATGAGAAAAGCTGCACGGGGAGGTCCAAGCTGACCAGCAGGTTCAAGGAGACGGTGCAACCTCCTAACAAGATCATCATGAAGCCAGGTTGCAGACATGTTTCCAAGAGTTCTGTAAGGTGGTGAACTTCACGGGATGCCTTAATTGAAAGTATGGAGTTGACACTTCAGCAGACAGAGTCGGTTGTGGTCGGTAGCCTTCCGCTGCGTCGACCCTCTTTCTCTCTTTTCTCTCGCTGTTTCTCCAGCTTCTCTTGAGCTTTCCGCATATCTTTCAGCTTTTTCTTTATTGTTGAACGGTCACTTTGACTTGATACACCAAGTGCCTGAAATGAAAAAAATTTAATTAAATAAAAATACTGGTGTGTTACATCACAGTATACAATACAGTATAAGTAATCAAATCAAACAAATGGATCATCTTTTTGTCTTATCATTTTTTTCTTTAATAATGTAATCCACTCTAACATCCTCATCACGTGCCCGTCCACACACACAGTCCAAAGAATGAAACGTGAGTCAATATCACTTGGAGGGAACGTAACATAAAAAACAAAACATAAAAACCCATCTTGCCACAAGGTGGCAGTAACAGGTTTACTGTTGTAGCTGCAGGAAGAGACGTCTCATCTCTCCCCCCCAACTACACCACCATTATAACTGCACCACACGAATCATCATTTACAAGTTCATATGGTTTACCTTCAACTTGTCACTGTCCAGGTGCAGGAGTTGCTGGCCATCCACCCCCTTAGCTGTGAATTCAGGTGTGTATTGGTCCATATTCATACCCATTAACCAGTGACAGACCTGCTGATTGGTCCACTCAGAAACTGGCCGGTTCTGCCACTGATATTCTTTTCCTGTGGTTGCAGGTTCATCATCTAAAGTCTAGACAGAAAACAGACATTTTAGATGCAAATAAAGATAAGAATAATGTTGCCTTAGTTACAGTGTTGCTGTGACAGACCCTTTGTTTACAGATTTCAAATGAATTAAAAAGCCTTTTTCTTATATGATAAATCCAAAATGAAAAGTGAGAGGACCTAGTAGCTTTTGTACTCACGCTGAGTTGTATGTTGTGCTTAAGAATATTCTTTATATGCTGTGTACAATATATATATATATATATATTATATATATATATATAAATCAACATGATTCCAAAGATTGGTCCAAAGTTTCAGAGTTGATGCCTCCAAATGTTGAGCGGCCATGTGATGCTACAACTGTGCATCAGTGTTGATCAGTGCTAACAATATACAGACAGGTGAAAGGCAGCATGACACAGGTTGAGTGTTTTAAAACTACTTTTATGTTAAATACTTTGAGTAGAAATTTTACTTTATATCAAGATGGAAACACTTTTTAAGCCATTGAAGTTGGCCAAGCCTAAGCAAAGCAGTAACGCAAACTATGCCATACAAAGGACAAGTAGTACAATTTCTGCTGCTACACATTCCCCACGCTGGCACAGAGAAAACAAACGTGCAGTAACAGCAAATAAAAACACCAATAAAGTGATGGCATGTCAATGTATACATGTTGACGCATACAAAAATTGACTAATGTTATAGAAAAAACAGAAGGTAGATTCACCCAGCAGGTAGAGGCAAAACTTCACATAAACATCACAACTGACAAAAAAAAGCTAAGCAACAAGACTACGGAAGACAAAACAAAATGCTTTAACACAGAGACATGCTGCTCTCTTATATTCTCTCTCCATTCATGACTTAATCTCTGCTATGAAAGGGGGAGGCTCAAAGAGCATGCTTGAGAATGTCCCCTTTCAGTTGCATCAAGGCGTCCCACACAGCTTTTGTGACTGTGCAACAAGGAGAGCACTCACCTCACAGGAAGAGAAGATTAAAGTGTGTGAGCGCCCAGACAGATTGGGTTCAGCAACTAACCCAGAGATCTCTGAACTGGGACTGGCAGGGTAAGAATCATCTATGACTGAAAAACTCTGGAACAAGTGGAAACAAGGAACGCATTTACTAAAGCAACACATCACCAAACAACAGTTTTTCTTTTCTACTATGAGAAGCAGACAAATATGGCAGTATGAGGGTTAAGATCAGTACGTTTCCATCAGTACTAGAATTATGCTAACAATCTAATTAATTTGGAAGCAGTCCAGATTATTGATTATGAGCAATAATTTTCATTTTCAACAGGTGGAAAGAAGGAGGAAGATCATCTAGGCTACTGTGCGGAACTACGTTCAAGCTGGTAAAAAATAAGACCAATCCATCACCAAAAACTACATCATTGCCTTCTGGACAACAGAAGCTAACAGTGGTAATTCTAATGAAAGAGCACAATCACAAATTCAGGTATGGGGTAATGTTTTCATCTAAGTAGATGCAACATGAACTTTTTCCATTGAAAGCTTATATTATCTTACTTGTAATATCTTCAAGTAAAAATGACAAAAGCAGACCAGTAAGTTATTGCTTAATCTTAGTGCAATTTGATTCTAATATAATGGAAGACTCACTTGATGAACAGGCAGCACGCACAAAGTTGGTTAGAAAACAGCAGTGTTAGACGTAAATACAAAACTTTGACCACATGTTCCAATTAGCCATCAAAAACATGTTAACATCTGTTTAAAAAAAAAAAAAGTCTGCAGGTTTTCTCGATGTCTAAAAGACAAAAAGGAGGCATATCGTAATTGGATCCTAAAACACTACCACATACCCATTTAAAAAAAAAAAAGTGGCTTATTCATAGACGAAGGTGAGAAATTACAAATCCAGAGCAAGGATTGTTAGTAATGCTCTAGTGTGTCATCTACGATCAAAGGCAGAACAAAAATGTGTATACTGTACCAAATCTAATGAGCGACTGAATAAAGAAGACCAGGAGAGATTTGTCTGTTTAAAAGAGACACGGTGCAGAAAAATTCATCAGGTAGTAAAGCACTGAAAATAAATCACACAGCAAAATGACTGAAGTCATTTCTTGATAATCCATGGTTCTAAGTTCAGTATTGTGGGACAGCAACCCATGAAAACCTGCATGAAAGACAGGCTTGTCATTGGGTGCTTTTGCTGTATCACTTCTTGCAAACTTGGCCACACGGCTACAGATCGGCTCTCTTGAACACTGAACTGGCATTCCACACGTGCTATAAATTGGTATTAATGAGATGGAGTATTCTTGGTCTTCCAATAGTCATGTCAGTTTTCCTCCACATTTAATTTTCTTTCTTGATAAAAAAAAAAGGAGCTCCTCACAGTCTCAGTTCAGAGCCTATCTTCATTTTCTAATGCATGCTCAGAGCTCTTTAATGCAATGGCATGTTAAAATAAACAGGAGGTCACAAGATGAGGAATCTGTTTACAAGTTTGTAGTCCGTGGTGGTAAAACAATTTTAAAAACTCGCTACAATATTTGCTCAGCTTTAACCATTATTGTAGAGCTTCAGAAGGAAGTAAATCCTGTGACATTGTTTGCTGTGAAGAACAGTTTAAAAGGCTACATTCATTGCTAGAAGAAGGATAGATGGGAGATAAACCAGGAGAACTTGTGAACTAGAAGAGCTTTGCCTGAAGTTTGCATTTTTTTTGGTGTTGAATGTACCAAAAAAGTAGCAAAATTCTGGTGACATTTCTGGTCACACAGTTGCTGTTCTCTTATCTGTTGGCAGGGTTCAGACAGCTCCTTCACATGGATGCATTCACACACACACATACACACACGCACAGTAATCCAAACAATGTGGCAATATTACATTAGTCGAGGCTACCAGTTGTTTTTAATTTCCCCCTAACAATTAAACAACTCCATTCTAAAAGTTCAGGATAGGCAGACTCAAATTTATTTCTGCCAAAATTTTAAGAGCTGAGCAAACTATCACGATCCAGTCAATAACCCACTGGTGTTGTTTCTTTTAGCAAATTTGTATCATGTAAAAATCTAAAGAAGCTCATCTTATTTTGACTGACCTCTAATGAAATACACCAAAGATTTAAAAAACAAGGAAACAAATTACAGCAGCTTTCATACCTTATTTTTGCGATCTTGGCTCTGTTCACTGCCGGTCTCATTTGCAGCGTATGGCAGGCTACTGCTGGAAGAGGAGGGCTCCCTGTCTCTATCCTTCTCTTTGTCTCGTAACCAGGAGAAGGACATACAGGTGGGGATGGAGGTCATTGAGTCTGCAGGAGACAGGTTCCCTCCAGATTCCTCTAGTAACTCAGCAGACCCCCTAGCCATTAGAAAAGTAAGACAGTACAGTTGTAGTAACAGACTAGTTCAGGATCTGGCATAAAAAGTGATGAAAGATACCATTTCGGTTCACCTCATAGTTGTGGCAATGATGGTTTCCAGTAAAACTCTAATATTGCTTTCCAGTTACATGTGTTACCAGTTACCACAGTGCTACAAGTAATATTTACAGCACAAAACTTGGGGCAACTTAAATCCTGTAGCATAAGCATTGAAATACCTGCTGTCTAAGGACGCTCTCATCGCCTCCTTGTCATGTTTTTTGCCTTTTCCTCCCGACTTCCGGAGGCCCCTGTTTTGATCATCAATAATATTCAGTTATTGACAAAAAGAATGAAAATTTTGAAACTATTAATCTGTGATTAGCTTGGATAATTACCCAAAGTCTGGGAATCGTCTTTTAGATTTTCCAGCTGAAGAAGCTTCACTTAACTCTTCTGCAATGAAAGGGTAATTATCAGTCTCTGTAATGAGAGCTTTTCTACACCAGATATCATATGTGGCTCTTCAGTACCTTTGAGCTCTTTTCCCTTGCCTTTAGACTCCCTCTTCTTGACATTGCGCATGAAACCAGGGGGAGAATGTGGAGAGGAACTGTGTTTTGGAGAGGACAAAGAAGGACTGCCACTGCTTTCAACACTTTCTCCTTGTGATGGTGACAAAGACGGGCTGCTGGAGAGCTCTGCCTTAGTCCTGGAAGTGTCTCTAGCCTCCCCTGGGTCATCTTTCTGTTCATTCTCTGGATAGCAAGTGTTAACTGGGAGGGACATGCTCTCCTGGATAGACCTCCGCCTCCTGACAGATTCCTGCTCCTCCTGCTCATCCTCCTCTTCAGTTTCCTGTTGGGACCAAGCTAATTATTTACAAGGACAATACAAGGAAGAAGGGATAAAAGCTATTTATGTAACAACGAGCTCTGCTTGAGGTCTGATTGGCTGTTTTCAGTGTTATAATAACATGCTGTTATTGTGCTAAAAAAGAAAAAAATATATAAGGATGTTTTGTGTCGTGTTTTAAAAACTGTTGGAATGGTTAAACAATTCTGCATATGGTCTCTGCAGCGATGTGGGTCATACCTGCAAACATGGTTTCTGTACAGATTTGTTAAATGTGGAAAAAAGGCAAAACATTACATTCACTGCATATTATTCTACTTTAATAATAACGGATTTACTTATAATCTGCCAAGTTACCGTGTGGCAGTGTTGTCAAAATAATGCATTTATTTAGAAATCTTAAAGTCTTTTCATGTATTTGTTCATACATTTTGTTGTAGTGTAGGCAGTTTGAGTGTAAATGTAGAAGGAATCTGGATATTTTTTCTTTTGGGTGCAGCAAATGAAGTATCTGCTCTTGACATACCTGTGAGTGACTTGAAGTCACAACAAGGCTCTCCTTCAGTTTGTTCCGGGATGGAGGCTGACGTTTGGCCTTCTGAGCCAGCTGGCCTTTTGCTCTGTGGGCGCTGGTGTCCAAGCGCGTTGTTTCGGGTACCAACTCACTCCAGTCTTGCTCTACTACAATATAACGAAATGATGATGTCACACGTATATTTTTACTTTCATTTGAAACTACAAGTCTTGGGACCGATTATGCATGTGAAAACCTTTTACAGCTATTCAAGACTGCAATCTCTGCTTCCCAAAGCAGAGAGCAAAATCACACATGAAATACAAAAGCAAAACAGCTCTGGGGTCTTACCAAGGGCAGAAATCAGAGTTTCTATTCATTTTCAATTACAAAATGCCGACTGTTCTGGACTGAAATTTTCACAGTATGCAATTTTTCAAAGCTTATTTGACATTGTTGAAAGCACATATCTAGACATTTATTACCCATTACATTAAAAACTGTTGATACACACAATAGTGTTATATAAGATTTCAATGCCATATCATAAAAAGTAGTTTCCAATGATTTTTTACACAAGTTGCAGCGCTAAAATAGATATAATTTCTGGAAAGGGGAAAAGCTCTCCATTTGTGTTATTTAAACGGCCACATATTAATATAACTATTATACTTTTGAGCCTGTAAGGGGGTTTATATATATATACTGTATATATACTGTGTATATATATATATATATATATATATATATATATATATATATATATATATATATATATGTATTTATGACAAAATATCTGTAGTCATTGTTGTACAGAAACTCACAGTGAAGAGTCTGACTTCAGTGCAGGGCTGTTTTCAAGGTCATGTCCAGGAACTACAGCTTTGATTTTCACTCATTATGAAGTCATGCCATATATTGTGTAAAGTCTGCCCATTTTTCAGCTTGTTTTTAGCGTTTCTTGTGAAGAAAAGTTGATTTGACTCTTAAAAGCTGTAAACAAAACACTGATTTCCACTGTGATCCTTTTGCATTACCCATCCTCCTTTTTTAGACAGACCCCTCAGCACAGAATCCCCCGCTATGAGGTGCATCAGCAGACAGCAAATGTGAAAAAAGTCCAACCTCAACAGTCCACACAACCTCCTAAAATTGCCCAGGGTTTATTTGAGAAAATCACGTCGGTTAGTGACCTCCTTCTCTTCTTTCAAATCTTTTGTACGGCATCAGCACTTTAAAAAAAGAAAGTTACTATACTATTATAGCATTAAAAGTTTTTATGTATGAAACTTGTGATTGCCAAGTTGCCGCTGTAAATACTTTTGACTTATGTAGCCCTTTTTAACCATAGCTAGGTTTACCAAAGTGGTTTACAATAAGTTTATTCACAGTAAGTTTGTACCAAGCACACAAACAGTAGTTGCAATGTTAGGTGCAAACAATCATGGACAACTTGGACCTCATATTTTAATATGTTTAGCAGCAAAGGACTAAACCACCAACCTCATATTAGTGGGAAACCTGTGGGAAAGCCAGTCTTAACTCCTGAATAATGGCTAACAGTTTTAACTATGCACCCTGTTGTTTTCTACAAACATAAATGTCTCTTTGTTACTGTTCTGCATATGTCTATAGTTCTTAAACCTGTATCCAAATACTTTAGGTTCACTGAATTCCAAGATACTGAACCCTGGATGAACCCAAACTAAGATCATAATATTTGGACACCCCAAATTTGCGTGGTTATCCTGGCCCCGTTTATTTCTCTAGTGTTTTTAAATTTAATCAACAGATTTGCTCAGTTATTATGTGTAGCTTCTTTCAGGTTTACACCAACAGTGAAGGCATACCCCATCATAAAGATTTAGAGATGGAAAAATAGCATTTTAGATAAGCATAACTGTATGCGATTACTGAAAATTCATCCATGCAATAATAGCAGCAAGTTCATCATGCAGGTGTTGCATCCAGGAAGGATAGACATGTACTACTAACTGTACTACCTTCCTACACTGGTTTCTTGTTCTCTACAGGACTGATGCTGATGTTTTATTGCCAAGTTTTAAATCTCATAATTGGTGAGCAACACCTTACTTACTAGTCATTTTTCCAAGTCCAGCTAGAAAGGTGAAGTCAACCAGCTAGTTGGTCTAGGGCGTGCCCAAAGCCAAAACTAAACTTATATCCTGGGATGATTGAGCCTGAATATGTGATTATGATGCTTTGGTACACTACTGTTGCAAACTGGAAATGTTCAGCCATGATATTGACTGTTTCCCTCATGATACACAGTCAAATAAAGAAGACTAAAAACTTCACTGAGGGCAATTTTTAATTTCAATGTTATGACCCCCTGTACCTAGCAGAGAGTCAACAGATTGTGTGTTGGTCACTGAGTCCTGGCTGCTAAGTCCCTCTTCTGTAGCAGAGTCCTGACCACTCTGAAATTCCACAACTGGAGCCCCTCCAGACTCCAGAGCAGCTATCTGTGGACAAAAAAGAAAGAAAAAAAAAAAAGAAGTCATCACACTAAGGCTTATTTCAGTGTCTTGAGTGAGACTGCAGATGTATAAGCATTTATTTCCTGACCTGATATCTTACCTTGTTCTGCAAGCTCTCCAGCTGCTCCTTGTACCACTTGTCTTTTTCATCTAGAATTTTTTTCAGTTCCTCCTCCTTCTTCACAAAGTCTATTTCTCTGGGAAGGAAACAAGAAAATTAGGTTCTCATCTGATTTTTAAATTTGGAAACAAAGTTTTATCACTAAGCCATGTGATTTTTTTTTTTACAGTCTACATGCCCCCTTAAAAAAAAAAAAAAAATAAAATCACAATTTTAACCATTTGGAAGGTAAAATATTGTATTGTTGAACATAATACACTATAACAATTTTTTCTTTTCTTAAAGGCCCTGTATCTGATTTTATTCTCTCTCTAAGAAAAATGCCTTCTTCACATTATAATATGTGTTAAAGTGAATCACTCATTGATTGCGCACATGCATGAATCCAGGCCTTTTTAGTTTAGATTTCTAACACTGTCGTGACGCTCTTCTAAGCCAATGGGATTCATCCTACAGAAGTTCCGGTTTCCAATCAGCCACTAACAGCGTTTCCTAACGAGTAGCGCCCTCCTCCAGCGCGTGCACGGCAGCTTTTGTATACAGAACCACATGACTTCCACCGAAGGGAGAAGGAAGTCGTGCTGGCTTTCACTGTTCATACAGCAAAACGACCTGAAAGCATCAAAACTGAGGAGGAGAAGAGACTTAAAACGCAGGAGAGACCAAAGAAGGAATAAAGTTTGTGTAAATCTCGGTAGATTGTACTGAAGGTAGAGAGCAGCTGGACGGCCTCGGACAGACTGGACTGGAAACTGGCTGTAATCCGACTAGACGGGTATCTTTTAAATCACTTCTTCTTAGAAACATTTTATATGTCCTCGGTTGCTGGCGCTACAGTACCTCTGCTGGTCTGACAGCGTCCTCCTCCGTAAATAATAAATAATATTTACACCATAACGCAACCATCACTTCCACTCTGAGTGGTTGGTTAGATACTTTTTTAGGTTGTCATGTTGTAATGTTGCCTATAACATCATAATACATCATAATTGTGCATCTGTGTACATAACTGTAGTTACTGTAAGCTACCAGTTTATGAATTAAGTGACAGAAAATGTCATTTAGCTGATTTGCAGCCATTTATGCAACCAAAACAGGAAATTCACTGGAAGATGCGATTTTCCTCTGGAGACTTTGCTTATGCACGAGCATGAGATGTGTATTTCATGCATGAGTAGGAGCATTTCCTCACTGAGACTAACAGTAAGGGGCGGGGCTTACAGTTCAAACTACACTGTTCACCTCGCTCATGGTTCGAAAATGTGCAAAATCAGGTAAAGTGCCTTTAATGAAATTGTTCTTTTTTTTAATCCATGCTGTTTTTTTCTTGTGTTCTATAAACAACACACTAAAATCAAAGAACGTTTCCCTTGAACAGAACTCACTTTTGCTGGTACTCCTTGAGCAGTTTCTTGGCCTTGTTGTACTTCTTGTCTAAGTTCTCATACTGAGCCTGAGACTCGGATAATTGTTCATTTGCAGTCTTACACACAGCCTGGGCTTCCAACCAGAAATTCTCCAACTTTGAGATCTTGTCGTTGCTATCCTCAATTTTTTGCTCCAGTGCAGATTCCCTGGCTTCCCACAACGATTTGTCCTCCGATTCCCTCAGCTGCACAGAGATGGTGACATGTTACTCTGGTTTGATGAAATGAATTTGCTTAGCTGATGAGCTGCTGACTATCAGTCTGTTATGTATGGGAATAAATGCTAACTTTAAATCTAGCTCACACCTCTTGTTTATTGAGTGGAAGCTTGTTTTCCTAACCCATTAGAAATGCCTAGAAAACACATTTCAAACCTCCAAAGTTTTATTTATTTTTGTTCTTTAGGTAAGAAAAATACACAAAAATAAGAAGTCATACCTTTTCCTTTAGTTGATTTATTTCAGCTATGGCAATGCTGTGTTTGAGCTGCAGCTGTTGGAAACAATAAAACTATTTTGTTACATCGATTGAAATAATTATATGAACCAAGTATTGAAACATGGATAATAAACAAGTAACTAACAATATGGTGGTACCTCTTTAAACTTGAAGGCCATCTGAGAGCTATTCATGTTAGTTGGCATGAACAAAGCTTCTGAGTCAGGCAGCTCAAACACCTCGACATTCCGACCTGGAGAGAAATTGGATCCCAGTATCCTTTCTTCAACTCTGTCCTCCTCGTCATAGCGCTCCTCCTGAAATATGTTATATGGTATCACATATTACCAAAACCAACACACCCCTCATGCTAAGAAACATGTTCACCACTGTGTTAACATTCCTACTGGCAGTCCTAGTCTGGAGGGAAAATTGCAATAAATAAGTCTTACACCACTGAGATTGGCTACATAATGTACGTTTATAGAATAAAATGCAATAAATATGAGCATCATTCTCAGGAAAGACTATTAAAACATTTTGCATAACCAGAGACCAATTAATATATAGGTCCGTTTCCTTACTGATAATTGTGCCTCTTAATTTGTCAACTCCACTTAAAATCTTATCTATTCTTTGCACAGGCTACATTGCCAGAGCAGAGTCTTGCGGTGGCTTGAACTTCAGCAAGCTTCAGCAAACATTTTACAAGTCTGGCAGACAGACGGTATCTGAATGAACTTTTTCCAGCACAGCACAGTGGTGACACATGGCTTACTCATAGCCAGCTGCTAATTTCCTGCTCTAGTTGAGAGCGATTGGAATGGGAGGGGGTAAAGGGGCTAATGCTGTGTTCATGCCATATCAACATTCTCTAAATTATATATCTAAGACTTGCAAAAACCTTCTTTTGTAGCAGTATTGCTTTCAAACCCCCCCCCCCCCCCCCCCGTTCTTTTAAAAGATTTTACGTTATATGACATTTACACTTTTTCTATGAGAAATGACCTACTCTGAGGCCTACAAGAGCAGATGACTCACCTCCTCTGTAGAGTGTTCGTATGGGTCATCCAGGTGTTGTTGCTGCTGTTGGTTCTTTTCCTGCTCTAATGTCTCACTTATAAGACGGGCTACTTCACTCTGAGTTCCAGGCTTCTCCCGACCAATCAGGAATCTGTTTTGAATTAGTTAGCAAACCGTATTATTGCAATATTGTACATACTGCTTTGAAATATCAGACTCTGTGGCCCATTGACATGCATTTCACCTAACCTTGTAACATGTAGGTCTTACGATTACTCATTACGTAGCCTCTTCGGCATAAAATCAAACAGAAAAAACACACCTAATCTCTCCTCATGATAAGAATATATCAGAGGTAAGGATATAAAAATAACTCAACCACCTGTCTTATGACACGTTTGTAAGATTACAACAGCACACTTGTTTGCAAGATCTTTTCAATGATGGCTCCCTCACTCCCTCCATTGGTTCAGGAGGGACTGAACTGACCTCACAATGCCTTTGGTGTTCTTCAGAACTGTTGCAGCAAAGAGTTGGGTGACTCCCACCAGACTGATACCATCCACCTCCACTATCTGGTCATTCACCTGTATCCTGGAAAGGCAGTAGATAATGAGTATGTGGGTGATTTTCAAAGGATTTATTCTGGGGAGATGATCACCCTCCTTCAGCAGAAAAGATAAAACAAAGTGCTTCAATGCAGCTGGCAAAAAGGCGGTAAAAAACTTCTTTCTAGCTTTCTTCTGAGATTATAAATAAATTGGGTTGTTTGTGTAATGCAAGTCTCCTGGTGGATAGGGAATTCCTTATGTACAATATCACAACCAACTGTAAGACCTGTGCGAGTGTTTCCCGTTTCAGATTCAACAAAAACATTAAAAGACTGTTCAGTGACAGAAGTTTATGATAATGCAAGCAGAGGGCTCACAGCACTCACCGTCCATCTTTCTCAGCTGCTCCTTGCTCCGTTATAGTTTTCACAAAAATACCAAGCTTTTCCAGACCCTGGTCAGCTCCCACTCCCATTCCTATGATACTGATGCCAAGCCCATTATCCCCTGGTGACAGAGAAATTATACAGATTTTAAAGAGTGAGAAGGAAGAACACACTAACTAAACTGAACTTTAAATTGTTTAATTTTGGTGTATTTTACAGTAACACCAAGCTTGATGTTTATTTGTTTTCATAATAATACTACTACTAATAATAATACTAAAAAAATCTAAAGTGTGTGATGTTAAAATATGCAGGTGTGTGTGTGTTTGTTGGGGGGGGGTGTCAGCACTGGATTTTGTACCGCCAATAAATACATAAATAGATAAATCCAAAATGTTCCGATTGGTTGCCTAATTTCTTCTATGTACTATTAAACCCACCTTTTTCAATCTCTACAGGAAACACATCCATCTTCTCCACTCTCTTCTCCAGTTCATACTCTGCTGATGCTGCAACTGGGTCAACATCATCATTGCGCCGATCATAATCTTCATTGGAGAAGGTGCTGAAAATCTGGATTGATAAAAAATATCAACAGAAACAGCTTCAGAGTAGTAATTACTATGCACCTGAAAGGGTGTCAAGCTTCAGGCAATTAGTTTATTGTATTTTTTACTTCAACACCTGCAATGGAAGAGTTGGAATAGTTTTAAAATATGATTCCGTTTTTAAGGGGGAGAATAAAAAGAAAAAACTTACTACCCCGTTATTAACTTCAGCCCTCAAAAATAAATTTCTCCCGTACTCTTTTTTCATTTCGGGAAATCGCGCAATTGACAACAAACTTATTTTTCTAGTTTCCATCAATAACCCGCGATCCAACTTAGCCCCTTTTATTAATTACTCCATAGAAATATTTCAATGATATTTGAGAAAATATATTATGTTATAACGTATATTTTTTGAAGCAGCAGTGTATTTAAAAAAACGCTACTTAAATACCTTATTTTTAGGATTAAGTTATTTTAAATATTTTTTTTTTTGATTTATAAGTAATTCTTAATTATATCCTAAGAACATAATCCTTCTTTTCCTTTTCTCCGCTACCAATCCCCAAATTTTCTACCTTCTTTTCATTATAATAATTATTATTATCTTATGGTTATGAAATATATCACTTTTGAAATACTAGAAAAGCACTCAGGGAGTGCAGACCTCTGCCAAGCAGCTCGACTCCCTTATTTTTGTGTGTTCTGGATCATAGTATAAACTAGAAGTCTTTCCAACAGTCTTCTCCCCTTGTGCTCACTGCTGCTCATAAGTTGAATTTCTGCTTCCTGACTTCATGTGCAGCTGCACACTTCTGCCACAAGGGGCACTCACACCTCATCAACAGCCTTTCCAACATGGCCTCTCACAATGATAAAGAATCCTCCAAAACCTTCCTGGATCTAGAAGGTGATCCGGATCACCACCAAAATTTAATGGGTTTGTCCTTGGGCTGTGTGCCCATGGCCGGTGAAAATTTCAGGTCAATCTGTTTAGTACTTTTTCCATGAAGTTGCTGACAGACGGACGGACAGACCAACGCTACCAAAAACATTACCTCCTTGGCGGAGATAACAAAAATCAACTTATCCCAAAGAGAGATATCTGTTTTTACTATAGTTGCACCATATCTGAATTAAAATGTCTGATGGCCAAATACAAAAACATTCCTTCATGCTAAAACGGGTTAGGAGTAAATGACATTCTGATTCTGGATAGAACATGTGAAATGTTGATAAAAAAGCAGATTGGACTTTAGTAGACACAATCATGCGCCAATGCCTGATTAGATGGTGAACCCAACAATGGGTCACCAATAATAACCCAGCTTGGTCAGCATTAGTCCTTATCCGGGTACAGTCATGATGATTCTGGAATAAAACGCCAAAAAGTGTATAATACATATAACTGATTAAATTACAAGCATGCTGATTTGGCTCTATTTAGCATATTGGCTCTAATTTGGCTCTATTCAAATGGACTGTACTAATACCCCACCCCCCACCACACACCCTCACCCACCCCCCCAACCGGAGGCAACGGGCAGGCCCCAGGACACGGGGCAAGCGGGGAAGCCGAATATCCCACAACCCTCCGGAAAGCGACTCTCTTCCACCTACACACCCCCATTTAGTATAAAGGGGAAACATTGCTTTTACTGAACAATAAGCTAATGATTAAGGAACAGTGTCGTCTAGAATAAACATCTCAAAATTAGACATGAAATGAGCTACAGGTAGAATACAAATGAAGGGAAAGAATTTCGTAGTAATCACACTTGAATTTTACCTAACTTTCAAAAACAGAAACAGTGGCTGGGTACAGAGACGAGGCTACAGCTGGCACAGAAAGAGTGCTGTTTACAAGTAAAGCAGGACACACCTAACTTGTGAGTTGTTCATCTGATCATTTCTGTGTTTTGGTAGGAACTAGGAAGTAGAAAAGTAAGTGGCTGGGCAGCATTCACAAGTAGCACTGAGGGAAACATTATAGTCAGGTTGCAGTTGTTGCAAAATAGTTTTTATTCTTTATTTTATTTTTATAGGAAGCACAAAGTCATCAAGTGGACAGCTGCTGCAAAGCGGAAAAAAGATATCACCAAGCTTGTAAATTCTCAAAAACCCACCAAGTTCAATATGAGAGAAGTTCCTTTTTATACACATTTTGATCAAAATGTGACTTTTTAAGTAAATCAAGCATGTAAAAAAAAACAAAACAAAACAAGAAATAGTAAACAATCTGTTACAAAGAGCAATTTTTGTGACAATGTGAAGATTCTCAAGTTCCATATTCCAAAGTGGCACAAAGCACCAATCACAGCATGCTAGCAGCACATTATCAGAGTTACGACAAAAGTTGCACACAAACTTACTTAGTTTGTAAATGTTAAGTACTCAGCTGTGTACAATTTTCTGATGAACAGTACTAGATATTTGAAAAACAAATCAGACAGTTTCAGGTTTTGAATATTTCGCTTTCATTTCTAGGGTTGTCAAAACAAAGAAATAAATAACATACTGAGATAGAAATTAAAATAAATTAAATAAAATTCAGTAAATCTAATTTGGAAAAAGACACTGACTCTACTGCACACTATGTTCAATACTAATCATTCAACAGTTATAGCGAGTAGCCTCAACTCAGACAACATATTAAATTCACAGAGTCACACTGATGTGTCAACCAAATAACTTTAGCTAACATACGACTTAACACATTAATATTTCTTCCATCTAAAAACCAATACTAATGAATGGTTTCATAATAAACAAATTAGCCAATGGAGATACCAAACAGTTTTGTTTTGACAGAAAATGATGAATATGGAATTACGTGACCCTCTCTCAGATTTTAATTATTGTAAAACTGTGATTATCGCACTTTGAAAAACTTGTAATGCTACTATTAACTGGAAAAGCAGCAGCTGCAATGTTTGGCCTCTGAAAACATTGCCAAAGGCACCCACATGGACAGTGCTCTGGACTGTCCCTCTAAAAGGACAAAGCCTGAAGTCTGTATTTTGGATTTGTTAAAGGATGCTGGTAGGAAATTTTATTTTTGTTTATGGCATTATTTTAATGTTTTTCTGCCAAATTGCTTTTTTAAATAATGGTATGAGTTGCTTTTATGCTGAATGAATGAATGCTTTTATGTGCACATTTGAGTTATTCTTAAAGCAAGAGTTGGTGATTCTGCTCAGAAACACTTTTTGTGATACTGGGTGAAATGGTCCTTCCATCCTGATAGTAGTCAATACATCATGTATTCATAAACAGGAAGGAAAAAGTCAGACCTCTGTGAGAGCTGCAGTTCTGTAAAAACTCTGACCAACCTCTGCCATTCACACTGAAAGGCAGGATTTGGTAACTCGCAACTTATAGAAAGAACGAATCGATGCCTTTATGTCTTGTCTCTGTCCCTCCCCTCTCACCGTCCCCCATGTGAGGTATAGTATTGAGTATTTTCTTTGGTAAATGCTTAGTTAGAAATTATATTATTGTGAAAAGCCTACTAATTTCCCACAAAACATTTTAAAAAACAATAAAACTTTTGGAAGTATATGGATACTGATTGAGACATGAACCACATAATTATTATATGATGATAATCAAATAAACATTTACACTGTGAGCATGTCAAGACTTGAGTACCAACGTGAAGCAAAATCTCCTTCTCTCTTTCTGTCTCCTGACTACGCAGCATTTGAGTGAAGTTCAAAACGGTGCTGATAAGTTTCCAGAACAACTCAAGAAGCTGTCCACATTTCAAAGTGAATTTCTATAACTTCTTCCTAATGATTATCAGTAAGTCAATAGGAGGATTCACACTGTATTACCCAGAAAACAAGATGTACATTATGATTAGGTCCATTTGACAGGTACCTCAGTAATGTAGTATGTAACCTAGTAAGATGAGACAATAAGATTAGACAGCTTGAATGTGCACACTGTTGCACCATTGCAGTTCAGGCAGGAATGCCCTTCATTAATCAGTCTGTAAAAAGTGTTTTTTTAAGTGTTGTCAATGTTGCTAAAATTGTGCCTTGTTTTTCAAACATTACAAGCAATTTTAAAAAATATGTGAAACAAATCAAGACTGCATAACACCATGCCATTATCTGCATTAACAAATTATAACAGAGAAAATTATAAATTTGATCTGTGATTACTTTCAGTTGATGCCAGATTTGCATGAATATTCTGCAGAGGACAATAAAAACAAAGGAGAAGAAATGACCATACTGTCTGAATAGAGAATTTTGAGAACTAAAAAAAAAAAAGAGAAAACATCAGTGCTGCAGAAGTATTTACAAACAGCTGCAGTTACCCAGGCAAGTTCTTGATGGGACGTACAGTACCACTGCTAGTCACTCCTGCCCTTATTTAATCCAGCTAGTGTTGTAATATAAGCTACACAATTGGTTGTGCAGAGGTAAAAACAGGTAAACCACGGGCAAATGCGTAGTGGTGTTTCAGTTACTTAATTCTAATCATAGTAGTATATCCAGAGATCACACTTTGTAGCCCAAGCATGTCTTTATTTTGTAGTTGATAACTTGTTACCAATTTTACAGTGAGTATGCACAGATGACCTTCCACTAGGGCTGGGCAATGTAGCCTCAAATCTATATCGCGGTATTACCTGAACTAGTATGCACGGTAACAATATATATTGCAATATATTATTTTCTTCTTTATATATATGCCAGAATGACTGTTTCTGAAAAAAATCTGCAGCGTGTGTGCTGCTTGTTAAGGATGAGGGGCTGGTAATACAATTATTTGGCTTGAGGTTAATTAGTCTCCTGCAAAAGATGAGTATGACCTTAACTTAAGGAACTGTTAACAGGACTGATAGGGCTGAAGCTTATCGGTCCAAGTGGACCGTCTGACTCCATCCCTATTTAAATGTTTATGCAACATGCAGCTATACCAGTTCCTATGTTTAAAGTAGACCTTAGAGTTTTACAGTCTCACTGACACTGCATGCCTTTGACAAACAAACTTGAAAGAAACACTAGATATGTGACAAAGCTTATCCATTTACATTGTTAAAAATGGATTTGTGGAACTAGAGCACACAGAAATGTCATCAAGGATAAAAGATGCTTTTGAGTTTAGACTTTGGAGACTTTAGTAATTAAGGGTTCCAAATGTAGGTTAATAGAGTATAGACAGCACTTCTGCATCCCATCCCATGGTATTAACTGTTCTTCTCCCCCTTACCTCCCCTTGATCTCTCATGTCTGACTTTTCTGTTGCCATGGACTACTAGCGCCCTTTTCAAACAATGTTCTGTTCTCTGCTGAAACCTTATCACTTAACCACTGTTATGTTTGCAAGAAAGACAAAATCGGCCTGCTCATTAGACTCTTCCTATTGCACAAAGTTCAGTTACCCGTTAGCAGATTCCACAATCCAACAGTCAAACAACTGGATTAAATTAAAACAAAAAACAATATTTCATACATTTAAACTAAAAAAATGTTTTCCTCCAAAGTCACCCCAACCCCCCCCCGTTCAATCATTGCTGATCACTGGGGCTTCGATATGATCAACAGACTGTAAAAGCCAGCCATCATCTCCATTTTTTCCTACAACCTAACCATAAGCAAGATGTGAAGGCCTTTTATTTATCTTCAACAACTGTAGTGATCTGTCTTCTTTATGGGAGCCCACATCCACAGATGTACATATGTATCCCACACCCAAAATGAAACTCTTTCCATCCTTCCCTCATTCCCTCCATACAACTGAATACCAGTGTGGGAAATGAGTCAGCAGCTGCGAGGAAAAGCAAACCAAAGAAATCTCTTGCCAGGGCAAAAAACACAAGGGCTGACCACTGGATAGGGGGGCTTGTAATGTAAACGAGCCCACAAAAAAGACAACAAATCAAAACATGCTGTGAGAGTGAGCTGGGGCAGTGGTGGCAGCCAGCACAGATTACAGAGTAATTAGGAAAAAAAAAAAAAGGCGTGGAGCCCAGTTTTTAGATCCAAGGTAAACACACCAAACAAGACAGCATAATATATCTGTAGTGTTTCCTGTGTACACTGACTGTGAATGACACCACAAACTAGCAGATTATTTTACGAGGCAGGTAAACAGGAAATGAACACACCATTGAAGCAGGCCTTGTCAGTATGCAATGATGTTATTCCTATCCATAAGTTATGTTCCTATCCATAGGGTCAAAAATATATTTCTTGAAGAAACAAGAACATAATGCTTTCTGCTGTTAAATGTTGTGTTCATATCAATCAGAGCAACCATAATTAATTTTCTTATTTGTAATATCTTGTTTTTTTTCCTTTGAACTGGCTGAACATATTTGAATCATGGCCATGACATTCCAAATTTGTTGGAATTAGATTTTTGGACAAAGTGGTAGCTTTACCCATCAAACTTTAAAATGTAAAAAATGTATGGTTCAAAAAAAGTTATGAACCATATTAGCCCAAAGCTTTTTCAATGGAATAACCAGACCGGATAGAAAAAAAAACACAAACTTGCACTTAGCATGGTATGCATGTATGGCCAATTAGTTGTTTCCTTGCTTGGAGTTAGCTAAAACATGTTGCTAGTTTGTTTACTATCACTTGACTGGATGTTAGCTGTTCTGTCTCTAGGTGGTTCAGTATCAGCTATGTTTTATGAAAATCAAAAAGACATTAAAAATCCAACCATCAGCCACACTTTTCCTAAATAATTGACATCAGCCTCTAAAACCGTTTTAGTCAATTTCAACAAAGTTCATGTTTGCCTTTCTGAAACAAGGTGTTAATGTAAAACCTAAAGCAGGAAGAGGTGGAGTCAGAGAACAGAATCAAATTTCCAAAGGGAGTGCAGTACATAAACAGGTTCAGCAGGTTAGTCTATAAATGGCCTACAAAACCGTACTGTTTCTCTTGCAAGAGCTGCAAAACTTTTAACATAGTAGTGAAACTGGCATTCTCTAAAGTGTTTGTCTGTAATCACAAAATTAAAATGTTCAAAGCAATTACAATCAGCCAAACACTCAACCCATACAGGCCGTTTAATGAGCAGCATTGAGCTGACTGCATTAGTATTCTGCCCTGTCTTGCCACCAAATAGCCCAGGTGGCTGAGGAGAACTCAGATCCTCTCTGCTAGTTGGATGAGGGTGGAGCCAAGCCGGGCACTTTCCTACACAAAAGACCCATCTCAGCAAGGAAATGGGAAGCATAACACTAATGGTTTATTTTAGCTGACTTTTAAAGACACACCACATAATTGTACTTTCATATTTGTCTGGAAACTGTGCTTTAACACAGGTGAGAAGTCTATAGACCAGATGCATAATGATTTAAAAAAAAAAAAAAAAAAAGATGGGAGGCAAGAGAGCAAATCAATGGTTGTGGTTTATTCCTTTAGTAACAACAGACTGTACAATCTTTACCCATGTTCTGTGTGTTCAAGTAAGAACAAAGTGGCAAAAAAGGACTGTAATTGCTTCCTGTGACTCTGTGGGGGGTGGGGCAAAGTAGCAGGTGCAGATCCTGGGTTGTGACATTGTTCTGTAAACTCTTTTTGACCACCAAGTCTGCTGTGTTTAAAATTACTCAAAACTCATGCCAACCTCTTTCAATATAGGAGATAACTACTTTGAAAATGACTGTGCAGGCTTTGTCCCCAAGCAGATAACACACCAACAGCTGGTAGTGCAAATCGTTCAGTAACTCTTGGCTTTTCACCATACCATGAGGTGCAGAGAGACAGTAAACACTAGATGATACAAACCTTTAAATTGCTAATGCACAAATGACTAACGATTTACAGGTTAAATGGTTTTGTTGAATGACATTGCATTTCACAGTGACATTAGTCTTAGATTTAACTGCAGTTTAGAAAAAATAACCACTTTATTGTAAAGACTTGATATAATTCAAGGCAGTGGTGCAATATCCATAATGCAGAAGGTATTACAAACTTTTACACTGACACAGCAGAAATGGGAATGCAGCATTTAAATGACCTACTGAAGTTTGACTATGTTAGCAGCCTATGAGCATAAAAATCTTCTTAATGATTAAATGCATACAATCCTGACCCAATTTCTTACTGTAGAGTTTGAGTACAAGGGACATTAAATATATATTTTTTTGTGATAAATTAACATTCAATATTTGGCTTGATTGCGTTAGAAGCTCTCTTCATCCTAATTTTTCTTTTAAACCCAAATGAAGGTGATAAATGTTGAAAGTGGATGTCCCCTTTACTTCACAAAGAGGACCTTTCTTACACACAGGACATCTCCTCTGTCAAGAAGACTTGGGTTACTTGGGGACCTAATCCTGTTGTGAGCCAGCAGCACAAAGCGCTTCCTCTCCGTTAGTCATCTACAACTCAAGTGAATTCAATTTCAGAGCCAACTCTGACTAGTAGAATATGTATAAAGATGTACAGTTGACAGGATGCTTTTGTTAGCTTTGCCAGAGGTAGAGATGTTTGATGAAGGGCATCTGTCAGACTAAACACCCCTGCCACCAAATCTTGGTCCCAAGGTCTTAGTCATAGTTCATATTAGGGTTTTGACAGAACTGTAACTTCTTTATAAAGCTTCTATACTGCATCCTCTCTCACAAGTAACAATGATTTTAGAATAACATAATGAATAATCTACCAGACATTAGGGGCGCAACCATACAAAGAAATTCATGGTTTGGTTTGATACTTTAGTGTAATGGTTCGATATTTTTTCGATACAAAAAAGGAATTTTCATGCTTTTATCAACTGTTGTGCTTTTGTCCACGACACACTTAAATCAGGGTTATACTTGACATGAAAACCAGAGTAGTTCCAAACACCAGATCTGAATGATGGTGGAGGAGCTTCAACTGCAGGTATAATTGAGGGAGCATGTTGTAACGAGCTAATTTGTTATAGCTTGCTTCACTACCTTGAGAGAATAAATGTTGGATGCGCTCAGAGGATCTGCACTCAACAATGCGACCTAGGTAGAGTAGTGGATCGCAGATCCACTGAGCTTTCAACACAAAGCTCATCATCAGAAGACGAGTTGATGAGATAAATTACAAATTCTGTATCGTTTGATGCATGTGCTCACGATTCGGTACACCTGTATTGAATGGTTCGATACGAATACATGTATTGTTGCATCCCTATCAGACATAGATAACAAATACATCAGACAGTAAGTGATAAACCAAAAATTTAGTAACACCGAAATTTACAGCAATAACTACTGTACCATCATTTTGCCTATGTGGGTATTTACCAACATCAAAATTTACAGCAATAACTGACGTCATTTTGGCCATGTAGGTATATTGGGTGTTTTAAATGAAAAGAAAAGTAGTTTTTGTCTGTTTATAGGTAGGCTGTGCTCATGTCCTGTGAGGGCCGGAGGTAATTGAGACGCTGTTTGTGTTACTCGTGCTGTAGCGGCTAAGTTGTTAGCCGTGAAGAACTCCACAATACTCCGGTGTAAAGGACGTCAGACGAACATTTATTTTGTTCCACAGGGCTGTCCCGTTACAGGAGTGATCCAAGGTTAAACCACGGTTAACAATGTTCAAAGCTGGCTGATACTGGCCTAATAAACTTATAAGTACGGCTACGGCTACGGTACAAAACTGTTTAGCCTCCGTCTCTACCCTTTACTTCCGGCGCACTGACCCGGAAAAACAAACGCTGCAGAAAGGCGCATGAAGACAGTACGCAGGTCTCTTAAAGAGGCAGCAAACCAATAGTACGCTAATATAGGTCTAAATTAAACATTTCCCATGCTTAATCTATTAATCAGCATACTCAGATATCTATGAGCCTAGCAAATGATAATGACACTTATTACCGAAAACAGGCTCTTGGCTGAATAAAACTGAAGTACAATACAGGTAAATATGAGCCTCTTACAAATAAAAAATAAAAAATACTATTAAGTGCGCTTTGGCTCCTATATACCGGCCCCTAATTTCTCTCCTAATAAGAGACAATTACCCACATTAACACACAAGGAGCCAACTAAATCAAAACACTCAAGTTAACTAACAAATGTCTCTTATGCTGGGTAAATCAGTTCCTGGCGCCAGAGGTTACCAGCACATGGCGCACCGTAGGAGGACGGTCTTTACCACCGCCTCATGGAGCTTCTTGGAGAAGACAGACCTTAGTGATGGGTCTATCTAGGATGGATGTCTTTGTCCTGACGCGAACTCGACGCACCAGCCCAGCCTTGTCAGGAACAACCTCGATAACCTTGCCCAGGACCCAGGAATTTCGGGGTGCAGAGTCGTCAACGATAAGGACAACATCTCCCTCAGCGAGGTTGCGAGACACACGAGTCCACTTCTGGCGCTCTTGTAGCTGAGGTAAATATTCTCTTGTCCATCGTTTCCAGAATATGTCTGTCATATACTGGACCTGTTTCCACCTCTTACGGGAGTAGAGCTCGTCCTTCACGAAGAGGCCTGGAGGTAGTGAAGGCTTTGACTTGAGGAGCAAGAGATGGTTGGGGGTTAATGCTTCCAGGTCCGACGGGTCGTTAGAAGCTCTAGTAATAGGTCGACTGTTTATGATGGCTTCTGCCTCACACAAGAGGGTGTGCAGGCCTTCTTCATCCAGGGACTGGAGCTTTAACGTTGTGCTGAGGATATTCCGGACCGACCGGATCATCCGTTCCCAGATCCCACCGTGGTGAGAACCGGTCGGGGGATTGAAAATCCACTGGACTCCCCGCTGACGTAGACTACTTTCAATCTTGGCGCTATTCCACTGTTCCATGGCTCTCCTTAACTCCTTCTCAGCACCAACAAAATTGGTCCCGTTGTCCGAGCGTAGGATCTTCACCTGGCCTCTCCTTGCGAGGAAGCGCCGAAGAGCATGGATAAAAGAGTCCGTGTCCAAAGATGATGCCACCTCGATGTGGACAGCACGGATGGCTAAACAGGTGAAAATAACACCCCACCTCTTCACAACGCTTCTGCCCCGCTTAACTTCGAATGGACCAAAGTAGTCAACCCCAGTGTTGGTAAAGGGGGGTTCATCCGGGAGCACTCTGTCCTGGGGCAAGTCCGCCATCTGCTGTTGTCCTGCGGTACCATGCGAGCGTCGACATGTGACACATCTAGAGAGGACTCTTCTTATGGCTGCATGAGCGCCAGGGATCCAGTACTTAGTTCGCAGCTTGGATAGCACATGGTTGCGCCCGCTGTGACCCACACTCTCATGAATATCCCTGAGAATAAGTTCTGTTACAGGAGAGTCCTTAGGTAGGATGGCAGGATGCATGGCCTCTTCCGGCATCGCCGATCTGCTGAGTCTCCCTCCTACCCTGAGGACTCCATCCTGCAGCACAGGTTTGAGCCTGCAGATGTGACTGCTCAGCTTAACACCATCTCCCCTCTGAAGAGCGGATATTTCGTTGTAGTACTTCAGCTGCTGACAGAAGCGAACGATCTCCATCTCAGCTTCTTTCAAGTTTTCCACCGAGAGGTTGGTCTTTGGTAGGTTCGCCTTGAAGGTTCTCATCTCCGTCTGAACCTCAGAGTGCGCGAGTGAGGCACTCAATTCCTTTCTCTTTCGGCACAGAATCAGCAGCGTGCATTTCAGCTTCAGCATCCAACTGACCGCTCTTCTAAGGCGGTCCCAAGTAGAGTAGTACTCTAGGAGCTGCTGAACTGTGTCCAACTGTTCTTTGGCTGCAGTAGTGTAGACCACAGCTTTCTTCACTTCTGGGTCCTCAATGCTTAGGTCCCCAAAGTTATCAGGGTTTTGTGGCCATTCCTCCTCAGGCTTGGTAAGAAAATCCGGCCCCTGTATCCATGTCCTGCAGCGCAGGAAAGACTCCGAGCTTAGTCCTCTAGATGCGAAGTCAGCAGGATTCTGCTCCGTATTAACATATCGCCATTGTCTTTCTTCTGAAAGCTCCAGGATGGTCTCAACTCTATTGGCGACGAAGGTGCGAAACCTGCTAGTTCTGTTTCTGATGTATTTGAGCACCGTGGTGCTGTCGGACCAAAACACAGATTCCTGTAGACGAAGCTCCATCTCTGATCTTAAGGTGCAGTCCATACGTGCAGCTAGGGTGGCCGCCACAAGCTCCATGCGTGGGATGGTGAGGGGCTTGAGCGGCGCCACTCTGGCCTTAGCCATAACGAAGGCAACATGTAGCCTGTCGTTGTTCTTCTGTAGCAGATAGCTCACTGTTCCGAAGCCTTCTTGGCTAGCATCTGCGAAGTGATGCAGCTGATTGAATGTAGCATCACCGAAACCCTCAGGCTTGAAACACCGAGCCACACCGAAATCCTCCAGCAGGCGAAGGTCCTCCATCCAACTAGTCCATTGTTGAGCAAGGTGTTCAGGGATGTTGTCATCCCATCCCAGCTTGAGACGACAGAGTTCTTGGAGGATCCTCTTTGCATTCAAGACCACTGGAGCTAGGATGCCCAGTGGGTCGTAGATTGAGCCAACAACGGAGAGGATGCCTCTTCTGGTGAGTGTTCTTGCTTGCAAGACTATCTTGAACTTGAAGCTGTCGCTCTCCGTACACCAACGGACTCCCAAGGCTCGCTCGACAGGGAGCTTATCTAGGTCGAGATTCAGGTCCCTTAGCTCCTCAGCTCTTTCCTTCGCAGGGATAGCGGACAGCACGGAGCGGCTATTGCTAACCCACTTCGTGAGCCGAAATCCTCCTGAGGCCAGGATTTCTCTCAGTTCGTTGCACAAGGAAACTGCTTCTTCTTCAGAATGAACTGATTTAAGGCAGTCGTCGACGTAAAAGTTGCGCAGCACGGTGTCGACTCCAGTGGAGCTGTACTGTTCTCTGTGGTCTTGCGCACACTTCTGTAGGGCGAAAGTGGCACAACTCGGAGAGGAGGTAGCACCGAATATGTGCACTCTCATTCTATACTCTGCAAGGTCCTGGTCAATGTCACCTGAGGGCCACCAGAGAAACCGGAGAAGGTCGGCATCCTCATCCGGTACCCTGACTTGGTGGAACATGGCCTCCACATCCGCAGTGACAGCTACCTCCTCCTGCCTGAATCTTGTGATGACACCGAGCAGAGTACTGGTCAGATAAGGTCCCTGCAGCAGCTGGTCGTTCAAAGTGGTTCCTTGGTATGATGCCCCACAGTCGAACACCACACGGATCCTTTTCTTCCTGGCATGATACACGCCGTGATGAGGCAGGTACCAAATCCTACCATCGCTGCGGCAGAGGTCCTCTTTAGGAACCCTGACTGCATAGTCCTTTACAATCCAGTCTTCTACGAATGCAGCGTAGTCAGCCTGGAACTGAGGGTTCTTTATGAACTTCTTCTTTAGGTTGAGAGCTCGCTGTTCAGCAACCTTCCTGTTGTTCGGCATCCTGAGGGCTGCATTCCTCAGTGGCAAACCGATGCTGTAGTGACCCTCAGTAAGTCTAGCAGACTGTGAAACCATCTCCAGAAACTGGATGTCCTCCCTCGACATCGCCAGTCTCTCATCTTGGCACTCTGGGAAGTCGTTCCTAAACTGCTGACTCCACAGCTCATCCAGGGTAACCACTGATGTGCGGTTGGAGGTGACCGGTATGAGTCCAGTTGTAGTTTCACAGCCAGAGTCTCCTCGGAGGGGCCCGTTGACGATCCAGCCTAGTCGGGTTTTCACCGCATATGGCCCATCTTCCACGCTGGGTATTACATGCCATGGCTCCATAGCCTTGGGCACGTCTGTTCCGATGAGGAGGCCAACTTCTGCGTGAATCTTTGGAATCTTTACTTGACTGAGATGAGGCCACTGGTTCACTTCCTCTTGTAGTGGGATGTTCTGTTTGTGAGCTGGAATCTCCTTCTGGGAGTAGATGTTGGGCAGCTCCAGGTAGTCGTCATTATCCATGCAGCTAATCTCCAAGCCAGACACCACCTGGCTGCTCACGATCTGCTCACCTCCCATGGTTTTCAGCAGGATACTGGTTTTTCTGCCAGTGATGTTCAGCGAGGCCATCAGTCTTTCAGTGCAGAAGGTGACGTTGCTACCTGGGTCAAGGAACGCGTAGGTAGCAATAGCCTTATTGCCTTTCTTGGCCTTAATATGGACTGGGATGATAGGTAGAATACTGTTCATGTTGCCGGCCCCAGTAGCTCTGCAGGTACTAGTCTCTGCCCTGATGCATCCGCTGACCACTGAACTGACCTCTTCTGTAGCCTCAACCTTGAGATGTGTTTCTTTAGATGCATCATGACATGACTCTTTCTTTGACTTTACTTCACCAGATGTTTTTTGATCTTTGCTCTTAATATGCAGAACTGTTGGGTGAGAGAGCTTACAGATTTGACAGCTCATCCTTTCATTGCAGGCCTTAGCCATATGTCCCTGTTTCAGGCAGCTGAAACATAGTCCATGCTTCTTTAAAAAGTCTATTTTATCTATGTGAAGGGACTTTCTCATTCTCTTACAGTTCTCCATGGTGTGCTGTTCTCCTTGGCAGAAGAGGCAGGGGTTTGTGAAAGCGCTGAAAGAGCTCCCCTTAGCCTGGGTCTTAGTCTCTGCCAGGTTCGTGACTCCTGTAGCCGCAGTAGTAAAGCTTCTTCGAACACCACTCTTTCTAGTAGACCTCTCATCCTTGTGAGCCTTATCTTGGCCCTTATTTCCATCAGTGATGTGGCCAAAAATAGGGTGCAAGGCTTCTTTGGCTAGCAGGTTAACAAAGTCTACAAGGTCGCTGAACTTGGCTCTGCATTGTTCTTTCTCTAGGAGAGCGTAGGCTTTGCTCCTCCATCTTTCTCTGTGCTTATATGGAAGCTTGGCAACGATAGCTCTCATGTTAGACACGCTGTCGAGCTCTTCCATATACTCCAAGTCGTCCATGGCGTTGAGGCATCCAGTGAGGAAGAGGCCAAGGGGAGTGAAGCGCCTCTCCATCATCGGGCTTGATGGTCGGCCAGTTCAGTGCCTTGTCAATGTAAGCCATAGAAATCTTATATCCATTTCCAAAATGCTCCTTTAAGAGCTTCTTTGCTTCGCGGTAACCACGTCTTGGTTCCATGTGGAGACAACTTCTTATTAGCTCTCTGGGCTGTCCATCCGTGTACTGCTCCATGAAGTACAGCCGATCTTTGTCATTATCTGTCTTGTCCTCCACTCCATGTTCGAAGGCTCTGATGAATAGCCTGTACTCCAGAGGGTCCCCTCTAAATATAGGAATTTTTTGAGGAGGCAGTGTAGTGAGGTTCTGTTGTTTCACTAGGAAGTCCACGATGGCTTGTGTAGGTTCTCGCTGCAGAGTCTCCTGTTCTCTCTGGATGACGTTAGCAGGACTGCAGTAACTGGTGTTGCTAGGTGGCTCTGTTTTAACCGCAGCAGGAAGAGTAGGCTGTGCTTTCTTCAAGTAGAGGTTCATTCCATCTTCCAGGTTCACTCTAGATGAAGTTTGCAGACCCTCTAGCTCATCTAGGACTCTGAACTTGGCATTTGAGGCAGCTAAAGCAGTCTGGATCTGTAGTTCTTCCCTATCTGCCTTTAGCTTAGCTTCTTGTTCATCTAAAAGTCTTTTCTGTTTTAAAGCAGAAGCTTGAGCTTGCAACTCTGCTCGCTCTAATTCGGCTTTCAGTCGAGCTGATGATGCAGATGACGAAGTTCTGGAAAGTGTTGAGGATGGTGTTTTAACTCCTTTCTTTATCCTTACAGTAGTGACAGATGCACTATCTTCTGGTGTAACCTCCTCGTTAGCCCTTTCAGCCTCAGTGATGCGCTGTTGCACTTCACTCATCCATGTCTCAGTCTTAAGAGTGAAGTTGTAAAACATGTCTGCCTTGGGTGTAAACCATCCATCCTGATCAGCCTTTAACCGATCTCCCGATGTCTCACTCAATAAAGCCTTAACTGAGATGTTTAGCTCACAAAACTCTCCCAGCAGCTTGTTGAATTCAGCCATCAGCGTAGTCTGAATAACTGGCAGGTTGCTGTCATCACCATCATCCATTAACTGATTCATATGGTTCATTTTACTTGTCAGCTGGCTTAGCTTAGCTTTCCTCTTGTTAATGGCAGCCCGGATTTTCTCTTCGAGGGCCTTTTCTGTCATCTTAACCTGTCTAGGTTCAGTAGACTCCAACATTGTGGTTGATTTTTCTGTTTGGCTCATGTTAATTGTCCGTGGTGGCAATACTAACAGTCACTGAAAGTCTATTACAGGCCTAATAATGGCCGCCACCGACAGAATGTCCGACTGATCCTTCACAGCCGACACGAAGGCGCGTGTCAGTCACTCACGAGAGCCAAGCGCTAGCTTAGCGCGTGCTAGCAGCTGTTAGCACAGGAAACCGGCAGCCTTTCTATAGCTTAAACCGGCCCGCACGGTCCACTTAGTTCATTTCCGTTACTCACAAACTTGTTTTCTTTCCTTCCAGAAGTCCATTTAGTTCGTGTGGAATCCTTCTGAAGCTCAGTTTTGTACTAATGTGAGGGCCGGAGGTAATTGAGACGCTGTTTGTGTTACTCGTGCTGTAGCGGCTAAGTTGTTAGCCGTGAAGAACTCCACAATACTCCGGTGTAAAGGACGTCAGACGAACATTTATTTTGTTCCACAGGGCTGTCCCGTTACAGGAGTGATCCAAGGTTAAACCACGGTTAACAATGTTCAAAGCTGGCTGATACTGGCCTAATAAACTTATAAGTACGGCTACGGCTACGGTACAAAACTGTTTAGCCTCCGTCTCTACCCTTTACTTCCGGCGCACTGACCCGGAAAAACAAACGCTGCAGAAAGGCGCATGAAGACAGTACGCAGGTCTCTTAAAGAGGCAGCAAACCAATAGTACGCTAATATAGGTCTAAATTAAACATTTCCCATGCTTAATCTATTAATCAGCATACTCAGATATCTATGAGCCTAGCAAATGATAATGACACTTATTACCGAAAACAGGCTCTTGGCTGAATAAAACTGAAGTACAATACAGGTAAATATGAGCCTCTTACAAATAAAAAATAAAAAATACTATTAAGTGCGCTTTGGCTCCTATATGTCCCTTTGAGAGGCTGAGCTAAATGTACCGTCTGTAGCCACATTACTCCACCCCATCCATGAGGTAAAGAGTTATTGTCTATTTTTTGTTACCAAGGTGACCTATTCAATATATCGTGATATTGATTTTAGGCCATATCGCCCAGCCCTAGCTGGGATGGAGGAAAAATGTATTTATCTTTTTTTTTTTTTTTTTTTTTTTTAAAATAGGAATTGCAATGCAGATGTGGACAATTCTGATTCAATGCACGAAAGTTTAAAATATTGATTCTTTATGTTAATCAATAATGACATTTTGAGAAACACAAAAGGTGGAACTCAAAATCATGGATGTGCAGCACCTGGACTGCACAAATATACCATACATATACATGTACATATACATATACAAATATCCAAATATACCGATTGCTTTCGGTTTACAAGCTCTTTTGGAGTGAAAATGATCCATGGAAACACCTCTTTCCGAATGAAAAGTGCTGAACCAAATGAATTTTCATTCGGATTCACGAGGGTAGAATATTCCTTTCCCCAAACCGAATGGGGTATCATGTAAACGCTGAATCGGAAAGTTGTGAGGTTGCACTCTTACAGCGCATGCTTCGACAAGACGTCAACGTGCAACGAGTGACATTTCCTCACTTTGACAGATGGCTGTGAACAACGTCATTCCCTGGACAGCAAAAGAAAGTTTGTTTTTTACTCAAACTCTGTCTCTACGCCTTTTTCTCTTGGTTGTCTGCAGTAGGAGCACATGAGGATCAGCTGCTGGATTAAAGTCCTGCAGAAACCACAACAACTGTGACGATCAGTTTTTATACCTCCGTCTTTATTAAATAACGTAATGTAACAACATTCTGCGCATGGATTATTCTGAATAAATATTGGTGCATATACACACCAGATCGGAATGAATTAATTCCCATGTAAACAACTGCCCTGAAATCCTCAATCAGAATGATTTCATTCCGAAAGGGAAAAAAAGTCTCCATGTTAACGTGCCCATTGAGTGTAAAATTTGACCAGCACCATCTGCACTGAAACTTAGCTTATGGAAATACTTTGGCTTCTAAGTGTGGCTTGGAAAGTCCAGTACATTTAGGGAGATGCACATATGTAAAACAAACTCTGATGTGCATCAAAGAAGTAAACTCTGGTCCGCCAATTAACGTATCTTGTGGATAGCATTAACAGACATGAAAACGGGTCAGGGGTGAAAAAGGTGAGAACTAGGGTGTCAATGTTTATCATTTTTTCTACACGTGTAATCCGGACTACTAACCGTTGTGTACACCTATCATCTATCAGATACATAATAACCCGTCTTCATACATGGGAGAAAGCTTGTATGTCACAAGCAGGGATGTCTATTGATGTTTTATGGCTGGCTGGGCTGACCCAAAAATATGGAAATGTTTTAGTTGATAGAAGTCGTGCTCTGGTGATCAACTTTAAGTAAACGGCGGCTAAAACGAACGGTTAGATCTTCGGCTAAACACATGCATTTGGTACAGTCAGTGTCTGATTGGATGCACGCTCATAACATCGTTTTCTGAAAAAATATACATCAAACCCAGTTAGCAACAACTTAAGCTAGCTCTCCTAACTTACATTGAGACTCCCCCAATACAACGTTTCCACTGAACAGATGCAGTCGGCGTCTGATCAGCTCTCCTGATCACTAAAAGCATGACAATGTTCTCCTTCGCTAATCCACAGAAAGAAATATCTGTCACACCGAGCTGCAGTTTATGGATGGATCTCTGAGAGATCTCTTTTCGCCGCCATCACGTCCCTGAGTCAACTTGAAGTGACGCGACAGGTCGTGGCTGTGTTTATTATTTGTAAAAATATCCATGGAACATTGCGCCCCAGACATCTATTATGTATGCGGATAGTTAGTTATTATCTGAAGCTTTCAGGCAACACTACCACCCCTAAAAAAACAATGTTGGTGAGAAATTAAAGAGAAGGGGGAGGAGGAAGAAAAAATGACGTGTATACGGTTATTGATTCTTTCTGAACGGTTATGATATTTTATCCGTGTACCCGTTTACACGTGTAGACGTTGACACCCCTAGTGAGAACGATACAACCCGTCTAGGGTGGTCCGGGGGCATGCTCCCCCAGAAAAATTTTTTTTTGACGTCATATTTGAAAGCCTAATTTTGGAGCACATTGGGGGGGAAAAACAGAGTTCCAGGCCAGTATGACTGTCTAGTAAAGTTTCTACACACTCACAATAAGCATTAAGAAATCAGACCGACCTCTATGCTGTGTAAGAAGAGACAAGAAACTTTTATGAACATAAACGCAAGGGTAATAAAGCCTCAACAAGCTTAAAATCAGCTCTGCTGAATGATGCGTTCATGAACTCTGTAACAGGTAACCTCCCCAAAGCTGCAGCATGGGAGTGTGAATATGACACATGATCATATGACAGCTACATGCTGTGACGTCACGTCGCATTTCCAAACTGATTATTTCAGAAAAACCCACTGAGAACAGAAAAGACTTAAAAAGCTCTGGTCAAAACTGTTTCATTCAGGGGAGTTGCGCTAAAAATTCTTACAGTTCAGATCTCACAAAACGTGCTGACATTAATGAAACAAAGTTGACTACATTTGAAGCCATGAATGCTGGAGCAAACCCTGGGCATACTGTATGAAAAAACAAAATCAACATATACTGTATAACCCTATATTAGCAATTTTTCTTTAACAGAAAGCTGTCCCCTCATGGTAGTTATGAAAAGTATGTCAAATGACAGAAAAAACTGACATATTGTTCTGGTACATGACTGCAAAGTTTTATCTTTACAACAGTTCAACTTTAGGCAAATGAGGCATTTTGCCATTTCTGTCCTCTTCACTACAGTTCAGCTTCTGGTCCCCTCTCTCAGGACCCCCTGATGACTTGGATGGGAATGGGGAGGGGGATCCACACCCTGAGATAACAACACATTTTAAAGCCTGGATAAACACCAAACTGCTCGCAAGCTGTGTGGAATGCACGAGTGTTTTGTTCTCTCTGTTTTAGCAAAATGTTGATTAGATATGGTGATGGGGGAATAGTAGTAGTGGAAAAAAATACTCGCTGCCACCACACCCCTAAAGTACAAGCTGACAATGTTATGATGATGGGTGGAAATATCAAAAGTGCTTACATGGACAAAATATATATATATAATAAATAACTAAAGTAAAATTACTAATTGGCAGAAAATGAATCTGAAAATGTGAATAAAAATGTGATAGGAAAACTGTAAGATCACAAAGATTTTCAATAGAACAAAATTCAGCAAGGTATTGGAACTACTACATTTAAAAATATTGCCATATTAATTCTTTTGCCAGTGTCCACAGCTCTACAAAATTTGTGCTCTCATCTTTGAATGAGCTATTTATATGTTTTCACAAAAGGTTCCTCAGACAGTATTTACATGATATTTACGCGTTTAGGCTTTTAAAATTATTATGTCCTTCTAAAGTGAATGAATAAAGAATAGGAATTGCTGATTGTTAATCATGTCTTCATCATTGGTAAGATAGATAGATTAAATTAATCTTTAAATTCCTAAAATTGATGTTGGACCAAAGTTATAGTGCAATATACAATCCATGTTTAGAGAGAAAACTTTCATGTTTTTCCACACATGAAAACCAGAGGAAGAGTTTTCGAATTGGGTGGGGTCTTTCACCAGTTGTCATGTTAAGACTACATTAATGTGGTACCAGTTAGTGAACAAACGGTATGTATCTAACCAAATGGGAGTGATATTTTAGTGTCTCATTTTGGTTAATGTCTGAGCTGCTGACAGAAACGTTGGCACTGTGATGTCTTGAAGCTGATGCTACATGCAACAGAAATATCCGAGCATGTGCAACCTCTTGTTAACAATGTACTTGCAAATAAATCACAGCTGTTAGTTACTAGCTACCTAAAACAGTAAAAAGCCCAAAATCAAAGGTGAACACCACACGTGCACAAAAAGGAGTAAATGTGTTGCATTTAATAATGGAATTCATAAGGCATGAACTGCTTGTGAAAACAGAAGCAGTGTTTTACTCCTAGTACTTCCCAATGTTGAAGAAAATAAACCAGATTCATCACTGACAACATAAAATAAAAAAGAGAAAACAAACTTAGAGAAACAAAACTGGTGATGACAGCAATGCCCACTCAGATAAAATATGAAGCAGCAACTGTTACTAGCAAGTACACTGGCTCCCTGTGAATTCTCTGAATACTCACCTGCTCTATTTACATAACACACGGGCTCATTCTGAGGTTTTCTAAATGTAATTCTGGGGGGTTGGCTGTACAAAGGCATTCAGATACTCAAGAAAATTTCAGGGCAATGTTGCATATGTCATGAAAAAACTACAGCTTAAACAAGTAAAAACACCCACCCTGTGTGCATACATGACTATAAATTCACTGTATAGTCTAAAGCTTAGAAGTCAAACTCCGGTCCTTGAGGGTCACTATCCTGCAGACTTGTTTTTTCTTTTCTGTGCTCCAACACACCTGACTAAAATCAATGCATCATTGTGAACAAGTTAACAAGAGGCTGCTGGACCAATTTGGTTTGAATCAGGTGTATTGGAGCAGGGTAAAACAAAAACATTCCGAATGACGGACATCAAGGACCAGAGTTTGCCTAGTCCAAATTTTTACTTATGTCTACCTTATTGTAGCCCTTGTTCAGCTGTAGTCCTGCTCTCACAACTTTGCAAAGTCAACATTATTTCCAAAAATACCACAACTCCACTTCCTCTGTCTCCATACCTCTCCCTCGCCTCTTATAAGATTAAGGGGACAGGCTGTCAAATTATCTGCCTCCATGTTCAGCAAGATTAAATAAACCATAGTTTTGGTTTTATTTGAACTGTGGCAAAGCTTGTCTGATGATACAGTGTAGCAGATATGACGTGAACATACCAGACAAAGGTGTTCATTCTGAGCTTCCACTAATTTGTTTTGTGTCTGCAGTGAACACCCAGGTCAGACACCATTGCTGAGTCAGAGAGATGGCGGTTTATAATTATAGTACAGTGCAATACCTTTTAGGTATTTCAGCAACAATACTTCAGATATGAACATAACAAAACACTTACCAGAATGGGATCTGTGGAGAACTTGATTTTCCTCTTTGGGGGAGGTTCATCCTCATCTGACAGTCCAGGGGCCTCATAACAGTCATCATATTCCCTATACATTTGATCCTCTTCATCTTCCTCTTCCTCCTCTTCTTCCCTAAGGACCTGGTCTACATCTCTGTCATCCACAAATGCTGCGTTCTCAATACCGTACACTACTGGAGAGGCTCTATCCAGAATGCTCTGATCCACCTGCTCCTCTAGTGTACCCTCCTCCTCTGCTGCCTCATCATCTTCACCAAAAGTATCTTCACCATCTGGACTTGTAACTAAATATTCCTCCTCTCTTTCTTCTTTCAGTGAAATTTCCTTTGTTTCCTCTAGGAATCTACCTTCATCCACAGTGTCTGTTATCCTGTGTGCTTCTTTTGTGGTCCCTGGTGATGTGACCTGATGAGCTGGGTTAAAGCTCTGCTTTTCTGGTGGGAAAGTTCCTTTCAGGACCTTTTGGTGGCTCTCTTTCTGTTTCTTAAACACCTTATCATCACTGTTTTCGTCCTCATTTTCCTCACTTTCTGAGGATTCATTCTGAACCACGACCAGTTCAGCCCGTACCATGCCTACCCCTTTGGAGTCCAATGATGAAGTCTGGCTGGGTTGTTTGTCCTCAGCAGGGTTAAGTATTACATTGTCATTATTGTTAGCTTTTTCAGGGTATTTGGCCCTGTTGGCATTCTGAAAGCCGACAGCTGATGGAAAAGGCTGTTTCACATCCCTTGAGGGTGGACTACATGGTTTGCCTCCATCCCCACCAACAGATGTACGATTAAATCCATCAACTTTGTATCCATGGCTTACTGAGGTTGTTTCCTCTGGTGAGAGGGATTGGTGAGTGGCATCATTTGTCAAAGAAACCGATTTGGGTGCTGGAAATGTTGGTTTAAGCCCAAAACTTGACCCCACAGATGCAGATTTGCTGTCTTTGCTTTTGTTGGTGAGATTAGTAACAACTGATGAGTCAGTGGCTTCTTTTACAGAAGTAGGTTTACATGAACTCTCCCTTGCTGGAGAGGTAGCCTGTATATGTTCAATAGTAGTATGTTGTTTGGCAGACACCATTCCTTCTTTCCCTGAAGATGTGTTATCTTCTGAGTCATTGTCAGCCATAAAATTTTCCAGCCTCCTCGACATGGGCCCTGCATTCAGCGACACTCTAGTTGAGTGTCCTTTTTCAACATCAGCCATGTCATCTGAATGACTTCTAACTGCTGATGAATGACTTTGCTCTGATTTGTTAGTAGTCTCTGAGCATCCTGATACCCTCCTTGCGCTTTTGTCTTCAGATGCACTTCCTAGCGATAAACGGTTTACTACTCTGTTTGGAGACTGCTTTTCAGCTGTGGGCTGCTCTTTGATGCCTCTTTCAAACAGCTTTCTAGTCACAGAAAACTTCTCTGCCAAAGCCACTTTGTCAATCTCAACATCTTCTCCCTTGGGTGTTTTATCTAAATTTTGAGATTCTGGGCTTGCAGCACTGTTGAAGTTAACTCTGTGTGTGTTGACTGGAAACTGCATCTTCGGTGGGGAAACTGGGGGAACATCAGACTTCAAAGTCACTTTCCCTTCTTGGCCCTCCTGTTGTTGACCGTCCATCTGTAGAAATATATTCTTTATCTTATTCACTCTGGTTCCAAAAGGCCTCCCCCTTGAGTCCTCTCGGCTGTCATTGGATCCGTTTGCAAATGTTTTAGAGGCAGACTCGGACTTTGGCCCATCAAAGGAGCACTTAATAGCGTGGAAGTCAGATTTGTATGCATTTCTGTGAGGGGACGCACTTCTTAAGCTCCTCTCCCCTCCCTTGCTTTCTGCTTTCATCATCTTGCTTGCCGATGGCACAAGTACAAATATTAAGATCGGCCTCTAGGATTGTTGAAGGGTTTGATGGGAAACTACTGTACGACTTTACGCAACCGGTGCCATGGGTCCGGCGGAGGTTTTCTGGAGCACTGCTCTCAAATCAAGCGAAGTCATCTAAAGACAGGATAGGGAGGGGAAATAGGTCTTAATATAAACACGAGACACATTTATCAAATCATTTCCAAACAAAAATTGCTTATATAAATATGTTTTACAGAAATACAAATTTCTATGTTAACATCAAAGCAATCTTAAAAGTTTAACTTTTAAACGCAACGTTGATTTAACTGACAGTTGACTAGCAACTTTGACGGTTTACGTCGTGTGCACAGCAGTTAGTGTGCATTTGGATGGTTGCCTCACTCTTAGCGTAAGCTAACATTACACCAAACTTGTTAACTTCGAAACTAACTTAAACTATGTCCATCTGCTGTGCCAAAATCAACCGGTCAAACTTTATTAGTGCTACTGAGGACGCCAAACAGATAAAAACAAGCGAAACAAAGTTCAGCAGATTGGGCCGACAGTTCAATATGCCTGAACCCTCAGTATCTCTGTCTCAACAATTCATTGTGTCATATCAAGCACGAACCGTTGAAAACGTTAACGCGAGCTTAAAACACAACACCGGACAAAAGGTAAAAAACTTTCCCAGCCTCTCACCTAGTTCCTTCATCGTGTTGGGCACCGAATTTTTTCGCTTAAGATCCCAGTTTTACAGTATCAAACTTGTTCCTTATTCTTGCTCACCGCCATCATTCCCCGCTCCAGCAGCGTTTCCCTGCCTCCTCTCTTTGCACTTCCAGACCTGCTGCGAGCTGCGCGCGCACCCGAGGCTGTCTGCGCTGCGAGCCGTGACCGAGGGTTCGGGAGCGCGCGCACATTCCAGGACTGTAACCTACTACTCCTCGCTCTCCCCACTGTTTCTCCACAGCACAGCTCACATACACGAGGAATTGTACGAGAAAAGCGTGGGAACGGCAACTCATCTAGATCTCTGGAAGGACAAAAGTCCACATGTAGAACACAAAAACAACTCATTAAATAATTTACACTGCTGAATGTTATGCAACTACATCTGTAAACGGGTTCCACTCCTCAAAGTCCTTCCTTATAACCTTCCTCCCTAGTCTATGCAATGATCTCACTGAGTGATAGCTACTATAATATGTTACACATTATGTTCAGTTTACTTGTCTCAGCAGGAGTAACCTACCACTCAGCATGTAAAAAAAGTCATTAAATCTTTAATATATTCTTTGGTCAGGTGTTTTTGGTTTTGCTCGTGCCAGACAAGTAAAACAAAGTCGAGTAGAAGATTGGGGTAAGAGACACAAAAAAGACAGAGGGCGCACTTTATAACATGGTTTTGTTGCTGTAGTCAGATATACAGTATTTTTGTAGCTCAGCCTTTGTCTCCTCTTTTATGACAGTTGTTTACAATCTGCCTGGTTTTAGTCTGCCAAATTCCTTTAAATACATAAATTTTAAATCACCAATTACAAAATGACATACTTTACAATGTGTGAGAAGTATAGACCAAAGAAGAGCTGTATCTACCAACAGTTTAAAACAGACCACTGAAAGGGGATCCAATACCCTAAAGAGTCAGTTTTGGTCTTGAATCAATGTTGGCAAAAAAAAAAAAAAGCAATTGATAGCCCCCGCCCCCCCCCACGAATGCAGACTGAATTCACTTTTGTTTTTCTGGAACTCCTTCACTATAAATTGTAATATTGGTTTAGATAGAATCTATCTAGTAGGCAGAACTTAATTTTAACTTAGTTGTTAGTAACACTTATTCTAAATAAGTTGTAAGAACTTTGGAGGGCAAAATGTTAGATGACTTATTTTACTTAAGTTGAAACAGCTTAATTAAAATGAGTGCAGGGAAATTAGGGATGGTGAGGGAGCAGGTTTCCTACAATGCAGTTCACTTCTTTTAACAATAAATTGGAGATAATTCACGAATGAGGAATTTATAAATGATGTTGGTAGTGTCATGTGACTGCTCTCAACTTGTTTGTTTATTCCTGTATTTAACACCTACTATCCAGCAGCTGCTGCACCAAGACATAGAAGTATGTGGTCTGACAATAGTTGTAGCTAAAACCATCCTACACTAAGTTTTTGCTACACAGTAAGAACAGTATGCAGTTCATCATTTACTTTAAGTAAGATGAACTTAAAAGCTGTTGGTAAAAATTAAAATGAAAATGGTGTGAAACATTTCATCTAATTTCTGTGAAATTAATCACATTAAGTTTCTTACCCAGCATCATTCACTTACAGCTCAATCAAATTTATTAAGTTCAGAAAAGTTCTAGAAACTTAAACCATTTTAGTTTATTCTACCTAATCACTCCTATTACAGATTAATTAAATTTTTTGAGGCAGAGTTTGCATATTTTTTTTTTTAAGTCAAGCCAACTTATTAGAATTTTACAGTGTTGTTGTATCAGGGCTAACACAATGCCACGTCTGTTTGAGCTGATTGAGAACCTGGAATAACACATTTATAAATGTTTTTTTTTTTTTTTTTTTTCACACAGCAATCAAACATGTCTGAAAAGGCTGTGAAAAGATAAGAGAATCACAGCTGCTATTAAAAAGGTGCTTTGTTAGTTTGGATAAGTTCATTTAAAAATAAGGCAATAATTAAAAACACATGAGAAACAAAAGTAGAAAGATACAACTGAAGAAGAAAAGAAAAAAAAACGTATGGTCCAAAAGTAGCGGGAAGAAGCCAGTGCTCATTTATTCTCACGCCTTTGCTCGCCAAAATTAGAAAATACATAAAATTAATACTACATAATACCTTCAATAATACTTATAATAAATACTAATAATCAGAATTACTTTTTCCTTATTCTTTATTTGTAATAATAATAATAATCACTACAACAATAGCCATAATTGATGAGAAATAAATAATCATCACCCTCCATTTTCATACATATAAAAGACCACATTTTTGTATGATGATTTAAACACGTATATTGGCAGATTGCTTGTGTTTATCCTCCGGGCCGTTACGCAGTTTTACTCCACATACAGACATACAAAAACTCTTTCTAATGGTTTTCACCATGTGCATTCTGAATTTCATGTTCCATCGTAAATGTTAACCCCCATCTCTACAACTATAAAAGGTGTAACCATCTAAGACAGTTTGTCAGTTTTTTTTTTTTCTAACATTAGAAACATGATTATGAAATGAACATTAAAACTCAATCTAAAGGGTTAATCTTGTGGAATAACTTGTAGCTACATAGCAACTAAACATCATTTCATCATTACTCAAAAACAAGTCCTACTTCTGAAGGCACTGATGTATCATGTGTCATTGTGGGGATTGTTGGTATAGAATAACATAAAGTATCTCAGATTTGTCTTTTGAGAGCACATACTCTATGGCCTCAATAAAAATAGGTCACCAGCAGAGAACTCTACTGTACATCTTTTATACACTGACTGTGGCTGCCATAGTGATTGAAAACAGTTCTAAATGTCTAAATCACTAACGATCTGTTTGTCTGATTCCACACAGAAGTTTTTACTTGCCATTTAAAATCAAGACCATTCCCCAGGCAACAATACCTCATGAGTTATTCTTGCAGTCCAATGTATATTTGATTTCTACTATTATTCAGTGAATTCAGGATTTGAGAAAACAAAGATTCTCTTTTGTTGTTGTATTTTGGAGCTTGATCGCAAAGTAACTGAGTAATAGAATCAATGGCTAAAAGTCCACATAATAAACTGGAACATGGAATTTGAAATCACTTAGTGGGGTATCAACTGTTCTTGAGATATTCTTGAAATAATTTTCTTCAGTAGCAACTTGATAAATGTCACTCACTGAAATAATTTTGATACTTTTCAGATCATGACTTCTTACGTTTTTGAACACACAAAGAATTCATAACCATGTATACATGTACAAGGATCTTTACTGTATATAACAAAATGCAAAGAGAGTAAATTATTGATCAGCAGTAACCAGAATGCAGAAAGAGGCCTGAACAGATGGTGATCTAATTATAAGGCTTTTTTTGTGCATTGTCATCTTTTTTAGTAGCCTGAGGAGTTATCTCCTTTACAATTTTTATGGGGCAAAACATAAAAAAATAAATGGTCAATAGAAATTTTGTATTCTCAGCAGCTTTATTAGTGTATCCACAGAGAATATTAAGACAGCATTACTGTATTTAGGGATCTTTGAGCCATTGTCATAAAATCATGCCTTTAAACATTCAAAGAGACATCTTTGGAAAAAGCCCAATCCTCAGGCATTTCCTCTGGAGTTATCTACTCTCACATTCCATCTGAGACGTGGTTATCTGATATCTGAAGTTTTATACAGCTTCTTATTGCCACTCACAAGTACATAGTTTATATTAGCTCTTGTCTGTTACAGTGCATTGCTGCTTTACAAGGGGATCTGCGCTTATTTTGTTTATGTAAATCCACATTTGGCCAGTATGGGAAGTGTAAAAACTGAACTGTTAACAGTGTCAGTAATGGAGTATTCTGCTACCAATCTCCCTCTGATTACAACACTTTTAACTTTATTCTTTTATGAAAGCCTTGTCTCTGTAAAGCAAGTGTTAACCCTCAAAATTATCATGCGACAAGAAAGGGAAAAAAACAAACAAACAACTTATCAGAAATTCAGCCCTTAACATACTTTGTCTTTTAAAAGCATGAGATCACAACAGTTCCACATACCAGCAGCCCCTCCAACTGCTCGACAGCATTTCTAAATTATGGTGCGTGTGCACATGAGGGTTGCATGTGTCCACGTGTTTACCATTTTGAGCTTTGAGAGGCATCTCCTAGCAACTGTAGGTCTGAAAAGCCATGCAGTCAGTGAGCTTGGGGAAACATCTCTGCCAAATGGTCCCTATAGCAACATGTCAAACAACATGGAATGAGAAAGGGAAGGGAAAGGAAAATGGAAAAAGGAGCAGGTGATCTGCACAGAGTAGCCAGTGGAACCTTTGAGACATTGTCTGTCCAGCCAGGAACAACTGCTAGCACAAAAGTATCTCTACACCTGATACTTCTTGATTACTAAAATGTGCTTTATAGAATGGATAGCTCACTTTTATTTGTAGATGATAAGACATTAATCTTCGTTTAAGTATCTCATAAACAGTGCACTTAGTTCTGTGCAATTCTGCTTCATTTTTGTGAGAGTAGTGAGATGTATTGGTTTGTGAGCCCACAGTTTAAAGTAATGGTTCTGTGTGTGGCAAATTTCTACTGTGCATGTTTACAACTTGTCATTTTGGTAAATATTGGTCTGTTTTGGCTGTGAGATGATGGTAGTCAGCACTGAAGAAATGGCAATGCTTTATGTTGTGCATGCCTTATCCCAAACTCAGTCCTACCTCTAGAATGTAATCCTGCAAAAGAGAGGAAACATAATGGCAAGTGTATCTTTTAAGGAAAATAGACATGCGCTTTTAAAGCAATTTAAATTTCAAAAAAAGATTTGATAAAGATACAGGAGAGTCTTATCAGACCGATGTTCCAAACCTGTTCATTTCAACTGAAGACATGCTTAAATATTCTTCATTTTTCTTCTCTGCTGGAACCATGAAGTAATTTCCTCATACTTCAAACCTTTTGTCTTTTACAGAGACAATGCTGCCATCATGTGTCAGATAAAGGAATTGGATTTAAGACATCTGTTCAAAAAAAGAAATAAGGTTTTTATACAGTAAAGTCAGATTCTAAATAAAATGATTTTACTTTAATAAGAAAAATGAGAGAAATATCTGTTAAATCAATGCCAAACTCTTGCATCAGTGCAAAGAAACAGAGAAGTGTGATAAAGGCATACAAACATTTTTTTCTTTACAATGTCAGATTCCATCTATGCACTACAACCTTTTAGAATCAGTGGCACTTAGTCGTTAAGGCAACCAAGAGAAACCAATGACCCTTTAATCATGTGGTTTCCTTTAAAAAGGCATCGTTTTATTTCATGGCCATTAGGAAAATCTTCCTACTGAGATACCAAATATAGTGCTACAGTCTTGACCACAGGTGTATGCAAGTAGTGTTCTCACAAACACTCTAGGTGCAACTTAGACACATCATCAGTGTTGCATCCCATGGGTTCATTGGGTGTTTCGGGTCTCACAACGGACGCCCTCGCCCAGGTGACCCAACCGGGGTTGATCACACCCCGGCTTGTGTCTAAGAACTCTGTGTAGCCCACGGATCCCCCCACTTGATCCACAGCCATCTTGACGCTTTTTCTGCTGCGTCGGAGATGTTTCTGATGGCTTTCCTGTTCTGCAGCCCTTTCACTCCCAACAACTTGAGCGCCCTGACCAGAGACTGGCCGACAAAGCCTCTGCACCCGACCTCGATGGGGTTAAATTGTGTCCTTCATCCTGCAGTCCAGCATTTGGCTGCCAGCTCTTCATACTTGGCCATTTTCCTCGACAAAGGCCTCCTCCATCTGGTCTTCCCAGGGAATAGTCAGTTCCAGCAGGACCACTTGCTTCGTTGTTTCAGAGACCAGGACTATGTCTGGCCTGAGTGTGGTCACTGTGATGTTCTCTGGGAACTTGAGCTGTTTCCCCAGGTCAGCCTTCAGCTGCCAGTCCTGAGCTGTTGACAGCAGCCCCCCTGCCTGGCTCTGATGCTGTTGTGGCTTCTCCCAAGCCATAACAAAGGCAATGGACTACCTTGTTGGTTGTATGTGCTTGCTGTTGGAGATCCCAGTACTGATGCTCAGCAATGACCCGTAGCACTTGGTCATGGCACCAGCGGTAGCGTCCATCTCCAAGTGCCCGACAGCAGCAGCTTAGGATGTGCTCCAGCTATCCAGTTTTCTGGCAGAGAGGGCATCGCAGAGTCTCAGCCAAGCCCCAGCGGAAGAGGTTGGATGGGCTTGGGAGTACATCATACACCGACTGTATGAGGAACTTGATCCAAAGTGGCTCAGATCTCCATAGTTCTGTCCACGAGATCTTCCGATCAACTGCCTCTTCCAATCGGGTCCATGCACCCGCTGTGACCTATTGCAGCGGGCTTCCTCCACCCCTACTCGGGCCTCATCCTGGATCAGCTTTCACCTTTCCTTTCCCTGGGCCTTGCTGTAGAGAGGTCTTGGATTGCTCCCAAGACCTGCCCGTCTGGCTGCTACTGTTCCCACCAGCTCGCTGTGTCGCAGCCATGCCTCAGCCTGGTTAACCACCTCATGTGCCTTCCACTTCCTGCCAGTTCTTACTTCTACGCCTGCCGAGGAGACTTTGTTGTCGCTCAAGTCCCTATACAGCAGCACCTCTCTAGCTCTGCTAACCATAAACTCCTCCGTCAGGCTGTTAAAAGGCAGTTTTAGTTTGTTGTTCGTCCCATACAAGGCAATGCTGCTGAGGCTTTGTGGTAGGCCCAGCCACTTCTGGAGGAAAGAGCTGACCTTTCTCTTGAAGCACTCGACAGTGGTCAATGGCACGTCGTAGACGGCCAGAGGAGTCATGGCAAAATGCCATGCTGGTAGATCCAGGCTTTATACTTGTCCTGACTTATCCACCGCTGTCAGCCAGGTTCCCAACTCCTGTGATCTTGATTGGAGTGCTGTGGCTGTGTTTTTAAGGTGCAATCATAGATCTTGCCCAGGCTCTTGACTGGCTTTTCTGTCACAGATGGGATCTGGATGCCTCCTATTGTGAAGGGAAACTGGTCTGTAGCCTTACCCTTCCTCACTACTAGGGACCTGGACTTGGCTGGCTTAAAGTCCATTCATGCCCAGCTGATGAGATGCTCGAGGCCTTGCAAGATCCATCTTCAGCCCGGGACTGATGTAGTAGTCACTGTCAGATCATCCACATATGCTCTGATAGGGGGCTGCCGCATACAGAGTTGGTGAGTGGGCCTCTGCACTCTACCTCTGCTGACTTCACCACCATATTCATGGCCAAGGCAAACAATATTACCAAAACAGTGCATCCGGTAATAATGCCCTTTTCAAGCTGATGAAATGCTGATGTTACTGTTCCGGAAGTGACTCTCAACCTGAAACAGCTGTAATAGTCCAGCATGAGGTCCCTTAACTTATCCGGTACATGGTGTCGTTCAAGCAAGGTTTCCACCAGCTTATGGTTTTTTTAAATTTCAGCTTTGAAATAGGTATTCTAGTGCACTCAGACAAAAAAAAAAAAAAAAAAAAAGCATATTTAATGATAGGTTTTTTGCAGTGCAGGGTGTGAAGGGAATTGTCTGTTTGGAAAACGCAGCCCTGGTCTGTCCTATTTAGGATTATTGTTTTATTTTACCCTAGACAGGTATCAACAGCTAAGTAGGGCTGGGCGATATAGCCTCAAATCTATATTTTGGTATAATCTGGTCACAATATATATTGCGATATATTATCATCCTGTGTGTGTGCATATAATATATATTATTATCCTGTGTGTGCGTATTATTTATATATATATATATATATATATATATATATATATATATATATATATCAACACACACATACATATTGTATGTGTGCAAGCAAAACTTGTTTTTAAAAAATAAACCATTCAAGTTCTACAGGTTTTTTTCTGTTAAATTAAAAGAGCAAATTTCAATATGTAGGACAAATATGACCTCTGAACATCAGATTTATGCTGTTTGTCGCAGTGATTAAAGGTGTCATAACCTAGTGTGTTACATACACAATCCCTCTTAAATTATCTTGAAATTACGATTTTTAGGGGGATAGAATAAAGTGTGTGGATTATAGTTGGGTGGGACGAAAATTTAAGGAGCTCATTTTAGCCTCTTTTTATCCCCAACTTTTGTTTGTCGCGAGAATAGGCACGAGAGTTAGACCTGTCTGTAAGCGCGTTCACGAGGCAAGCGTCAAAGTCAAAACAAAGTTTTATTAGGACAGAGCAAAGGAAGGAAAAGGAAATGATGTCCCAACAGAGAAAAACATGATAAAAACGTAACGGTATGGTTGATAGAGACCCCCCCCCCCCCTCCCCCCCTCTTTTTTTTTCTTTTTCCCCCTTTTCCCCCCCCCTCCCTTCTCCCCCCTTAAAAAAAACTCATCGGATCTAAACGTCATATATCAGTCATATATTTTGATCCCAAAACTGCGAATTTCGCCGAAAAGCGACGACTTTGCAGGTATGTACATCTCAAAAACGGAATCAGACTAAAATCTGTACACTAAAATCCAGTGAATAAATCACATGAAACCTCGTTAAGGTTTGTTGAGCTAAACTAACAAAACTTCATAACAGCCTACATCTCAAAAACAGAATCAGACTAAAATCTGTCAACGGGGCAAGATTAACTGCATTAATTCTAGCGTGTAGTCTACTGCAGTCATTCAGTTGATGTACCTGAGGACTGTCATTGCAGGAAATGACCTCTACAGCTGAACTTGGTGGGTAAACTGATCTCTGGCAAGTTGGGAACTGCTTGTCTTCCTCACCTCTCCAAAAACCAGTCAGGCTCTCTCCCAAAATAAACTGCGAGTTGCACTGTTTTCTTTTTGGCCTCGCCTTCTTTCCTGACAGCCTGAGAGGTGAGCAGGTACAATGAAGACTGACAGGAGGGAGTGAGTGAAGGCAGATAAAGCGATGTTGATGGTCCAACCCTCCTTTTCTCTTCGTGCTCTTCCTCCTCTGCAGCATCAGCATCAGCAGGAGTATCAGCGGGATCGCACGATGGTGGCAGCGCACACCTCTTCACGTTCGTCGGAATCTGCCGAGTGGATTATTAGTCTGGATAAGAGGTAGTAGAATAATTATTTTTTGTCTTAACACGTTAACAACTTGTTTTGGTGGCCCGATTTGAGATTGATTTGATAAGGCAGGGGTTTGATTCTCCGCCTTTAAGAACTAGGGTGTTTCAATGGCTGCATAAAAACACAAATAGTATGGTTTAATGTAGTTTTGATATCCCACTGGACTAAAAGCTCATCATATAGTCTGAATCAGTGCATCCTTGACAGCTCCAAGGTTACCGTTTATATCACGTGCTTACAGCGCCTTTCACCTTCTGTTGCCATTTAAACATCCCTAACAGCATCCGCTACTTGCAAGATCAGACTACTTAAAAAAAATGTTTGCAGAATAGAAATGACATGATATTTTATGTGGAACTAGCGGTTTATCATGATATGCATTCATGTAATCTGAATAGGCGTACTTTTGTTCCACTTTCAAACGGAAAATAGCCTTTTGAACCTCATTAAAAATATACATAAACAGACTTTCCTCCTCATATCAAAGAGTTTTTCTTTGGGGGTGGGGGTGGGGGGGGTGGGAGGTGTAGATAAAACCCAAATTTGCATCTTCATCCAGGCTGCTGTTTATTTTGTGTGGAATTTGTATTTTTTTTCCATTGTTTTCTGTTTTTAGTTGAACATTGTCTTAGAGAATTTGTCGTCTGTGAAGTTGGGTTAAGACTTTAATTTCAGTGTTAGTATTTTTGAGAAACCTGTCTAGCGTATGATGAATGCCCTGAAAAATGAAGTGTCTGCTGTATTTGCACATTGTCACTGAGGTTGTGCTGCTTGACTTTAGGATGCACAAATCAGTATGAATTCATATGCACACCTAAACAAATGAAAGCAACTGCTTGCAGCAACAACTGAGTGTGATTCATACTGTATTAAAGGAGGGGATTAAACTGTAAGATTATATAGAACTTAATGCTTAGTCAATATTAAGTGAAAATACAGTTTACCTGCATAAATTCTGCACTTCACTGCAGTTTGAGATTAGGACGTACAGTATGAGCTAAAATGAATTAAACATTAAAAATGACCAAGTTAATGTTAAGAAAATGTTACATTGCACCTTTTAAAAAATCCTGTTTTCCTAAAACATTATTGAAATGTAAGTCACTTGTAGTGCAGATATAATCTAAGGAACACTCTTTTTAGTCAAATGCGATTTGGTTTGATTATTACTTTTAGAAATTTATGGAATCTTGAAACATAATTTGTCAATTCTGAAACTTACCGTAGCTGTAGCTAAAGACCAATGAAAGAGTCAAGATTTCTAAGTGAAACTGCAAAAATATTTTTAAATGCTACCAGATTAATCTTAAATGTGATCATTTTTACCTGGAGTAAGTATACCACACGTATATCTTTCTTTGCAGTGGTACATGTTGTTTAAGTATCTGTCAGTTATTTGGGAACTCCTGTTCTGTATTAGATGTTTACCTTCCCCTGTTTACACAATTCAAACGCATTATCAGACCTTTGTACAGCTTGAACAATGATACAGTCATGTTGGACCAGATAAACAACATGCAAACAAAGGGGTCCAAAAGAACGGTCTCATTTTTGGGGGGAGAAATTTCAGTTAATTTATTGTGTAAGTTCTCCATATTACGGTAATGCAGTTTGCTTGATCATATTGTTGAAACTAACTCACACACCTGTTAAATGGGTTATCAAACCATAGAACAGTAGATTGTGACACAACGCTGCAAATCTGTGTCATACATCTCCAACACCTTGGAATAGCTGCAAAATTCTATCTTCTATATGTTTTGGACATTAAAGCTTTGCTCTTGTGGAAACATATAGCTGTGGCACATATTTTATTTACATTTATTATACTAAAGTTAGAGTTTACTAAATGAATGCAGGACTTCATGCGTCAGACGGGCAGATTTGTTGGACACAGCATGTTTTAAATGGGTCACATAGATACCTAAGACAAAGAGAGAGAGAAAAAGAGGGTGTATCAGAAAGAAAAGGTCCAAAGTACAGCAGCTATAAACAGCAAAGTGATGCGGTGTGCCAGATGTGTTTACACAGCAATATCCCTTGGCTGGTTGAAGAAGCCACCTGCACCTCTTAAATCAATTGGTTCTTGTATGACTCACCTTTTCCTAGCAAACAGCAGCTTTGTGTTTCTACTACAGTATGTTGCTAATCTTATAGTGAATCATGAAAAAGTCCCTTTAAGTCCAGTCTGGATTTAGAAACTTTTGTTAAATCTCTGGACAAAATCAGAGTGAAAGAGGGAAGATTCTAACTAGCCTCTTAAGAAGCTGTCGGCTATTATTAGATTTGTTCCATTTCATGCTGTAAGTGGATTGGAAATTAGATGAAGTTGTCAGTAAGTGCCTCATTGTTTGCAGTGATTCTGTAATAAGCAGCCATGATGAAAACCTGTCGTCAAAAGGCTTCTTAACTTTTCTCACTTTTCTACTTGGTTGGTTCCCAAAAAAGACTCTGCCTTTGATCCTCCCACACATCTTTCACATCTCCCTTGAATTTTCTACTTTGTAGTGTGTTCTATGAAGAACAGAGCGCTTAAGCAATCTAGGGGTACTGTAGATGATGAGAGAAAACAGGGATGCTCTCCCACATATGCTGTGACTGTCAGAGTGATTATTTTATCTCATCTGAAATAATAACAAGGACTAACAAGAGTTGGCCAAGGAATATATGATGAGAAGCCATCGTTTTGATAGTTGTTGCTCAGTTAAAATACTACGACAGCAGAGCAATGCAACAGATAAAACACATAATAGAGTACAGAAGCTTTTAATGGTAACACTGAGCAAAATCTTGTTTTCTCTTTTGAATTATTGGTACTGTTTGCTTTCACTTTGTAAAGGATGGACATGGACTCACAGGTGATGTAAGCTACATTTCAACCGCCCACATGTTACATCAGAAGCTGTGGATTAAAATATGAGGCAGTGTAACACTAAAATCTGAGCAGCACCATGGAGGAATCAAACAAACTGACGCAGTTCAATCATAATTTTACTTCATACAAATAAAAAAAATGGCTCAATTAAGCAACTGTGAACTCATGTTGAACTTGATGTCATTATCTGGCTCTGTAAATTGTTTCTTTTTGGATTATCCACAAGAGTTGGTTCATTGATTGTCGCTGGGTTCTGTGCCACTAAGCATCATCATTTCCATCTCTGTCATCTGAACCATGTGCAGCAATGCAGCAGCAGACAACAGTGAAAAATAATCAACTCTGTTTAACTGCTTAAAAGTAATGGGTTCAAAGAAGTTGTCATAAAATCTGTCTGTGGTGTTTGGGTCTGAAGTCCCCTTTTCATTTAAAGGAATAGTACACCCACAGAATGATGTGCGTTCATTTTTTACTCACCCTCACGCTGAGTAAGACTCTGGAGCACTTTTTCAATATCTCAAATGCAGCCGGAGATCGGACAGGTTTTCGTTTTCCCTCCAACTTTCATATAACGGAGGTGACCGGAGCTTGAACCAAAAAGATCCATAAAAGTCCACAAAAACTTGGCAATATTCCTCCACACTGCTCGTCCAATGTAATCCAAGTGTCCTGAGTGGGTAGCGTCCAGAATTTACTCGAAACGACATCATTTAGTATATTTTTATAACCTAAACAGCAGTACATCTAGCTGTCGCAAAGTGCACCCCTGCGAGTTCACAACACTACGGAAGCCGCAGCATTCAGAGCCTACTCTGCCAATAATGCAAGCGTAGAAGAAGAAATTCGCTGATTTACATTGTGCTAAGAGCGAATGAGCTGCAGACAAACCGGGACAAAAACAAGAGGGGTTGGCTATTGATTTAAAACAAAGAAAGAAAGAAAAAGAAAACACGCTATCTCGTCTGCCGCGGCTTCTGTAGTGTCATGAACTCGCAGGGGTGCGCTAGATGTACTTCTGTTTAGGCTATAAAAATATACTATATGATCTAAATTATGTTGTTTTCGTGTTTCATGTAAATTATGTACACTACCCACTAAGGACACTTGGATTACATTGGATGAGCAGTATGGAGGAATATTGCCAAGTTTTTGTGGACTTTTATGGACCTTTTTGGTTCAGTCGCCCGTCACCTCCATTATATGAAAGTTGGGGGAAAACAAACCCCCCCACCCAGCTCTCCTGCTGCATTTGAGATATTCAAAAAATGCTCCAGAGTCTTGCTCAGCATGAGGTTGGGTAGAAAATAAACACATCATTCTGTGGGTGTACTATTCCTTTAAACTTCACCAGCTTGAAATGATGCTATAATCACTTGCTGTATTTGCATGTAACAGCTGCACAGGATGTGATGGGGATTTGTTTGTAAGAGCATGCGAACATTATAGAAAGTAATGCACATGCCAACAAAAAAACTGAGAATTTTTCTTGTTTCTAAAAACAAAACAAAACAAAACAAAACAAAACAAAACAAAGCAAACCATAACCACCCTCCCCCCCAAAAACAAACACACAAACAAACAAAAAACTCATATCAAAGCAACCCTTACCGATCTTGCATTTCAGAAAGCGCAGCAATATTATTTGAACATGAACAGTCGCGCCTCACTCCTAAGACCCCCCCCCCCATTCCCTCTGCCTCCCAATGCAGAAGCAAAGGTCTGACAGGCAGGTCCCTCAGCCAATCCCCACTTCAAGTATTGGTTGGAGTTTTCATTGAACATTTAGAGATTTGAATAATATTTAATTTTGATTAATGGTGGGTGGGTCTGTCTTGTATTTCAGAGTTCCATTACCTCATTCATAGCATTTTACCTTATTAAAAAAATTGTGTAACAATGCAACATCGGTAAGGGTTGCTTTAAAGTCACTGCCATGAGCAAATTTGAAAATTGAAAAATGAAAGCATAAAATTCTAAATCTGATATAGCGGACTCGTGTTGGCCCTGTTAAAAGTTTTTCATTACACTTTGTTAGCAAATGATCCTGGAGACCCTGTTATCCTTGTCTTACTTGATTTAACAGCCAGCTAACCTTATTACTAATCTGGGTGTGAAACTAGAAAACAATTTTGGTTTTGATACCAAAGTCAGGGCAGTTTAAAACGAGCTTTTTCCATTTGAGACGCCTAGCCAAGGCTGAAGACTGTGGCATAAAGTGATTTCGAGGTATTGATTCATGCCTTCATTACAACTCGTTTAGACTATTGTAATGGCCTATATAATAGCATATCTCTAAAACTATTATCTAGGCTACAGTTGGTGCAAAATGCAGCTGCACACCTGCTAGGCATGAGCGTATATCACCTGTCCTCCTTACTTCGGTTGCCTGTATCTTTTAGAATTCATTTTAAAGTTCTTTTACTTGTTTTTAAAGCCTTAAATTGCCTTGTTCCTAAATACCTGTCAGAGTTGTTGCATGTTTATTCTCTGGGATGATTTCTTAGATCGGCTGGTTCTGACTATTCTGAGAATGCAGCAAAAGCACGGAGGGGACGGAGCCTTTTCAATCGCAGGTCACCGGCTGTGGAATTCCTTGCCACTGCAGATCAGGCAGGCCTCATCTTTGACCAGTTTTAAATCACTTTTGAAAACCCAATTGTTTCATTTAGCTTTTTGTGTGGAGTGATTATGCGGAGGTGACAGTTGTGATTATTGTACCGTATTTTATTTTTCTTTTACTATTTTATTATCTTTATTATTGTCATGCTTTTTCAACTCGTGCTATATGTAAAGCGCTTTATAAACTGACTTTGAATTTTGTACTATTTTAGTTTGAAACTGGTTTTGAAAGATTTGAGAATCATTGCATTCTTTTTTTCCCTCCACATTTACATTTTTATTTAATTCAGAAATAGGACTACACTTGTTCTGGCATGTAGAGATTAATATAAAAGTAAAAGGTGATGCTGCTGAGGATTAACAATGCCATGTGCCATGATGACACACACTCTCTCTGTGGAGTTTCTGAATGGGAAAATCAGGCCAAACCTTCAGTACGGCTGCACTAAATGACTTCAACCCATGTCCAGTTTTATTCAAAGGTTTTGTAAACTGTGCTTATCTTCAGACCAGGTGAGCGCTCAGGTGAAGATGTGGACATAATCTTGGCACGTCTGAAAAATGTGAAGGCCTTTGAGAGGTTCCACCCCAGTTTGCTGCAGCAGATCTGTTTGTGTGGATTCTACGAGTGCCTGGAGAAAGGCATCACCTGTGAGTTAAAAACAAGCTCTAAAACAAAAAAGTATTTCATTAAAGAAAATAAGTTTTTTTTCTTTGCTCTTTGTAAATGGTGCTTTTTTTCCTGTCACCTCCAGTGTATCGCCAAGGAGACATTGGCACCAGCTGGTATGCTGTGCTCTCAGGCTCACTGGATGTGAAAGTGTCTGAGACATCAAGTTATCAGGTACAATGGCAATTATTTAACAATCATTTGAACCTGCAGTTCTGTGTGTATTTCTTCTTGCAGTTGCAATTATAACTCAACAATATGCTGTTAAAGGTGTAAAACCTGAGTGCGCCGGGGACTCAAACATGGGTTTACTGGGCCAAAGCCCACCTCTGTAAGCACTAGGCTGCGACTCCTGCCCCCAACCTTCAACTCAGGGTTGGTTGATGATGATACAAAAAGAGCAGGGGAGTTTTTCACTAGATGAGGCCAATTGCACTGTTGAGAGGATCTGTTGAACTCAAGGTAGAAAATAGGAAGGGTAGGATGCAATAAAAAGGAAAGAAAACAGCAATATCCACAAAATTGCAGGCAACCAGAACATCTTAAAAGACCAAGATTATTGTTTGTTTAGTGTTCTTTGTGTCAGGGGAAGAAACTGTTCCTGAGTCTAGAGGCGCAGGCTTTCATTGATCCTTAAAGGTACAGTATGTAAGAATTACTGACATCTAGTGGTAATGATGGGTTTTTGAAATAAAAGATGTTTTCTATCAAATGACTTCATATTCCAGCACTGTTGTGAATGTACGGTGGTCGTTAATGGCCAAAATTCTCCCAGACATAGAACACATGTTTTCATGTGTAAGTGGATCCAGTGGTCTCAGGTGTAGCTATGACTGGACTATGAGGAACTATTTTAATGACTTTTTAGGCATTACTGATCCCAAACAGTCTCCCATTAAACAAAACTGGTACAGCAGTTTTAAAGTTCAGATGGTGTTTACTTCACACACATTGTTTTGTCCATTCAGAGACACCGTAGTAAAAATGGTGGAACAAATATGGCAGCCTCCATATGTGCACCACCCAATGAGTAGATATAAATGACTCATTCTAAGAAAATAAACATATAACAGCTGTTCTAGTGCAACGATTACACATCAATAGAAACACAGTTTTGAATTATATATCACATTTTTCTGCCATTAACCTTTGATTTTTTACAAACTGTACCTTTAAAGGGTAACTCAGTAACTTTTTTACTTCAATAAATGCTTTTCGGAATCCCTGTTCGGCTAAACAAAGTGTTTACGGAGCGATTCAATGTCCCCCCCCTCCAGCCGTTGCCTCTGGCCTGCGAGCAGCTCTATGCAACTTTGCCTGCGCCGACCCGAGCAGAACTTACGACAACAGAAACCGCTGTACGGTACTCAGGTCCCCTATCTACCAAGCTGCTTCCAGCTCTGATTTGAACCAGACTTCCAGCGCTAATTGGAAAAAAATATTTCTTTAGCTTCACACCACCTAAACACGGCTCCTGGCTCTATAACCACTTGTCATGTCCGCAAAAAGTAAATAAAAGTTTGTATTCTTACCTGCTACCCGCCAACACCAGAGAAAAATATAATCCAGGGCATATATCCCCGCAATCGCGGGTAAAACGTCCCGTTTCAGAAGAAACAGGACTTTGCTTTGAGCAGAGGGAGACGAGGTGCTGCTACCAACGTAGCAAAGTAGCATCAACAAGCTAGTAAAAGCTTAGAAATATATCCAGGGATCAAAATAGAGGAAAGACAGGTAGAGAAGCCGTCTGTGTGCTGTGGGGGTGTAGGGGGGTTGAACTTTACGACAGTGAAAGTACGCCACAAGGGGGAGCCCCGAGCTGAAGTTACTGAGTTCTGCTTTAAGACCTTCTTGAGGGCAACAGGTCAAACAGATGGCATGCTGGGTAAGAGGAGTCTTGGAGGATTGATCTGGACCGTTAGGCACAGGGAGTCCCGTCCCCACCCCCCAAGATTATCAGTCTGCTTTTAAAGATACATATTGATATCAGATTATTTCACTGCATGAGAGCTGTGACAATGTCTCTAATCTTGACAGAATGCTAAAGCAATTCTCCAAGAGCTTAGATTAATCATGACGGTTTTGTAAAATCCTTCAATCATTCTATTTGCAGAGCTCTGCTCGCAACAATCTTGACCCTGTTTGGACTGTTTCTGCTATGTGCAGTCGATGATTTCAGAATTTTTGTTCATCTTACAGCCTCATGTACCTCATTTGGTTTGTCTGGGCACTGATTGAAGTAATTTCTTTTCAGATTGGGTTGAATCCATCCGTTTATCTCAAGTGCCGACAAGATTGCCTCTTACCTGTAGGGTCTGATCAGTGAAGAGCGTTGCCCTACAGCACCATGCACAAAAAAGCTTTTTTCTTTTTTAAGGGCATTACATTTACATTAACATTCCCATTATTCTTGCCTGGCTGGTGTTTCATCCTTGAGAAGGAACGATCCACATAGTGTACTTTTGTTGCAGGATGCTGTTACTATTTGCACATTGGGGACTGGTACAGCGTTCGGGGAGTCGATCTTGGATAACACCCCCAGACATGCAACCATTGTCACTCGGGAATTCAGCGAGCTCCTACGCATTGAGCAGAGGGAGTTCAGGTCTCTGTGGGAGGTAAGCTTGGCTCCATGTGTAATTGTATCAGCCCACAGAAATTCTCTGGCCAGACTGCGGTTATGAATCTCAGATATGAACTCAAGGTGAGATCTGAAAATGCCATGAGCTGACTCTTCCATGCATGCATTTTCTTTAAACTGAGTTTTTAAGACTTAAAAATATAATCATTCTGGTGGAATTGCTGACAGTAATAGCTAAAATGGGACTTTTTGCACATATTTCAAGTAAAAGATTAAGTAAAAGTGTGTTTTTATATTATCAAAGTCATCAGTATCATACATACAGTATATCAGGAAGAAGGTCTTATCATGTACTGCTTTCAGTTGATCCTGTTGCAACATGAGTGTTTTTTTTTTTTTTTTTTGTTATACATGTATGATCCCCGAGGGGAAATTAGGGCTCTGCATTTCACCCATCTCTGTACAGAAGTATCAGAGAGCAGTGGGCTGCTACTTAAAGCGCCCAGGGAGCAGTTGGTGGGGGTTAAGGACCTTTTTTCACCTGGCAAGCTATGTGAAACTTATGTACTGTAACATCAAAATTCTAATTCACATTACAATTAAACCTGTATTCTTTAGGTAGTGATAAAAATAAGGGCAAAGCTGAAAATGGTTGACCAAACAGTTTATATTTCATGTTTCTTGTTTTTTTGAAGCTGAGAAAAAAGGGAATTAGTGGATGATTTTAAGTTTGACAGAAAAAAAAAATGAGCTTTTTAATTTCTTTTAAAGCAGAAAAAGAGGCCCTAATGGGTTAATTTATGGCCAACTGAGGGGGTTGCTTCACACCAGACAACGGCCGCCTGTCTCACCCTGTTCTTACTGCATCTGAAATACTGTATGGGAAAGCAAAGGCAAATAGATGTAAAGCTTGGCTGGCATATCATCTTGGTGATTGTTGAAGGTTGGATCATAAATTTTCCTCTGTCATAAATTAAGCTGTTCATTTATTAAGCTATAATCTTCTGCTCCCACGTTTGTGTGTCTGGTCTTGGGTGTGGGGATTTTTTGCCTTTTGACCACTAGATGGAAGTGCAGTACCGATAAGAAACGTTCATGTAGCTCCATTCCTGTCAGGTTGCACACCTTCTCACCGCAAAGCCATCCACTGTCAGTTTAGGGACAACATTCATGCACTAACATTAAAGGCTGACTTGATCATATCATGTTTTATTTATCATCTTTTGTTTGTAAACTGCCTGACAAAATCAGTATTATTTTAAAGAACTAAACCGATGCACGTCAGTCATGTGGCCCTGCTCTTCTCTGTAGCTCCTGTTGGCTGATACATGCCCTGCTGTATAGAAGTCCCCTCATCTCCCAGCTCCCCCTCTGTACTGGGCTGGTTTCCTGAGAGAGACAGCCCATTTCCTCTAGGACCACAGGGCATCAGTGAGTTAGATCATGGGTTGTGTGTCTGTGGCAGTGCGCTGGACAGCAGCAGTGAGACTGGACACTTTGCTCTGGCAGCACATCCAGTTTACTCAGGATCACGTGGAAAGACTTCTAGGATACACATTTCACCTCTGCCCTAGGGCGACCTCTTCAGCAAGGTTGGTCTCGAACAAGATTTTATGGCTTCTGTATCCAGTGGCCAGGATTTGCTGTCCTGTCCTTGGATTCTGCGCTCAGTTTTGTGTCCTAAAGGCAAACTAAAATCACTTTAAGAGGCTTTTGGCATTCAACATCAAATGGAGATTCCAAGGCTGCTTTGTAAATATCTTGCAAGGTTGTATTTTTGTACATGCTGTCTGAATGAAGAGGGTCAAATTTTCAGATCCAAATTCAGGTTTAAGTTGAGTGTTTCTGTATGTGACATTCAAATAAGATAAATGCTTTCTGTTCTAGCTCAGTTCTCTTTGATATATTGTTTTATTTCTGGCATTTATTTTGGATAACCCTTGGAATTAAATATGAGTTAAAGACATTTTTGTAATAGCATGACTTAGGAAGCCAAACATGTCAGTGCAGTTTGCATGACTATATCTGTTCCGTTCAAAGGTGTTGTCTAAATGATGGAGAAGGATGTTATCTCAAGAATATTATTGATGCGATTGTTATTTTTATATTTGGAAACACAGAAAGTCTTGAAACATTTCTGGAGTGGGTCACACTTAATGCTTATTTTGACTTTGAAGCCAGGGAAAATATCACAGAAATCTAGGACTTGATGTACCCATGTGCTGCGTAACCTTTTCTTTTAAGCGTCTCGGTCATCATTTGGAAACTGAGAACGATTCTTTAAGTTTTAAAAGGAAAAAAAATGCTTTACATTTCTGACTTGATAGTTTAGGATCTATAGGTTTATTAGCATGAAGCAGAGTGTTGTCAGGGTCTGACACTTTTAAAACTGCAGTATTTCATCTGGATATTTACTTTGCCCTGCTGGTATAATAGCTACTTGCTAAACATAGTTTATCATTGTCTTGCTGAAAAGAGCAAATGCTTCCCTGAAAGACGCCTGAAGTGCGTGAATGGCAGCGCAAGTTGCTCCAAAATCTGTCTACTTGGCCATAAATAAATATATAAGTGAATAGATAGATAAAAATGAGACACTGAAATGTTGTTGGTATATTTGTACAGCAGGGATTTGTGGAGGCATTGTTTTTATTGGCTTATGCAATGGCACAGGATTTATTTTAATCCAAAGATGCATTTTGTCATCTTAATTGTCTTATTTGTATTTTAACATTGTATCGGCAATAACGCAGTGCATTGCTCTGAGAGTAGAGTTTGATATCTCAATTTGACCAAAATATGACATAGAAAATGGTGCTATGAGGTTTTCAATTTATTTTTTGCCAATATGTTGTATTGATAATTGGAGAGTCAGTTTATTGTGCAAAGTCTTCTCCAGCACAGACTCTAAATGGGGTTAATTGTGGACTCTGGTGGCCATCTTTGTGTAAAAATGTCTCGTTTCCTCATCAACTCTTTAAAAAAAACTAACTCTTGTCATTATCATTTTGGAATATGCATGTACACTACCATCCAGCAGACATCTATTGATCAGACTTGGTCATTCAGTATGTGAAGCTGACCTAAGTTTTTTTTTTTTCTTTTTCTAACTTTCAAGTGACCAGCTGAAGTAATCCCAGATCATAATGCTGCTCCTACAGGTTTGTACGGAGTAGGCACTAATCATGATGGGTACAGCATTTCACAATGTTTTTCAAGGCATCAAATTAACTTGGACTCATCCGACAACATGACCGTTTGCTGGTAATCCAGGGTCCAATTTTAATGCTCTCTTCTGAAATGATACTCTTTGTATTCAACTGACTTCGTTGATGAGTGGTTTTCTTAAAGTTACACAGCTAAAATTTCCCAATACCTTCAGTTATCTTTATGTTGTATGTAGAAATGCTCCAGCTGTCACTATTGAACTCTATGGTATCCCTCCAGCTTTTGTGGATAGTTTAATTAATTTTATTTAGTTTATTGAACATGCACAGCAGCATTGAGCACAGAGGAAATGTGCTTGTAGCTCTCTGCGCTAATTTCCAGTCCCTAAAACCCAAAGAAATACATAACAGAAAATATAAAGCACATATAAAGATAAAAACATTTTAAAGTATATTGAATATTAGAATATAGTAAAATCATATAAAAATGCAAAAAGAGAAAGAAAGAAAAGCCAAAAATATTGATAAGAGTAATTGTAAAAGAAAATTAGATTTCACCCTATTTAACCCCCTGCCCACCATACTTCCCTTATTGTCCCATTAAGTTGATACACAGGCAGGGACGTTTACAGATTTTTTTACACATAACGCCTCAAATGATAAAATTATGTATAATGTTTACTTATTGCAAACTTACAAATAAACCCCTCTGAGACAGACTAATATCCACAACCTCGTTGCTGTAAAGGACCCTGCATCAGGTAGATGAATGATCACAGTATTTTTCCGATGGGAGGCTCTTGCCTAATCATTAAGTTAAATCTCCGTTAGTGACTCCTTTTGTTCTTTCTTTTTATAAGAAACAGACTGTTTTTTTTTTTTTTTATTATTTTGACATTGCTAGTGCTTTCACATATATTCAAATGGACCATGCTGTCGGCACTGACATCATTATGTCTTTGTGCAGATAAGAAGCCAGCTAATCCTCCTCTTTAGCTCAGAGGATGCAGCCGCTATCAACTAAAAAAAAGTTTTCCAGACCAAATAACCGTCTAACTTCGGCTCTGTCCATCATAAATAAGCTAATTCGGATCTCTTTTCATTCAGCTACGCGGCTCAAATGACTTGGAAAGAACATCAAATGTTTTTCCAAACTCACAGAAATTGTGCCATTCCACAAAGATCATCTTTGCACAAACAGCTTTTTCTTTTAAGATCATCAGACAATGGAATCAGCTCCCAGAGAGACTGAAACTGGCTGTTGACATAAACCTGTTCTCTACTAATCTGAAGAAGTATATCCTTGCACACTGTGTCAGCATCAGTCCAGCTATCTGTAAATATTTTATTTTTTTTTTTTGTTATACTTGTATGATCCCCGAGGGGAAATTAGGGCTCTGCATTTTACCCATCTCTGTACTGTGAGTATCAGAGAGCAGTGGGCTGCTACTTAAAGCTACTTAAAGCGCCCGGGGGAGCAGTTTGTGGGGGGTTAAGGACCTTGCTCAGGGGTCCACAGGAGTCGTGTCGGGGGGATCGAACCCGGGTCCTCCACGCCCAAGCCCACGACGCTACCACTGGGCTATCCACTCCCCTATGACTATCTGTATATTTTATATTTACAGTATCTTTTTGTATTTTAGACCAATTGTAGATTACTGTATGTGACAGTATCAGTTCGGCTAATCTGTAAACATTTTGATGTTTACAGGTATTTTTTGTATTTTAGATTAATTGTAGTTTGTTATGTAATGTGTTTTCAAATGTGTGTACCTGCCTGGGGACAACAGATGGAAATTAGCAATAGCTAACTCTGGTACAAAACATCTCTTCTTTTTAAGACAAATATTTATTGTACACTGTCCCTGTCAAATAAACAAATAAACTAACCAACTAAATAATTGACAGCGTCCCAGTTTAAAAAAAAAAAAAGTTTCTGTTCCAAGTTGAAGCTCCTCAAATGAGATGCTCACCCAATGATTTACAACTTCAGCATCCATACATTGATCTCATATTGTTGGAATGACTAGGATGTATCATCAGGCTGTCAAATCAAAATTCACCTTTTTACGGATACTCATTTTATTTCTCAGTGTATTTTCGTGTTCATATAACCAGTTTACCTTGCTAGCAGGTGCAGGTCATTTCCTTTTCCACATTTTACTGCAGTGCTGAAAATTGACTTCAGTAGTTTCCTTTTACTGGTGGCATCAGATTCCACACTGTATTTGCCACTTCTGGTGTCTGCAGAAAGCTTCCTCTGAATTTCCTGCCCATCTAAACGGCTGCTTTAGCATATGAAGTTCAGCTGCTGCACACAGGCTTGGCTTGAACTGAACCGTGTTTTGTGGTGCATAAAAATTGCTAAGCTGCATGAGGTCAGTGTTCTTAATGCTTACAGCCCTGAAAGTAACGGTGAGCAGAGAAATGCAGCTTGATGCCAGCTGATGTGGGGAGACAAAGGATTGATGTAAAAGGAAACAAATCATGAATCAAGCTGAAGGAAACACTGAAAACTATGTCAGTGTAAGGACAGTGTTGCACTGATGAACCATGTTCAGAAATGTTCCTAGTACCCGTTCAGTAAATATGATCATTTTCGGTATATTTGTTCACTGCACATAAACTCTACATACGGGACTTCTTTCCCTGTCCATGTAACAGTAACATACATCCACAAATACACTTACTGAAGTCTTTTAATATTTTAGTGGGCCATTTATGTCACTCATTCATGCAAATTTAATATACATTTTCTCTTGCTGCTGACTGCCACAACTACTACAGCTTTCATGCTGTTCAGCACGTGACAGAAACTGGATTCAGTCGCTGTGAGCGGGCAGCCGAGTGCTTGTTTGTTTAACAGAGCAGACATGAGCAAAGCTCAGCATACAGGGAGGAGGCTGACCACTGCTTTGACGGCCTTGTCATCGACTCAGTCTTTACTTTGTTTCCTGCTTCCGATCGCTGCTCAGATTGAAACAACACGATTGTAATTTGTGTTTTTAGGCTCAAAAGGCAGCTCTGTTGCAGACATGGCGACCTACACGTGGCCTGGAGTGGAAGTTTTGTTTTGAATTGGATGTGAAAAGTTGCACATGCAAGCGAATGCATATATCCATTTAGTCTGCATGTTTTGAGTAATACAGCATTGCATACACTGCATGTGTGTTCCCATGCTTGGAACACATCTGCTGTGTGCTGAGCTGAGACCTTGGGATGGATATTGGTGTGTCACTATTGTCAGTCTATAGAAGCAGCCTGGTGGGCAGCCAGTGGAGAAGGTTGATGAACAGGAAGTGGCAGGGATGCAATATGCCCCCTAGTATTTGAGGACTGGTGAGGGGGAGGTTGGAAAAAGGAGGCCAAGTTTATCTGCTGATGTGAGTGCACAATGAATATGTGCAAGGGAAGAATATGATAATTGCTTAAGAGACACAATATTGTCTTATCCCTACTAAAAAGTTGTTAGATAACTAAATATACTGTATATATATATATATGAATATAAAGTATAAGACAAGATCAATAAACCCTTTAATGCCGTTTGAATCATTTTAAAATTTTAATACATAAAGTTTCTGAGACTTTTTGCATTACTTTATACTAAAAACTTCAAACCCCGTTGCACGCAATCTGATGCACATTTTCTGTCCCCTGGTAGACACTTTTTGGACTACAATAACTTTAAAATATTGCACAGTAATGAAAAGTAAGTATTCAAAAAAAATATTTTTGTTAATTTATTTATTTATTTATTTATTTTTTTCTTTTTTACTTGTCCTGTCCAGCATCGAAGCAAGCAGAATGGAAATCTGATTGCTTTATTCTGTTGAACAGTTTTGCTTTACCAAGCGGAGCTTTATGAACATAAGGCTCCACTTGATATCATGTTTATACATTTTATTTCTTTATTTAAACATTTGTCTGTTACACCATTCCATTTCATACTGCTGGGCCTGACAAGGGAGAAATGAAAGTTAACAGAGGTAATGATAGAAAGTGAAACAGAGAGAAAGGAGTAAGGAAGAGGAAGAGAGAGAGGAGAGAAAAAATGAATCCACTTACACAGTTCACTGGTACATCTGTACAGCGATCCCTTAATTTATTTTTTAAATATTTTGTTAAAGGGCCAAGACTTCAAATTTTTTTTCTTGGGTTGGGTTTTAAAGGGTTAAAGTCTTAACTAACCTGGATGTTATTTCTAACCGGACTATGGATGGTTTTGGTTAAAGGCTAATTCTCCTCTTTTATCGGATCCAGAAGATAAATCATATCCTTTGTAAACTGCATCTTCCATTAATGCTGTCAGAAAGTTGACTTTTGTGGTTTAGAGAAACATTTTTAACGGCAGATGGATGAATCATTATGCCACCACAGCAATTTTGGGTTGATATTCATAGTCCTTTGCTGCTCCATGGTCACCTGAAAACTTGCTTGGTTCTCTTTACCAAACAGCAAACCATTTTCACCATGTCACCGGTTCCATGTTGTAAACACTATTTGGACTGACGTCTGGATTATATTGGGGAAAAAAAAACATCTTAGCGTCTAAACTGATTTACTTTTGATCAAGATACACAAAACTATTGGAAAACAAGAATCAAGGCAGTTTTTCAGTCAATGAAAGACTTTGCTGATCACCTGACTTGTCATATAAAATATGATGAATAATAGTAGGCTACATTTTGAATGAACACATCACCAAACAAACAAACACAGTGATCTTATTTGTCCAAATGTTTTCTCAGATGACGTTAAATTTTCTTTATAATGTGCTGGAGTCTCTCCTCTAATTGCAGCTGGGATTGACTCTTTCCAGTCTGTTACTGTAGCTGGGAGTGATGAGGGGTTGATAAGAGTTTGATGGCTTACACCTTTACTTGCTCTGTAGATGTTAAACAAATTAGCAGCACTCACACTAGCTCGAAAGAAACTTAAAATCTTAGCAAATGAATATCTGTTTTCTAGAATTGTGAACATTTATTGATATAAGAAAAAAAGTTGAATTAATTTATGTGGTCAGCACCTGTTTCAACTTTTGATTGATTATTTTGTGTCGGGAATCAGACTCACATTTTGGAGCAACAGCAATTAAAAAAGACTAATCAAACTCTTTATACACATCACAGAGCATTAAAAGCGTATTTGATTTTAAACAATGTCATCAGGTTGTATATGTGACACTCATTCATGATGCTGAGGATAGTTTCTTGGTTGTTGAGGAAGTTCAATACAGCTGCCTTGTGTTTCTGATAAGTAACAAGGTCAGTGATAAAGACGCATCTGCTCTCTGTCCTTGAGAGGAACAGTAAACTCAGTGTTACAATTTTTAGGGCTGGATTGTTTGCACAGTGGATTAAGGCTGAGATTTAGAAATATAGGCTTATCTCATTGAATGTAAGTTTGCAGGAAGTTGTGAGAAGTTTATATATGAAAAATTCAGGTTATATACAAATATATTAAACATGTACAGTATAATGTTGTATTCCTTTATAATAGCCATCCCAGAATACAAAACATGTTTTTGTCTCTTTTTAATAGATTAAAGTTTGTGACTATTAAAGCAGTAATTTGTGTCCTCCACACTTTTGCATCTGTATTGTTGAAAAAAACTTGGCCATCCATGTTTCCATTAGCAAATCAGTAAACTCTGCTGTGAGGGGCAACATGGATCCCAGCATAATTCATTCTGGTACTCTCACTTTTCTTACACATCACTTCACATAGTATAATACACACTCCTAGTTCATGAGCATGTTTCAAGTCATGGATGATTATTTTAACACGTTACGTGTTCTTTACTTTCAAACACACACACATTTTAAGTGCTGTATACTTTGTTTTAAACAGGTTTATCTTGATGTAGATTTCATAAAAATCTTCAGGAAAAACATGGAATGCAGATCTGTCAGCTACAAAAACAGCTCTGCTTGGTGATATCTCCTAATGCATTTTATTCAAGCAAATACTAAATACAAACATACAAGTACAGCTGCATTTTTCCAAAGAGATATTCATTATCATCCTGAAATTGTTTTTGTTTTTTTGTTTTTTTGTGGGTGAGCCTTAAATATTTTTCATTGGTATTATATGGCATCTTCAGTTATTTTTCACTAATAACTTACATACTGATATTTACACAACAAATACCAAGCATAAAGGCTGGTACAGCATCTCTTGCAATTATCACATTTCATCCATGTGTGATAAACTCTTTATTTTGCTGTGTCCACTATTTTAGCATCGCTCAGAAATAAAAAAGCCTTCTCTGCAGATTGTGCAGACAATCTATGAGTATAAGTAGGTATATTAACTTTTTATGTCTTGACATCCACAAGCTAGAATAATCTGTCCCTCTGAACAATACACTTCTTATTTGGGAATGAATGTGTAAATTGAAGGGTTAACCTCTGTGGGATAATCATTGTAAACAACCAATAAAATGTATTTTCAGAAAACAAATAAATAAAATAAAACTGTCCTTAAAGTTTATTTACAGTTCAAGTTGCTCTAAAAGAAGGGAGATCAGTTATGCCCGCGGCCTGACTTTAGTATGCTTGAACACTTGCCGTGTGAAGATGGTTATGCTGCTAAATGAGTAGCTCCTCTCTATTGTGTGTGCAGATTAGCTTGTGACAGACAGAGGGGAGGGGAGAGATTGAGCATGCTCTCCTGTGTGCTCACTGACTGGAGTTGAGTAATCACCTAGCAACTGCTGCGCAGAAGAAGTCAGCAGCTGATGGGCACTCTGCTGTGCTCTCAGGCTGACACAGTCCGCTCACTCTGCTCTCAGAGTGGCTTGAAGGTGCAGCTGGATCATGTTGGACCCACGGCCGATGTGATGCTCTGGGAGTTTTAGAACTGGATGTACATGCTTTCAGGGTTTGTTGACGCCTGGATTAAGAGGGTGTGGAGGACCTTCCAGTCATTAACTACAACAACAGGCTGCATAAGAGACCGGGAGCATCAGGTAATCTTTGCAAAAATATTTAATAATGAAATGCATTTGTTACATAAGGTGTGTTAAAAATGTTTTTAGCTGGACAGAAAAATTGCTTTAACAATTTTTTTTTTAAATTAAAGATGCAGGAAATTATTTAAATTCAGAATTTGGTGCTCAAAAGACATAAATTAAACTTTTGCATTTGAATTTCTGTTATGTAAATAATGCTTAAAATGTCACAGTTTTATACGTTTTTTGTAACTGTTTTCATATCTAGGAATAAACTCTTGCAATGATCCTTTAAGTGTTTCCCCAAGTATCCTGAAGTGTGGTTGTAAATGCTCTGAATGAACACTGAACACTTTAAGAACAGTTTGCACGACCATCATTATGCAATTCGGAGGCAAATTATTCCAAATAAAGACATGCATTCATGCACAGCGATGCTCACAATGCACATTCGTACTCAAGCGTGAAAGACTGAGGAGAAGCTTGACCTAAGAATGCACTGAGAGGACTTGGATAATAGCGTCGCTGATCTGTTGTTATGCTCAAGTAGACCAAACTTATCTGTCAACTCTGATAGATATAAACTGCATGCATCAGATGAATATACAGACTATATGTGCACAAATTTTCCCTCTAAAATGTCTCTTTGCTGATGGAAGGTGTATGGAGGATGTCAGATTCATGTCTTATCATTGGAGGATGTACAGTAACAGGGCTCTCCTGCTCCCAACCAAGAAGTTAAGCATGAAAGTAGTAAAATAGACTTTACCCTATATATTTTTTTATTAGGCATGTTCTCAACAAACATTTTTCATGGAAAAATATTTATGAAAAATATAATTAGCTAATTGCTGTAAATATGGCAAGTTTTTGCAAGAACTACTTTGCCAGAAGGGGCTCTTGGAGCGAAGTGTATTGAATCCTTTGTCATGAGCCCTTCAGTCATGGTTTGCATTCAGGTAATGAGTCAGACTTACTTCCTGTGGGTGTTGGACTCCTTCAGGGCTTTGTCCCTGGTTGTGTTCATAACCTTTATGGCAAAAATTTCTAAGGGCAGCCAAGAACCAGCCGAGGATTACACCTTTGTTTTTTGTTTTTGCAGATGATGCAGTTCTCTTGGCTTCATTGAGTCCAGATCTTTAGGTCTTGCTGGGGTGATTTGTAGCTGACTGTGAATAAGCACCATCAAAGCGCATGGCTCTCATACTGAAGAAGAATGGGTTGTGGATTTTGAATTTAGTAAATTTCTACCTCAAGAGGAGGAGTTTAAGTCTTGTTCACTGCTGCATGGGTGCAGAATGGAGTTGGAGAATGGTTGGTGGATTAGGATTTTGGGAAGTTTTTAGTGACCAAAATAAAAGATTGTAAGTAGAAGCAGCCAAGATGAACTTCCTCTTAAGCGTGGCTAGCCTCATCCCCTTAGGGGAAGAGTGAGGAACTCAGTCATCTGGGGAGGCTTAAAGAATAACTACTCCCCCTGATTTAAAAGGAGCCAGTTGGGTAGCTGGTCAGGATGCTTTTCTGACACATATCCCTGTGTAGGTGGCATGTAAACCTGGGAGGAGGCCTTAGGGAAGACCCGGGGCCTGATGTAGCGATTGTATCCCTTTTCTGGCTTGGTAACTGTTGTTCTCCAGGAGAGCTGGAGGAGGTAGCTGGGAGAGAGAAGTCAGAAGATCTCTGCTCAAACGGTTGTTCCCCTAATCTAAAGAATATTACAGAATAAGTGAATAAATGAATGAATGGATGGATGGATGGATGGATGGATGGATGGATGGATGGATGGATGGATGCTCTAACAGTTGCACGTTGAGACCGGTACCTTACTCTAAGCTTTTATGCTGACACATCTATTGTTAAACAAATCTCAAATGAACAAATCTCTTCATCTTCTTTTGGTTAGGAAACAGTACACTTAATTTACAGTGGACTGCAAACAGGTGTGCTTCTTAGATTGTCCGATAGAAAAAAAGGAGATGAAGATGAAATTTACATTTCAAACCCCCTTTTTTGTTTGCATTTTCATTCCTTGTTATTCTTTGATCTCTCTGATCTCCTCTTCATTGTCCAGTTTAGCTATAATATCTCAACATAAGGGGATGCTTATCATTGAAATATATATATTTTTTGACCTCAGATTAAAATTTGCTCATGGGAGCCCCCCCCCCCCCCCCCCCCTTTTTTTTTAATCTTTACTCGAAAACACCAGCCTTGAATCTATATGAAGAATGTCTGGAAGTGATTGGATTTCAACTTCTCCTGTCTGAAAGTAACACGGCTAAAAAATTATCAGTCTGATCAAATAAACCCATTCAGTGTTACAGAATGAGTTTATTAGAATAACACAATAATTGATTTGAAACAGCACTGCCTCAGATAAGAGCTGTCTCATAGAGCCACTGTTCCATTAAACATTAGACTGGATGCCAACTTGTGAGAGATTATCTTACACATCTCATTGAGTCTATCTAATCCATGCCTTCTATTAGGAAAAGCACTAAAACAACAGTGGACCTCATGTTTAGAGCTGCCTGTAGGTTCCAGTGCAGCATCTCCAGGCTTTACAACTATTGACTATCCATTCATCAATAATGCTGATGTGCAGTAACAGCTCAGAGATAATAAAAAAGCATGTACCATTACATCTTCCTCTTAGTAAGGTCACTTCTGTCAGTGTTAGGTTATGAAGTGACAAACTACTATATGCAAGGGATGTTTTAACCTGATATGAATAGTTTACTTTAGGGCTGGGCGATATGGACCAAATATCATATCACGATATATTTAGTTTAGATGACAATATATGGTGTATACCGGTATTTTTCCATATCTGTACTTAAAAACGCGGTATCAATCTATCTTACTAATGAAATCTCACGAGATATCATTGTTTTGTTTAGAAATCTCTTGATATTTTTATGAAATACAGCGAGATTTCATTGTTCTGTTACAAAATCTCGCAGTATTTTGTGAAATCTCATGAGATTTCATAACAAAATGATGATATCTCGCAAGATTTCATTGGTAAAATCAATCGATACCGCATTTTTAAATATAGATATGGTATCAGCACATGAAAATATCATGATATTTCAGTGTACCGATATTTTTTCCCAGTCTGTTTTTAAATAATCAGGTGACCCCTTTGTAGTCAGTCGAGGTGCAGCCGGGTAATTACGAAAAACTAAAGCAAAAAAAATTTGCATAACTAATACCGCAATATAACGATATCTGTAAATATTATATCCCTTTCATGTAAATATTATATTGCAATATCGTATTAGTATATCACACAGCCCTAGTTTACTTAGTGTTTCAGTTTTTAAAAATTCTGTATGACCCTGTAGCTCTCATACAGGCAGAATGCGGTTGCGTTGCCTTCGTAGGGGGGCTACATTCTGCTGGCATAATTTGAGTTCACATGCACCTCAGAATCTTATCTGCCCAGGCAACAGTCAGGCTGGAACGAGTGCCTTTGTTGTATTTTTGGTGTGAAATGCAACATTCGCACTGTCGTGCCATCTTTTCCCACCCAATTCAACTTGTAGAATCAGTGTTGTATGTCAATAAAAAAAAAAAAAAATCCTTGTGATTGGCTGTTCAGCACAGCAAATAAATGCAAGAAATAAAAAAATGGTGAGACAAGCTCAAGTGAAGGCTAACTTTTTATGTCACACACTATCTCTCCTTATTTATCTTCATTTCTCTAAAACAAGTAATAATTTCACAACAATGTGACCATGTGAAGAAATCGACGACCATCCCATGATTCATGAAGGATCAGCTCAATGCGTCAATGAATCCTGGGCTGATGACATTATTGAAAAATGCAAAGCATGCAGTGGTGTGTTTACATTTATCTGCTCAGTCTTCCAGTTTGCTTTACTACAGCGCCTCATCTTCATGGTGTGTTAAAGTACTGCTCTGCTTTTTGGGATGCTGGAAACATGAGATGGCACAGCGCTGCCTCTTGTCCATGCTCTGCCATATAAGAGACCTTGCAGGGAAGTATGTATTTATTTTCATACAGTGTCAGTTAAAAGCTTAGACAAATCTACTCATTCATGTAAAATGTGCTGATATCTGCCAAATCTGGAAACCATAAGTGAAATATTTCAGCTTGTGACTGACTCATGATTTCTACTCTAGACAATGAGTTATTTTTTGTGTTAAGCAGAATGTGTAAAATGTAGAATCAGCCCTGAGAAGAATCAGGGTTAATGTGTATAACAGCACTTTGTGGAAGTCATCCAGAGACTAGTTGCTCTTTGTGCACCTGTGGATGGTCTTAATCCTTCCCTAAGACAACACTCCCACTCGACACCCTGAATCCTGTCCCTCAGGGAGAGTGGCTTTATCGGCTCAAAGAGGTTGAGTTGATTTGTTCATGAGCTCCTTGTTTAAGTGCTCGTCCATAATCCTGAATCCTTTAATTGCCCATAAAGATTGATACGATTACATAGCTGACTCTGACAACATTGATGCTTTTGTATTGAAAACATTTGAATAATCAGATATTGAATAATCAGGTATTTGCATGTTTACAAAATCACTGCGCAGTTTCAGGATCTGGGCTGTGACAACATTAATTGATACCTTTCAGAAGCTCAATGAGCAGCAAATCGACTCGTTTAGAAAATACCAAGCACACTGAGGTCACTGAGTTATTTCTAAACAGGTGGGGACTTTGGCTCCCTAAAGGGTTGCTGAGGCGATTACCTGACTCCAGAGAGTAGAATTGAATTTAAAACATGACCTCTGAGTACGTTGCCATCAGGGGAACAAAGAAGTCGAGGGCTCTTGCTTTCATTCAGTCTCCACTGACCAGCAGATAGGAAAGTAGGGATTATTGGCCTGGCACTAAGTGGCCCTAAATCCGCTTTTTATTGACCTAGAGTATAAGTAGTTGCTATGGTACATAATCACTCTGGGTTTGTCTTTTACCCACATTAATCTTGAGTCATCAATCTTCATGATAGAGTTAAAAAAATACTGTTTTAATAATAATGAGCAGGTCTTAATTATTTGATCAGGAGGCCGTCATATGATCAAGTTTATTTCTATAATGATAAACAATTGAGGCGCCAACATTACAGTAAAACTACTATGAAGTTAAATAGTTAAGTTTTATGCATGATACTACATAAGTGATGTGTGTAATTGATTTTAAAGGTTTCAGTAAACTTCAAATAATTTAAATTAGAAGGGAACTTTGCAGGTTCAAACATGAAGATAAAATATCATGAAGCTATTTAGGTTTAGTGAAAAATAATTTGCAGCGTTCATCTCAGCTAGAACATTTCTGAAAACACCCTGTGCGTTGCAAGAAGACACTTTTAAGAAAGGAGTATTAATAGAAGCCATTCGATTGCAGATTGCAGCCAGAATTCTATCAATAGGTTTCCATAAATGAACACTTTATATTTTGTTCTTGCGATAAACTGAAATGACTGACACATTTAACCCCTGGCTGGACTAAAGGGCTAGTTTATACAAGCACAATCTAATGACACTGCACAGCGGTGTGGCTGCTGCTCTTTCATGATGTTCTGTTGCAGCATCTCTGAGTTTTCAGCCCTCTTTATCTTTGATGGTCCTCATTACCTAACAGAAGCCAAAGAGAATGAAGCATGATTTATGGGAATCCAGGAATGTAAACAGGAGTTTTCTCCTTTTTTATAACGCTGTGTACACGTTTATATGCATCGGTCCCTTTAGACTAAATTCTATTTTATATCATCCTGCTCTCCCAGCAATAGTGACGTTTGATCAAGTATGCTAGTTATTGTCAGCATGGTGGTTCTGTGTTTACACTTTCACCTCTCAACAAGAACATCTCCTGGTTTGAATCTAAGCGGAACCTTTTTCTGTGTGATGTTTGCATGTTCTTCCCGTGGGTTCTCTCTTCCAGTCCAAAAAACATGCATGTTTGGTTAATTTGTGATTCTAAAATACATTATGAATGAGCATGAGCGTGCACGCTCATTTGTTGGCCCTGTGATAGACAGGGGACCTGTCAAGGGTGTACCCTGCTTCTTGGCTGAAAGCAGCTGGGACAGCCTCCAGTCCCTCTCATGACCCTGAATTGGATTAAGAGGGTATAAAGGATGGAATAGATTACTGGCAGCAGCAGAACAGATCTGCAGCCTCCACTGCTGTTTGTTTGAGAATGTAAGTAAGAGGAGAGGCAAGAAGAGATTGGGCCAGTTTCCACAGGCAATTTTTTTTTTCTTAAAACATTTATTTTTTAAAAGAACAAATGAAAGTGCCACTAATGTGTAAAATTGATAAACAATATCGGTATGAATAGATTTCCATCTGCTCTTGCTCTTTCAAACTGTTGTGCTGCAACCTCTTTGAGTCTTCAGGGCATCATGGTTACCTAACAGAACTTATCAGGGATCTCAGTTTGTTTAATTTTTTTTTCTTATAAAACAAATAAAATGAACTGATAAGAGTGCGGTTAAAGGACCAGAGTGATAAACAATATCTGGAAGAGCAGTGGCATTCCTCATGTTAAGATCCTGAACCAAACTGAGTCGACATGCTTTGCTTGTGTCTGACTTAACGTTGCAGAAAACAAGGCTGTGCATATCCACGGCTTCCCCTCATCATTTACTTCTCTACAGTATTGTCTTGTTTAACATTCAATAGAATTTGCATGTGTACCCATGATCTTGTCATATGGGATAAAATGCACCACTTACTCAGGGCTCACTGCCTGTGGTTGAATTGACCTCTTGGTGCACCAGCATCATAAACAAAAATATGACATTTACACGCATGCATGGGAGCAGTATGATGTTCATTATGTAATATCTGTGCTGTTGCTGCTGGGCAGACACAGTTGTATTGTCTCGCTCTGTTTGGTCTGGAGATTTCAGCAGTTTGCACGGCATCAGAGATTAGTAAATAGAAATACACAATCTATCAGATAAAAACGTGAAAAAAGAGTAGGAAAAAGGCAAGAGGACCGAAACAGAATTAACATATTTATGTATGGTCTAATGGGATTTTTTACAGTTCCCTAAATCATCAGTCTGAACCATACTTGCATGTTCAGACTAATGAGGATAAAATGGTAATAAACACCCCAAACTCTTGTTGACTTTTTCTCATCCTCACTGCCAGAAGGCAAATATTGAGAGGGGTTCGGTCTCTTTTCTTGGGATGGCTGCTTCCCATCAGACAGTACTATAATAAGAGACAGGAGATATTGATATGGAGAGATAAAAAAAAAAGAAGACATACAAGGAACGGTATTTGAGGCATTATGGACACATGCTAATTTAAGTAACCTTTGGTAATTGGTTTTCATCTTTTAAAGCAGCGTATGCAGCTGATTTTAAGATTATAATGAACAACTTGCTGTTTTTCTGGTAACATAAGTAGTTACAATCACCCTCTGGATTAACTGAACCGCTTCACTCCTTCTTGTTCAATATTATCACCAGTAGATGAGGAAATTGTTCACATCTCTAAAGGATAGAAGTAAGATGATAAGATGGCAATGCATTCGTAGAATGTTGCTTTTTTTGTACTTTTGATGGCCTCAACTTGACTTACAGTAACAGGAATTGTGATCATTAAGAGCATAATGTGTAATCTGTTTACTCTTCACTCTAACCCTAACCATGCATTCTTAGTTTTAGATTCTGACGTGAAAGAATAGCAAGTGAAAGATGACTGGAAAAATTCTACTGAACAGGTCTCAAACTGGGCATTCTGGCATGGGAGTTTGCAAACCAATATGCCAGATCACCCTCCTTCCTGTTAATGTTTAGGGAGAGGGTTGTTTAAAAGAATGAGTTTATACATAACATGTTGACATTAAACATTTCTGAGTTCATTATGGTGAATGAATTTCAGTAGACTATTTTTAGTTTTCAGTCACTGTTGGTTGAGGTTATGTACCAAAGTATCAGGTCTGGGACGGCCATTGTTTGGTATAAAGTCCATGTGGCATAAACCTTGGAAAAAATTTTTGACCACTGCACTTGGTGTGTTTGGGCTATTTGATCAAACAAGTACGGAGCTCAAGCAACTGTCCCAGCTTCATGATTTCACACAAAACAGGCCCCCAACCTGCGTAGGTGTAAATGTGAGATATGTTACATTTGTTGACAGTACGTGCAAAGTACTTCTAAGAGGTTCTTTCTGTCAGCACATTGTTTATATTTTGGGTGTGATTTAATTTAGATTCTGGATCTTCTTATCAGCTGCTCATTGCTACACATTCTTTGGTTTGCCTTATTTTTTTTTTCCTCAGAAATACCATCATTGCATGGCTGGACTACTTGCCCCACCCTATGGTGTGATGGAAAGCAGTTGTGGCTCAGACAGTAAGTAGCTCTGCATTCCTTTTTCCATTTCCAAGTATTCAGAATAAAAATCACAGAACTTTATCATGGTTATTGCTAGTTGTTGAATCACAGCATGTCCAGATGGTTATTGTGAAGGGTTTTTTGTACGTGTTAGAGTTTCATATTACATTTACTCTTCAGCAATGTATAGTTCAGTTAACTTAATTCTTCACAACCCACGTTTATCTTATAATGTTGTCATAAAGACGTATGCTATTATTTATTTTTTTCTGATGGAAGTTAACTCCGTATTGACTTTACTTTGCTCAACCAGAACACTCTTACTGTATAATGTCCTTCAAAGTCATGCACCATAAAAACGATGAACTGCAGTGTGCAGAGAGAAAATCCAGAGACTGCTCCTTTAATGCCAGTGGAAATTCACTATATTGACATGTATCTTTTATGTTGCTTAATTAATGATGAGCACACTTTAAAGAAAAGTTTCTCTGCTTGATTGTACAAAGATGATTTTTCAAACCCACACACACTGAAGTTAGGATCTGATAAATGTCTGCTGTAGTACAGATTGTACTACAAGAGCAAAGCTTTAAGTATAGTACAGTCAAGTACATCTGGGATTTACGGCTATATGCACTTTATGCATGAGTACACTGACAGAGGTTGGACAAAAATCCGCAGCTGGAGGCTGGTGCACTCTCATGTGCTAAACATTCATAGCAGCTCAGTGGGATTTTAACCTTAGTGGTCAAATAAATTAAATATGTGTTTAACAGTCTTCTCAGTTCCAGTGCTGTGCTTTCATACCACTTTGGTGTTGCTTTTCAAGCACACTTGTTTGCCGTAAAATTATTAACAAGACAGAAATAACTATTGAGTTCTGAAACATTCAAAGCAACAACAACAAAAAGCTTTTTTTTTCTTGACACAAGTCTCTGCTTGGATTCATCCTTGTCTTGCATACTGTACACTGACTGTGTGATTGAACTGATGTGACATTTCAGTGAGTGGCAAGATGCAAAATAGATTTGGCTTTCACCGATAAGATGATGGACAGCTGTGTTTGCTGTTAAAACAGCTATAGTCATTCACAAAGTCTAAAAAGACCCTCAGCATATATAAAGCGCTTCATTCAGAAAGTGTGCAAGATGTTGACTGAACAGCAATCTTTGAAAACCTCTTTCCTTCTCCTTCTTAAAGCTATGTACAACATTTCATTTTACTATGAAATAAATCATCTTCCAGGTTGAATGACTTACAGTACAACAGTCATGTAATTCTGATGATAAAAGTTTCTGATTGAAAGGGAAAAACAAATGTATCAGCGCAGTAGGTGAATATCCGCTTTATTATTTTCTCGTTTGAAACTGCCCAGTCAGTCCTATATGCTGCAGGATGTTTTTATACAGAATATTTTAACAAAGTTAAAGAGCTAGATGCTTGAGTTGTATTGCCGTATGTAGCCGGAAGAAATAATGTCTATTGGTATGTGTGCATGTCTAGATCGCGAATCTGGCTTTTTTATATTGGAGGTTTTACAGGCATGTTTTAGAATAGCTGAATTTCCCCCTACAGGGACAGTTGTGTCTGAGCAGCCTTGACCAGTAATACTATTTGTTCTGAAGAAGAGGAAGAAGCTTAAAACTCCTAAGCTGCACTAAAGACCACACCCTTCCAACAAACCTTCTGCAGGACAGAATAAAAATGCTGGTTTAATTATGTACTGAGACGACAAACTCTGAACAAAATGACAACTGTAATAAAAATGTAGGTAAATTTCTGGCTGAATATAGGTAATTATTGGTATCAGTTCTGTAAAACTGGTGATAAGATTGGGGAGAGATTGGGCTCTAAATGAGGGAAACTGAAATGAAGATGAGGGCTGGCTGCGGTGGAAAGGTGGCCGTTTGGATGAATGAGAGGTGGGCAGACCGTGTCAGAACAGAGAGGCAGGCTGAAAGTGTTGATGTGACAGCAGGATGAATGAATGAGAGCAGAAGGCAGGAGAAATGAGACGAAGTGAAGCATGCTTCTTGATGGAGTGCAGAAAAGTATAAACCGTCACAACAGGGGACTGGTCTCACTGATATGAGTCAGTGGAGAACCAGGAGCACATTCAGATGGGTTGATGAGGAGCAAGTGACGGTGTTTTTTTTTTTTATACCTGTGTGGGGGCATCCATTTGCACTGCTGTGAACCCCTACCACTTAGTAAAAAAAAAAAAAAAATCCAGACAGACAGGTGTGCAGTCCTCCAAAAAGCTTACGATGCATAGCCTTCAGAAATGATGTAACAATGTGTGGCTGATGCTGATTGGCCGAAAAATAGCTTGATATGGAAAATGATGACTAGGGCCAATGAAAACCAATTTTAGGACAGATAAAACAAAGTGGCAAAAACAATTTTTAAAAAAAGGTGAAAAGCAGAGACCAAAGCAACACTGACACCTGACAGAGAAAAGCAGAAGCATCATCAACACCAGCACAACCAAGAGCAGCTCAAAGCTCCAATCGTTCCTCATATTTCAGATACTGCCGCCAAGTAATGGCATATTCTACCATAGGTATAACATATCTGTGCAATGCCCCAGCTCAGTGAACAAGCAAAGGCCTCCATACGTTCAATAGAAAGTTTTAATCCAGGTGAAATGTAAAGCTCCACACCCACAGACGCATAATAAGTACACAAACAAGGAGATAAATTCAAGCACACAGTAAGCATAAGGAAAAAGAAACAAGAGACACAAGGAGAATCAGGAAAAAAAAAAATCCATGGCGGTCACAGCGTATGATGGACAGAGGTTAAAGACAACAGTACAGCTCACACAGTTTGACAAGCAAAGCAGTTTAACTGATCTAAAGAATTTAGATGAAGCTGAAGTTTTATCATAAACATAATGAATAATGGGCTTTATGCACAACTCCACTACTTCCTAATGAAAACCAGCTCCTTCGTCTCCTGCCTTTTATGATTGGATGATTTGATTAATCCAGGTGTGCCTAATCACAGTAACCCTAAGGACAATGGCCAGACACACCTGGATTAATCAGTTTGTCCAGTGATGTAAGGCAGGAGGCAAAGGAGCTGGCTTAAGTTCAGAAAGTAATTGAGTTGTGCATAAAACCCATTAAGGATAGTTTTCATTTTAGATTTATCTTGTGAATATAAACATTCTAAATGTATTTTCTCAATATTTGCAAGACTTTTATGTTAAATATACTGTGAATTTAACAGATGCACATTTTTTCCAATAACACCTAAACTGACTGTAAGAAAGAGCAAAAACGATTGGATTGAACTGGGAAGAGTTTAAATTAATTGGTCAGGAAAAAAAATATATGACTAATAGATTTATTAAAGACAAAATGACAAACAGTTTTGCAAATCATTCTTTGGATATTGTAGATGTTCATTGCAAATCAACAAAATGCAAAGGGGTGGGGGAGTGACGAAAATCATCACCCATAAGACAGTTGGCAAGATGATGCTGTATAAATGCTTCCTTATGATCACACACTTGGTAATGTTGATGTCGAACAACGTATAATACATTACATGCTGCATTCACTTGCCATTGGACATATGAGGTTTACCCAGGTAAAGGTCAATTTACACTAAATATCCATGTCCGTATTGCATCCATACATATATTAATTTGATCGTCTCTTCTTCTGGTGGCATTTAGGAGTTTGCTTGCTTTTTTAAAATGAAGTTACCATTCTTTGTATATGGTTAGACTGTGGTTGATATTTCCATTGTCATGTTTAATATTCCTTCTGTTTTCCAAAGTATAGGTCTCCCCATATTTTGCACATTTCAATCTTTCTCATTTTTCCACCAGGAATGCCAGACAAAGAGAACCTAAGCAGCAACTCGTTTGTTTCTGTCTCTAAACATCCAAATAAGGTATTTCTTCTGGAACATTTTTCAGTAAAAATCTATTTGTATTGTTTATGAAAGAGAGATAGTTTGAGAAAATACATGCAGCCTTACTCCTGTTTTGTTGAGAGCAGACAAGTTGTGTAACAAGTTAAACTTCAGCTAAGTCATTACTTCAACAATGTCGGACATTATTCATCATTACCAACATCTCCAAAAGTGGGTGGGAATTAGCATGAAATATGAAGTTTGTTTAAATTTAGCCTTAATATAAACAAAGCAACTGGAACTCTTGTCTCCACCAACAGCAGTTCCTGTCCCACCTTTCTCCTGCTGTCATTTCCTTGTTGATATCATGGCACTGCCACAGATTTATGTTGCCTTGTGCTTTTTTCGCCTGGAAGTTTAGTCACAACACAATTGTTCTGTTACGTAAAAAGGGGAAAACTTAAGATGCTTTCCTGTTATGTAACAAAGAAGCTGCTTTCATTTGATTTAACATATATAAATAATAACTCTGAAAGCCCTGCTTTGCTGGTGATTGAGTGGACTCATTTCTTTTAAATTAAAGATGAGGTTTTAAAGCCTTCACATAAATGCACGAGTTGCACTGTTTTCTGAAGCACACTAAATTTTAAATGTCAGTGTCCTGCAGCTCACCCCACAGCCTCAGTGAGAGAGTGAAAAAAATGACAACAAAAGAAGACAAGTCTTGATTTCGCATGATGCACAATATCTCTGTCCCATTAAAACAAATAAAAGCTTCAATCAAGACTTGGAAGTGAATAAAAGAGGAAATATGGGAAGCAACACGTTAATTATTTGGAATTTAAAGCTGATAAATGTCAGCGGTGAGTAAGAAAGCAAGAGGAAAGAAAATCTGAACTTGCTTATTGTCATTCTCATTGTGTCTTTTATTGACAATGACTACTCTGTCATGCTCTGTGGCAGACCATTAGCTACACTCTGTTTCCCTGAGGTTAACTTTCATTTAATAAAATGGCCTAAGTGTCACCATCATCCAAGTCAGATTTTTATTTCTCTCATTTGTCCCATGTGTCATTTCATTTTCAGAAGTCTTTCATTGAAAGTCCAGCCAAACCCCACCCTAAATGCATGTCTCAGGTAGTAAACATGATCATCTTCTGTGCATCAGGGTCAATCATCATCTATATGTGTGGTAGGTAGGAATCTATTAGGGATCTCTGAGATTTAGTTCAGATTTTTCTGTGCAGGTACCGTCTGAGAAAATCCTCCGTGCAGGGAGGGTTCTCCGTAATGCCATCCTCTCCAGGGCACCCCACATGATCCGAGACAGGAAGTACCATCTGAAGACATACAGGTTAGTTGGCAGCTCTGATATTTGAGAGAGATCTCATTTAAAATACGACGTACAGGCTGTACTTTGTACTTATCTGTATAATTTTATGTTTAGTCTCAGTAGGTCAAAAAAAGAAATAATAATGTCCCTCACAAATATAACATGCAGTGACACGCGTTAACAGTCTGACTTGTGGAGACATTGGCATGACTGCCTTTTTATAATGCAGTCTTGATTTTCAATTTTATCGTAATTCATCGTTTGTCTAGTCTCTGGTTTTAAACGGACCATAAGTCCAGAATGAAATTGAATAAAATTGAGTTGAAAATGCCTGACTGAGCCTGGAACGGGAAAATTGATGAAAATGTCTGTAAACATAAAAACACAGATCATGAAGCATAAAACACAGTATAACAATGTGTTCACACAAGTCAAAGCAACATAGAGGTAGAAACCTGATAAACATTTAATAAAAAAGAAAACACAAGAGTCAATAGGAGTGACTAACATAATAAAGGACAAAAAAGTGTAAAAACATTTAAACATATACAGTCATGGATAAAATTAAGAGACCACCCTTGTTTTCTCATATTTCTTGGTTATTTTAATGCCTGGTACTACTAAAAGTACATTTGTCTGGACAAATATAAGGATAACAACAAAAATAGCTCATAAGAGTTTAATTTAAGAACTGATATCTGGCCATTTGCCATGCTTTTCTTGATAAGTGATTTTGCTTATTAAGTTCTTACATTAATAGCTATGGCATTGTACTGCCAAAAACAGCTTTTAGGCATTCTAGATTTTCTTTTCTGTCTCTTTTAGTCACATGATTCACACCACAGTTGGTACTAGATTGCATAGCCATTATTTTTGATGACAAGGGTGGTCGCTTAATTTTTTCCATGGCTTTATATGAACACTACCAAACAATTTAAACATACAATTTAAAAATTAATGCAAAGACATGTATATTAAATTTTTCTAATTTGCTGATAAAAGTAAGAGAATTAAACTTTAAAGCGCATAACCACAAATATGATTTAAATAGCTCAGTTTAAGTTATTATTTAGATTCATTCACAAATTTTTTGCCAGTTTTATTTAATTTCATTTAATTTCCTTTTTTATGCATATGGTCCAAAGGTACCCCTTCAGGATTTTAAAATTAAGCAGCCTGGGAAGTCTTTCGTTTGCTTTCAGTGTTTCATCGTAAATCTACAAAATATGTACACAATAGTTTTCCTCTGATGTATAGGTGGTTGGATAGTACTGTTCTTAATGCTCCCCTATACTCCCCATAAAGCAATTTGTGTCCTGAACAGCCTATATGTATATATATATATATTTTTTATTTTTTATTGACTGATTGTAGGGATGGGCACAATTAATCAATGATCGATAATTGATTGTTAAGAATTTTTTCTATCATGTAATTTTTTTTCGATAATCCGACGGTGTTATAAAACAGAGTTCATTCATGTAGTGTACTTCTTGGAGCTCTGTAATAAATGTCACTATGTGGCGGTAATAAAACAACCTACCAGCAGGGGGCGATGTAGCCGAAAGACAGCAGAGAAAGCTGCCTGCGAGCTGCCGTCTTCCCTGTCAAAGCAGCTGAAAGAAGACTCGTCTAAACCAACATGAAGCGAGCACGGCGAAGTCTTGACCGCGGTGAAGTTGGTTTCAAGTTAGATATCAGACATGAGCAAGACGCTGGTGACTCCGCGGGTCGCGAAGAGCCAATATCCAACTGGAAACCAACTTCTGGTGTGGGACTATTTTGTGTTAGAAAATGACTCCTCATATTGTAAATACTGCGACACGTTTTACAAAAACAACTTGACAACAACTCCCATGACCAACCATTTGAAAAACGCTCATCCCACCGAGCTTAAATGTAATGAATCCTGCCTTCAATCCACCATTGCCTCGGTCTGAAGCCGGAGGAGCTGTGATGCAAAGTGGGCACACAAAATCACGTCAGAAATCTGGGCAACATATCCACAAAAATCATTTTACAGAAGTGTTGTCGATGGAAAAGTTTTCCCAGATTTGATGAATTTACTCAAACCAGTAATAGTTTGAATAGACACTCAAACCAGTCCATCGGTTTCCTTCACAGTGCATCATCACTGAAACACGAGAAGCAAGAGCAGGAGCCGCTAAACAAGTTAGCAACAGGAGCTAGCGTTGCCATAACAACAGAGCACTACTTCCCCACCATGTGTCACTACTGCTGACCTGCTCGCATAGATGATGATTGATGCTGTAGAGCAGTGGGGAGTTGAAATAAATTCGTATTTGAGAAAAAAAAACAGTCTGCTTGTGGTATGCGTAATCATTTTTCAACATGCATTTCTTAACGATAAATTGATAATTGATCGTTAATTCTCCCAACTGTCAATCAAAAAGATGAGCGCTAATGCCCGTCTCTAATTGATTGATTGGTTGATTGATTAATAAGTTGATTAAACAGGAGTGTCTGGATGCATCTCCAGCTAAGTGGCAATATGTCATGTAGGATAGTCAGGCTTTAGTGGGCGATGGCCACCCCTGACCACCACTTGGTTCCATCCCTGGTCAAACCTGAGAATATTTCTCATTAGTGTTAATGGTTGAAAAACAAAACATGCTCCCTTTCCAAACAACAGGTAAAAGGAGCATGAACATAAATAGGTGTACAAAAAAAGAATTAATGAATTTATGTGTGTACTTGATATATAAACAGCTGTTTGTGCCGTGCTCTCTATTTCAGTTTTATATAATGATAATAACAGGTAAGTGTTGTGTTAATAGCTTGTTGCACTGCTCTCTCCTACAAAAAATAAACATATTTAAAAACATAAATAAAAACAATGATATTGCAGGTTTAGTGTTATACCGTGTCATGATGTAGACATTTAGTTGGTTTAGGTGCAGTGCTCATATAGGCATTTTTTTTTATGATGAACATAAATGTTGGAAAACAAACAGAGAAGCAACAACAAATCATACACAGACAGTGAGTTCATAAAACACAAGCCACATCAAGCCAAAGCCAGATGATAAACACATTACATAACTCATCAGCCTTGTCTCAGATCTTATCGAGACTTTTGTCTTTTATAGACAGTGCTGTGTGGGGACAGAACTGGTCGACTGGCAAATACAGCAGAGCTCATGCGTCCACTCTCGCATCCAGGCTGTGGGCATGTGGCAGGTGCTGCTGGAGGAGGGTGTTCTCAACCATGGTGAGACCCTGTTTGACGTCTCCTTGGACATGTGTACATATGTGAAAATCACATCTAAACCCTGCTGTGTTTGCCATGTTGTTGTGACGCAGTGGAGCAGGAGATGAGTTTTCAGGACAAGTACCTCTTCTACCGTTTCCTGGATGATGAGCAGGAGGATGCTCCTGTACCCAGCGAGGAGGAGAGGAGGGAAAGCCAAGAGGAGCTGCAGGACACTCTGCTCCTCCTCTCACAGATTGGACCAGACGCCCATATGAGGATGATATTGAGGAAACTGTATGTCTCTGAATTAGAAATGGCTCCAACAAAGTGAAATAGTTTGATAGTGTTGATTTTGCTTCCACTTTTTTTGTTTTGTAGTCCAAGTGAAAGAACAGCAGATGACTTGGAGATCATATATGAGGAGCTGCTCCATATAAACGCCTTATCTCACCTATCCACTACTGTGAGTTCACTTACTCTATCTTGTGTGGCCATATAAATCCTGCCCCCATGAAGAGATTGAAACTAGCATGGTCTCTTGCTCTAATCAGCCTATTTGTTGGATTTTTTAATGATGAAAGTGAATTGAAAATCTGCAGCTTGTGTGTGTTTTCATATCTGACACTCCTTTAGTCCTCTGTTAAAACTGAACTTCTGTTGTACTGAACTTCTATTCTACTTTATATTCATCCTCCCTGCTTGCACAGGTAAAAAGGAGCTTGCTGGAGTTCTTATCTTTGAGTCCCATGCCAAGGCAGGAACAGTGTGTAAGCAATGCTTTGAAATGGGAGCCATGACTCCCAGCCACTTATCACAACAACCAGATGTTTTTTATTATTACTAACCCATTACAAAATCAATCCGACAAATCCCAGATGAGATTACATATGACCCCCCGAATTTGTCACTTCTTTCCCTCAGTGTTCAACCAAGGGGAGGAGGGCACATCATGGTACATTATTCTGAAGGGCTCTGTCAACGTTGTCATCTACGGAAAAGTAGGTATTTCTGCAGGTAAACGTTCTGAAAGCATTGACCTTATCTTTCTCTAATTGGGGTTTAGTCAGTTACTGATCAAAAGCGCTGTGTTGTGCAGGGTGTTGTCTGCACACTTCACGAAGGAGACGACTTTGGGAAGCTGGCTCTTGTCAATGATGCCCCCCGCGCTGCCTCCATTGTGCTGCAAGAGGACAACTGTCATTTCCTGAGAGTAGACAAAGAGGACTTCAACAGGATTTTGAGGGTGAGCTTCATGTTCATGTCTGCAGATGCTCTTTCAGTAGCATTTGAAAAAAATAAAGCACTATCACCCTCTGCTGGCAGGCAGACAGTAACACAGTCTAAAGGTGTTTATTAGTTAACATTTTCTGCCAGCCCTCCAGTCCCATTCATTTATTCATTCCACTAAATATGCAATATGCTGATATTGACCCAGTTGTTTGGGAGGAGTAATTAACTGTAGATGCAAAACTTATTTGTGGAAAACCACAAATACCATCATAAATTTAATGCACGAAAATGCATATTTCAGCAGAGGTTTGTTCATGCTGGATATGTAGTGATACTTCAGCAGGATGGTGCAGAATGTAGAGACATGACACATCTACTGACTGACAGTTTCCCAAGTTGATAATAATGACATCACATGTTTTTTATGACTATTTTTACTAGCATGAATGTTAAGTTAATTGTTGTGATACAATTGTTATGTTATTATTATGACCCTAGGAGTGAGTGTGAATGTGTGCGGTTGCTGGAAGTACACTGGCTCTCAATGCTCGCAGCTGGGATAAGCCCCCCCAGCCTAGATAAAGTGGATATGGAAAATTAATGGATGGATGGATTAATTATGTAGTCAGGGAATCCATTTAAATACCCTGCCTTGATTAGGTGCTGTACACTCAACACTCATGCCATTTGTCTGGAATGTAAACATCATAAATACTCTATTTACACAATGTAGACATAACAAGGCAGCTGAAAATTTACTGAGCTTCCAGTGTATTGTTATAAATATCATGGCTGTTTAGTGTTGATTAACTGTGCTGATCACATCATTAAGCTTAATTAGATTAGCATCTTTATAGGTCACATTTCTTTGCAGTACAGTATTTTCATGTATTCACTGTGTGTGTGTGTTTATGTGCAAAGGATGTGGAGGCTAACACTGTGCGACTAAAAGAGCATGGTCAGGATGTTCTGGTGTTGGAAAAGAGTCTCAGCAGCAGTCGAACCTCCGTTCATGGATCTCCTGCATCTCATTACAAGTAAATATGCCCCCACCCCAACCTCTCAATGCACATGCACACCCAAAATATCTCTGTTTGTTGAGTCTTTTGAGTTTTAATCAATAGTTTTTGTTAACAGACTGACATTCAGACCCGAGCCAATTTGCTCCTTCTGAGCATGAAAACCTCTAACATAGATTTGCTGATATATTGGCACAGAAATCTCCTGAACACCTGTTTTTGTCCCCCCACTTAGATATGCAGTTCTGTGCAAGTCTTGTGACTCCTCTATTTTTCTTTGTTAATTGCCAGAAAACTTGGAAATAGCTGCAATAATTTAGTGCAGCATCTACAAATATAAGTAGAAACACATTTTAGTTTGTGCATTTCTGAAGAGTTATAGATTAATATTTGCTCACATCTTTAACAGCCTGAACCCTCGTAAATAAGCTTTCTTGTATTTAAGTCAAGTAGCTTTCAGGAGTAGCTCTCCAGGCTTCTTGAAAGACATTTCAAAGCTTGTCTTGGGATATTGGCTGCCTTTTGTTATTGTGTTTTCTGTCAAGATGATCCACCAGAAATGTTGAGGTCCGGGCTCTAAAGAGGATTTATCCCGCCATAAAACAGGGTGCCACTAATTTTCAGTGCAGCTCTTGTGTCATTTGGTATACCTCAGCCTTTTCTTCCAGTTTCCCTTCCTTTAAAATGACTTAAGGTCTGAAAATGAGAGAACAAAGCTGCCAATGTCTGAAGAAAAACTGTGGAAAACCTTCACAAGTCCTGGAGGAGTTCTGCTGAAGACCACTTTAAAAGATCACTTAAAACTCCTTTCCTTTGAAAAAGAAATACATAAATGACGAGAGGTTCAAGACAGCTGGACCAAGTGGACAAGCACTGCTTGTGTTTGTTGTAAGGAAGAGATGTGCTACACAAGTCTGTGGCACAGAGGAAAGGACTAAAGTGCAGCCGGTCTTTGACCATAGAGACTCTCCTTATTAAAATCACTTTATTGGTATATATATATATATATATATTGTGTGTGTGTAATTTGTGGGCTGAGAAAAACATACAGATACTCTACAAATGACAGCCCTCAACTAAAACAAACAGATTATTAGTCTTATTGAACCCTAACAATCAGTGTGGCCAGCAGAAGAAAACATACAGGCAACACAAACCCAGCAACCCTCTGTAGCTGACAAGCATTATCTTAATAGAGGCATCTGTCACTGCACCACTGTGGCTGTAATACTGAGAGACATATTAATGGTAATGATGGCCTTGCTCCTTGGGAGGGGAAAGGAGGCCTGGCAAGTCACAATTACGTGTTCAGGGTCGCCCTCTAATCAACTCTACTCTTCACACATGAGAGTGTCAGGACTATGCTCTGGTCCACCAGGAAGGCAGACACAGCCTTGCTTGTGTAGCTCCCTCTTGTCATGCTGCTACCAAGTAATGAAAACAACCAATGTTGGGTTGTGTTGATTCTCCTTCACACAGAAAATGCCCCTGCATTTTTTATTTATTGGCTTTGATCCTGGCACTTATTGCTAGTCTCCCCTCCATCTTCTGCTAGCCAAGAACACTGATTGAAAATAGGATTGTTATCAAATGAAGCAATCACAGACACACGCTGAAGTAACACAAATCAGTGGAGGGCCATATTCATGTCATTAAGCATTAAGAGCCAGTGTTTCTTGATTAGCGAAGGGTGTGTTTTGTTCTGTGTTGCTCCAGATACAAGGTGATGTCTGGGACGCCAGAGAAGATTTTGGAGCACCTTCTCGAAATGATGCGATTGGATTCTCAGTTCACAGCGTCAGGTTATGTCAGATTATTGCTATTTAATACGATACATAATACAACGGGAAGGGTTTTCACCTACAGTGTTTTTACTCTGTCCTCCACGTTCTCTGGCTCTGTCCTCTGCTGACTGCTCCGCACCAACCCGTTTGTTCTCATCTATAATTAGCTACACATCACAGAGCTCATCTAATTACTATCGTGCGTGTGGATACATATGGTTTTCAGTTGCTTGCAGAGGTGACAGGGCCATATGCTTGAAAGTCCTTTTGATGTGTTTGTGTGCTGGAAACACAGGTCTTTAACTTGAGCCTTTTTATTCTTTGTCACAGACTCGGCCTTAGACGACTTTGTGCTTATGCACTGTGTCTTCATACCTAACAGCCAACTATGGCCAGTGTTGAGGGCCCAGTATCCTTTCACTGCTGCATTTCTTAATGCCAAACTGGCCTGAAAGCAAAAAGTTGACTCATTTCCTGTAATTATGCCATCTTGATCTTTAACGGCTGTGTGGCTACCATGCTCAGGCCTCGCAGGGCTCTGAACAAGAGAAGCTGGACTACACCTTAAACAACAAGCGCAGGGTAATCCGCCTGGTCATCCAGTGGGCTGCTGTACACGGAGATGACCTGCAGCCGGAAGACGTGGCCTTCCTTGAGGTGAGTGTAGCTCTAAACTCAGCTGTAGGTGCACACAATACAATAGCAATAAGCTTTTTTTTTTTTTTTTACATCACATGTAAGAGACATTTGCTTGAACTTGTTTTAAATGAGTTTTTTTTGCCATCCAGTTAGTGAAATAATTATATTTGACAAACTTAAAAGTTAAAATGACATGCAAAGCCACATATGCAGTTGTCATAGATTTGCAGCATCATAGTTATGATATTTTGTTACCATTTGTAATATTAATAAGTATAACCCCTTTGAAATACTGATTCAGTGTGATGTGAGGCTTTTAATTCAACTTCCCAAGGCTACCTTGATATGTTCCCTCCAAATAACACAATTTGTGTTGCTATTTTTTTATTTGCCATTTCTACTTAACCTTTATTGGATTCAGGGATTATATTGTGTTTGCAGGAGTTTCTCGGGGCGGTATCTGTTGATGCCAAAGTGCTTTCAGCCCTCAGGGATCAGCTGACAGAGTTGGAGAGAGCTGTAAAGTGCAAGTAAGTCAGCATTTTGTATTGTAGATTAGGGATTAAAAGAACTATGACTCTTGGTGTATGTGGTGATGCTGAATGGCTTTAACATCTGTCTTTTTTTTAATTATGAAATTTAATACAACAATGAATATAAATTTAGTCTCTCATTGCTTAATTTTACATTATTATTTTTTAGTGTTGAAGATGCCATGTTGTCAGAGAAAAAGGTATAAATCTGACTATTTTAGTCTTTTCTTTTATAATAGAATTATTGAAGTTATTCTTTTATTTTTAAGTGTGCTCAATTATTAATGTGAAATTGTTTAATTAATGAACAGCACAAAATCTTGCTGCGACAATTCAGTATGGGGGACGAGAAGTTCCATAAACGTCAGCCCATCAAACATAATGATGAAAGTAAGTAAAGGACAACTGTCTACATGTTCATCCATGTGACAGACTAATATTTCTAAACATGATACACAACACTGTTTAAAATTTTCTGTATTTTTCATCTTTACTTGAATGTGTGCCTCCAGTTCTGTTCAAAGTTTACTGTTGTGACCACACCTACACAACGATCCGGGTCTCTGTGTCTGCCTCGGTCAGGGAGGTCATCAGTGCTGTTGCCGACAAGCTGGGGTCAGCGGAGGACCTGATACTCGTCAACCTCAGCTCAGCAGGAGGTGAGAATGACAGCAGCTATGTGCTAATCAAATAAATGGGGACAGCAAAAGGGAGAGCACATGCAGGCTGTTGTAATAATTCATCCTGACTGATTTAGTAGGAAACTAGCAGCCTTTTGCAGTGAGCTTGCTGACAGTAAACGACAGCTTATGTGGGTGACTAAAAAAAAAAACCCTTTAAAGTAGGTCCAGAAAAACGTGAGCTCACTTTTTATCATAACATTCAGCACAAGGCTGTTGATGCCTGTGGTTCTCCTCACCGTGCTGATGTTTCATTGTCTGTGCCAGAAAACAGTGTTGGGGCTCTTCATGCTTGACCTGAACTTTCCTTCCCAGAGGAAAACAAAGCAGAGTTCATCTTCTTATTTGGAGATGATCATCACAGAGATCATCTCTAATCAGTGAGGTTAACCCTCTACTAAATTAAATCAGTAGTTTTTACATAGCATGAAGCCGTTCTGCACCCATTTGGAGTTATGAGAAAGGTGAACATTGATTAATTATTGGCTAATGTGCATAATCATCAAGAAATGAAGAAAAAAAAAATCAATTTTCTTAAAAAAAAGTTTCCCTGTGGTGATGTATAGTACAGGACTCCCTATAAGACTGGTAGACAGTTTCCTGGTGGATTTCAGACTCTACTTGAATGCAGCAGTGCTTAATTACTCTCTCTCTCTGTTCTGTTCCTGCCGAAGGAATAAAGATAGAAATTAGTTTTGCTATAATCTTTCATATTTACATGATCTCTGTACAGTGATATGCACTGTCCTTTTTTAAATAAATAAACTCCAACTTAAACTCAATGGGATATATGCACAACCAGAGGTGATTCGAGGAGGAGAGGTTTAGGGGTGCTGAGCACCCAGAGAGCTGCCTGGCCAGGCAAGGTAAATTTCATTGTTTTGTACAGTTTAACACAATTTCATTCCCACAATTGTGAAAGATAAGTAAAACTCTAACTGGAAAAGTCTGTCACTAATTATTAAGATAAGCTGTGATAGAAGCTGATTTGCAGCATATTGGTACCTTGTTCCAGTGGTGAACCAGATCCACCATAACCTACTTTTTCCTCCTTATTTACAAAGATTCTGATCATTTTCAAGCCTTAAATTTAAGTTTTTATCATCCAGAATCAGAAACAAAGTTATAACTGGTGCTATTCAAAAATCCCAGGTCAGTTTTATGTGAACTGGGACATGGAGAAGAACAAAACTACAGATTCTTTAGGACATCTACAAAGAGAAACTTCACTTTTAGAATCTACAGCTGAGGAATGCAAGGAATTCATATTTTTCTGACATCACTAAAAACGGTCATAATGCTCGGGCCTTATTTGCTACAGTCGACAGGCTAACAAACCCTCCTGTGTCAGTAGCACCTGAACTTTATTCCACTAAGGCCTGCAATGACTTTGCCAAATTCTTCACAGACAAAATCCAAATTATTAGATAAGCAGTTAGTTCGTCAACAGCAGGTTCAGGTCATGTACTGTGTCCACCAAGTCTAAACTCCATGATACAGTTTTATCCCAATACTATCAAAAAACTGGAGGATATCTTGCATCAACTGAACTCCTCTTCTTATTGTTTGGACATCCTACCCACTCGTTTTTTAAAAAAGGTCTCAAAGACCTTGAAGTCAGATCTGCTTCAGATTGTGAACTTGTCTTTAATGTCAGTTGTTTTCCCAGAGTCACTGAAAACAGCTGTTTTCAAACCTCTGCTAAAAAGGGACAATCTAGACAAGACACAGATGGACAACTACAGGCTGATCTCCAGTCTTCCATTTTTAAGTAAGATCATTGAAAAAGCAGTTTTTCATCAGCTAAACGACTTTTTAAGAGAAAACAACTGCTATGCTGTCTTTCAGTCAGGTTTTAGACAGCACCACAGACTGCACTGACCAAAGTCATGAATGACATATGTCTGAATACTGATGCTGTAAAAATTTCAGTGTTGGTTTTACTGGATCTCAGTGCTGCATTTGATACAGTTGACCACAGTATATTACTCCAACGACTGGAGAAGTGGGTGGGTCTCTCTGGTTCTGTACTAAACTGGTTCAAAATGTACTTGGAGAACAGGAAGTACTTAGTGTCAGTAGGTCATTTTACATCTGATCAGACAAAAATTACCTGTGGAGTTCCCCAGGGCTCCATCCTGGGGCCTCTTTTGTTTAACATCTACATGCTCCCACTGGCCCAGGTTAGAACAACAATATTAGTTGCCATAGCTATGCAGATGACACACAGATATCACAATGTCACCAGGACACTGGGGCCCTGTACAGGCTCTTGGTAAATGTATTGAGGAGATTAATAACTGGATGTGGCTCAACTTTCTTCAGCTGAACAAAAACAAAACTGAGGTGATTGTTCTTGGAGCCAAAGAGAAACGACAGCAGGTCACCACAGAACTTCAGTCCATACACTAAAAACCACCAATCAGGCCAGAAATCTGGGTTTAATGATGGACTCAGACCTAAACTTTGAAAAACACATTAAGGAGATCACTAAATCAGCCTACTATCACCCGAAGAACATCTCTAGGATTAAAGATCTGATGTCTCAGCAAAATCTGGAAAAACTAGTCCATGCATTCATCTTCAGTCGGCTTGATTATTGTAACAGCGTCTTTACTGGTCCACCTAAAAAATCAGTTAAAAAAACAGCTGCAGCTCATTCAGAACTTTGCTGCCCGAATTCTCACTAAGACCAGAAAAGTGGACCACATCAGTCCAGTTCTGAGGTCTTTACATTGGCTGCCGGTCCGTTAGAGAAGAGCCTTTTAAGTCCTGTTGCTGGTCTATAAAGCTCTGAATGGTTTAGGCCCAAAATACATCAGTGACCTCTTGACCCAGTATGAACCTACTAGACCCCTCAGGTCATCTCGACCCGGTCTTTTATCTGTTCCCAGAGTCAGAACCAGACACGGAGAAGCTGCGTTCAGCTACTATGTCCCACATGTCTGGAACAAACTCCCAGAAAATCTCAGATCAGCTGAAACACTTAGTTTATTTACATCCAGGTTAAAGACCCACCTGTTCTCAGCTGCATTCACATAAATTTTATTCAATAGTTCCGCATGGCTCTATGCTCTATCTTTTGAAATTTAATTTTAAATCATGCTTCTACTTTTTTGTTCTTCTTAATGTTTTTTTTTTCTTCTCTTACATGCGGCTGTAATGCTTTTAATGTTTTATGTAAAGTTGAAAGTTTTATGTTGAATTGTCCAGTACATGAAATACTATAGAAATAAATTTGCCTTGCCTTGCCTTGCCTCGAATGAGAAAAGCTTCTTTTGGCACACAAGTGTTGTGTCTAAGTAGTGACCCAGATCCATCACAATCCCATTTATCCTCCTTATTTTCAGAGATTCTGACTGTTTTCCAAACTTACATTTAGAATATTTATCATAAACACAAAATTAGCCTCTTACTGCTGCTATTTGAAAAAATATGCAAGGTGGGTGGGATCAAACCATTTTTGAGGGGTGGGTGTTGCTGTATTTTTGCTGCAAAAATATTTTTCAGTTGTGCACATAGGCTATTGTGACCAATTTTTAACTTGACTTAAAGAGAATGTGAGTGTTGACTTGTTGCACAATTACTGCAGTAGACTGAATATGAAGTGAAGGACATTGCAAGACATTGTTTTTTGGTTGAAAACAGTTGTGACCAACATACAAATTATAATATAAAAGTTTTCCCATTACTCCTTTTGATTGCACCTAAACAATCATGGACGTAACTGGATGAACACAATATACACACAATACAAGAACAATGGAAAAGCAATCTAATATGCCAAAACAAAACAGCAATCTGTAAGCAAATGTGCCCCATTGTTGAGATTTGTGTGCAAATATTTTAAACATGTTTTAAACACTGCATTAGTTTGTATTCTTAACATTTCTGCTGTTTAGATTGAAAAACTACCAATCTAAAATAATTCTGATCCATATTACTGATAATTTCTAATATCCTCCAATTGCAGCAAGAGTGTCATTTAATGGTTCAAACGTATGAAGACTTTTTTTTTATATTCAGCAGCTGAGGAAATTCAAGCTTTGTGTAGCTTTTCTAAAAATCTTGTTTTACACATTGTGCATGAGCTGAAAAGCTACAGTTGACGTTTTGAGCAGTCCTACAAAACAGCAGACTCAATACGTTGTGGAATATATTCTGAATGAATGGCTAAAGAACAAAATAAACTTCTCTTTTTATACCTAAAGAAAAACTGATGTGAAACTATACCAAGTTGTGAAAGTAAAGTTCAGCAAGTTCTGCACTGGTGCCAGTCTTTTTTTTTTTTTTCTTTTTAAAATCTTTACAATCTTAATTTGACATATTAGGAAGTAAAAAGACACACACACACACGCATGTACACACACAGACACACTGACATGGAAAACCTGAGCCAAACCTCTCTCGCTGATCCCCCAACATACCAGTCAAGTGTTGGATTTGAAAATAAGGTAAATTTTCTGACAACTGCTGTGAGCCATCCTACCACCTCAACCTAACTTCAGTTCCCCTTCCATTTTAAGACAAGTGTACAAGAAATCTAGAATAACCACCTACTAACTACAATTAGCCAATCAGATTATGATTGTCTACATTCCTACATTATAATACAGCTTAAATAACAACACTCAAGAGTATGAAGCACCTTTATTTATTTATTCTACATATTTTATTGATATATTTACTGTTTATTTCACATTAGGCTATTTTTCTGCATGTTAAACAGTCACATTTTATTTTCATTACATGTCTTTTCATGTCTCATGTTCATTCATGTGGCTCTCTGGCATTCACTAATTTTCCCCATTGACTCAGTCGTGGTGGGCTGCCACAACTTTATTATCACACCTTAAGAATACCCAGAATTAAATTGTTTCACATGGACGTCAACATCCAGAAGCTCAGACATTTGCTCTGCAGGTGAACGCAGCATGCAGAGAGGGAACACTGTGCATACGAAACAATCGGTCAGAAGGCTTTAAAGATATGATAAACTTCATGAATAAGGAGGATAAGTCATTTTTAGTGGATTTGTTCACCATTGTATCAAAGCACCTACATGCCAAACTCAGCTTCTCTCATTGAGATAATGCCAACTTGGGATTTTTAATATGGCAAATATGAGTAATTTAGACAGAAAGTCTGGGTTTTGTTTGTTGTCGCTGTTGGCAAGAACCTCGTGACAGCTGCCACCCAGGCTCCTGCAGGTGGCAGTTCTCGCAAAACTAGAGACAGAGCTCACTTTGGAGAGGCAGAGGTTTTCAAGTTTTTTTTTTTTTTCTTTTCTAGACATGCCAAAAATTTACTTCACCGAAATTACCAAGAAATACGATACGTCATAATTATGATTAAAACATCATACCAAAGTGAAATGATGGCCTCCTCTGATTCTCGACTGACGTGATGATATCAGATTTGATTAAACTTTTTCTCTATGAAGTGACCATTTAAAATAAGTTTGAACCTTTGTGTGTTTATTTCTTTTTTCTTCCTCTTCTTTAAACAGACAAAGCAATCTTCAAGCCAAGCGACGTTTCAGTCTTCTCCACGCTCAGCATAAATGGAAGACTTTTTGCCTGTCGCAGAGACCAGCTGGATTCTTTGGTGTGTTCAGTCAACGTTATTCAGGCAGTTAAACAAAGGCTTCAGTGAGACAGTCATCAGATTTAAAAGGAAAATAAATTTAGATGCCATCTGTGTAGAGATGACGGAGGATATTATACTTCTTGAGCACTGGTCATGATCACTGTTAGGCCTCTTAAGCCTCATGGCCTCCTTTGTAGACTTAATGAGATTTCTCTTGACTTTCTAGACCCCTTTACTTGAGCAGGAGGGTCCCACCACAGGTTCACTGGCCAGCTTTGAGTTGATGAGCTCCAAGGATGTGGCTCACCACATGACTTCCTATGACTGGGAGCTTTTCAACTGTGTTCATGAGGTATGATGGAGTGACTGGGAGTTGGTCGCTGAAGTAAAATGAGACTAATTTAAACAGTCTTTATTTTTTATTTTTTTGGTAATTCATTCCAATATAGTGAAGCTCATTTATGTTTGTATCTTACAGCTTGAACTCATCTATCACACGTTTGGGAGGCAATGCGTCAGGAAAACCACAGTGAACCTGGATCTGTTCCTGAGGAGGTTTAATGAAATTCAGTTCTGGGTGATCACAGAAATGTGTCTGTGTTCTCAGCTGAGCAAGCGAGTGCAGCTTCTCAAGAAGTTTATCAAAATTGCCGCTCAGTAAGTAAATTTTTTTTTTCCATCCTTGCTTTTGTCAGTTTCAGGTTGTCATTTCGTCCATTTACTCTGGTTTCCTTTTCTAAGCTGTAAAGAGTACAAGAACCTAAATGCCTTCTTTGCGATTGTCATGGGACTGAGTAACCCAGCGGTGAGCAGGCTGAGTCAAACCTGGGAGGTGGGGATCTGTATATATCGTGTATTTATATATACTGTGTATGTGTATTCTACATAGTGACAAGTTAACCTCACTTTCATTTGTGTTCTCAGAAACTTCCCAGTAAATTCAAGAAGTTTTATGTGGAATTTGAAAACTTAATGGTAAGCTCTTTTTTTTTTTTTTTTACAATCCATGTTACATGTCAGATCTCTTCCTCTGAGTATATTTTATTTTCAGTCAACACTGAAGTCAGCAGGTTAGAGTTTAGCTCTCGGTCAGGGCTGTGATGGATCTGTTTAACACTGCGATGGCAGATCTCAGAACAGTGCAACTTTTTCCACAGGACCCATCCAGAAACCACCGGGCGTACCGACTGACAGTTGCTAAACTGGAACCTCCCATCATTCCTTTCATGCCTCTGCTTATCAAAGGTCAGATCTATTTATTTGATGACTGTTTATTTTTAATGTAACATCCTTTGTCCTGTACTTCTCAGTTATTTTGTTGTTGCACTGCTTTGTTTTCTTTAGCAGCTCTAACCCTCTTTTTCCTTGTTTCTACCAGACATGACATTCACTCATGAGGGCAACAAAACATTTATTGACAATTTGGTCAATTTTGAGAAAATGGTGAGGCTCTGTAGGTGCAGATCATTGTCTGCCAGTTGGTGTAAATCTTTTTCTCTTAGTTTTTTTGTTGATGGTAGATATTTGCTGCTGATTATAGCTCTCTGTCTTGCAGCGGATGATTGCTAACACAGTGAAGATAGTGAGATACTGTCGGAGTCAGGCATTCAGTAAGTATCGTATCAGATGGCTGCAGAGAGGTTTTCTGCTCCCAAACTATGAATTTGATGGAAAAATCTTTGCAAATTTTACTAGATTACTCAATTTAACGGGTTTCCCTTTATTTGCTAGAGAAATCTCTAACATCCTCTCATCTTTTCATTTAATCAGACCCAGAGTCACCGCTGGCCAGCAAGCACCACCCTGACGTTTGGACTTACGTTCGTCAGCTCAGCGTGATCGACAACCAAAGAACGCTAACTCAGCTCTCTCATGGACTTGAGCCCCGAAGGTCTTGAAACCACTCAGGGATGCAACTGTTACCCTCTGATGCTGCTTCACAACATGATGTGCTGAGATTTGTATGATTTTATTCCAATACAGGCAATCACATGGAGCACCTAATGAGGTATCAGATAATGAGATATTGTTTCAGATGCCTTTGGCTGACTTGTTAAGCCTTTTATTATAGTAATTTGTGATTCTTCAACAACAGTAATTGTTGTGGGATGAAGTACCTCTCGTATCAGTGTCATGCAGATATCACATCATAACAACTGGGGAAATTAAGGGTCTTTGATGGAGATCTAATTCGTTAGATTATTGGGGAATATTCCACATGTAAACAATGTGCTTTAAAAAGTCTCAATAATCTTGATATTCAGTTATTTTGTATATTTTTTTTTATATCAAAATATTTATGAATACTTAAGTTTCTTAGATTCTTATGTGTCGTAAATTGTATACAGATATTTATTTTGACTTCAGCATGCAGATGAATGGAGTAGCTTGGCTTTTTTTCAAGCATGTTTCCCTTTAAAAGCCAGAAATATAAAGGTCTGCAAAGTTTTTTTGTGCTGTAAAAATGAAATATTTTACATGTATTTAAGTACTGTAATATCATTACTGGTTTGTTTTGAACTTATATTAATATTTTGTCTGCAACCATAGCATGTCAACTTTTGTATACTTTAACTTTTATAGTTTGCATTTGGAGTTCTTGTTGAATGAAATGGGTATTCTTATACAAGTACATTTGGCCATGAAGCCATAACTACAGCCATTTCTAAACATTTCATTCTGATTGGTTTAGCTGTGTATATCCTGTTTTATTTAATTGTGTCTTAACATGAGAAAAGTAAGGTGATGTGATGCACAATAACTGGAATGGCAGAGAAAAATTTAGACATATAAATGCCAACGTTTGGTTTAGTTTCTTGTGATTTTGAGTGATCTGAATGTATATTTTCACAGAAATACTGAGTTTTAACAACATATAAGGTATTTTTTATTCTCGCCTCATGCTGTTGATTTTCTCTTTTAAAAGTTAAAAGGTTAAAAAAGAAACAAATGCTCAGTTTACACTTTGCACCGTCACAACTTTTTGACTTCCATGAATACAGTATATTGTGTTGCTAATATTAAATCTGGATAACCCAAGTTAAACATTTTCATAGTTTTTTACACTTCCTTTATTATTTTTACGTGATCAAAAGAATTTATGCTAACAGGAATAACATCTATCATTTTCATATAAATCATTTTCATCTTTAACTTTGTTTATTGTGTTTTCCTCTCTTTTTAAATAAATGAACTGTACATCAAGTTAAAGGGAGGTGTTGAGACTTTGTCACCAGAACTCTACAAATGTGCCCAAAAAGAGGAGTTTTATTTATAAGTGGTGAGAGGCCAACGAGATGAACTGAGTTAAGATCTAAAGCTAAACCACTGATCATAGCCTTACAGCTTTCATTTCTTATTCTAATTTGTTTTATAATTTCATTGTACAATAGATTGTTACAAAAGAAAATTAAATGATATAGTTTATTAGATCTTGAACGGCAGGAAATAGTTCAAAGAGCTTCCTGATGCCACACCTGTGGCAGGAATCCAGAGCTCCTTCAAACATGTTTTGCCCTCTTGTGAAGGTCCTCCTTAGACAAATACAGCCTGAGTAGTACATTGTATACATATATATTAGTGTATCTATATTTAATAGAAAGAACATAATGGTTGTTGTTAATACTGATACCTGGCAACATCCCTCATTAAAAACAGAATAAATTAACCCGAGACGGACTGAAAATCAAATATTAATTGTATCTGTGTTGACTACTAAAAATGTGCTCACAAAAATTATTATTTTAAGTGTTGAAAATCTTTTTTAAGTGGAAAAATTGTTTCCTTTATGGTTATATCTACACATAAAACAGCTACCATTGAATTGCTTTAGCTGGTGGAAAAGATATTTATATTAACATGTCTACATACTGTTGGGTTATTTAACATGTAGTAATATGTGATGATTGTGAGTTTATCAATTGTTTTGTGCAAAGTTATAAAACTTTAAGTTTCTATCAACATATCTAAATTAATAAACAGATAATTATTATTCTTTAGAGGAGCTCAGATTACTGTATGTCATAGTTGTAACCATTTAAACTGATTGAGCACAAAATAGTGACAAGACACTCAACAAACTTATTTAAACACGACAAAACAATGTAAATCAAATGTGTTCACATATTTTAGCCAATAATATAGCACCAGTGTAAACTAATTCTAAATAAAAATAAGGGCTTTGCTGTGTAACTTAAGCCTTATACGAAAGAAATGACCAGCTCTTTGCCTGTCAGCCGAAAGCAACTGCAGCTGGAGTAACACAAAAAAGAAAAAAAAAAAGAAAGAATTACACTGACGTATTTGAAAATGAGATAATGAAAAATAAATGTGTGCACTTAATTTTATTATTTTCTACAATGTTAATTCCAAAAACAGTTATGGTTTGCTTTACAACAAGCTAAACCCCAAAAAAAAAATTATTTTAATCATCTCTTTGACATTTTTTTTTAAAACCAAGAAGTCTCATGACACTTTCTTTTGAGGGAGACCTGATGAATGCGCAATCTAACAGTCAGAAGTCATTTGTAACATAAAACACAGCACACAAGCAACAACAACAAGTTTTGTGTATGATTAAGTATTGTATAGGTATGAGGTTTCATTGCCATTGTCACATTTGGAGTGAAATGGAATGGAATTGTTTTATTTGCCATTGGACCAGCTGCGAGTATCAAAAGTTTAGTTTTAAGATTTAGTTTCCTAAGAACAAAACTATATTTTGCAACACTTATCCACCAAATCCACCAAAGTCTTATTACATTTGTTGAAATGATAATCCTCCTGAGTGCCTCAGACCTTCTACCAATTTCACTTGGATCCCTTACTGAAAAGCACTAGAGGTACTACTTTTCACATCCAGGATACGTAAATAAACGTAAATAAATAAGCCCTTTTTAAGATTTTAAGGTGACGTCAAGTGGCCCTCACGATGGTAAGCAGGGAGATGTTATTCTGCTTTTGTCCAGCAGGAGGAGCTGTTGTCACCAGTTTGAGCACAGGAAATGGCATGTTCTCCGGCTGGTACTCGTACTGACCAAACTTGTGCAACCTGTAAAAAGCTTAGCGGACTGAGTGGAGAAATCAGAACCGAAACGACGTCACACGTGATTTACCCCCGGAACTCTGGCCTGTTTTTGAAGTTTTCTCGTGCCCGGCGCCACCAGCAGCAGCGACATACACCGAAGCCTGCAGCTGACCTCTGGATGTCGGTATGTGTGTTTATAACTTCAGAAACACAAATAACAAACTCCATTTCATTGTGTGGATAAAGACAGTTTGCAGCGACCTACAGATAAGGGCGTGTGTTTCTTATAACTGACACCACACATAAGTGTTGGGCTGCTGAGTGTGAGACGTTTATTAATCTGTAAATACCACGAATCAATACTTTTATAGGTTTACTCTAATGTCGTTGATAAAGTACTGATTTTAGTGTTGTCATTGCAGCTCTGTTTTTGTTCAGTACGCTGCACAGAGGTTGTTAACATATTACAGACAAAAAAGTCACGCCAACATGTCCTGTTTGCTTTAAAGGTGTAAAAGAACGATTTAAATTTCTTTAAGCTTTTAATAACTACCTGTGTTTGACATCTGCTTATCAGATGTTATTGTTACAGTGCATAGCTACAGCAGTGTTTGCTATGAGGTGAGAAGCTGCTGGCTGCATTGACTCGAGAAGTGCTACCATATCCCAGTAACCCTGGCTTCTTGAGTGGTCAGGCAATACTCTGGGGGGGTCGGGCTACTGAGCAAATTGCTTTGATGCTAAGTATAACACTAATACAAGTAAATCAGCAGAAAGTAGTGGCTCCCCTCTGTGACAATGGAGGCATTTCCCACTGTGATGGATAGTAATCCCAATGAAGACCAAGGTAACGGCCTTTTAAAAGCTGTAATTGCTCCCTGTAAATGGGGAAACCCAGGAACAATAACAGAGCTACAATTTCCTGTAATGATGGATTTTTTTTTATTTTTTTTTTCCCAAGACGCTTTTTATCCTGTTACAGACAAACAAGGGATGTGAGAATCAGTCTGTGTGGATTTTGCTTTGGCAGCTCTCAGTCTTGGCATACACGCATAACATAATGTTTGGCCTCAACATGAGGCGAAAGAGCTCCTTTTTTTTTTAGCTGAAAAGATAAAGAGAATGTGAGCATCTCTATGTTTTGTATCAAAACAGTTGGAGACAGTTTTTTGTCTTGATTTTTTAAAAACCATCCCTGTTTGTGGCCTTACTTATGCCAAACACAACAGACCCTGCTGGAATAGTCTGTGACTGTTGATGCATGGTTCCAGCATACCAGGCATGCCAGTGTGCTTATACAAGCAGAAAAATGAACCCTAAGCTTTTTGCTCAGTGGTATTGATGAGTACTGTAAGTGTAAAAGGAAGCAGATACAAATCCACATGCAGCAGTAGCCAGTGACTTTTCCATCAAGGCCAGAACTGTTGACTGAACCCAACTTGCCTCTTGTGCTTTGATTCCTCTCAGAAGCTGGGCTGGAGACCAGCTTCATTATGAGATGTTGTCTCCCAGCGCGTCTTTCGTGCAGATCGAGTTCGATGACATCCACTTTTACGAGAATTGTGGCGGCGGCAGCTTCGGTAGCGTGTACCGAGCCAGGTGGATATCCCAAGACAAAGAGGTGGCGGTGAAAAAATTGCTCAAGATTGAAAATGAGGTAGGAGTCATAATTGCCTTGGCTTTTCTTATACTTTTTAATTGTCAGTGTAGTAATCATTTTAATTACCACCTCATTTAGCTGGATGTGGTGACTTCTCTACCCATCACTCATGGTCATTATACTCCCCCACTCTGAGAAGTGTGCTGCAAAAAGAAACATCTTTGCCAAATGAAAGAATGTATTTGGTCCAATTATAGCAGACCCGTCTTGAAATCCCATTGAAAGCATGGGCCCATTGTCTTAAAGACAAAAAAGAATTATCTTTGAAATCATTTCAGGGAAATTGTGCTGCATTTGTTGGCCTTTAGACCTTTAGAAATTATTCATAGTTTCTTTTATGAAATTGTGAAAGATCACAGATATTCATTCAACTTTCCTCGGAGTAATGATTGTTCAGTGAAAATGATAATTTAACCATTTCAAATTGAACCAATTGTTCCTTTAATTATAGTGTTTGGTTACAATAACATGAACTGAATCTGTCAGGTTTCTGTTCATTCAAGACATGGTTTTAAATAAAACTTTTTTTGCCCAATTCATATGTCAATAGGTTTTTGTATACGAATTCAACTTAATCTAAATCAGATTCACAATAATTTAAATGGCCCATATGGTTTTTTGTTTTTTTTTAAACAAGTAATGTAATGGTCATATTTCAGAAGATTGTGTTCAAAGTTTCCCCTCACTGTATGCATTGTTCGCTATACCATTCTTTTAACATCCAAGGTTTTAGTCCTGCTAAACTGCTTCATTGTCTGTAGCTTTAGGTGCAGTTGAGGTGTTTCTTGCTATGAATCTTTCTGGAAGACAGCTCTGCTTTTAGGCAATGTCTAACTTAGAACCATATTTAGTTTCAACCAATCACTAAAATACTGGTTATAGGCCTCAATAACATAAAATAAATTCTTTGCAGTGCTGAAACAAAGAGCCACTTACATTGGGGGCTGGAGGGAAGATTATGGAGACCAAGCAGAGCAAGTAAAACGTTGTGACTACCATGTTTAAAAATCCACTGCCAGTGAAGTGTCTAGTCTGATCAAAGGCTGCTGCATACTGCATAAGAACTGAGAAATTTGTTCTTTTTCTCGAGGGCAAGAACAAGTTTTGTTTTGGCCTGGTTATTTGGTTCTTCAAGAGGAGCTTCATACATGGTGGGATAGGATTTGCGTAGGTGTCCATGTCTTCTTAAGCCTGGGATATACTTGCTGTGTACGCAAACATCTGTGTCGTCTGTGAATATACTCGCTGCAGCACGCCGCGGCCAAAACGCTCAATACCAGAGGCCACCGGTAGGAGCAGTACAAAGCACTTGGACACTGAGAATGTGAAAAGGTCAGGGAAAGCGTGGGCACCATGATGAGTACGCGGACGCGTCGCCAGCAGCGAGTACATTCCAGCCCCTACATCTCATATGTGTTGTAAAGATTTTCATACACCTCTGCACTTCTGCTAGTTGTTCCTTATAACTATCCATTCAGTCGGGCTGGGACAATATACTTTTCTCCCAGTTTGATTCTTTTACAGTTCTTTTGGGTGTCGATGCGATTTGAATTGCGAATCTTCAATATTGCTAATTTTTTTATTGCTTTTTAACACCAGACCAAGTTGTCCACTATTGTCTGCCTTCTGTTTAAAAGCCTTTTACATACTCTGCAAGAAGCAAGAACTTTCTTCTTGTTTTTGAGGCCATGAGAGCGAAAAGATGTAGTTTTGTTCTCGCGGACGAGATTGAGGATGTCTTGTGGCTTGTTCTCAACACATACGGCTGTGTGAAAAAGTTTTTGCCCCCTTCCTAATTTCTTACTTTTTGCATGTTTGTCACACTTAAATGTTTCAGATCATCAAACAAATTTTAATGTGAGTCAAAGATAACACAAGTAAACAGAAAGTGCAGTTTTTGAATGAAGATTTTTATTAGTAAGGGGGGGGATCCAAACCTCCATGGTCCTGTGTGAAAGTGATTGCCCCCCCTGTTAAAACATAAATTAACTGTAGTTTATCACATCTTTGGAAAGCTGATTTCAATTTCTCTAGCCACACCAAGGTTGGATTACCCGCCTTTATATCCGAGAGCCCCAGTTTCTTTCTTCCGATTTTTTTACGAGTCTCTTCTATTTCCCCTTATTCAACATCCAATTATACCCCCCCCAACGCCCCAAAAGAAAGGGAATAGAGAGCCCCCCTCCCTTCCATTTTTATCTGTTTCCCCCTTTCTGCTCCGCATCCTCTTTTACCCCTTGGTGGACCCCTGGTTTCTCTCTATTTTTCATTCTCTTTTTTTATTTCTTTTTTTTTTTCCTTTTTTTTTTACCCCCCCCGTTCTTTCTCCTTCCTCTATTTTTCTCTTTCACCCCCCCCCCCCCCCCCCCCCCCCTTCATTCCCCATTTCCCCCCTATCGTTTAATTTCTTTTTTTTCTATTATTTTCCTTTTCCCTGGGTTAAAGAACACCCCATTTTTCCCCCTCACTTCCCCATTTCCCTCCTTTTTTCCCATCCCCCCGTCCCAAAGGCTTTACTGCCACACCTGTTCTCAATCAAGAAATCATTTAAATAGGACCTGCCTGATGAAGTTTAGTAGACCAAAAAGATCCTCAAAAGCTAGACATCATGTTGCGATCCCAAAAAAAATTCAGTAAAAAATGAGAAACAAAGTAATTGAGATCTGTCCGTCTGGAAAAGGTTCCAAAGCCATTTCTAAAGCTTTGGGACTCCAGTGAACCACAGTGAGAGCCATTATCCACAAATGGCGAAAACATGGAACAGTTGTAAACCTTCCCAGGAGTGGCCAAGCGACCAAAATTACCCCAAAAGCACAGCGACGACTCATCCAAGAGGTCACAAAAGACCCCAGAACACCATTTAAAGAACTGCAGGCCTCACCTGTCTCAATTAAGGTCAGTGTTCATGACTCCACCATAAGAAAGAGACTGGGCAAAAATGGCCTGCATGGCAGAGTTTCAAGACCAAAACCACTGCTGAGCAAAAAGAACATAAAGGCTCGTCTCAGTTTAGCCAGAAAGCATTTTGATGATCCCCAAGACTTTTGGGAAAATACTCTGTGGACTGACGAGACAAAAATTGAACTTTTTGGAAGGTGTAGGTCCCATTACATCTGGCGTAAAAATAACACTGCATTTCAGAAAAGGAACATCATACCAACAGTAAAATATGGTGGTGGTAGTGTGATGGTCTGGGGCTGTTTTGCTGCTTCAGGACCTGGAAGACTTGCTGTGGTAAATGGAACCATGAATTCTCCTGTCAACCAAAAATCCTGAAGGAGAATGTCCGGCCATCTGTTGGTGACCTCAAGCTGAAGCGCACTTGGGTTCTGCAGCAGGACAATAATCCAGAACACACCAGCAAGTCCACCTCTGAATGGCTTAAGACAAACAAAATGAAGACTTTGGAGTGGCCTAGTCAAAGTCCTGACCTAAATTCAATAGAGATTCTGTGGCATGACCTTAAAAAGGTGGTTCATGCTGAAAAACCCTCAGATGTGGCTGATTTACAACAATTCGGCAAAGATGAGTGGAACAAAATTCCTCCACAGCACTGTAGAAGACTCATTGCCAGTTATCACAAACACTTGATTGCAGTTGTTGCTGGCCAACCAGTTATTAGGTTAAGGGGGCAATCACTTTTTCATGCAGGGCCATTTAAGTTTGGATTTTTTCCCCCCGTTAAATATAAAAATCTTCATTTAAAAACTGCATTTTCTGTTTACTTGTCTTATCTTTGTCTCATATTTAAATTTGTTTGATGATCTGAAACATTTAAGTTTGACTAACGTGCAAAAAAGTATTAAATTAGGGAGGGGGCAAAAACTTTTTCACACAGCTGTATACATATATGTATATATATATATATATATATATATATATATATATATATATATATATATATATATATGCATTTATTTATTGTTTTATTTGATTCTATCTGTATTTTTTTGTGTGTTTTGTGTGAAGCACTTTGTGACGCCTGTCTGTGAAAAGAACTATACAAATAAAAGTTACTTACTTACTATATATATATATATATATATATATATATATATATATATATATATATACACACTGCCTGGCCCAAAAAAAAGGTCGCCACCTGGATTTAACTAAGCAAATAGGTACGAGCCTCCTATTGGATAATTATTGCATGGGCGATTATCTTTCAGCTGGCAACAAGTTATTTAACCCCAACTGGTGCAATGACTTGCTTCTCATTTCCTAAACAACCATGTCGAAAGACACATCCCGTGGTCGTGGAAAAGATGTTAGTCTGTTTGAGAAGGGTCAAATCATTGGCATGCATCAAGCAGAGAAAACATCTAAAGAGATTGCAGAAACTACTAAAATTGGGTTAAGAACTGTCCAACGCATTATTAAAAACTGGAAGGATAGTGGGGACCCATCATCTTCGAGGAAGAAATGTGGATGGAAAAAAATCCTGAATGATCGGGATCGGCGATCACTTAAACGTGTGGTGAGATCAAATCGAAGAAAAACAACAGTAGAACTCAGGGCTATGTTTAATGCTGAAAGTAAGAGCATTTCCACACGCACAATGCGAAGGGAACTCAAGGGATTGGGACTGAACAGCTGTGTAGCCGTAAGAAAACCACTAATCAGTGAGGCTAACCGGGAAAACAAGGCTTCAATTTGCTAGGGAGCATAAAGATTGGACTGTGGAGCAATGGAAAAAGGTCATGTGGTCTGCTGAGTCCAGATTTACCCTGTTCCAGAGTGATGGGCGAATCAGGGTAAGAAGAAAGGCAGGTGAAGTGATGCACCCATCATGCCTAGTGCCTACTGTACAAGCCTGTGGGGGCGGTGTTATGATCTGGGGTTGCTGCAGTTGGTCAGGTCCAGGTTCAGCAACAGTTTGTGCTCAAAGAATGAGGTCAACTGACTACCTGAATATACTGAATGACCAGGTGATTCCATCAATGGACTTTTTCTTCCCTGATGGCACAGGCATATTCCAAGATGACAATGCCAGGATTCATCGGGCTCAAATTGTGAAAGACTGGTTCAGGGAGCATGACACATCATTTTCACACATGGATTGGCCACCACAGAGTCCAGACCTGAACCCCATTAAGCATCTTTTGGATGTGCTAGAGAGGGCTTTGTGCAGCGGTCAGACTCTACCATCATCAATGCAAGATCTTGGTGAAAAATTAATGCAACACTGGATGGAAATAAATCTTTTGACATTGCAGAAGCTTATCGAAACAATGCCACAGCGAATGCGTGCCGCAATCAAAGCTAAAGGCGGTCCAACAAAGTATTAGAGTGAATTACCTTTTTTTTTTTTTTGGCCAGGCGGTGTATATATACCACAGACTTGTACTGTTTATTTTGTTTCTGCTGTGAAAAAGTTATGCTTTCTTCTTGTGTGTTTTCATTACCCAGGCTGAAATCCTCAGTGTCCTCAGTCACCGTAACATCATCCAGTTTTATGGCGCAATTGTTGAGGCTCCAAACTATGGAATTGTCACTGGTAAGTTTCTATAAATGATGCTTGTGTTTTTAATGTAAAAAAAATCTAAACAGGAGAGAAGCTGGATTACACTGTTGTAGAAAATGCAGTAGCTGAATGCGTTTTGCAGCAGTTGAAGTTTGTGAAGCACTGAATGGAGCAAAGGTTTCTATGGAAGCATTAATGAAAGCCAGAGGCTTCAGGAAGGTATGTATATTCACACAATAGTTATGTACCACTGTTTCTTTCTTTCTTTCAAAAAAAAAAACTATACATGCTTGTAGAGCTTGTGAAGAAAAGAAAAAAAGGGACCCGTTGTACCTTTGTTCAAGCCCTTACCCTGCAGGTAAAGCTGCAGAGATGTCATATACTGTATACTATTAATATACATAATGTATATTATTATTATTGGACAAACTGATTAATCCAGGTGCGTCTGACCTCAAGAACTGGACAGACACACCTGGTTTAATCAGTTCATCCAATTATGAAAGACAGGAAACAAAGAAGCTACCTTAAGTTCAGGAAGTAGTGAAGCTGTTATAGAGCCCATTGCTAAAACACTATTTTCTAAAGGTCCCCTCAGTTTTTCACAACTTTAAACACTAATCCCATAACTCAAACTACTTTCCCAAAACCTCTGCTTCTTGCTGCAAAGGGAAGTTATTGACTCAAAACAGCATCACCTGGCCTCAAAAAGCGACACTATGGTCAAATCATGCCTCAAGCACAGCAAAATGTAGAACACTACAGAGCAATCAGGAAACACTCGAAGGAAAAAGGAAAACAGAGTTCTCAGAACATCATGCTGTCAAAATGTTTTTGTTTTTTTTTAAATTTACATCAGGCCAAATGCATCATGTCACAACACAGAACACTCATAACATAAAGTACCAGAAAAGCACTCAGAGAGCACAGACCTCCGCCAAGCAGATCTCACAATGATAAAGAATCCTTCAAAAAATTCCTGGATCCAGCAGGTGAGCCGGATCACCACCAAAATGTAATGGGTTCGTCTTTGGGCTGAGGCTCATGGCTGGTGAAAATTTCAGGTCAATCCATCCAGAACTTTTTCTGTAAAAATGCTGACAGACAGACAGATAAAAAAAACAACGCTACCAAAAACATTACCTCCTTGGCGGAGGTACAGATCTGGGCATGAAAAAGTTCCTCCTTTTTCTGCCAGAAGTGGTGCACTAATAGTGCACCATTACTGCACTATCACTGGCTGAACGACTTGTCCCGCAAATACGGCATCACGTACGGTGTCCAAACTCTGCGTGTGGAAACATCCTTGTTCTGGGCATTCATTTATGCTCTGAAATCGTTTCCCCTGGACACACAGGCGTTTCTCTGTGCGACTGAATTAGCAGACAAGTGGCTGGTAAGTGGCTGGCAGTCGGCTGAAAGGGGAACTTTTTCATGCCCAGATCTGTAACAACATTGATTGATCACAGTTGCACAGATTTCACCTAAATGAAGGCTCTGCATTGGACCTGATTTTGCCCCCTTACGTCCCCATCCTCTATCACCTCTGCAACCACCTCTTATGCGTACTCTTCCTCTCTGATTTCCTCTATCCATTGCAAAATCTTGACCTCCCACAGCTTCCTCAACTGGTTTATATTGGTTCCCTCATCAGCCAAAGGTGAAATCAATTTTGAGTCACTGTGTTTACCTGCTGACAACTGTGTCTTAGTTGTTTAAAGTGTGCAGCATGTGTTCACCATTTTGCACAGCAAGTGCATCACAATGCAAATGTGTTCGTAAACAGTGTCTAGTGATGTTAAACATGCTTTAGGTTTTGATCACAAAGGGACTGATTTGATACCTCGGTGTAGGCTTTTGAAAAATTGGCTTTTAGAATGGGATTTAGTGTTTTAGCAATTGAGAAAAACTGTATTATTATTATTTCATTATTAGTATTATAATGCTTACGCAATAGAAGTAGTAAAATAAAATGATTCTGCTGATTCAGGCATCTTAACTGATGTTAGTTTAAAATGACAGCTCACAGGCAAGAAGCTCAGTTTGTTGAACAGTTTAGTGAGAGCAGCTCAGCCTGAGTATAAATGTTAGGCTGTGTTTCACAGGATTCATGTGCTCCCTCTACGTTGAGGCCTGATCTTTGGAGATTCTTAGGGAGAACCAGCAAACACAGATAAATGTTTGTCATATGCGAGAATTACTGTATGTTTGGAAAACATAATGTGTCCTCGCAACCCTCTTTATGTCTCCTCGGTGTTTGAAAGTCAACTTTCTCCTAAGGAAGCTTGCTATGAATGAAAAATCTAGCAATCCCACTTACCCCCTGAGGAGGGACTTTAATCTTGTTACATCAAGGTTTGTAGCTTGAACAATAAGAATGTCTACATTATTCTGCAGTTGCATGTCCATCACAGCTTGTAGCTAACAAACACAATTGCTGATGATGATTGATTGACTCTAAATACATAGAAAATACGGTTTTATTCTTGTTGCAATGTTTAATTTTAAATTTTAATGAAATATAGAAACAGATAAATATAATTTTCAAGTCAATCTTTGTTTATTTCTTTTTCTTTCTGCTTTGATGGGCAAGTGAGGATGCTGCAACAGCTTACAAGCACATCTGGCATCAACAAAGTTATGGCAACTACCTAAAAAGAAGAACAGATATGTAAAAGCAATGCAGTGAAAAGATTGTGTTAAGGTTGCAAAATTCTGTTGGGTGTCTTCATACAAAAGAAAAAAAAGCTTCAACAAAGAATAATCTTACAAGAGCAATCTTCCTCATTCCAGCTTCTATAAATGCACTTGTGAAAAGGGGGAGGGCCAAAAAAACCTTCCGTTCAAGATTTCACACTGTTGCATAACTTTTCTCACCATTACATTAGAATATGATGCCATTTTCATCCTGTTTTACACACTGAAATGAGATTTAATTGAAAGGATTTGCAGTGAGTACAATAATCTGAGTAAAGCATCCTAGCATCATGCTGAAAAAATGCTGTTGTTTTTCTAGAAAAGGGGTGCAGTGGCAGATAAATCTTTGATTTTCCTGGAAGAACTGGGAATATGTTTGCAACAGCAGCATATATTCTTGGAAGAGCAGGGATAGTCTCCCTAACTGCTGAGTTACATTTTGATATGGTTGGACCTCTGGCCCCCTTGTGACTTTACGCAGATTATGGGCTAAAGGTTTCTTTTATCTCTTAGGAAGAAAGGTGCTTTATGAAATGTTACATAATCTGTGCTCTTTTTCGTAGCAGCAAGGAAAAATGCAGGAAAACAATCAGAAATCACTGATAAATGTGAGCAGAGAAAAACAACTTGTGACACCCTCCACTGTGCTTTGGAGCTGTGCGACAGGAAGTTGTTGCCAAGGAGCTTGCGGGTGTCTCTGTTTATTGATGCAGAATCTAATTAGCACCAGAAAAATTAAAAAAAAAGTGTTTATGGTCATAATAAATTTCCTCTGTATGTTGACACACAGCATTAATCCTGGAAGTTTCCTCTTTCTACAATCTAGTCAGAGAGCTGTTTGCCTCTGTTGACATGCAGAACTTTAACAAGATCTGCTTTAACTCCGCAGCCTCATAAACATGATGAATTGTGGGGAGTTATCTTTTCAGGGTAAAGGTACATTTGTCTGTTTAACCTGGTTTTTTTGGATCACATGAAACCGGACACTGAGCTCGAATGAAAGTGCATTTTACAACTGAGCCAACTCTGGTTGTGATTTTGTCAATGCAATATGGATCTTCATCAAGTGCAAAATGCACCGGTGATGTAGCTCAATGCAAGGTAACACTTTTTGCATCTGCTGTCATCTTGGTTCTGCCATGACACAAGTAAAAAAGCCCCCCATGTAATCCAGGCCTGTAATAAGAAAAATCTTTGGTGTGTTTTATGATGGTTAATTAGGCCTCCTGTCTTGGTGCCTGCTTTTGTTTACTGTACTATGTAGGGATATGATTAGGTTATTATGCACAAACAGAGCCTTCCTGCTGTTTGAGATCCTGCTTGTTAAGCTTTATTTAAGTACTTTACAAAATAGCCTTTGTCAGCATACTGGCAAAATGTTGCTTGTTCTACATATCTTTGAGTCACAGATTTTTATTTATTTATTTTTAATCAAAGCTTTGTTTTTTATGTCTTAGCCAGTTGGTGGAACAGATTCTGCAGAAGGGAACATGATTGTCAAGTTTCATTCACTGCTAATGGCTCATTAGGTGTGCAAGTAAAACCTTTGAAAACAGAACAGAAGGATTATTCCTCTGTGTTGTAGAGATATGGGAATGTGACAAACTAAGAAGCACCTATCTACAATAAACCAGTCAGGGCGGGAATATTTACATAGGATCTTGTCAGCTGGATTGTGGGAAGAAGTCAGCCAAATTTCATTTTTCATGTCTTCATGTTTTGTTTACACAAATTACATTCTTCTGTGCAATGTCTGACTCACAAAAAAAGTGAGATATATCAGTCTCCACTTCTCTTCACTTATTTATTTACATTTTTTACTTTTTGGTGACAGCCATTAATACTATCTTGTATTTTTGTGCTTCCTCAGAGTATGCCAGTGGTGGCTCACTGTATGATTACCTGTCGAGTGATGAAAGTGAGGAGATGGACATGGGACAGATCATGACTTGGGCTGCAGAAATCGCCAGAGGTAAACTGGAGATGAATTTAATTCCTTGATAAACCTTAACAACAGGATTAAATGCTGACTTTTAGTAACAAAACTGTTTCATTCAGTGACATGTAACCTACAATACAAAGACAATAACAACTGCATTTGATCATTAATACACTCATTCAAGTCAATAAAATGTGAACAGCAGTCTGTGTGTCCATGTTCGGAGTGGTAGTTGATGTGTAACATTCCATCCGAATAAGACTAAAAGCTCACTAAAACTTTTTTTTTTCACATTGCTGCTGTTAAGAGAAAAAGTTCACTTCTAATAACACAGTTTTACCACACTCACATGTGACATTTCTGTTTCTGCTACATAAAATGTGAACAAATTAGAGAGTTACTCTGAGTCATGTCTGCTTTTCTGTGACCATCCTGCTGTCATTTTGTCTTGGAGTCCATTGGGTGATTGGTTGTTGTGACATTTGGAGGTTTGTAGCACAAGAAGAATAGGTCTATTAAGTTTTGTAAAAATATTGTGAGTTGGTATGCGGATTTTCTAAAATTAGGATGTATATATATAAAAAAATGGACATGATTTTTATTGCCCTTTTCTGCAAACATCCATTATTCATTCCCTCTACATTCAAACTTGGTGATGTTAAGCTACCACTACTGAACATGCATGCAATGCCAACATTGGAGACAAGGAGGGGAAGGTGCCTTGCCCAAGGCAAGAAACTGGGATGAAGAGGGATGCAAACCACCAACATTCCAGTTATTGAAAGACTTGCTCAACCACCTGAGCCACAGACGGGACCAAATTAAAATTGTGGAGTGAAAAATGCAGATTCCATGAAAACATTTTCATCCCTTTTTTAACTGTTAACACGTTCACCATCGGGGTCATACTTAACATGAAAACCAAAGTGGTTCCAAATGCCAGATCTAAATGATGATGGAGGAGCTTTGATGTTTCGTACAGCAGCACTGCAATAAGCTAACTTCTCATAAGCCGTGTCTCAAACCGCGCACTTACCCGAGTGCACTGGAATTTAGTGCGTAGTGCGCACTGTGTACTTTGTCTGTAGTGCACACTATTGTCGCTAAATGCTGACCCAAATAGAGCACTGTACTTACCGGAAGTGACGGACTAGCATTGCCTGCTAACGTGGCTAACTCTACTGAGCTGGTATAACCGCAGCCTCAAACAAATGACCAGATCATAACTGTCATCAGGGAGTGAACAGCTTGGTAGCATGCCACAGGATATATTAGTAATTACGTCTAAATAATTTCATAAACATTACTTAAATCAGAACAATGCTGCCTCCGATGCTGCAGGGGTCACCACCGCTTCGTTCACAGCTATCATTCAGCTCTGAAAACAGTTCGAAAGTCCGGCCTCTTCCCCAATGTCAGCAAGATGGCGTCCATTTAGTGCGAGTAGTGTGCTTCGTTCTGCACTGCATTTTTGACCGGTATTAGGGCAGCATGCGGGTATGTTGAAAGCGCTGAATTTTAGTTAAAACCGCACTTGCACTCAAAAGTAGTGTACTACGTAGTGCATGTGTGCGGATTGAGACAGACCCATAGTTTGTCTCATTGAGTGAATGCATTTCGGAAGCGCTGAGTGGATCTGCACTCGACAGTGCAGCCTAGGCAAGGTAGTCGAATGCAGAGCCACTGAGTTTTCAACACGGCTCATTGTCAGAAGACAAGTTGATGAAATAAATAAAACATTCTGTATTGTTTGAAGATACATGTGCTCATGGTTTGTTACACACCTGTATTGAACAGTTCAATACGAAAACGAATTGTTGCACCCCTAAATATGTATCTATGTATATATTTTAACTGCTTTTGTATTAAAAAATTAATAAATAAAAGTACAGTAATAGTCTCGTGAATTCTTTCTTTCCTTTTGTAAACATGTGATTGTATCTTGAAAATCAAATTCAGCTGGATTTTCTTTTAGATCTTCATGACATTTCCAATGTTTTCACTTTTATATGGTTTAATGTTTGCAGGTTGACTAAGGCAAGTTCATTCAGAGAAATTTTACTTCTTAGATTTTTCCCAATATGTTCAGATACTTTTGTGTCTAAACATCTCTGCATAAAGTGGATTTCCACTGATCTTCCCCTGATAATCTTTTCTTTTTTTCTGCTTTAGGGATGCACTATTTACATTCAGAAGCCCCTGTTAAGGTGATCCACAGAGACTTAAAATCCAGAAATGGTAACTGATTTAATCACTTAACACAGATTTACTATATGTCTATATATATATATATATATATATATATATATATATATATATATATATATATATATATATATATATATATATATATATATATATTATTTTGTGTGTGGTGTATTTTATTCAAATTTTGAAATTGTTTTTTACTTCCTTTTACATAGTTGTTTTGACTGCTGATAAAATTCTGAAGGTAAGTTTCTAATGCATCTTTCTCTGTAATGTGTGATCAGAAATACAGAAAAAAGGGATAAAAATATGCAACAGAATGTATCCTTATAACTAAAATCCTAATAATATTTGTCACAGATTCAGAGCATGGAATAAAAGTAATGTTATGTATTTGCAGTACACAGACAAGAGGAGTCAGTGAGTTACTCTACATATAGGAATGTTTTATTGTGCCTTATTAAATGTGCCTTTGTGGTTTTGGTTAAAAGAAAAGGGACTTGTTGGAGGTAAAGAAAGAAGTTCTATCACTCTTGACAAGTTCATCAAAGAGATTTAGTGTAACTACTTTCTTAAGGCTGTCTCTGAATTTGATCTTTTATTATGGCCTAAATTACATGTTTTCAGCATGGTGGGGTTCATCTGTCTGGGATTTTCTTACTTAATTCTGAGATGTGTCTATATGATTGTCCTACTAAACGTTTTAACTTATCTACAACATTTGTCTCATTTTTATCTTCCTCACCTTAGATCTGTGATTTTGGAGCGTCCAAGTTCTTGACCCACGACACACATGTCCTTAGTGGGCACGTTTCCTTGGATGGCTCCAGAGGTGATCCAGAGCCTCCCTGTGTCTGAGACATGTGATACCTTCTCCTATGGTGTGGTGAGTGAAGGAGCTGAACATACAGTACTGCTTTGTTAGTTTAAAATCATGTAAATCGCTGTTTTGACGCATGGAGTCTTGTTTTGATAGTGCCATGACCCCTTTAAGAGACTTGGCGGGGTCATATTGCTGCCACTTGAGGGCAGTATCAGGAATAAGTTGTGCAGTCTGAGCTTGGTGCTGCTGTTGCTGTGGTGCTGCTGTTGCTGGTGCTTTAGTTTTTCCTGCTGTGGAAAACATGGAATCCATTATTTCCTTGTAGTGGTGTGAAGTTAAGTGTTATGCAACAACTGTATAGTGCGGCTATTGTCTGTGCTTCTCACTTTTGCTTTGCTATTTATCATTTTGATTTTTTTTTCTGTTATGAAATTAAATGCTCTCAGCCCAGGCAGCCCCTCCCCGACTAAAGCTAACTTTCAGTCAAAGACATTTGACAACAGGCAGCATTGTTTCTCAGGGCCTGCATTGTTGGGGGCATGGTGAAATTGACAAGGAAGGGAGAAAATCATCTGATCTTTTCCTTAGCTCATCTCTTTAATCTGTTAAGAGTGTGGAGAAATTCACAAGGACTTAGAGAAAGATGACCAAGCTGACATGAGAATTCAACCACACTTGGACCAAGTTGTGATGTAGATCTATAGCACCAAACCACATGTTCAATAAATATTCTACAAAGATTCCATCATATATTTTATCTAAAGCAATGTTATTATTTACTGTATTTGTTAAACAAACAAACAAACAAAAGCCCCAAGAACCTTTTCCCTATGGGGGCTGACAAAAAACATAGCAAAGGTACAGCGCTGCATGTGATAGGAGCAGAAAGTCAAGGGTGAGAACCTGCATGCCAAGCAGTTAAATACCCTGTGGTGCAGTCTGCAGTAAAGGGGCGACTGAAGCTCCGGTGGAAGAGCAGTCGTCTATGAACGGGAGGGTCTGTGGAAAACCCAGGCTACATGCCAGCCACCTCAGTTATTAGTAACAGGCTATACTGTACTATTTATTACTTTATGTTAATAGTGGTTTTTATTTTAAGAGGTGTAGGTGATGATGTTCTCTGAATGCCACATGGGTTTTTTATAGACACTGACTCTTCCAGAAACTGAAATTGTATGCAAGTCCATCATGGCTGTCAGCACTAGACCTACCGACATTTTCATCTTTTCTGTGCCTAAGTGGACAAAAACATCAGCTTTGACCTTTGCAGAATTACATTTTCTTATAAACGCACCATCTCTGTCATTTGTCTTGAAAGTTACTGGCACTGAAAGTAGCCTGAAAATAGAAATAGTTGTAGCAGATCTTTAAAATTGCATTTCTTTGGTACAAGATGCAAAATTCTTTGACATCAATAAAAACTGTTTCTTTACATCTTTGGAACATTTTAGAACTTGAAAGGGAGTGTGTTTGATTTTGATAAGTCTTTAAAGGTAGAGTCCGGAGTCCCTCCACGTTTCTGTTTGTAAACAACAGTATTCAAACTGAGCGCTCCTCCCCTTGGGCGAATGGCCTCCTTGTTCTTCAGCCTATTCAGCTTCAACAATTCCCTCAATGCTCAGAAGCGGGTAAAAGCCAATCCAATATTAACCCTGGTTTTCCAACGTGCACTATCTAAAGCTCTTTTCACCGCAGAGTATTTCCTTTTCTTCACTTCGTCCGCAGTTTTTTTTTTTCCCCCAAGAGTTTGAATGACTGGCTTCTGCTCTAATCATGAGCTTATCCCTACACAGCGTTATGCCTTTAGCTCTGTCATTGGCTGGAGATATAAACAGAAATCTCTGCCCAGAAACGTCCCAAACACACCAAAACAAAGGGAAAAGGCGAATTACAGACGGGGAGAGGGTTTTGCAAACAAACTTGCCACTACGCCAGAGTGAAGGCCCAAAGGCGCGGATTGAGGCAGATTTCATTTGCATAAGTCTACCGTTTATTTTCAGGGGGGAAGCTCTGGACTCAACTTTTAAGCATGTATATAAAAAAAGTTATTCCTATAGCTTGCTTACATGCTTACATGTGTAACAATAGGTAGTAGTAGCTGTCATGGTAGCATGTCATATAAATAGGTCTTATGGATCATTTTAATAAGTATTAGAAAACATTTGTGCAATTCTGATTTTCCAAAGTCAGAATTCCTGATATTTAAGTCATTAGCAGAGTACAATTTATGAAATTTGTAAAAGGTAACCTGCACAGCTAAAATATGTGCTGCTGTGTTGGAGATTGTAAACCAGCGGCCGGCTAAATAGTGTTCATTGTTACCTCTTGTAAACAAGCTGCACAGTATGTGACAGGAAAAAACAACAGTATCAAAGTTTAATCAGCTCATTGTTTGTTGATTCCTGAAAGATGTAAGAAAATGATTGTATTATTTGTTCACTATGTTAAAGGGAAGTAACACATCAGGTAGAACTGGTTAGCTGTCTTCCTCCTGGATGCTCTTCCTTGTTGCTTGCTGTTTCCACTGCAGCCGAAATGAGAGGTGCAACTTTTTGGGTTTAAGGGATTAATAAGTTGCTGTGCCCTGTGCTACAATCTCCTGGCAATTATTTGGCAACATAATGGCTTAGACAGGCACAGAGGCAGATTTGTGTCAGCAGCTAGGCTCATAAAAAAAGTCAGTTGTTTTCAGGTGGCAAATAAGTTGAAAGAAAATTGAGATATTTCTCTAAGTATTACTACAGATAAAATTCTGTTTATCCGGCTCTTCTGTGACAGGTACTTTGGGAAATGCTCACCCGTGAGATACCCTTCAAAGGCCTGGAAGGCCTGCAAGTGGCCTGGCTGGTGGTGGAGAAGAATGAGGTATTTCACCACATGTTTGTATGGAGTTATTAGTGGTTAGGTAATTACATGTCAATTCTTTTTTAAACACATTCCTAATTTTCTGCATGTTTTAGAATATTGTAAATTGTGCAAATCTGATGTACTTTGTTAAGTATATGTTCTTTTACACAGATAAATGCATTACTTTACAATAAAAATTTAGAAAATCTGTCCATTGAATATGAAGCTGAAGCCAGAAGACTGTTAGCGTAGCAGAAAAAAGAGAAAACTGACTGTAAATCAATAAATATATTTGGTTTGGACAAGGATTTTTCATTTCAAAACAATATGAATATGCCTCCAAAGTGCGTTCTGAATATTAATAGGGAACATGGCAACCAAGCTACGTTAGTTAAGTCTGTCTGTCTGTCTGTCTGTCTACCTACCTACCTACCTAAATACCTAATGTAAATTAAATGTCAGAAGGTTTATATTGTGATTTGTTTGTTAAAATATTTAATATTCCATCAGTAACAGTTAATAACATCACTAAAAACTGTCAGCAATTGCAGGTTAAAGCTCTATCATGCAAAGAAGAAGCCATGTGTGAAAATGAGCCAGATGGACGGTGGCTTTCAATCCATTACTTGTGGTTTGCTGTAGCAGAGTTTGGGTGCGGGACTGGCCCGTTTGAACATGTTTCAACAGCTGAAAACATCTGGGTCATCATGAAATGGAAAATGCAGCAAAAAAGATCGAGGGCTGTTTACCAGCCACGATCAACTTCCTCAGGCGGAAAATTTTGGGTCAATTTCCATAAACTTTCCATGGGAAGTTAAGCTGGGGAATTTGGGAAATATTCCAAATTGGAAACTTTCCATAGGAATTATGGGAATATACGGGAATTATTGGAAATTAACTGTGAATTTGGGGGTAATTTAAACAAACGGGATCATATTCAAACATTAATGTAGGCTTGTGGGGAATGCTTCCACACATCAGATGGCAAACATGGCATTTTTCTGTAGAATGAAATAACAAAAAAAAAGCTTGTAAAAACACTAATGCAATGCTATAAACAGAAATATAGTTGGCTAAACAATTGGAATGGTCTTCAACATATTTGACAGTTGTATGAATTCTTGTATGCTTACAAATGGTCAGGTTGGTTGCAGGAGTCAGAAGAAACAGCATCACATTTGAGGTATCCACCATCACCACGATAAGCTAGCCTCTTATATGGTCAGTTAAATGAAATGAAAAATAGCTTACATTTAGCACCTATTTTCATTTAATATTCCAAATTAAACATTGATTATAGATGTTTAATTATAGATCAAATATATTTATCCCATAATATTATCAAAACTTACTTGACCTTACATAGTCCACGGGCTCAAATGTGTGGCTTCAGTAGTCTTGTGCTTTGGGCTCAAAAGTGTGGGCTCAAGGGTTCAAGAAATCATCTGTGCATGTGATGGAGGAATGCACAGTGCATGTAGGGGGTGTGGCCTTAATAGCCCTGCAGTCAGCAGTGTGCTGTGTGCATAAGATTGAGACGTGAACTTGAAGTAAATCTAGTTGTTGGACCCAAGATTATGCTAAAATGTGTTTTCCACAACTATATTTAAGTTTCTTGTTGAGGGCCAACCTCCAATTTTGTCAATTTCAGATTTATTCCTGGTAATTTCCTTTAATTCCCATGGAAAGTTTCCAACTTTGAAAATTCCTGGAATTTTGCAACCCTAATTCCTGTCTAGTTCAGCAACTGGTCTCCTCATCTCCCGGATATTTAGTGTTGTTCATAGAGAAAGGAATCCTAGACAGTAGTAAACATGGCCTTGTCCCAACTTTTTATGAGATGAATTGCTGTCATAAAATTTCTTTTGGCTCAGTTTAAGATGGGCAAAATGTTTTAAAGAAATAGTGAGACGTCTCACTTTCAACTTTTCTGCCCTCAGTTGTGAATGAAAGAAACATTAAATCAAAATCTTTTCTAAGAAGTGGAAATCATTGCATTCTGTTTTTGTGTATAGTCTACACACAGCATCCCGACTATTTTCTAAATTGGGGCTGTAGTTTCCATAATGCTGAATCATGTGTATTTCAGAGGTTAACCATACCAAGTGGCTGCCCTCGCAGCTTTGCCGAACTCATGAGAAAGTGCTGGGCAACAGAACCAAAGGTAAGTTGCATTTACATCTAAATCTACAGTATGTTTTGTGTGTTTTCATGTAAATCATTTACAGAGTAAATGCTTTTTTGTATTCATGTAGGAAAGACTAATGTTCAAGCAGATCCTGTCTACTCTGGAGTCTATGTCTAAAGACAGCCAACTTCCTCAACAGTGCAACTCTTTCCTTCATAACAAGGCTGAATGGAGGTAATATGATCAGCTATTCTCCACAGGCAGTAAATGTATTTATAACGCTATTTTCTCACCAATATACTGCCTCAGCCTAAGGAAATGTGCAACTGTTTTGAAAAGATGATGTGAAAATGTAGCTGACGGGCGCCGTGAAGCGCAAAAAGAACTTGAGTTTGTGCATATAGATCCTTAATAATTACACTGATAGCTACATAAAGACATGAAAACCCCCAAAGAATGATCCATCTGGATATACTTCCTCTCTTTACCCATAAGACCCTAAAAATAATCACCATCTTTTTCAAGTAGAAGTGTTTAATTGGCCTGTATGAGCAGCTGGAGGTTTGGTAATGTTCAGCACAGCCTGAGTCTCAGCTGTCACTTTATTCTCTATCTGCCTCTCTGCGGGCCTTGTCTGTGCGCTGAGTTTTTTTTTTTTTTTTCTCAGAAGTTGTGCTAGTGGCATCATGTCCAGGCAGCCATCTGCATGTGGAGCAGGTTGGAGTGATTTTCAGTTCTGGAAAACAGAAAGCCAAAATGTGTAACATTGACAGCTCAAGAAGTTTGCAGGATGCTGGTGAAGGAAGAGGCTTATGGCCGATCAAAACATGAGCCAGCTCTTATAGACATGACTGGAGCAGATGATTTAAGCATACATGGTATGCACTTTACTCAACAGACAGCAAACAGTGCAGGACATTCATTTTTCACCTCCCGGTATTGCTCATTGAGCTTAAAATTCCATATCCCTCTTATTTAATCTGTTCATTTGTCACCACTAAATGCTATTTGATAGTGTAGCTTAGAGTAGATTCTAGGGATTTCACATGTGCATATGAATAAACAATCGCCATCAAATGTACAAGGCTTTTCAGAAAAGTGTAAGTCATTATTTGCAAGGCTGTGCAGAAACTGTTTTGAGTGGGAATCTTCTGGGTGGGGGAATTGGAGAACAAGGAAGAGCAAGGCTTGGCCTTCTTGTCTGGGCTACACTCTTGCACATGTGTTTGTGAGAAGAGGGTGGGATGTTTTGTCAAGGGCTGAAGTTCAGCATAGATTTTCCACAACACACAGTGCAGCTCCACCTGCTGGATAAACCAAACTTCCCCAACAAAAGGCAAGGATAAGATTTTTAGACCTTACCTGGATCTCTGATTGTTAGTTGGAGCATTGATGAGTTGTTGACTTTGGTTACAGAAATACCCTTTTGGTTAAGTTGATTACATGTTATTGCTTACTCTTCTCAAGCAGACACTGTTTCCTGTACGGCAGTATATTACCATTACTGCATATCACCCAATCAACAAATCCCTTGGAGCAACTAAAAGCAAATAATTAATCAACCCTCTCCTCCTTATAAATACAGTTCTTACCATATCTGGTATATCATCTCGCTCTGAACCACTGTAACATCTGCTATGTAAGAAAATGTTAAACTCATATAACTGTTCAAAGTCTACTGAAAATCCTGCTGTATTTCGTGCTTTCCGGGGTTCATAGGTGTTTACAAAAAGTCTTAAATGTGAATTTTGCTATGTAATCATCACTTGGCTTTAGTAAAAGTTCAATTCAAGTCTATCCTGTGTAGATTGTATGAAATGGTTCTTTTAAATCTTATCTTAAAACTAGCTGGAGAAATTGAAATAGCCAAACTGGATCTGGGGGTGATAATCAACTAACATGTTGCACTTTGCTAATAGTTTTCTGAACATGCAAAATGCCACATATATTGTTCTAGTGCTGGATATAAACTTCAGGTGTCAGAGCAACTTTATACCCAGAGGGACTTTGTTTTGAATGAATGGTAAATCAATTCTGTTTAAAATTACACAAGAAAAGCACTGCAAGAGGGTGGATGACATTCAGTGCTGTTGCCTGGACAGCAGAGGGAGGGATGTAAACGGCTGTCATGTAAAAGATTCAAGTACACAAGTTTGTACATGTGGGCACAATTGTAGATGTGCCTCTGACATATGAATAGTGAATGGATAGTGTTTTTGTCCACTCAAATCACTTTTAAATTTCAAGCTACATTTACACACATTCATACGACAGTTTGTATACGCTGTCTTATTTTCAGCCTATGCAGGGACCTTTTCTTTATCATACATATACTCACACATCATGGAGGTCTTCTTAATGTCCTACCAGGAGGACCATCCAATATCGCAGCATAGCACAGGGTGTGATATACTGATATAATATCGTGATATATTTAAATGAGAGAGATACTGTATATTTACACATATCGTTATATCGCGGTATTAGTTGTGCAATTTTTTTGCTTTATTTTTTCGTAATGACCCGGCTGCACCTTGACTGACTACAAAAAGGGTCACCTGATTATTTAATAAGGATGGGGAAAAAACATCGATACACTGAAATATCGCAATATTTTCATATGTCAATGCATGTCTATATTTAAAAACGTGGTATTGATCTATTTTTCTTGTGAAATCTGCAAGATATCATCGTTCTGTTACGAAGTCTCATGAGATTTCATGAAATACCGCGAGACTTCATTGTTCTGTTACAAAATCTCGCGGTATAAATACTGTACCTGTGTATAAATATTTTTCCCCACCCTTATTATTTAAACTGTCTGGAAGACGATCCTCCCCAAGACTTTTACAAAGAAATCATTAAAAAACCAGCCGACTATCTTTAATTACTTTGATTTAACAAACATTTCTAACCAGTGTTTTGCCAATTCCATCACTGCAATGGAGCGATACCTTTACGCTAAAAAAATGTTTCAATGCTGAAAAACAGATGTTTGATATGAAATTAAGTTTTCAAACTAATTAAAATAAAATAAAAATACCGGTGTATAACGTCATCTAAAATAAATATCGTGATATGATATTTGGTCCATATCGCCCAGCCCTAATGCAGCAGTATCACATAATGTCCACAATGATAGAAGGAACAACTGACTCACTCATATCTCCGGATATTAATCTGAATCTAAATATTAAATTGCAGTACATACTTATAGTTTAGCTATAACTTAATAGTTTTTCTGTTCAAGAATGAGCATGGCGGTACAGAAATTATTGATTTTACATTTAACAAGAAAAATCCAGATAAAGGCCATCTTATAGATTGACTTTGCTCTGTTCCTGTGTGTTGAAGGTGTGAGATTGAAGCTACACTTGAGAGGCTGAAGAAGCTGGAGAGAGACCTGAGCACCAAAGAGCAGGAGCTGAAGGAGCGCGAGCGGCGTCTGAAGATGTGGGAGCGCAAACTCATTGAACAGTCCAACAGCCCGGTGAGACCCTTGTTATCCCCTCTTCACTTTGGTCCACCTTCACCTGGAGGACAGCTGTGCTGCACTGTCAAGTGGCCACTGCAGCTGCATTGCATCAACTTTATGATATTGTTGATGTATCTCCTGGTTTCTTCAGTAGCACTGAGGGATAGAAGTCATATTTTGATCATGAAGTGGGAACAGGAAGGCAGTGAGTGGACGAATTTGAACTGGTCCATCAGTGCCCAGTTTCTGACATGCAGCTCATTTTTTTTTTGTAGTTTGTTTTATTTTGCACGTGCACAAAAGTTGAAGTGCACTTTTCCTAAGATTTTACACAAGATCTCAAAACAATTAAAATCTGCTTCTACAATATGAATTTATAAAGTTGTAATAGAGAAATAATTTCCTGTCGACTTCTGTGGCATTTTTGTAGGTTCATCAAAGAAAAAAAAACTAAAAACTCATACATACTTAAGACATGACTTGCGTACATTTATTATCAGTATATTAGAAAGTGTAATTCAATCTCTACAATCTGTCCCTTTTTCTAGCTCTTTATGACCTCAAGTTATATGCCTCAAATGGTTTAAAATGGGAAACCTATGCTTCTTTCTCTTCGCTCCTCTCTGTGTGTTTTTCTGTTCTTTGATCATCTTACACAACTTCAGTTTGTCCACTTGTCATGTCTGCACTTCATTTTTGTGGTTTAAAACTCATCATTCACTTCATTTTCTTTTCTGTCTGTTCCTCTCCATTCTCTCCTCTTTTCCTTTACCCCTCACCACCCCCGCTCTCCACTTGTGTGTGCCTTTCAGCTCTTCTCACCTGTGACAAAAAAGATAAGCGCTAAGTCGTTCTATCGTTCTGAGACGGAGGAATCAAACAGTTCACAGATGTCATGTCAGATCACAACCTCCAGTAATAAGGAGGTGAATCTGCACGCCGTGATGAAAGGCTTTGAGGACGTGTTTTTGTTGGACTTTGGCAAGCCCACCCTGCACTCTGACATACAGGCCAACATGCGGGCCAAGCAGAACTCTTCCAGGTCGAGCTGTGTCAGAAATGGACACAAAATCAACGTGGCTTGGGGGATGGGACACTTCACTGGATGAACGAACGCTTGGATGATTGGTGATGCCACAGCTGCATGTGTGATCCCAGTTAATGCATTATTGATGTGGAAGCACAACTGCTTGTTAAGTCATGTTGTTAATTATGTTGTACTTTCGTTAATCATTGCTTTGCCATACCATAACACATACTACCTTCTGCTTTGTTAGCTGTATGCATGCTGCACAGGAGCACAACCACAATTATTGATTTTATTTGAAATGTTCCACCTGTGGATATTATGGATGCCATCCACTGTAAGCCTAATGTTGGGGATGTATAGTGGCATGCTGTGAAGAAAGAGCCAAGAACCAGTTGCTTAGAGAGGGCCAGGCTTTCATGATGAAGTGACATTTTGCTGACATTAAGATTGGCCAATTTGTTCTGGATGTGGTGGAGTGCAGTTGTTGAGACGCAGTCTCTTACCAGGATGGAAAGTACATGTTTTTTGGTGTGTCCCCCCTTTTTGACTGACCTCAGTTCAACACAGTTGGAAGGGGATTTTGGTGTGTGACTGTCCGCCTCATTCTCTAATTTTGTGTTTTATGTTACTTTTTAAAGCAGGTTTCAACCAAAGAATTAATAATATAAATGTTAAAGGACTCATTTCTCTCTATAGAAAGGTATCCCACGCCACAGTATGGTCTAGCTGAGCATTAGCTTCAACACCTGCACTTTACAGTAGAGAATACCGTATAAGCATTAGTGTTCACTTTATTTGAGAGGACATGCTTCCTTAAGCAAAGCCCATTAAATTGTCCTTTTCTCTTGTTGTAATCAGTCTGCCTCATGAGGATGTAATCCTCTATTTTCCTGTTGTTGCTTGTTAGCTCTAATACTCCGGTTCAAACACTGTCAACACTCTTGTGGCATCCGGCCCCAGGCTTATTAGACTAAACATATCAATTCAACCAGGCACTCGCCTGATTAGAAATATGCAGACACTCAAGGCATCCCAAAAATTCCACCTCCAAACTCATTTCTTTTTGCTTCTGGTAAATTATAACTACTTTTTGATGTGATTTATTTCCTTGTGTTCTCTCAGAATTTTTTGTTGATAAATTAGCTGCTTTTAACATTTTTACAAATCTGCTTGTTCATGCATTTTTTTCTTTTACTTTTTGTATTTGATCCGTCACTTAGGAGCAAATGTTAAGGCTTAATTGTTGTGTAATGTGACTATTACAAATGTTAACCAATAATGTTAATTATATTGCTTTACATTGTGTTTTTGTTGAGTCTTTTCTTGTTACATGAACATTATACCACTTTATAATGCCCATTATCCATGGCTTGGCAGCCCATCATCCACTTAGTCCACATGGGGGCAGAATTGTGTGAACTAATCTCAACTCAGTATATTTCCTCTTGCAGATTGAAAACATGAAATCTGAACAAAACAACAATAGCCCGAAATTTGAGATGTTATGAATGCCTTCAGTCTTATTGAAAGTTTCACACCTGCTCATTTGTGAAATAAAGTTTGTCTCTTTTAAACTTGTATGCAGTGTTTTCAGTCAGACTCTGTGTGGAGCAGGTGGAAAGCTGCTGTCGTAGTCATTGGCTTTATGCGGGGCCGCCTGAGCTGAAATATGTGGCATAGACAGCCGGCTAAGGCTGGTGTCTAGTTTATCCACCTTTACTCCAACTTTCCATCGCATTATTTTTGCCAGTACTCTAACAATAAATCTTTATTTTAACTCGCAGGTTTCTGCCTGATTACACTTAACAAGCAATAACTTCTGTTTTTTTCCCCCATCCTAGTTACGTCTTTTCTCTTTGATTTACACCAGTAGGGGAAATGTCTTGTTAAATGTTCAGAATAATAAGTACAAAAATCATGTTCAGAACCTCAGTAAACATAATTTCCAGTTTCAGAACATGTTGTTGAGATCTATCATTAATAAACACACAATTTCTATTTCTATCTACATTCTTTCTTTCTCTAGCTGCTGCCCACCCTTGACATATACACCTGGACAGAGGAGCATGTGGTCAGTATTGTTTTGTGTGTGTGTGTTTTTTTTTCTTTCTTTTTTCATAATTTTGACTTTATTAAAAAGTGGTATCATTACTATTAAACTGACACCTTGCTTTGTCATCTCTACAGTATTTCTGGATGCAGCAGTTGTTTGGTGCAGGTTTGTCCTGTTCTTTTCTGAGTAGTTCAGACTTTCTCAACCTCAGACTTTGTTGCTATTGAAAGAATTTCCTCTTGTTTTTCAGGACATGGAACATGCAACATGCAGCTTTATGCAGACCTGTTTAAAGACAATCACATCACTGGAAAGAGGTTGCTGTTGCTTTCAGAAAACGACATGCGGGACATGGGGGTGAAGTCCAAAGGCCACGTCATGCACCTCAAGGTAAGACACAGTTAGTCATTACAGGTGATTTTAACCCTTATTTACAGGAGAGGTTCAGAGCTGACTAGTATTTAGAATTACTGAAAGAAATCAATAAAGATTTCCTGTTTTGCAGGCTGAAATTGAAAAGCTAGCCAATGATTACCTTGGGTTAGTCCACTTCCCACCACTGCTGAAGGTATGAAGCTTCCTCTTTATCTTTGAGAAGTGTTATTTGTTTTGTGCACGTATCTTACTGCTTTTCTTCCTGGAAGGACGAGCTGGAAAAGGAGGTGGAGCAAAAGTAAAACTGTAAATCTGGAGCTGGTGTTTGGCTACCACTGGAAACCAGGGACAGGAAAGTCTGTAAGTTTATAAAGACACACACACTCAAACAGTGACTCCAGCATATCCTGGAGCTGTGAGCATCATTGGTTCTGTGAAACCAACAATTAATGAATATCACAAAGAAACACTGTGTCGACTTGGAACATTTTTGTCATAATGGATACTTTTTCAGCCCGCTGCTTCAAAAGCTGTTAGTTCTGAGGATTCATGGCAGCGGCTGTTATACTGGCCATTGAAGACATCACTAGACATGTATTAAACCAGACAAATAAACATTTCATTTTCAGCCTTGTATCACATCCACCTCGACTTGCTCACAGCCCTTTGTTAGGGTCTCAAACTGTGGAGAAAGGGTGGCTCTTCACTTGCTGTTTGAATTTAATCAAAAATAGCCCATTTAGCCAGAAGTCATTTTCTTTTAAAAGGCAAACGTTATTTAATCTTTCAGCTGTTCATTGTCCCATCATAAATAGTCCTCTTTCAGTGTGTTCGGCAGGGCTGAAACGAGCTGCTAATTGCCTCCCATTTCTTCTGACATGTGGTGGTTTAGTGGGTAGAAAACACAGCAGGGAGAAGGAAACAGGAGGCTGAGAAAATGAGAGCTAATTATTTTCCCCTGCCTGGTGTCAGGTTCCGTGTCAGCCTTGTTTTTACAAACTGGAAGGTTTTTTGCACTAAATAAAACAAACCCGCACTGCATTTTTTTTCTTTGCCCCTCTTTGCTGGCGATGTCATGGAAGCAGCTGCACTTCTCAAAGACAAAATGAGGGCCTGCGATTGTGCGGCCACCATCTGACAGCCACTGAGGGTCCCCTACTAATGAGGATATCACCGTGCAGCCAAGTGAAAGGTGCTGAATTATGTATGAGTTGTCATTAGATGCACTCGGGTCCTAGGCATCATTACCAGACATTGTTTCTGCTGGAGTGATTAGACTAGCATGGACCTGGGAGCCCTGGTGCGACCGTCCAGGGCCGACACCAGGCCAGCACAGGGCCACTGGTGTGTTTCTGAGCCAGAGGCTTGCTGAAGCTTCCGCTTTGAGCTATTTCCAGTCCCTGGGGACGATGAAGGAGAGGTCGAAGGCTCCTCAGACGAGTGTGTTAGTGCCACTCCTCTGATGTCTCTCTCTGTGATCCCTACACAATGGATTGGCCTGTGGCACGGACCCAGCGTGGCTAAGCAGTGACCTGTGGCTCCATGGGCAGCTCTTTGGGATTGGAGGAATCATTACTGCTTTGTCAGCATTCAGTATGCAGAAGGAGAGGGCTGGGGAATGGCTCTTATTTGTGCCTCCCAGTATGAAGTGCTGTCTGCAGTAGTTCATGAGAAGAAGAACAATTTTACTCCTTTTAAATTAATAATGTACCATGAAATGAACCCTGATTCTACTGAAAATCCCTTCAATGTTAATGATATATAGAAATATTTCCCCATAAAAAACATTTCTATGGACTTTGTAAATCTCATTGCATAGTTAAACATTTTTCTCAAGAGGTGGAGATTACAAATTGTGTTAAATAAAACTTAAATTTTCAGTTCTTACCCAGCTGGTTACCTGCCACTGCTATTGAACTACCTGTAGGTTGTGCTGTTGGTTTATGCTCAACCTAAAGAAATTTCCTTTTTTCGACAGACTATTGCAATTAAAAACTTTTTAAAAATACTTTCCAGTAGGTTTTGATATGAACAGAGCTACATTATCTCACCGTTAACTCTTTGTTCACCAGGACTGCAAATGGAAGATGTACATGGAACTCGATGGAGATGACGTCGCCATGACCTACATTAAAGATGTGGTCTTTAATGCCAACAGACAGGATGTGGAAGTCCTGCGGATGACTAAGGTGTCACCAGAGAAAAACAGTTTCTAATTGCTTTTTACTTGTTTCCCTTCTTCTTTTAAATTGCTAAATGTCTGACATAATTGCTTTCATTTTACTTCTAAGTTAACACTGGTGCGTTGTCATTGCTGCAGACTGATTTCTTTTAATGTAATGTTTTATGTTGCAGCCACCTTTCGTAATGGATAAATGGATTGTTGGGCTGCAGCAGAACCAGAAAGTGGATTACACTGTCAATTATGAGGTGAGTCATCACAAAAATAAATTTACCCGTTATCTATCAAAGACAATCATTAAGCCCTGAGTGACAGTTGGAAGTTGTAATACCAAAACCATTTCATCTCCCATCCTTTTCACTTCACTTTTCAGAATGATGTCAAGTTACCAAAGTCTACAAGACACAGCTGCCCAGTGGAGTGGTGCATCAGTGGTGGACAAGATGAGATCAAGACTGTTGCATTGGTCATAGAAACAGCTCAAGCTAATGTAGACTGGAACCCCAGAGACAAAACAAACTGTGGTATTTTTCTTTTTCTTTTTAAGTTATACTGTCTTTTTTGGATGATTACCACTTTTGTGGTTGAATTGAGATGCCATGCATATCTTCTGTTTTAGATATTGATCCAACATGGATGTACAATGTTAAGGAGAGGCAGATGATGACCCAGAAATCACTGCAGCAGACTGCTCCTCTGACCAGCACTGATGCCCGCACTCTGCCTCAGTTCCTCTCTGCACATGAAAGCCAAGAGTTTTCTTATGCTGCAGCTGTGCGCCGCTCTCCAAACCGCCTCTGTGTGTCTCCCTGGATTGACTCTCGCAGCACCTCTCCAACAACCAGCCTGTCGGCCAAACTCTCTCCGCTCAGCCTGGGGTCGAAAGGCAGCAGCCCCTCCAGCACTACGTCAGAGAGCACCTTAGAGCGAGAGCGCCCACGCAGTGCTGGAGCCTTATTCAGTGATCGCAGAGGCAGCTACTTTGGCAACACATTAGCGATGGGAGGGGGGCAGGGCAGGGGGCATGCATGGACCAGTAATAGAGGAAGCCATATTTATAATAATAAAACCAGCAAAACCTCACGGCAGCCAGGGAGGCCACGATCCAATAGTTACAGTGCCACACCACAGAACCGCCCCCCAATGATACCTGGTATCCTGTCTGTCACAGGAAATCCCAGTGAGGAAAAAGAGCGGGGCAAAGCCAGTGATGATGGGTGGATCAAAGTGGAACGTCAGAAAAGATTACCACGTCAGGACAATAAACAAGTGAAAGGTCGACCAAGGAGAGGGGGCAGGGGAGGGCGTGGTGCAGGTGGAAGAACTTGATGTGAGCCTTGTGTGAGCTCACAGCTTCCTATATGTTGGACATGCACTGAAAAGCTTTAATATTTGTATTATATCCACAGACATGCTGAAAAAAATTAACTGCATGTCATAAGAGAATCACAATCATGTTTGATGTTTTTGTGTATGGGGCCATCTGTTTTTTGTTTTATCTTTTAAAATGGACTCTACAATGAGTCTATATTCTCAGCATGTATTTATTATTATCAGACATTTCTGTCAGTTACTCATCACATTTGCTAAATGACAGCTGACATCTACTGCTATAGTTGCATTTAAAATATGCTATTCATCAACCTGATTTTTCACAGGATGCACCGAGATAAAATAAACACTTTTCAGTCTCTTTACCTGTGTCCCTTTTGGTAAAGTTTTAAAATTAGATATAGCCTGTTAGGTTTACTCATCCTGAATTGCACCAGCTACATTTTGCCTCTCCCCTGTGGGCCATATTTTTCCATTTTAATCGACTATCAAAGGAAAAGTTCACATCTTCTTGTTTAAGTGCCTCCAAATATCTATGGAAACTCTAGTTTTAATACAAAATATAAATTATTAGTAAGTATGAACCGTGTTTTATGCTTTTTTTCACTTGGCGTCCTGCCAGAGACCTGACCTTGTGAAATACATGAAGGTGTGGAGCTGCCGGAAAGAGCGCAGCATTTTACCCGCCTTGTATGCAAATTGTCCAATGAGAAGTTCGCGCCACGGCACAGTTCAAGGAAGGCACATAATATATGTTTACAAAACAATGTATTTGAAATATCTCATAGTTCAGTGAAATCCATGAAATGGTTAGATTTTATAAAGAGTTTAGATTACCAGTCTCATTTTAATGCATACGTTAAAAAAAGTGTTTTAATGTTAGACTCCTAAAAAAAAGTCCTTATGCCGCTTTGAGGACCTGTCAGGGGCGCGGGAAATGAACGGGGTCTTGCCGCGTGCAGCTGCAGGCTTTGCTTTGTTCACTGCAGAGCTGCTGGACGGTGTGTTTCTGTGACGGGGTTTAGGACGGTTTTCTTTTTTTATTGGAAAAATGCCTTTCACTCGTTCCAAGGTAAGAAAAAGCAGGATTGTTATAACTATCAACAGTACATTTTTACGAACTTATGGTCAAGTGCTGCTCACAGAATTTTCTACCTCTTCTGCATTAGCTGATCCTACATGCAAGAGTTTTGAAATATAAAAAAATTTCACACGCTTTGCAAACCAGTCCCTCTTTGCTAACTGAATAATCTGAAATGGATTTAATTTAATCTGCACTGACAGCACTTGCCTACATTTGACTTTGTCTAAACTTTGTGCTCAGAGGTGTGTCCCCTAAACTCCAGTGTCTGCTGCAGGTCCACGACAGAAAACTAATAATCCAAACCTCTGTGGATTTTTTTCTTTACTTCTTTTTCTTCTTTTTGGGTTTCAGCAAAAGATATATATATATATATATATATATATATCATCAGATTTTTGAGTTAAGCTCTCTAGTTCTGAACCGATACTTTGATTTCCTGTTGTAATGTATACTTAATCCTAACACATTCAACACAAGATAGATAACTTGACGAAATCTGCTCTTTTTTTTCCCCATTTTTAAATAATCAGCCTCCATAAATATTTTCCCTCAGGTCAAATTACTCCACATATAAGTGTTGACATAAGAAACCTTAACAATATGGAGTACATTTCAGTTTTTAGTTACATGTAGTCCATATTCTGTTGTGTAGAGACTGGCAGTCCAACCTCCAGCCACCAGGATGAGCCTGAGGAGTTTCCGCAATGTCCCCCCTGGTTCCCATGGAGACCTCTTCCTCCTCTTCTTCTGATGACAGCTGTGATAGCTTTGGCTCTGATGGAGGCTTCGCCACTACGGTAACAATGAAATGCCAAATTTGATCATTGCTGTTATCCAACGTAATGGTTGCAACTATAGCAGTGAATGCATGTGCCTGTTTTAGAGGAGGAGCTTAAGACAGATGAGCAGGACAGCAGAGAAACCCAAGATGTTTGAGGCTGGATCAGAGGAGGACACATGTAGTGGGTATGAGGAGGATGTGATCAGCCGCCAGATCAAAGCTATGGTAAGAAATGCAACTGGAACACGCTAAGACTGTCATGAAGCACGACTGTTTTCTTAAACTGTACTTTTTTGTAACTCAGAAAGTAGACACTGAACGTCCAAGGCGTGGCCGCAGGCCAAATGCATTAAAGGTTGCCATGACGTTCCCTACCAAGAAGATGGACAGGAAGAGACCTGCATCTGAACCGCTGCCACAACCTCAAGTGCAGGACTCCGACTCCGAGGAGGAGAACTTCATACAAAAAAGAGCCCTGAACATAAAAGAGAACAAAGAAATGGTACTATTACTTACTTTTGTTTCACTGTAATTACTCTAAACTGCGATGAATTGTCACATTTTCATCATGCTGTGTCAACTTGCTTATTTTTAGCTTGCAAAGCTCATGGCTGAGCTAAACAAAGTACCCGGACTTTTCCCAGGAAGAGGACGGATGGCGATGTCTGCATCATCCACGGTATTATAACGCGTTATTACACGTTTACTTAACCACCTTGACCTTCTTGCTGTATGAACCTAACCCTGTGCTTCAGCCCAGACAGGCATCTCAGCGGTCAGCAGGAACCCCAAGAGCTCTCAGAAGAAACCCTGGGCGGGTATCTCGACCCCACACACGGTCCCGCTCACTGGTGGATGGACCCCCCAGCCCACCTCCAGAGGAGGAGGCTGAGGACAAGTTCAGTCTGGTTCGCAGAAGTCCCTACTACGAAGAAGTTGATGAACCTGTAAGTCACGCAGAGCAGCTGTTAATTGTCTTAATACATTAGCATGTAAAATTGACTATATTTCTCTCATGCACAGCCCCGTCGCCGTTTCTCCACCGGCAGCAAGGCCATCCCTCATGTTGTGCGGCCTGTGGAGGACGTCACAGAGGGGGAGCTGCAGAACATCTGTCTGAATGCGCGGGAGAAAGTCTACAACAGCTCCACGGTGGGGTTTTCATTCACTGCACTGCTACAAACTTTCAACCCGAGTTTGTCTGTGAAGCTGTTTGACTGAAAAGCAAAATCTATTTTCAGGGCTCCACTTGCCACCAGTGCCGCCAGAAGACAATTGACACCAAAACTAACTGCCGTAATCCAGAGTGTGTTGGGGTGAGGGGGCAGTTCTGCGGCCCGTGTCTCCGTAACCGATACGGAGAAGAAGTCAGAGATGCTCTGCTGGATGCGGTGAGAACTGACGCATACCGCCTTTTGTTGAAGTCAGAATTAATGATGCATGAGTTGAATGTGGCTGATTTTTATTCTTGCAGGAGTGGCAGTGCCCACCGTGCAGGGGGATCTGTAACTGCAGCTTCTGCCGCGCCCGAGAAGGCCGCTGTGCTACAGGAGTGTTGGTTTACTTGGCTAAATACCATGGCTATGATAATGTGCACGCATACTTGAAAAGGTGTGAATTCAGTTTTTTGTTTTTTTTTTTTTCTCCTTCTTTTTTTTTTTTTGTAAATAAGAATGTTTATTAACAGTTTATTTTTTCTTCACAGCTTGAAAAAAGAGATGGAGAAAGAGAACAGCGAGTGAAATGTGGCGAACTTGCTGTATTTTCTGGATCTGACTGACACTTTGTTGTCCAGTTTTCAAAGCATTGTAGCACAGGATACTTGTTCCTGTCAAAGTTCTTATTTTTAACATTGACATCTGGAGGAGGCACAGTTCTGCCCCCCGCCCCCTCCCCCACACACACAGACACACTGCCTGCTCTTACCAGTTATTCCTTACATTAATGGTGCGTTCCAGTTGCTTCTGAATTCCTGAAGCGGGTGCGAGTTGGTGACGCCATTACCAGGTAATTGCTGTTCCAATTGCACCAACTCAGGGAAGGAATACACGTCTCCAGAACGGCCTATTTGTGAGCTTTTACTACTGCAGTACAAGCTATTAGAATAACAGACGTAACAATGTCACCATGACAACAGCAGGCAATTTTAGTCATTGCTAAATAAATCACACATATTCACGCAAAATTTTCAAGACAGACCGCCGTAAGGATGTAATTGGTAATAACACCTCGATGCTGTTCACATTAGAAGCTTAATGGACATAAAATTTTTATAAAGAAGTTTAACACAACAGTGGTAAAGATGGATGCAGCCATGTTTAAATCTGGAATTCGGGGTCCTCTGCAAATTACAAGCTTGCAGCTCGGAAAAACAAGTTGTGAGACAGCTGGAACACACTAGGACTGGTTGGACTGGGGTGGAACAAAACAAATTTCCATACGACCCTTTGTAATCTTTGATTTGATTGCTTCATCTAAGATGTATATATCGTATGCCTGTGTAAAATTCTTATGCTGTCTCTTGTTGCACAAAGACTTTCAGCTTGTTTAGATGATTGCTTGCACTGTACATAGATTGAAATGTATTGATTTTTAAAATTTCCTTCTTGGGAATGAATGCATCTCAAGGGGATTGTTGTGCCTTTTCTCCCTTTTGCAAATTAAGGTTTGTTTTGTTAAAAAGCAAAAAAAAGTTGCTTCCCATCTGCTGTCCTGTAGAAATGTCCCAGTTGTGTGCTTGCTATGAGGAGGAGGAGGGGGATGCAGGTGGAAAGGGCATTCGACTGAGGTCTGCTGCCTCCCTCTTCTAAACCGAAAGGAACTGTGATATACTACAGCGCCTGGTTAAATATCCTTCATTAGATAACTGTCACTAATGGTGTGGAAACAATTAGCACACTCTAATGGGAATCTCATACCTGTAAATCATTTTATCCTGTTAAAGCTCATTCTCGCTCTGCTCCAGTTTCTTTGGCTCATTTTCCACTGAACATTGTTAAGTAGGAATTGTTGGAGGTGCCTCTAAAGTGGCAGTAGAGTTATAGTCTGCATTTCCTGTTCACAAGTGTGATCTTGTACATGAAATGACATGGAATTAACCTTTGTGCCGTTCATTTTTAAAATGTTCTTCATTTGACCTGTGACATGAAATACTTGATCATACAGAGCTGTTTTAAACCATGGTGGCAGATGGAGGTCATTGTGTTTACCCGGCTTTGTATGTATGAAATACTCTTTGTTCTCATTGGGACAGCTGTACATTTTCATTAAAATGTTAATCACTGCAGAATCATGTCAGCGTTGCTTCTTTGACTCGATCATGGCTCTCTCCAGAACAGTGGCAGCTGGAATTACTGTGTTTTTTTTTTTTTTAAACATGGAGGACAAATCCTGGCTGAGTGAAGATGTGAACGCAGGATGTTTATCTTTCCTTATAATGCTGACGAGGTGTAGACATTTTCTGGCTCTGTTTACATTCCTTCACAGAATAAGGCTTAACAAAGCCGACATTATCCCCCAGCGCTGTCACAACCGCTACTCAGAGAGGACGTTTGGGTTGTCAGTCAGCTGCCTGCACAAGCTTGAATGGGTCAGATAATCACCATTTACAGCAGCTTTATGCTGCGTTAAAAGGTGCAACACAAAATAGATGTAAAAATAGATAAATGGAGCCTCTTGAAAGCAAATTCACACTGACCTTGCATAATTTCGATGTTAGATTTGTCCTCTTTAATAGTGTAGCATTTATAAATATCAAATAGTTTCATTGCCTTTTACAAAATCCCATGTAGAGTTAACAACATGAACTGGGAAAGTCTTAGTTGAGTCTTGTGTGGCAAAACCCCAATGTTTCTTTAGATTTGAGTTATTTCAGCTCTAAGTCCTGATATGTCAATACTGACGAAACTCAGACACCTATCACTGTGGTGTATCTGTGAAAAATCTTGTTTATACTTCATGTTGCAGCTATACAGCGTTTTACATGCTGTTAAAGGATTCCAGTAAGTGGGCTGAGATAACTGGTTAGGGTAAACACATCATCTTGAAACCTAATATACTCAACCCAGGGTATATGGATAAACAGATCCATTATAGAGGTGGAAACGGCCAGTTTGGAAGTATTTCCTCTGTTAAGACTGATGATTAAAAGCATTAAAGTTCCTCTCTGCTCATCTCAGATAAAGAGAATGGCTGCTGACATTGAAAATGTGCACTGTGTGAAGGTTAGAGAACTGTGTGGTCTTGTAACAGGACAACTTTTCAGCCTTTCAGCTGTTTGCTTGCATTGTGGCTATACATTATTATTATCATTATTATCAGAGCCCACATACTCACTTCTCTGCTTCCTGCTGTTTGTTAAGATGAAATGAGGAGAGCAGAGGAAACTAAAGATATGACATTAGCCTTAACTGCACAAAGCATGGAGGACATTTAAGCTAGAGCGGGATGATCCTTCAGCTGAATTGCACCATGTACTTTGCCATCCTGCATAACACATTACACATACAGCCTGTACAACATCATCTAGTCATGTCTCATTTCAGTTATTCAGAATCTCTTACCGTTCATTTGCTTCTCTTCATTATTCTTATCATGATATCTGGAACTTAGCATCTTGAAATTATTCTGTTGGTCTTTATTTTGGTCATTGTGTGAAACAGTTTCACTACAGCAGGGGTGCCTAAGTCCAGTCCTGGAGAGCTGCTATCCTGCACATTTTGGTTGTGTCCCTTCTCCAAACCACCCGAATCAAACGAATGGCTCGTTACCAGGCCTCTACAGAACTGAATGACATGTGCATGAGGGGATTAACCATTCCATTCAGGTGTGTTGGAGAGGGTATGCTCTAAAAATTTCAGGATAGTAGCTCTCAAGGCCTAGACTAGGGCACTCCTGTACTACAGAATACTGTATGTGAAAACTGCATTCGTCCATAATGTAGCAGTTTCACAACACAAAAACTAAAAAGTCTCTAAATTTGACAAAGCATAACATTTTCTAGGCTACAAAATAATACCCCCCCCCCCCCCCAAAAAAAAAAAAAACCCCAAAAATTAACAAACAAAAAGTCTGTTTTCCATTGCAAATGGGAACATTTACATTTCTCAGTATGTGAAGTTCAGATTGCTGTGTCATTGTACAATTTCCCGCACAGATTTGTGTTTTATGTCTTCTTTTCATCACCTCACATCTTTCTCTGGTTGGAGCTTTTACATTTTTGCTGATTTGTGTAACATTTTGCATCTCATTTAGCAATACTTGGCTTCTCCAAAAGGTTAATTTAAAAATTAATGTTGGTCATTTATTTGTTTGGTTTGGCCATTTTGCACCATTCTAGCACTTTGGAGAAATTCTGGCGGTGGTGATAGCATTAATAATGATATCAAATTTAGATCCAATGTTGGGTAGATGTATCTGGTTGAATATTTTCCCCAGTTTCCAGTCTGCATGCTGGGCTACACAGCTGCTGCTTCCAGTTGCTGCTTCATTTAACTCCAGTTGAAGTCGTGTGAAGAACACACTCTTTTAAATTCTAAAGATTTACAAAACTGGACCAAAATAAAGGTATCTGGCACCTATCCTTTTCTAAGTCTTCAAATTAACAGCAACACATGGCATATTACACTGTTATTACCTATTCAACAAAACTAAAACAAATTACACAAGCAGTGCAAAGCTAAGCCCATCCTCTGCTTTCACAGGAACTAGGAGGAGAAGCAACAGCTAGGTGCTGCTAATAAAATACACTTGAATTACTGATTAACAGCAAGTGTGAGCACCTCTGTTACTACAGATGTTTGGGCAGTTTTCTTCACTGGAGCATTCAGGGGTCTGTTTACATGGTGCCAAGGAGGAAAGATGTCAATGATCTAAAAGGAATCAGTTGTTGATGTCCATCAATTTGGGAAGGATTTTAAGGTAATTTCCAAACAGTTTGTCATTTTACAGTAGGAAGTGGAAAACATTTGAGACAATTGTGAATCTTTTAAAGATTTCCTTGCAGATCACTCCAGGGTTTTCGGTCCCATGGGGCGGAAGTAGATGGGCGTGACTTTGGCTCCCTTATGTTGAAATTCATAATACAGTAAATAAACAATCCAGGTACAGCTTTATTTGCAAAGTGGAAGCCTCTTTCTCTAAAGAAGATCAGGTTTACAAAGTTCCATCTAAACAAATGTTGGACTCCTGGGATCATTTGAATAAACCAGACCAAAGTGGGGATGTTTAATCATGAATCACAGCACCATATTTAGTTAAAATCACCATAACCCACTTAAACCGAAGGATGGTGATGAAGGAGTGATGATTATTTTGCAGCCACAGAACCTAAATAGTGGAAATCAGATTTCCATTCTGCTTGCTTCGATGCTGGACAGGACAAGTAAAAAAAAAAAAAAAAAAAAAAAGAACCTAAATAGTTAGTTATGCAGTTAATTATGACCCCCCCCCCCCCCCTATACCAAAATAGTGTAGAGCCAAATGTGAGGTCATCAGTCTGTCTGACACTTGGAGTTTGGCTGAAACTTGGTCATGCAATAGGAAAATAGTACCAATTTACTGCAGAGTGGCTCTAAAAAGGAATCAATTACTAGTCGAGTCAACGTCCAGACGTCAACCTGACTGGAATGCTGTGGCTGCAGGGATGTGCATAAACAAATGCCTACAAAAATCAATGAAATGAAGTCACATTGGGAAGAAGATTCCACAGCGGAAATGTAAGAAACCAATAATGTCATACAGAAAATGATCATCTCACATCTTTGATGCTAAAGTTGGTTCAAGCTCCTGAATCCTGATTTGCAATTAGTCTGTCACACATTTCTTCTGCATTGTGACTTAGTTTTAATTTAATAGATAACAAAAATTTAATATATCATGTGCGCTCATTTGAGATTGCATTTAATTGTTTCAAGTTCTGACAAAAACAAGGTAATTAGAATTTATTTATTCATTTCACTGTAAATCCATAAAATGGAAGGATGTATTTTCTCCCCCAACACAATTATGTATTTTAAGCACAAACAGGAGGGGGGTGAGCTGCCTCATCTCATCTTAAAAAGTTAGTTTTGAACTAAATAAATGAATGAAAAAGTTCAGCTATTCCCTCAAGTTTTAAAAATTGCTTGTGGGCCATTTAATGTAATCAGCATCAAAGTGACTAGAAAAAAAGAGCTTATAATAAATCTGACAGTGTACAAATTTGGATTTCTCTGTCATTCCTAATTAAGTTAGTCAGTTTAGTGTTCATTAATTATGATTTTCATCATGCACTTATATATATATATATATATATATATAAAACTTAAAACTTCCTTTCCCCTTCATTTTTACCTCCAAAAGGAGCTTTTCATGAACTATTATTAGTGTAATAAAGATGCACTTGAAAATACTAGTCCTGTATTAAATACCAATGATCATCCACTTTGGGGTGATGAATATTTAGGGAAGTAATTGTTTACAACGCTCAAGCATTGAGCTGATCTGGTAATCAGGCTATGAAATACAATATTTATTCATTAGAGCAGATTTAATGAGGCCTTGCGGCGCTAATTATGAAAACCAGTGTAGCAGTAAATGAGAAGCGCACGGTGGTGGGCTGCGGGGTACCTGTAAGGAGGGACTGGGGGTTGAAGTGCCCTGAGTGCCATGGCAGAGTGAGCAGCAACATGCAGCCCCGACTTCGGCCGTCCAGCCTGCAGCTGTACATCACCGGACCTGCAGACAGCTCACAGATGGGCCCCGGATCCCTGCATGCCTTCCCTTCCTACCTCCAGAATGACGACTGGATTCCCTCCCCATTTCAGTGTCCAAATAATCTGTGTTATAGCCCATTCACACAGAGCAGAATATTTCTGCACCAAAGCTTTCAAATATAAATTCACTCATATACTGCCAGATGTAAAACAGGAACAGGCCAAACACTTGTTCTGCAGATTCTATTTGTATGCTGGTCTGGAGATATGTGGTAGGATTTCACAGTATAATATGGGTTTTGATTGACTGATATTTTCATTATGGCTGCAGGGTAGCGTGAAGACTGTTAATTTGCTCGAGAGTCCTGCAGACTCTACGGTGATTGTAGCAGAGCTAGAAGAAAAGCTGAATAAATGAAACTCACAGGGCACAATCACAATCTGCGGGTCAAAATCAACTGATTAATTATAATTTAGAATCAATCTGTCAGGCCTCTGTAATAAACACCCTTTCATGCTTGCTGCTTAATAACCAGCTTTACATGCAGCTACCTTGTACACCATGATACACCATGTAAAGTTACATTATTACTGCAAATACATGATGATGCTCAGATAGTTTACTGATAATAAAATGAGGCAAAACATTTAGATGTAAAGAGTAGCCTCACGGACTGTTCCTGTTTTTGATGCAGCTCAGCAAGAGGACTTTCCACACAAGAATCCCCCACTGGCTCTGACCTCTACATCCTGTAAAGTATAGTGAGGAGAGTGCTGTTAAATGCATAGTGAGTGACTCTGGGTGGCAGGAGGCTTATGACATGTTCCTTTCCTCCTGTTCCTGCCTGGAAAGTGATGGAAACAGCAGTTTGGTCCAGGTGTCAGGGACATTATCAAAGAAAAGGGCTGCCTGCAGTTGCTCCATCTCACAGGAAATTGCCAACTCACCCTAACAAAGGAAGGCATAAGTGCACTTGCTGCTGCCTTCAAGGGGAGCGTGATAAGATGACATTATAAATACAGAATTGTTCACGGAGGTGGAGGGGTGCGCACATCAGGCAGCCGAACTTGGCAATTCAGTTCTTCATGCACACGTCCAAAAGCCCTCAGTGGATTTATCTAAAGCAGCATCTGCTTTTCATCCAGCAGGGAGTCATACATTTTATAAATATATTAACTCTAATTATGAATATCAGTTCTTTAAACCGCTGTGTCATTTCGCTTGCAACTTCAATTTCAGGAGATCTGACAGAATTCAAAAGACAAGAGAAACCCTTCACTCTGTTAAAAAAGTCTGCAGTGACCTGGGGGAGATAAAGGTTACATTTCAGGGTGCACAGTTCACATGATTTTAGTTTCATGTTGATTACACATAGTTTTTTCCTTGCAGTCGTCACCAAAATCTGTTCAGTGTTTGTCAAAAAGATTTTTAAAAAGTCTTCGAAACAGGTGCTAATTACCAGTCAACGCTTCTGATCATTTTCGTAGCGATAACTGTCACAATAAGCGGCTGCTCTTCATCATGTGAAAGAGTTGAATCCAATGATAAATAGTTCTCTTCAACACCTGAAGGGGGAGCTCTAATACAGGTTACTTGGTCCAGTTTAACTTGCTTCAACTTTCAACAAGTCTTCAGAAGCTGAGAAGAAAGTGAAACAACCTTTAACTGCTTTACATAATGTAATTTAATCCAATCAAAAGCTGTTCTGGGGGGAAAAGTAAAGAGTCTTGGTGTGTGTGGCAGAAACATTTTGGTCCAACTTATTGTCTTGACACAGCAGCAATGAAGCTGAGCATTCGGCAGATGGACAGGATGACGGTGTGAGTGCAGAATGCTGTGAAACTTCACACTGGAATTTCTAAAGCAGCATCACTGAGTCCAGGAGCTGGGGAAGTTGGTGGTGTGGCGATGGGGGCTGATTGTGACCAGGAGCACTCAGGGCTGTAATCTGTAAATCTATTCTTACCCTAAGTAAGAACTGGTACATTGGATTGATTTTATTGAGATCATACATTATAAATGGGGCATGGAGGAGCTTACAGCCTTGAGATGGTGGTGCTCACGTGCTTCATTAATTTTTACTTCATTAACTCTCTCCTTCAGAGCCTTCAACAGTGAATTCATTGCAGGCCATGAATCCAGGCTACGGGCAAATGGACATAAGCCCTGGGTGACTTTGAGCGGACTGGACACACTGAGTAACGCTGTCAAAACAAATCAGTAACACTTGAAATGTACATAATGTCTGATCAATCTGTATTCATGCATGATGTCAATTCTTCTAAGCTTTTTAAAAAACATGTTTATAAAGAGTAAGCATCTACAAGAAGTCAGTTTTCTTATTGTTAGCTTAAATGGTTGAAAGTTCTGCGACTGACACCAAGTCTATTCAAAATCATAATCGCACACCCTCATTCTTATTTAGCTGCTCTATTTCCATGCAGTGTGTTTAGTGACTTTTGTACCTGCGTGGTTGCTTTTTGTCTCACAGCAAGGATTTTTTAAAAATCCCTAGTGGACCCTTTACAATGGCCCATTTGTTTAATATTATAGCCTTAAACCCAACAATATCAATCAGTCATGAAAGCACCTATGCATGCTGCTCTGCCCTGCATCACCATTAACTCCACACAAGTGACGGCCTCTGCTGGATCGCGAGGCGAGCAGAGGGAGGACATCAGGAGGTAAAGAGAGATAAATGGCTGGTGTCGGTTTGCTTTTGCACCCCCTGCCCAACTCAACCACTTCCACCTTTCTTTTTTCTTTTGGTGAATGACCTATTCACTAACAATATAAAAGACTGAGTTTGTGTAGGTGAAAAATCCACAATAGATGCACAACTCTTAAGAAAGCAGGGAAACTTTTTGAGCTGTAGATGAATGCTGGGCGCATTCTGTCAAATGTGCAGCATATTAAATGTTAAGACTACGATTTTAAGACATAACAGTGATCCTTTTCTTTGTTTGAGATTTCAGCACACAACGATTTCTGCATCTAAATCCCATCATTTCTCATTGTACTTCCAAGGTTCAGGTTACCACATACGATCTGGGTCAGCTGCAAGCTGGACAACTATCTGCCTTCATGAAAATGTCACAATACACACACAGCTTAAATATACATATCTTAAACTTTGATTTAAGGTGAGCACAGATCAATGTCTGGATGTAAAAACAGCCTTTCTGAAATGGTTTTATTCAGGAATTAAATGTTTGTTGTAGAATACATAATTTCTTGCATGGAGGTTGGGAAATTGTGAGGAAGGACAAATCCAAACCACATGAATAACATCAGAGCCTCCATGCAAAAAGCTGGGATGTACTCATCTACAGCCTCATCATTGATTCATCTGCAGCATCATGCGTGCAGATTTTTACACAGGGAGGCTGCCTCACATCCGAATGTTTCTCTGCATGAGAACAACACACATCAGCAAGCGGGCGCTGAGAGCTTCTCGTCTGAGGCGGTCCAAACTTCCTCGCATCTCAAATCTGTTGCGACAGCTGTCCCACAGAACATGTGTGAGAGCTGTTTTCACAGCACATGTTGAAACAATGATTCCCTCATTACGTTTGCCATCAGATAATATCTCCAAAGCTAACAGTTTCACCAAATCCAGTAAAAACATCCAGGGCGAGCTCTTGAAGGGAGAATTAATGGGAGCAAAAGAAAAACAGCTTTTAGACAATTAGCACCAGAGACCACTCTGTAATCTTAAGATTATTTTCACCACTTAAAAGCAGCACACATGGTTTGTATTGTGGCAGGGCAGAATGAACAACAGTCAAGTGGATTTGATTTGGTTTCCCTAATCTGCATTTCCTTTAACATGCCTTTCTTCTGTTCAAAAATGTCAGTGTTGATCAACTCCAGCTGCAAAGCGTCAGTGTTTGTCATCAGTTGCAAAATCTTAAAGACAATTTTTCCCATGAGGACAGAGTGAAGTGTTTGGACTGAGGATTGCCATGCAGATTCAACATCCAGTTTTTTTTTTGTTTAGTTCTACAGTGAAACATCTTGAGATAAAGATGCATCTCATCTTAGACAGCATGCAAAATAAATAGATTCAGCTTCCCCTATTTTCATATTAAACTAGAAAAGTCTTAAAATGCTACATAGTGCATATATAGATGTCTTATTGATGACCCAAAAACAGACAATCTTTTTTCCTCATTTGAAATTGTGAGTTGAAAATAGAGTGAAACTAATCTACAATTCATTTTTCTGCAGAACCCCTTAGGCACTTCAAAGGACCCTCAGGGGTCCCTAGACCTCACTTTGAGAGGGCCTATATTGGATTGCGTTAACAGAAGCATCCCAATGCTATGTTCATTTAAATAACACAATGTATTTTGTGGATTAGAAAAAAAAAAAAAACTGTAATTGCAAAAACTGAAATGTAACCCTGGGGCTGGTTGCTTAACCAAACATGCTTTGGCTGGTTAGGCCTAGTCACAGAGGAAATGTCTGGCACACAGATTGAATTTGTTCTCTCAAAAGTCAAAGGCAGGAAAACAATTAAGTGTCTGCCGCACATTTCACTGTGTACCACTTGACACAGTTTTTCACATCACTGGGGCAATTGTCTGCAGAGAGCGACGAGACAAAGCCATTACTTCCAACGTTTCAAAAAAGATGGCATTGTTATTTTCTGATTTTGAAACATATCAATTAAGCCACTGATGGAGATAATAAACATAATGGTGTGAGACTTGTACTGTTTTCTTTTGTCTTGTCATGTCCATTTTCAGGACTGGAGGTGCAGCAGCCCAGAAAGCTGTGGTCCCTGAGGGAGGTGTGTATGTGTATGTGTGTGTGTGTGTGTGTGCGCAGTTTGCTATCCTTCAGAGCCCTCATCCCCTCCTCAACCCCAGTCTTTCATTCTACATCTTCTCCTTTCAAAACAAGGTGAAGTTCAGCAAAGTTTCTCTGCAGAGATGATCAAACAGTCACATCACTAATGGCGATGGGTGACAGGGCCAGTGAATACAGATCAGCTTTAATTGTGGTGGGTCTTACTGCCACTGTCTGTCAATCTGAGCCTTTGAATTGGTGAAAATTTGCTCTGTTCATTCTGTTAAATGATGTATCCAATTAAACGCTTTAGAATTCACGATCTTCAGTCAAGGTTAAATGAAAGCAGTTACTCCTGTCAGTGAGGTGATTAAAAGCTGCCTACATCGGGCACATTTTGTGCAAAAATTCAAATTTGGGACTAAAGCATGAATCTTTATTCATTATGTGCAGTCCTGCTCTATAAATGTCCACCACAGTCGCGCTTAATCACCTTGTTCTTTTTAAATCTCACTTTGGTCCTTTTTTTTTTTTTATTTTACAAAGACGCATCCTGGTATTCAAATAACAGTGTTTAACATATTCTGATTAAACTTTCTCAGTACCAGGTTCAGGTTTGAAAAGAACTTTTTGTTTTTCTTCTTTTTCCCCTCTAAAGTTATAATCCTGCAAAGTTATGGTAAAAAGAAGAGGTGTTATCCAGTCACCAGCCAGATTAACAATGCCAAATTGAATTTATCCCATCATCTTTATTAATGTGAATAAACTGATTCTTGAAACCCTGCTTGGCAAAACAAAGGAAAAGCTTTTTGACAATTGATGTTAAAATGAACAAGTGCACAAGAGCAAGGGAATTAATTTCCTTTCTGTGAGATGAATGTTGTGCTAGGTTATTAATGAGCATATAATGTGCTTGTGCAAGTAAGTTTTCTCTGTCGTGGTGATAAATGTGATGAAGAAGGTGAGGAGCACGTTGACTAATGAGTATTGTCCGGGGATCTGATCTCACTGCCCTCTGGGGAGAAAACCAGTGTCTGAATTTCACACACCACATGATGTTAATACCCCAAGGTCCACCAGCCACGCTGCTTGTTATGGAGTCAGCTCTGTCATTTCTGCACAGCTTCATGTCCATCCAGGCTGGGTTCAGTGCAGCTTTCACTCTGTGCGATGACATGCTCACTGTGTTTCAGAGTATGAGTTTACAGTATTTGATTTGAAGCTACTTTTGTCTAACATGAAAATTAATCAAATAAATTTGCCCTTCTTATGGATCTGTATGTGACGGCACTAGACATTAACATCAATGTGCTTTGCATGTGTAACATGAAGAAAGATTTGTCACATAATTAAAATTTGTAGGACTGGTGATCAAAATAATTGTCAAATAATGGACATATAAAAAGCAGACAAACATGACAGAAAAAAATCATTGTTTATATAATTTGGACATTTTTTGTCTTATCCCATTTTCCTCTTTCAGATTTGTGGAAAATAAACAACTAAAATGCATAGTGTTGTATTCATTTGTGACAATTACTCAAGTCAGTGAATTTTTGTATCAAAATGTACATCAATGCTTATTTTGACAATTGATAAATGAATTATTGACAATACAATCTCAGGTAATGTTTATTAGAAAAATATTCATCTTATGCGCCATGAGGAGAAGTTTCATGGGGACGTTTTCAACTCTTTCATCCCAGAAATATTGTCTTCAGCAGCACTTGCACTTGTTTCCATTTAATATTCCTACACAGAAGTTTAATTTCTCTCATTGCCTGTTTTTATTTCAACATTTTGTTTTTCAAAAACAGTCAAAATCAAATAAAAAATGAATGAATAATGGAATAATGACGAGATATTCAATAGTCCCCTCAGAAAAACCCTGAACTCTAAAATGTTGACAAAAGAAAACAAGAATTTTGAACCTGACAGTTTGTGGTGGAAATGTGATGAAATTGATAAGATTATGGTTGCGCTTTTTTCCCCTTTTAACAACGCAGATCTAAAGGAAAGTCTTTCACTGGCTCGTGTTTATAACCTTACATAACATTAAGTAAACATCTTCATCTACAAGCATCAAGAGGAAAATATAAGCGCATTCAAGTGTTTCCTTCAAGAAGACACAAAAACTAACAAGCTAACTAAATATTAAACACATGGTGAGAGGAGGACTTGTTTGATGATGTGCAGATCTTTTAATCATCATACTTTTCAAACCATTAGATGCAGATTCAACACCAGCATATCTCAACGGTGTATCTCCACTCTGGAGTTATGTTCAGTAACTCAACAACACTTCACATAAACACTTTTGTAGCTTAAACAGTAACATCACTCGGTTAGAGTTAGAAATCAAAGGTATCAAGGGGATTAAAAGACAATCATGGACAAAATATATTCTTTTTGCAGTATGACGTCATGGAAACCATGTTTAAATTTTACATGCAGCTGCTTTCATGACCAGGTCACATATTCTTCAAAAGCAGTTTTGGACAACATGAGCACAAGACCCAAAGAGTCGTATTGTTATTGTATAAGGAGTTTTCTTTCTTCCTTTCTACAACTGCCACACATCCATATTAAATCAAAGGTCATGTTATTTGAATTCAAGTTGGCATTAAAGAAAAAGAACCTCACAACAAACTTGGCTGCAGTTTTCAGACATCTTCATATATAAAAGCTGGTTTATGCATAAAAGAGCCACACATGCAAAAGCCTAAAAAAAAGAAAAAGGAAAAAAAAAAAAAAAAAAAAAAAACCTCACCTATTTCAAGTTGGCTCATGTTTGCAGAGTCTGGTGCAACTTGTCATAAAAGTTACAAGGGCAAAAGAATGCAGCAGGAGCAGCCGACAATTTTTAAAGGGGACTAAATAAAACCTTCATGGCTTTCTATGAGTCCTATAGATGCATAATGGGACTCAGGCCTAAGGGCTAAGATGCACATTTGAACGACTGCCAAGTACACAAATTAGGCTCACTCAGGGGCTCAGTAAATAAAGAAAGCAGTGGATTACATCAGATCTCTTCTCAAACCACTACTCCTGCACACCACTCCCAGTGTAGAGACCATTTAAACTCTAGAAGGGGGCAAACATCAGCAGTTGGTCTCCTTTAAACAAGTCTGACTAAAGCAGAAAAATAAATAAAGCCTCGGGCGCTCCACTTTAATGTATTCAATTAACTGAGGTCCCTCTAGAGAACTCCAGCGCACACTTGGATAAAGAGAGAGCATATCGCCTGGAGATGAATACGCTGAATGCGCTCATTCTGAAGACCATGATTGGAAATCTTCTTCAACAGGTTCTTACTTAATTAAACTTCCCTTCATCTGACTTTCTGTGGCTTTCGAGGGAAAATTGGCAGAAGCATATTCAAAGCTGGGGAAACTTTAGTTCACCGTTGCTTGTTTACGGGGCAATTCAGGCGACTTGTAGGGCCCTGTGATATCCTCCACCTTCATTGCAGAAAGTCAACTCTGCCTGAAAGAACAGAGCAGTATATCAAATCTCCGTTCAATCAAAGACAATTATGTGGTGAAATGAAAGAAATTCAGCAGCCGTCAAGTCTGTGTGGGAGGGATAATTATCTGGCAGTCATTACTGCTCCCATTATAGCATTTAACCACATTCATATAGTGTATGAACATATTGCACTTGTTTGAAACATGAAAATAATCAGGGCTCCCATTTTTTCAAAATATATGAAAAACATAACATGTTCATCACCGTGTCCTTGAGTGAAAGATGTACGTTAGAGTGAAATTTATCTAATTATGTCAAATATGTCTCATGAGGATCCATTCAGGGTCTCTTTGTACCTTATTTTCCCTCTGCAGCCCCTTTGTGCAGCAAAGCCCCAACAGTGTTTTCTATCTATTAAAATCAGTTTCTCATTACATCTCCTATCCACCATTTGCCACACTTTTTCTGAAACAAATCAACTTAATCAAGCTCATTAAGTGTCATTATTAGCTATTTATTGTCATCTCTTTCAATGTAGGGCTGACAGGTCCACCCCACCCATACTTGCCCCCCAATACCGGGACCTTTGCTTGTCACAAACGGCTTCGTCTTCAGTTCTAATTGGCCTCAATTGTGATGTTTTTGGCCAGAAAAAAAAAGATGTGAGACTGTGGCACCATTTTGCGCCACAAGTTCTACATCTGTATCTATTCCCCGCACTCTTGGCTGCATCACAGATCCTGTAAAATGAGGAGAAATAAAGATTCAAAGATGTTTTCTTTAGCACGATGTGGAAAATAGGCACGGAGAAGGTGCCCCAGATCCCTATTGTGTTTAAGTGTGGTGTTAAACACTGTGGATGCTCCTTAATGCAGCATGGCGAATGTATTTCCACAGCTGTCAGGGTGATGGACAGAGGGGCGAGTCCCTCCATTGCAACGGCATGCTGCTACCTGCACACAATAAACCTGCAGAATGGAGGTGTTGACTGATGAGAGGGAGAAAGGAAGGTGGTGATATGTGTGCCGCTGTTGAGGAGGTGGGGGTGGAAAGGTGCGGGGAAGTTCGTCCCATCGCTGGAGTTATTAAGTTTGTCTCTCGGACACACTTGGTTTCACCAGGGTGCCCGTCCCTCATTCATAATAGATGCTAATCTGTTCAGGGCTGACTGATGACAGAGCTTCCTGCCCTTCATAGAATTAGTCCCCAGCTTTATCAAAGGACCCAAACTGCCTGCTAATTAGACTCATTTCCTCCAGCATGAATTATTTATTTCCATTGTAACTGATCAGAGGCGATTGTGACGCATCATGCTGCTGCCAGTTTTCACACAGATGCGCATGCCACCACAGGTTCTCAAACTCTCAGCTCTGTGGTTAGGACCTGACGGCAGCAGGGGCTGGCTCAGCTGCTTCTTCTCTCAGTGGAGGGTTTGAGTTAAAAAGACACAGTAGCTTGTTATCCTGTGAAATGAACAATTAGGCTACAATTCTGTCTGTTATGGCATTTCACATGGGGAAACAATTAAAAAAATATTTGTTGCTTCCATTTGAAGTATGGCCTCTTTAAGAGTCTGTCTTTAAACAATAGTAGATATTCCCTCTGGTGTAACCCGGTGTACATCTTGAAGTACAATGCTTTAGCAAAAATTAGAGGTGTACCAACAGCGGTTTGTATATACAGGTACTACCCAAAACATAAGAATATCCTGAAAAAACATGTTTCCGTAATTCAACTTAAAAGGTACAATTTACATTTCTATAGACAAACAATATGTGAATCAATATATTTCAAGCTTAAGAAAACCTCTAAATCAAAAACTCAAAAAATTTGAATCCTGTGAAAAGCTCCAGTATTGTAGGCTCAGAGTGTCACAGTCTTATCAGATAAGTTATCCAAAACATCTGCAAAAGTGCCCTGAGCCTTTAAAAAGTCCTTGTCTTTATTTAGAAGAATTCACAACCATGGGGAAGACTGCTGATCTGATTGTTGTGCAGAAAACCATCATTGACTCCCTGCACAAGGTGGGAAAGACACAAAAAGTGATAGCAAAAGAAGCTGGATGTGATTACCTTGGGATTACCATGCTTGATTGCCCCAAAAACTCACCTGATATGAACCCCATTGAAAATCTGTGGGGTATTGTCATGAAAAAGCTAAACAGAAAGAGACCAAACAATAGAGAAGAGCTCAGGGCTGTGATTGAAGCATGCTGGTCTTCCATAACACTTGAGATATGCCACAAGCTGGTAGCATCCATGCTACGCCGGGTTAAGGCAGTCATTAAAGGGGTCCCCACCAAGTACTAAGTACAGATGCAAGATTTTACTTCAGGAGGCCTGATATTTTTGTATTTAAAACACTTCTCTGATTGATTTTATGCAGTAATCTGATTTTTTGAGTGATATAGAGGTTTTCTTAAGCTGCAACTTCTTATCAGCAACATCCAAATGAATAAAAGCTTGAAATATATTGATTCACATATTATTTGTCTACACAATATGCAAATTGCACCTTTTAAGCTGAATTATGGAAATACATTAACTTTTTCAGGATATTCAAATTTTTTGGGTAGTAGCCTACCTGTACTTTAACTCTGCTATACTTCTCAAAAATGTACTTTTTACTAAACTGCGTTGATTTTCTTACTAACTGACTTGTACTAAAAATAAAACTTGTAATAAAATACAGTGAACCTTTGTGCAAAAAAGTTATCTGGCAGTATGTTAAGGAAGCAAATTGTGTTTTTTCTCAGACACAGTATTCAAATCAAGCAACGGTACAGCAAACCATTCTGATATGTAATAAAGAAATTAAACAACTATTTCTAATCTATTGCCTTTTTCCATCAGTGTTTCGAGTTCAAATCCAACTGTTGTTCTTTCTGTAACAATATTTAAACTATGGAGCATTTATTGTTTGATTGTAAGTTTTGTGATACCTTTTGATTAGATCTTTTTAAAAGGTTAAAGCCAAGTTTTTCCCAGCTGAGAAAATTCAGTCAGGAAGACATTACTTTTGGTCTTATCGTGGACTATAAACACCTCCGTTTTGTTAATTCTTGGAAAATCATGTAGAAATCCAAATGTAAGAAAATGTCTCCTAAGTTTTCTGTTCTCCTTAATGAGTTTCTATATTATGTAAAAGCCCTTATAGTAATGGTGAATTGTAATGCTGAAAAACTTCTCAATATTATTGTTTAACATAATTTAGCAGCTTTGTAACTCTTTGTTTAATCAATTTTTCCTTATTTGTTTTCATTTATGTTTATTGTCTGGAATTTGAACAGTTATTCTTTGTATTAATACCTTGTGGTTGGTACAAATCTTTCTATTTAAACAAAAAGAAGAAGAAGAAGAAGAAACCAACAAGGAACACCAACCAAGACACTAAACTTACTGGGACCTGATGACAAAATAAGCAGCAGGTGAGGCAATTAGCAAAAGAAACCAGGGGTCTGTTTCACGAAGCAGGTTTAAATAAACCCTGAGATGTTTAACCCTGAGATTAGGGAAACTGAGTTTTCTGTTTCACAAAGGTAGGTAACTCAACCGGGGAAAGAGGGAGTAACTCTAGCCTGTTTCAGAAAGAGGGGGTAACTTAAACCGTTGGTCAGTTACCATAGTAACAGACTTTCTGAAACTAACCTGGTTGGAAGCAGGTTAATGTGGAGAAACCATGAGTTTCTCGCTCCGCTCACTTTTAGCCACACTCGCCATTTCATTTCCTCATTCATTCAGTCAGCAGCAAGTTTTGCCTGATGTCGTCTCGAATAAAACATGTTAAAAATAAATCAGAGTCGGTGGGTTACAGACGTGTCCTTTCGATAAGAATTTCATGGATGAAGATGCAGCATGACTGCGTGGAGAGTTAAACATTCTGAGATCGTTATCACCCCAAGGATAGATGCTCTTTCATTTCCCAACAGTTGGCATTTCTGGCGTTACAGTCAGCTATTTACTGTACATACACCAGCTGATCCGTCCGTACATTTATAATATCACTGGCCGTACGTGACAGTTGGAGGTCCTGTCTCTCTGTTTTCGATAGATGGTTTGCCCTGATTACTTGATATTACCACTGTGTCTCTGGGTATATGGTCAAAACGCATGTCTGTCATGCGGTAAGCTGGAATTCAATCCCTGGTGGGACTTTTTACATGTTGCCATACACTTTCCCCTCAAAGCAGATGGGCTATTGTTTATCGGCCTGCGTTTTTTCACAATTAGAGTTTTTCTTTCATTGGAGATGCAGGGCATTTAAAAAAGGGAACGGTTATATTTCATTTTAATGCTGCCGACAAGAGTGCTTCTCCCCCGTGGGATTGCACCTACTGTAAGTTAAATAAATAAAAAGGCTGGGACAAAAGTGTAGAGTTGCATACGAACATCAACCTCCCAGGTGGGGGTCAAGTGCCCAAACGTTTGACCAAACAGGAGTTTATGCACAACACCACCTGGTACTGATTGGATCCTAGACGGTAACGGTATTATTAAAGGAGTGATGACATAGCATTCCTGCATATGTGAATACTCCAAAGAAAAAATGGCACTTTTTACAGCGGGGGATTGTTTTGGCATGCTAGACCTCCTTTCCTCAGTAAAAGAGTCGGTATGCAGCTTAGAGCTGCGGTCGGAGTTTGCTAAAGGCTATCTGTTAGCAGCGTGGGCACTTTAGACAGTGAGCTACGTTTATCAGACAAGACAGCATTTAGAAAATAAATAAACTTACAGGTAATGACAAGGTTGTGGTCGCCTCCCTCAGTGTTGCTGCAGAAGTTTTCTTTTAAATCCATTTGTTTGAAAACCCAGACCTGACTGCTCAGCAGTTAACCAGCTCCACTCGCAGTTGAATCAGCGAGGGAGGGGGTGAGAGCGGAGCAGAGGGTGGAAGGAGAGAGAGAGGGGGGAGTCTGTTTGCTTGATAGTGTGCTCTTATTGGAGCAACTGAATGTTGTAGAATTATAAAATTACATAAAATGATAAGCTGCTGTCTGATTCAACCGTTTTTGAACAGAGAGAAAAAGCTGACAGACCATAAATAGGAACTTTGATTCTCACTGTGGACATTCACATGGCACAACAGGTCATATTATACCCTCAAAACCCCAGAAAAGTGAAATTTGATGTCATGGCACCTTTAAACAGTTCTACCCTATAACATCGTTGTGATTGTAAATTACAACATTTAAACTGAAATCTTCTCACAAGCATCTTTTCTTTTATGACTTGTTTATTTTTGCGGCAGCAGTTCAAACTCGCCATATGAGGCTTTAGAAGTTCCATTCAATGGCGAACGCAGCCCCGCCCTTGCGTCTACGTTGCCATGGTGACTCGTTGAATCGGGGCTCCATTGATGCTGGCTTTTTTATCATGGCAGCACATGTGTAAAACCCCGCGTTGAACTACCCTGAGTTGATTAAACCAACTCAAATCAGCTGTTCTGGGACTGAAAACTCGAGTAGATCAACTCAGAGTTCAGGGTTACACTCAGAGTGTAACACCCTAAAAGAAAACAAGGAATGATAGTTTACAGTCTATAAATGAATGTCGGAAAACAGGAAACATTGCTTTTTAAGAGAGTATTTTAAGGGAATAGTTACTTTGTACCTTGAACAAAAACTCAGCTGGACCACGCTGACTGTTATTATTGTACTGAACTTCCTTCACTGTCTCTTGTCACCATATTGTGATAACCAGTCCGCCTTAATATTCCTGCAAACGCTGCTTTTCCTCTCTTCTATTGTGCAGATTGATGTATTTATTTACTGCATTAATCATACTTCAATTATGATTTTTATATGTAATTTTCTCTCTAAGGGTTTAGTATACTGTGACTTTTCTTTGTCTTCCTCATTGTTAATATCATTTAGTATATTTTCATGGCTAAAAAAAATTGTCAGTCTTACCGGTAATGCACAATATTACTGATATATCATTAGCATTGCCCCATAAATGCCTTAAACTGAAATACTGGCCAATGCATGCACCTAAAACCAATTTAGGGCTGGTTGTGGCTTATTTTAAGATAAGAACATCATCTAAATTTCTTATGTATATCTAGGTTTAAATGCCTCTCTTATGGTCAGTGCTCATTTGCAAGGACTTTCATTTTTCTTTCCTTAAAAAAGAAAAAAAGATATATATATATATATCTTTATGGATATAAGGCTCCTCTTGATATTCTGAGTTCATTGATTTTATTTTTTTAATTAAGTATTTGTTTATAACTGCATGTTACATCATATTGGTGGGCTTGACAAGAGGGAAATGAAAATTAAGAGAAGAAATGATAAGAAGTGGAACAGAGTGATAAGAGCAAAGAGAGAAAAGAGAGAAAACATGGATACACTTACACAGTCAAATGATGCATCTGCACAGAAACCCATGAACAACATTCCATGATCTTTGCTGGAAAACAAAACTATAAATCCCCTACAGGAGGACCTGAAGGTGGCAACCTAGCTGAAGACAACTTGAATAAACACAGCTACTGGAGTATCATAAAATCCCAAACACAACCACGCTGAAAAGAGAAAACGTTGACGTCATTCTTTCCTTATTGCACCCATTGCTCACTTATAGGCAGGTTTTGGGCACTGCACTGAATATTTTGGAAAACGAGAGTGATTAGTTTAACTGACTCAGACTGTAATATTTGCATGTGGAAACAAAAACTGTGATTTTTTTTTCCTGCTTAGAATCTAAGCTTACAGACAACTGGCACCTTGATTTAACATCACAAATATGCACGTTTCCATGTCACATACTAGCAACTGGATATCACCATGCTGGCCATTTTGGATGCACACTGTGGGTGATTCAGCAAAGACACCCAAGAAGACATGGAGAAACCTAGGGAAAATAAGGAGAGAAAGTGACAGAGAAAGAGATAAGACAAGACTGGACTGGCTTTTACTCACTGGAGAGAACTAAGAGAAGGCACAGGGTGCAGGACGGATGCTAAATTAGCTTTTATTAGTGGGTGCAAAATTATGAAAATCTTCCAAAGTTTGAAGTGCTAAAGTGCAGTAAACTATTATGACATAATTTGTCAGTCCAATAAAAAAAAAAAGAAAAAAAAAAAAGATGCACGAAGACCTTTGCATGCACTTTCATCAGGGTTCGAAATATGGGGGAGCTAAGGGGAGCTCGGCTCTCCTGAAAAGCAAATGAGCTCCCATGAAAGCACTCCCATGAGACACTAAGAGGGAGCTCTCACTCTTCACGTTCAAGTTATATTCAATTTTACGTTCCACAAAGTTCCCTGTATTTCTTAAATTAAAAGAGGCATTGATGTGACAGTGTTCTGCTTATTCATTACATATATACAATTATTCTGAATGACGTGCTCTGTCCCATTTCTTTCAGCACCATGGACAGCAGCATTGTTTCTTATGTGCTGTGAACATTGACTGTTTAATTACTGGACGTAGCTTCCGGTCTCTTCTGAATAGAGAAATGTGAAGCCAGTTGGGCGTGTCTTACCGTCGCCATCTTGCCGTGTCACGTACGTCGTCACTCCAGGAAAATACTAAAATGGGCACAGCGCGGCCGCGGGGCAAATGATTGACAGCTGACGTACTGTGGGCTAAACGCTAACTGAGCTAACACGAAACTAGAGGGAGCTAACAAAGATAAGCCCCCTAAGCGGCATGGTTAAGGTAAGACATGCTTAGACTTGCAATTCGCTGACTAAACACCGCCGTTGTGCGACTCTGTGACAAACTGAGACCTTATTAAGAGCAAAGAAGGAGCTAACTAGGAGCCTCCGGTCGGCAGGCGGAGCTTCCGGTCTCCCGCATGTCAATCATAAGGACACGCCCTTAATTATGTGTAATTTGAAGAATAAATAACATCTAAACGAATGAGTTATAAAAAAAATTCACCCCCCTCACAGTTGACATGAAGGTAAACTTGACCTAATAAACCTAAAATGATTTTTTGAACCAGGCTGTAAACATGTTTATTTCTGCTGTGAAGTTGGCGTTTTTAACATGGGAGTCTATGGGGATTTGCTCGCTCTTGGAGCCAGCCCCTAGCGGGTGAAGGGAATATTACAGAAAATGTCCATTTCTGGATTGCATCACTGCTGGCCACCGGAGGTTGCCGCTTGGCAGTGAACCATCCACGCAGCAACCACTTCAATAGGGGATTATCACGCTTCCGTGTTCCGAACTTCCGGTTTGAAACACTTAGAGGGCCGACTTCCGGCCCAGTTCAATGTCCCTGCTTTACTTCGTAGATAACGTGAATAAACGCCAACCCTACTGAAATTTTAACGGATTCCAGACTGAAGTGATACTAAGGAAGAAGTGGATCAAAGCGATTCTCCAGAGTGAAGGGCCGAACTTTATAATAAAACAACGTAGCATGTTTGTTTGCAGCCGGAGGGGCACAACACCGGCATGCTAGCATTAGCCAACGCCAACCCTACTGAAATTTTAACGGATTCCAGACTGAAGTGATACTAAGGAAGAAGTGGATCAAAGCGATTCTCCAGAGTGAAGGGCCGAACTTTATAATAAAACAACGTAGCATGTTTGTTTGCAGCCGGAGGGGCACAACACCGGCATGCTAGCATTAGCCAGCTAGCGTTTACCGACGTGCTTAACTTTTTGCCTCTTAAAACACACATACATCTGGATGTCCCCGTTTCCACTGGAACAACTGGGGACTGCCAAGAAAGGAGACGCCTTCAGATGTTTGTGTGTTTTCAGCCGCACAAAGTTAGGCACGTCATCAAGCTGGCTAATGCTAACCTGCTAACAGTAGTCCGCCAGCTACTACTCTGTTAAACTTTGTTAATTGGATAAACGCCAATGCCAAGTTTTCATTCCAGACTGAAGTGATGCTAAGGAAGAAGTGGATCAAAACGACTGATTCGCCGCAGTGGAGGACCAAACTTTATAATAAAACGACACACGTTTGTTTGTGGCTGGCAGACTGCGCAGTCGTGTTAGCAAGTTAGCATTAGCCAGCTCGATAACGTGCCTAACTTTGTGCGGCTGAAAACACACAAGCATCTGAAAGCGTCTCCTTTCTTGGCAGTCCCCAGTTGTTCCACTGGAAACGGGGGGGTACAGACCCGATTTTCAGATGTTTGTGTGTTTTAAGACGCACAATGTTAAGCACGTCAGTAAACGCTAGCTGGCTAACGCTAGCATGCTGTGAAGTGCTTGTGTTGTGCCCCACCAGCGACAAACAAACGTGTGTTTTATTGTAAAGTTCGGCCCTTCACCGCGGCAAATCGATCGCTTTGATCCACTTCTTCCTTAGTATCATTTCAGTCTACAATGAAAACTTGAGTATGTTTGGAGTTTATCCGATTTAAACAGTCTAACAGAGCAGGAACGGCTGTCGTTAACATGGCCTGGAAGAGGAAGTGCCCAAAATCCGGGAACTTCCGGTAAGCGTGATAATCCCCTATTGCTGGTTTTTGTGGTTGTTAAGATAACTTTCCTCTGTTTGACATGTTTCTGACTGAATCAGCTGCATACAGCGAAAAGTGAATCTTATGTTTTTGGCCATAAGATTTGGGGGAGAAATTGAAGAACAGACCTCATGATGGAAAACATTTTTGAACATCATCTCAAGATAGTTTTCTATCTCGTTATTTTGAGATAATGGTTTGGTTAGTTTTCTAAAACTTTGATAGAACAATAAAGTCTTTCTTTGTAAGAGTTTAGGAAAGCCACTGGAAGGAAGTAAACAGGAAAACACATGCTTCAACTCTGACCAACAAAGATACTGAAAATCTCCAGCTGATCCAGAATGTTGTAGCGAGGGTTATGATAAGAGCCAGTAAGACAGATAATATTTCTCCAGTTCTAGTTTCTCTTCATTAACTCTCTGTTGAATCTAGGATAGAATTTGAAATTCTCCTAATCACATAAAAAGCTCTACATGATCAGGCTCCACTGAATATCAAAGATCTCATTAGTTCCATATATTCCCAACTGAGCACTTGGCTCTCAGACCGCAGGTCTACTGTACTTGTGGTTCCTACGAACAGAATGGGAGGCAAAGTGTTTGGCTATCAGACCCCTTTCTTATGGAACCAGCTACCAGTTTTGGGTTCAGGAGGCCGACAGTCTCTCTACCTTTAAGATTAGGCTTAAAATCTTCCTTTTTGGTATATCTTATATTAGGAATGGCAAAGCCATCCCTTAGTTATGCTGCCATTGGCTTAGACTGCTAAGGGGGTCCCATGATGCACTGGGCTCTTCCTTTCCCACGCATCTCTCTGGCTTTTTATTTCCAAGTATAAACTTGTGTTGGCATTACCATCATTAACTTGTATTTCTCCTGTCAGCAGGTCCTGGGTTCTGCCAGAGATTTTCCTTCCTGTTAAAAGGGAGTTTTTTCCTTCCCACTATCACCCACCACTCCGTGCTTGCTTGGGATGGGGGACTGATTACACCAAAGTCAAGGTTCAACCCAATCTGTTGGTTTCCTCAGGCTGTTATGAATCAAGGTTATTATAGTTAACTAAAACTAACGAAAAAATGAAAACTAAAATTGAAAAAACAATTTTTTTTTTTTTTTTTTTTTTACAAAACTATAACTAACTGAAACTGTATTGTGTCCTTACAAAACTAACTAAAACTAACTAAAATTATTGCAGAAACATCCTTAGTTTTAGTCTTTGTAAATTAATATAATACATCAGCCTTTTGGGTTGATATGAAATCTATTTCTATTTAATCTACTTACTTTGCTCTACTGGTTTTAATCCGTGTGACTTTCTGATGATTTTGAATGTCACATCAGGCAAACACCTATAATTTACGGGAAAACCCCCCAAAAAACTAAAACAAACATGGAAACTAATAAAAACTAAACCAAAACTAAATATTTTCCAAAAATAGAAACTAATAAAAACTAGCAAACCTGCTCAAAAAACTAACTAAAACTAATTGAATTGACAAACAAAAAGTCAAAATTAAATAACAACTTAAACTAATAAAAAAATCAAAAACTATTATAACCTTTATATGAATATGAATATAAACCAATCAGCTCACCTTCGTCATCTCATGATCTAGAGACAACAATGCTTGTTCTGCAATAACCAGAATTAGGTGGTTATTTTGAGAAAACAAGCACAAGTTTACTCTCATCAATGAGAAAAATTGACTTGGTGCATAAAAATGAGCTCAAGATAAAAGAATAGGCTAATCAACAAAAGATCTGGAGATCATAAAATCTGAAATAAATGGAAATGGTGCTGCGTACAGTAGATGTGATTTTTGCTTTGGGGAAGGTGGAGGGGAAAAATCTCTGTTTAAAAGTCCACAGTACAAGAATGCCATATCACAAAGTTAATATCATATTTCATCAAATCCAGTGGGTTTCTTGTGACATAACTGGCCTTTAAGTGCCATTTTCAGCATTATTTTCTCTGCTCCTTCCTGTAGCTCACAAGGACACAATTAAAGCAAGCACAAACAACAAACACACACGCACACAAAACCAAAACTCACAGTGACCAAAATATTCCTCATCATATGTGAAATACTGCATTAAAATGGACACAACACAAATTACAGATCCATAGTTTCTATAGCAACATTAGGATGCTCCACTGGGAAGGTTTATAGATATTTCTCCATAAGTTCAGTTCCCCTCATCAAAACATTCCCTCACTAATTACATCTACTTAAGCAATTTTGTGAAGGAAAAAAAAGTGTTGTGCTTAATTGCATTACTATCTGGAAGGCAGAAATATGCAGAGCGAAAAAAAAAAAACATATAGCAACGTGAGGGAACTGCTAATTAGTCACATATTTGGCATGCATTACCAAATAGCACATTGCGCCCCGCACAGATAGGAGGCTAAAGAGAGTGAGGCCTCTGTTCTTGAAACTGTAATCAAACAAAGACAGATGTACAGATAAACACTAGGGGAAAGTTTGAAATGATTGTTCATATTCTCATAGAGACAATTTCCTTTGAGATGAAATATCTTGGACCACAATACCTGCTGATAAGGTTGATAAAAAAAATGTTAAAGTATTACAATAGCATGAAATGTGTCACTGCTGAAATGTTCACGATAGAGTATTGTACTGCATTTCAAAAGCTCATATTTACAAATCATGCCCAATACAACGTGTTCCAGGGGCCTGAAATTTTCTCTCTTAGTGTGAGTCAGTGCACATTAAAGCTCAGTTTAATCTCACCATTTAAAAGTTTATTCAGACTTTGAGGCGGTCTCGGAAAAAAATGCCCTTCGCTCCACAATAACACTTAAAATGCTCTTTTGGTTGCCATTTTTGCACGAACAATAGGAAATTACGCTGTAGCAAGAAAGAAAAAGATTCTTTTATAATGAATACCACCTTTAGTGATTGCAAATAATTGCGTTAAGTGGCTTATTTGCCTTAGGTTGGGGAGGGTGACTCCTGTATAACTAATATAAGGATGTGAACCCTCACCCGCACTGATGAGGTCTATTCACTGCTCGGCTGCCCCGTGCCCCCTCCTGGCTCCTTGTTCTCTAGCATGATGAGGAGTGTGATGTCAAAGTTTCAAATCAACGGATTTATACTGTTATGAAGCAGAAAGCAACAGCAGGTGAGTTTCTGTCCTCTGCGTGGTGGAGGAGAGTGAGCTAAAGGACATAATGGTTGATTATGGAAAAACGATAAAACTCATAATGTGGCTAAGGCTAATTTTGTTGCCCTTAATGCAGCTTTTTACTCACTGTAACCTCAGAATATTATCCGAAGACGAAAGCAGTATGAAATGTTCTTTTGATGGTTTGATAAGTAGTTCTATTGTTCTATATTTGTCTATGTGCTTCTTTTTTAAAAATACTCACTGCATGATGCTCACTGCTTCTCAGTTTGATATCTTACGACTCCCCACCCCAATACTGTTTCGATCTTTAGATCTAGACTCAAAGCCCAATTGTTTAACCACTACATCATAAATACTCTGCAGTTCATCTATTCCTGTATTGTTGTCCATTTATACATGTACATACATGTCTATATGGTCGTTGTGCATATTGTATGATGATTTTATTCTTATTTATTGTTGTAAAGTGCCCTTGTGGGCTTCGAAAGGCATTTTAGAATTAAATCTATTATTATTATTATTATTATTATTAATATACGTTGGGGTATTTTTTTTTTTATTGAAGGTGATGTTTGGTTATAGCTGCAATCCATGCCATGCAACGTTTCTGTGTGTCATTGCTAACATGGCTAGTACTGTTTTTCTTCCATGTTGGTGACAGTTTATCCCTGGGTTTATACAGTACATTCACCCTTGTGGTCTTGAAAATGGTTATGAAAGTTCACAACACAGCAACTTTAAGCCAGGGGTGTAAGTGAGCTTTTACAATACTGAATTTCCCTTCTGGGATGAATAAAGTATTTTTCATTTAATTTCATTTCAAAGTCGGTTCTCCAGGGCCACTGTCCTGCAGGTTTTCCAACACACCTGAGTCAATTAAATGAATCTAACAGCCTATAAAGTTCTGCACAATGACTCATTCATTTGAGTCAGGTGTGTTGGAGCAGGGAGGCAGGGAAAACCTGCAGGATTGTGGTACTTGAGGACTGAAGCAGGACACCCTTGGTTTAAACAAAGGGTTAGAAAAAAATTGCAGTGTCACTTTTTTCCTGCATCATGTAGCCCTAACTTTGGGCATATAATAACACTGAACAACCAAATAACAAACATTTTCCATGCACTGTCACCACTGGTGCTCTTCTGATCAATATTGTTAATCAGTTCCTGGAAATAAACAGTGCCTTATTACACATGTAACTCCAAGCTTTACACAAAAAAACAAAGAAACTTGATCCATTTTGTTTCAATACTGACCCGTCTTATTTGGAATGATTGGTTTTAGTTTACCTTTTAGTAAAAAAATAAAAATAAAAAAAAATCATGGGTTATTAGCACCATTCTGGCTGATGGAGGAAAACAAAAATATAAGAACGACTGCACACATTGTCTTCCATTTGAAAAGAGATGCCTGGGGAAATTATCAAGACAACAAAAAACAAAAAAATCTGGTTGCTGCCATAATTACTTCAGGGTATGCAGTTCTCTCTCATGGAATATATATCAGTGGCCACCATGTCTGGGGTTTGACCCTCAGTAGCTGCAGAAATCTGAGGCAAACAAGGGACAAAATTGGCACCTCCCATTATGAACAGCTCTGAGAACCTTTTCACAAGAGAAGAAAGCCCGGCAGATACTGACCAACTGGACAATTGCAACAAAGAAGACTCCAACTCAGCTGGGAATGAAGATTGTTAGCATTGCTGGTTATACTCGTTTATAAAGGAAAGATAGAGCTTTGTGGCTAAATATGCATGGCTGAACCATGGTCTAAATTAGTATGGATATGTTTTAGCAGGTCAAACTACGACTATAAAAATGGGGATTTTGTTGTATTTCTGATGTTTTAAGTCAGTAAAACATGCAGCTATCAATTAGATGAAAGAAAGAAATACCAAACCAGACAACCATAAAACACTGTAAAACTTATCAGAATGTATGGTCAAACTGGTGAACAACACTAATATATTACACCGGAGCTGTGTGTTAAACTGCGCACTTGCCCGAGTGCAATGGAATTCAGTGCGTAGTTTGCACTGTACTTCGTCTGTAGCGCACACTACTGTCACTAAATGCTGACCCGAATAGAGCACTGCACTTACCGAAGTGATGGACTAGCATTGACCAGTGGTCAATAGTGGTCAATGACCACTGATGTGAGCTAACTCAACTGAGCCGTTATAACCGCGGCCTCAAACACATGACCAGATTATAACTGTCATCAGGCAGTGAACAGCTTGGTAGCGTGCTACATACATTATAATTATATCCGAATGATTTAATCAGTGTTACTAACATCAGTACAATACAGCCTCCGCTGCGGCAGGGGTTGCTACCGCTTCGTCAACCACCATTATTTAGCTCTGAAAACCAAGTCTGCACCGACAGACACAGAGGCGTGCCATGAAAACGGGCGTGGTTTCCTGTGAAAATGGGCGTGGTTTGTACTAATGTGGGCGGGTGGTTGTTAGGTTTAGGGGAGGTAAAAAAAAAAGCGGGGGGGTAGGGTTCAGTTCCACTCACTCCAACGGCGGGTGGTTCACAAAGGGGCGTGGTTGTAGGGGTGTGGTTTGTAGTGGCTCTGGCTGCAGCTAGGTGCTTCTCCTGAAAACAGTTTGAAAATCCCGCCTCTTCTGCTACATCGGCAAGATGGCGTCCGTTTAGTGCAAGTCGCGTGTTTCATTCTTCACTGCATTTTTTTTTACCAGTTTTAGGGCAGCATCCTGGTATTTTCAGAGCACTAAAATTTAGTTAAAACCGTACTTGCACTCAAAAGTAGTGTACCATGTAGTGGAAGTGCACATATTAAGACATACCTCAGGACATTACTTGTAAAAAACAAACAAAAAAACCTCCCCAAAACAAACAAAAACTAAGCCAAAGTTCACAAGTAGTGTGAAAACCTACATTCATCCTCAATATTATTCATACCCCTCCGATGAAAGAAAAGGCTAAATTTGCAATCGTAATTCAAATAACAAGAAATTAAAGAAACTAATAGTAAATACAAATTTACAAAATTATAACTTGGTGAAATAAAATCTCATCTTTGAATTGTGGTTGAAAATATTAATAAAAAAGGACAAACAAACAAACAAAACTATTCCAGACACAATAGAGAACCCTTCCCATGAACAATATTAGACCAACATATCTGTCAACAGGTTTTTGAACATTAGACAAAACACCTGACTGCGGTGATTGTGTTGCTCAACAAAATTTTTACTTCAGAGCCCCATCATTCTTGTTTTCTTTTTTTGTTTGTTTTTAATACTTTTGCTGAACAATTTAAAATCCGTGTCATGATTTTCATTGAAATTTTTATCTATTATTACTTTTGTCAATTTCAATTTATTTACCAACAGCTGATTTTTTACCTTCTTTAATTGGAAGTTATGTATCATTTTGAGGACCACTGTACATACAGTATGTGCACTCTGAAGTGTTAATGAAGCCATAAAATGATTTTCACCACAGTTGTTATGACAATGAAAACCCTTTGTCATAGCGGTGTAACAAGGATTTGATTCATCTCACGATTCATGTTTTCTGATTCGATTTCAAGTCACTGAATTGAATGGGATCACATTATTCTAAACAAACCAATATTGTCCATGAATCGAATCAGAAAGCACAAATCTTGATATGAAACGAATCATTGTTAAACTGTGTAGTTTTTATTCTGATTTGCTGCTACTTTGGTCAGGTCTTTCTTGTAAAAAAAACTTTGTAAAGCTCTCATTTTATCATCAATAACTATAGGAATAAGTGTAAAGTTCTCCATTACTCATCACGAAAAACTCCTAAATAAATAAATGAGGGAACATTCCAGTAATGCAGCTTCTGGATTTGATACTGGCAAGGCAAGGCAGGGCAAGGCAAGTTTATTTGTATAGCACATTTCATGCACAGAACAATTCAAAGTGCTTTACATAAAACATTATAAGCAAAAGAGAGGGAAAAAAAAGATTAGAAGCATAATTCAAAATTAAAAGCATTTAAGATTAAAAAAGAGAGAATATAGAGATGTGCGGATTTTAACTGGGCAAACATACCCCCCCCCCCCCCCCCCCCCCGGGTTGGCTGTAAAAGATCAAAGACTAACTTACCCACAGTAAATAAATAAAAAAAATCCATCCAAGGCAGACAAAATGGAAAATATAATTGTGTGAATCAGATCTATACTCATGCTCAGCCTATCTTCATGATAGTTTGTGTCTTTGTGTGTCTGCTGGAAATAAATGTTTTCAAAAATGCAAATTTTATTGGTTATAATAAATTTTGAGGTTTGTGATTGTTCAACTTGAAGGCTTTTGTAAAGTTTACTGAAAGATATGTTCCGTAAAACTTTTGGCCAAACCATGCATTACTATCCATCCATCATGTTCATCAAGATCAACCTCATTCAAATACACCTGAATTCATGACTGATTGAAGCGACGGCACATTTAAAAATTCACTTGCAGGGTTTACAAGTTCTTTAATTTTACAACTAATTAAAATAGAGATTTTGCTGCAAAACAATTGAGCTGTCTCTACATGGAAACATTCGTTAAGGAGGAATGATTCTGTGGGTAATTTCTAAGTTAATTAATACAAAAGTAACATGATTGGAAAGCAGAGTGTTATTTCTAAGATGATTAAAATAATGAGTGCAGAGGGGTGCAGGAAGGAGCAAACTTTTGCTGTTCACATGCAGTTCATGAAGTCTCTGTAGGAGCCAGCACTTAGCCTATTAGAAATAGTGCCTCAGCAGCACGCAATTAAATGTCTCCTTGCAAAATGAGCACTCAGACCATGTTTAATGGGCAGAGAGCTAATACAGGTGGCTGTGAGTGGCAGGAGAGGTGATTCACCTTAACAGCAGCACAAAGGTGCTGCAAAGACAAGAGCACAGATGCTGTATGGACTCCATCATGCCCCTTATAATCTTCCTGCAAAGAGCCGCATCTCATCAGTAAACACAAGCCTGCAGCAGCTCACAAACCGAAATTTGCATGCATCATTCAATGCAGGAATCCCATCACCCCATCTGCTTAAACTCTTGAACTTGTCTGATGTTATTTTATGAATGCTATATTTGCGTTAGGGCTAACTTTTCCCTCAGTAATAATGAAGACAAAGAAACAACATGACACATACCATCAACCTTTCAAGTCGATACTTTGCTTTTAATGGAGAAAGATGAAAACATCAATACCAGCTCATTTACAAATACATTTGTTGCCCAGCTGCTTAATTGATTTTAACAGCTACACAGCTGATGTAGCAAGAAATCAATTAAGGAGCCAAGTTAACTGACTGCGTGACAACTCACATTGAAGACAATTCAACAATAATCTCAAAGGACAATAATCCTAAGAGAAAAGGCAGGAGGAGTAAATAATACAGCTGAATCTGACCACCCACCTCCCCACCGCCACATCAAGCTGTCTCACAAGAAAACATGAGATGAAGTGGAATAAATTTTTCTGGTAAATGTTATTACAAACAATATGCTGCCATGGAAAAGAAAGAGGGAAGAGCAATCTGTGTAGACTGACCATCCTGCGAACCGTTTATCAGCTTGAAATGCTATTTCATGCATTAATACTCCGCAGACTGCATTTCCCCCAACACTTTGAGTACAAAAGCCTCCGATTTATGATTACCAGTCAACTAGGCAATAGCCTGTGGCCCCCGCCGACACACCACTTCCTTTTACTTCCCTCACCGTGAGCTCGTCTCAGAGCCCCTGCAGGTTCAGAGACAAGGCTGTCAGGATAATGTGATCAAGGTAGATGCAGGCAGGGAGAAGCTAAATCGTAGCTGGGGGATGACATTCTTTGATTTTTAACCATTACAGAGTTTTCATAGAGCTGCAGTCAATTTATTTTATTTATTCTAATGAAGAGCATTAGGAGTGCCATAGTGTGCTGCGCTGCACATTGATCGCCTCGTTAATCACACTTTGCAGACACTCGCAAATCAAGTTCTAACAGCAAGCACTGAATCAAGTGCAATGAAGCATGAGCTCCTTCACAATTTATGATCTTTCAAATTGCATCTTTTCAACCATTAAATTGCAAGATACCATAAATTTTTATCCTCTCCTCTTCAGTCCTGCTATCGATTCTGTCGTGTGAAAAATAGAAGAGTAGTAAATTCAGGCAGTTAGACAAAATTTAAGCCTTGTCTTCGGAAAGGAAACTGAATGGCACAAGGAAAGCCGTTAATTTGCCATTGAGAACAAATATCAGGGGTGATAAAAATGTGAAAGTCCAACAGGGGCTTCGAAGACACGGCTCAGGTGGATTTCAGTCCTTTGCAACCTTGAGTTCTTACTTTACAACTTCTTAAATGCAAGTGAAACCTTCTGGGTCTTTTACCAACCATATTTTCAGATTATATACCTGATGTAGCGCCAGATTAAAATGAAATTCTGCATGGAAACGGCAGAACCCCCCCCCCCCCCCCCCTTTTTTTTTTTTAAATCTTAGAGCACCAAAAGAAGTAAGAACAAACTGCGAGAAGTGATAAGTGCAAAAGAACAGACATTTCCCATTATGAGTCTACGCCACCAATAGCAACCCTTCACTTTCTTTTTCTTCCGCAGAGAAAAAACAGCCAAGTTTTAGTATAAAAAAATACCCCCCCCCCCCACCACAAACTCTGCAATTCAGTTCTCAAGAGTGATCATTACATTTAACCTGTGAAAATCTAAAATGGTTCTTACCTGCCCCATACTGTTCTCAGAAAATGGCATAATTGTTCTTAGATTGCATTCAACTCACACCAAGCTGTAAAGAACACTTGTCAAACAATACAGTCAAATTAGTTCTGTGTGATTGAGCAGGTTGAGCATCTATCCAGTGCATTATATATCTAGGAAAAGAAACAGAAGTGCCATAAAAGAGTCTCAATTACTGTGATCAAATAAAGGAGAAGTAAGAAAACCAGCTAGCGGTTTCCAAAAGTGAAGGATAAATCTCTTCACATCTGTTCAGGGACCAACTCTTAAGTTATGATTGGAAAGAGTGCCTGCTGTTACCTGTGGCAGGAAAATAACAATGCCTGCATTTTAAGACTCTGTCTCATGAAAGTTTAAAGTCAAACACATCTGAATGTCTTATTTATGTTTGTTTGATTTACATTTAATCATAGAAAAGAAATTTAATGATTCATTTGCATGTGTGTGCCAATGCAAATTGAAAGAAAATAGATAAGGTTAATCCCCCTAAAAAGTTGAAGACAGACCCTTCAGATTAGTGAAAGAAAGATTCGCCAACCTCTGCAGCAAAGATGCATTAATCTTATAGCACTGTAATAGACAGTTGCTCTGAGAAGGTGGACAGTGAAACTGCAGCAGCATAGCAGACAGGCGTGAAAGATAACACTGCGCCAGTCCCTTCCATGGGAGATGCTGCCCAACTATGACAACATGCCCAATATGATTGCACATCCTCAGCAAAGTAACGCTGGCCTGGCAGCAAGTGTTTTTGACACAGGCACTCCCAGAGGGAAGGCAAATCAGCAGAGGAAACAGCACGTAAGGAAAACAAACCATAAGAAAAGGCATAAAAGCTCACAAACATTGGACTGATCAGACAATTACAACCCATCTGGCTTGTTAAACTCAATCTGGTATTGCACACAGGCCTGCAGTTTTTCACATTAGACTGTTCCCAGACCTGCTTATATCTGGATCAACTAATACTGGAGGTTTTTCACATTTTTTATGTAACCAGTTCTCACAAAAATAACACATTTTTTAAAAGTAAATAAAAACAATATAATGTAAATCTCATAAACCTCTTTTTTTTTTTAAACAGAAAACATTGCACTCATATGGACTGAGATGTCTGATGTTTCTGAAAAAGTAGAAAGATGCCAGTGCTAGTTTTACTGGATTTCAGAGCTGTACTATACAATACTACTTGACTGGAGAACTGGGTGGGTCTGTCTTCCACTCTACTAAACTTGTTCAAAATATACTTAGAGAACGGGAAGTACTTAGTGTCAATAAGTAACTACATCGGAGAAGGCAAGAATTATATGTGGAGTCCCCCCTGAGTTCCAACCTGGGACCTCTTCTGTTTATCATCCACATGCTCCCACTGGCCAAGGTTAGAAGGAACAACAATATTATTTACCATAACTACACAGATGACACACAGATTTATATTACAATGTCACCATGAGACCAAGGCCCTGCACAGGCTCCTGATAAATGCATTTAGGAGATGAACGACTTGATGCACTGTAATTTTCTTTAGTTGAACAAAAACAAAACTGAGGTGATTGTCTGGAGCCAAAAGCAAATGCCAGCAGGTCACCACAGAGCTTCAATCTATACACCTAAAAACCACCAACCAGGTCGGCAATCTGGGTGAGGTGATGGACTCAGACCTAAACTTTGAAAAACACATTAAGGCAATCACAAAATAAGCCTGCTATCACCTTAAGAACATTGCAAGGATAAAAAAATCACATGTCTCAAAAACTAGTCCATGCATTCATCTTCAGTCGGCTGGATTATTGGAACAGCGTCTTTACTGGTCTACGAAATCAATTAGACACCTGCAACTCATTCAGAACTTTGCTCTGAGGTCTATATACTGGCTGCTTTTCGTCAGAGGATGAGCTCTGAATCGTTGAGGACCAAAATTAGCAACCAATATCAACAACTTCCTGAGCCAGTATGAACTCACCAGACCCCTCAGGTGTGGAGTTAAAAATAATTAAGTGTAAAAATAAACCTGCCGTGCCTTATTTTTACCTTTCTCCAGATATTTTTGGAGCCACATCTTCAGTGTGGGGAACACTGCCCCGGTGTTCAAATGACTACAGGCACTATTGTTTTCTCCAGCTGTGCCTTCAGCGAGCCCTTGGTTTTTCTCCTATGTCTTGTATTAAATAAAATGGGATGGGATTAATAAAGTATTATTCATTTAATTTCATTTAATATTTATATATTTATATATATATATATATATATATATATATACACTCACTGGCCATTTAATTAGGTACACCTTGCTAGTACTGGGGGTTGGATCCCTTTTGCCTTCAGAACTGCCTTAATCCTTCGTGGCAACAATTCAACAAGGTACTGGAAACTTTCCTCAGAGATTTTGCTCCATATTGACATGACAGCATCATGCAGTTGCTGCAGATTTGTCGGTTGCACATCCATGATGAGAACCTCCTGTTCCACCACATCCTAAAGGTGTTATATTGGATTGAGATCGGGTGCCTGTGGAGGCCATTTGAGTACAATGAATTCATTGTCAAGTCAAGTCAAGTCAAATTTATTTATAGAGCACATTTAAAAACAACCTCAGTTGACCAAAGTGCTATACAGGATAAGAATAAATCAGAAATAAAAGAATAAAAAACACAATCACATAAATAGATAAAACCAAAGATACAAAAATATAAAATATAAATATAGATGAATGTGACACTCTTAAACTGGTTGAACATTGTCATGTTCAAAAAACCAGTCTGAGATGATTCACGTTTTGTGACATGGCACGTTATCCTGCTGGAAGTAGCCATCAGAGGATGCTACACTGTGGTCATAAAGGGATGGACATGGTCAGCAACAATACTCAGGTAGGCTGTGGTGGTTAAACCATGCCAAGTTGGTACTAAGGCTCCTAAAGTGTGCCCAAAAAAAATTTCTCCCACACCATTACACCACCACCACCAACCTGAACCATTGATGCAAAGCAGGATGGATCCATCAATGGATCATGGCAAAAATCGGGACTCATCAGACAAGGCAACATTTCTCCATCTTCTTTTGTCCAATGTTGGTGAGTCTGTGCGAATTGTAGCCTCAGTTTCCTGTTCTTAGCTGACAGGAGTGGCACCAGGTGTGGTCTTCTGCTGCTGTAGCCCATCTGCTTCCAGGCTGAATGTGTTGTGCATTCAGAGATGTTCTTCTGCATACTTTGGTCGTAACAAGTGGTTATTTGAATTACTGTTGCCTTTCTGTCAGCTCAAACCAGTCCATTCTCCTCTGACCTCTGGCATCAACAAGGCATTTAAGCCCACAGAACTGCTGCTCACTGGATATTTTCTCTTTTTCGGACCATTCTCATGCACAACCCTAGAGATGGTTGTGCATGAAAATCCCAGTAGATCAGCAGTTTCTGAAATATTCAGACCAGCCCGTCTGGCACCAACAACCAAATCCCCTTTCTTCCCCATTCTGGTGCTTGGTTTGAACTGCAGCAGATCTTGTTGACCATGTCTATGTGCATAAATTCATCGAGTTGCTGCCATGTGATTGGCTGATTAGAAATTTAGGTTAACGAGCAGTTGGACAGGTTTACCTAATGAAGTGGCCGGTGTGTGTGTATGTTTACATATATACATATATATATATATATACCGTACCGTACCGTCCTCTTCTGCTAATCCGGGATCGGGTCGCGGGTGCAGCTGCCTAAGCAGGGAGGCCTAGACGTCCCTCACCCCGGCCACAGCCGCCAGCTCATCAGGGGGATCCCGAGGCGCTCCCAGGCCAGCCGGGAGACGCAGTCCCTCCAGCGTGTCATAGGCCTTCCCCCGGGGTCTTGTCCTGGTGGGACGTGCCTGAAACACCTCACCAGGGAGGCGTCCAGGAGGCATCCTGACCAGATGCCCGAGCCACCTCATCTGGCTCCTCTCTGTACGGAGGAGCAGCGGCTCTACTTTGAGTCCCTCCCGGATGACCGAGCTCCTCACCCTATCTCTAAGGGAGAGCCCGGCCACCCTGCGGAGGAAACTCATTTTGGCCGCTTGTACCCGCGATCTCGTTCTTTTGGTCATGACCCACAGCTCATGGCCATAGGTGAGGGTAGGAACGCAGATGGACCAGTAAATCGAGAGCTTCGCCTTCTGGCTCAGCTCCTTCTTCACCACGACGGACCAATGCAGAGTCCGCATCACTGCAGACGCTGCACCGATCCGTCTGTCCATCTCCCGCTCCATTTTCCCCTCACTCGTGAACAAGACCCCGAGATACTTAAACTCCTCCACCTGGGGCAGGACCCCACTCCTGACCCAGAGAGGACACTCCACCCTTTTCCGGGCGAGGACCCTGGTCTTGGATTTGGCGGTGCTGATTCTCATCCCGGCCGCTTCACACTCAGTTGCAAATCGCCCCAGCGAGAGCTGGATATCACGGCCCGATGACGCCAGCAGAACCACGTCATCTGCAAACAGCAGAGACCCGATCCTGAGGCCACCAAACCCGATCCACTCAACACCTCGGCTGCGCCTAGAAATCCTGTCCATAAAGGTTATGAACAGGATCGGTGACAAAGGGCAGCCTTGGTGGAGTCCAACTCTCACTGGGAATGGATTCAACCCAACAGCTGGAAATGCGGACCAAGGTCTGGCACCAGTCGTACAGGGACCGGACAGCTCGGACAAGGGGGTCTGGCACCCCGTACTCCCCCCCCCACCCCAGGAATCCCCGGGGGACACGATCGAATGCCTTCTCCAAGTCCACAAAGCACATGTAGACTGGTTGAGCGAACTCCCATGCCCCCTCCAGGATCCCGAAGAGGGTGTAGAGCTGGTCCACTGTTCCACGACCAGGACGAAAACCACACTGCTCCTCCTCAATCCGAGGTTTGACTGTTCGACAGACCTTCCTGTCCAGGACCCCTGAATAGACTTTACCAGGGAGGCTGAGAAGCGTGATCCCCCTGAAGTTGGAACACACCCTCCGATCCCCCTTTTTGAAAAAGGGGACCACTACCCCAGTCTGCCAGTCCAGAGGTACTGCCCCCGATGTCCACACGATGCTGCAGTGGCGCGTCAGCCAAGACAGCCCCACAGCATCCAGAACCTTAAGAAACTATGGGCGGATTTCATCTACCCCAGGGGCCTGGCCACCGAGGACCTTTTTGACTACCTCGCCGACCTCAGCCCCAGTGACAGAAGAGTCCACCCCTGAGTCCCCAAACTCTGCTTCCCCCTCAGAAGACGTGTTGGTGAGATTGAGAAGGTCTTCGAGGTATTCCCTTCACCGACCCACAACGTCCCGAGTTGAGGTCAGCAGCCCACCATCCCCACTGTACACAGTGTTGATGGTGCACTGCTTACCCTTCCTGAGCCGCCGGATGGTGGACCAGAAACGTCTCAAAGCCGTCCGGAAGTCGTTCTCCATAGCCTCACCGAACTCCTCCCATGTCCGCGTTTTTGCCTCAGCGACCGCCAGAGCCACGCTCTGCTTGGCCCGTCGATACCTGACAGCTGCCTCAGGAGTCCCACAGGCCAGGAAGGCCCGGTAGGACTCCTTCTTCAGCTTGACGGGGTTTGGGGATTACCACCACGACAGGCACTGACAACCTTACCGCCACAGCTCCGACTAGCAGCCTCAGCAATAGAGGTGCGGAACATAGCCCATTCTGACTCAATGTCCCCCACCTCCCTCGGAATGTGGGTGAAGCTCTCCCGGAGGTGGGAGTTACAGCTCTCCTTGACAGGGGACTCAGCCAGATGTTCCCAGCAGACCCTCACGACACGTTTGGGCCTGCCAGGTCTGACCGGCATCCTCCCCCACCATCCTCCCCCACTCACCACCAGGTGGTGATCAGTGGACAGCTGTGCCCCTCTCTTCACCTGAGTGTCCAGGATAAGGGGTCGCAAGTCCGATGACACGACTACGAAGTTGATCATGGAACTGCGGCCTAAGGTGTCCTGATGCCAGGTGTAAATGTGGACACTCTTATGCCTGAACATGGTGTTTGTTATGGACAATCCATGACGAGCACAGAAGTCCAACAACAAAACACCACTCGGGTTCAGATCAGGGGGGCCGTTCCTCCCGATCACGCCCCTCCAGGTCTCACTGTCGTTGCCCACGTGAGCGTTGAAGTCCCCCAGCAGAACAATGGAGTTCCCGGAGGGCACGCTTTCCAACACGCTCTCCAAGGACTCCAGAAAGGGTGGGTACTCTGAACTACCGTTCGGTGCATAGGCACAAACAACAGTCATGACCCGTCCCCCCACCCGGAGGCGGAGGGAGGCTACCCTTTCGTCCACTGGGGTGAACCCCAATGTACAGGTGGTGAGCCGGGGGGCAATGAGTATGCCCACACCCGCTCGCCGGCTCTTGCCAGGAGCAACTCCACAGTGGAACAAGGTCCAGCCCCTCTCAAGGATGGTGTTTCCAGAGCCCGAGCTGTGGTGTGTGGAGGTGAGTCCAACTATATCTAGTCGGAACCGCTCAACCTCAGGCACCAGCTCAGGCTCCTTTCCAACCAGAAAGGTGACGTTCCACGTCCCTAGAGCTAGCTTCTGCAGCCGGGGGTCGGACCGCCAGGGTCTCCCCCACCCTCGGCCGCCGCCCAACTCACACTGCACCCGACCTCTATGGCCCCTCTCGCGGGTGGTGGGTCCACAAGAAGGGGGGCCCATGTCGTCCTTTCGGGTTGAGCCTGACCGGGCCCCATGAGCAAGAGCCCGGCCATCAGGCACTCGCCTCTGTGCCCCACCTCCGGGGTTGGCTCCAGAGGGGGGGCCCCTGTGACCCGCTCCATTGATTTTCATCTCCATGAGGGGTGTTTGGGCTGCGCTTTGTCTGGTCCCTCCCCTAGTAACCTGTTTGCCATGGGTGACCCTGCCAGGGGCATAATTTAGCCCCAGACAACATAGCCCCTAGGATCCTCAGAACACGCAACCCCTCCACCACAATAAGGTGGCAGCCCAAGGAGGGGTGTATATATATATATATATATATATATATATATATATATATTTATATATATATACACATATATATATGTGTGTATATATATATACATATATATATATAAAATGCATACTTAATTTTTAAGCTTAAGGCTCATTTTAACATAGAGGAAATAATGTGCTATTTATATCAAGATCAGAAAAGATCTCCACACATGCTCTCCTGACCTTCAGTCACAACTTTACTGTACCATACTAAATCAGTTATTTGTTGAAAAAAGAGGAATGATTGTGATGTAATGTGACATAACACCTCCCACTTGTGATGAATCAAGCAGATAAGTGGACAAAACACAGTCTTACTAAATGTGCAAGCATCTATCAACAAGCACACAATAGTGCAGTCAAAGAAACACTCTCAGTAGCCCAACAAAGGGAGTTTCTATGTGGTTGACAACTTCTTGTGAACAACAAAATGCTGCCTGACAAGCTCTCTAGGGATGGTTGAGCTTTGGCAGATTACAGAGATCTTTATCTTTGTTATAAAATGGACTGCAGCATTTAAGTGCCAACGACTGAGAATACAATCTGAATTGTTAAGTGTGCAACAGCCATTACATGGAGATGTAGGACCAGTAATGGTGAGAGTAATCGTGTGATGACAGTTTCAGTGCTCTGGGGCTTCGTCACTGTTCATGACAGGTAATACGTGTCCACTGGGAACTGCGTATGTCTTACAGTCAGAGTTTCTTCTTCATAAACACCCACCAGCCCATCTTTACTTACAGATCTGTCAAACCCCAGAACTCGTGGCAGTTTTTCAATATAGCTGCAGGTCTGAGTGCGGTAATTAGATGTTAATGTGAAATAATGGAATCGCAGAGGTTTGTTACATAGGGAGAAATGCAGACCTTGGCATGATCTCAGAGCGAAAAGCACAATTGCTTAAAAATCAAAACATGCTGTCAGCAGCTCACCTAAGCAGCAGCAAATGCCCCGACTTTGGAATACATTACAATGGTAATTGCTCTGGCAAAATTACCTTGTCTAAGATGAGCTCGGCCAGACATCTGAGACACGCATGTCGATTGGCTCAATTTCATGATCATTGGGAGGCAGAAATCAAGGCCTTTATGTGAGAAAGAATCAGAGCGGAAATTGACATAAACATCTCATCTGAGACATTACACTGAATTGTAGAGAGAGCTTCATTTTGACAAGGCCTTTTCATAAATCTATTTAAAGTGAAGTTAGACTTTATGTGAGCAGTTCCTCATGTGGATGTTTTTACATAAAGAGTGAAAACAGATACATAAATTATCAAACCACAGCTTCAATGTGTTGTTCCCTGTATTTGCAAAAATCACTGTTTTGTATATTAAGTAAAATCTCTTATTTGTGATGAATGTGATATTAACTTCATACAGCTGGATATCAAATGTAAAGGTGACTGGTCCAGCTGCACCAAGCTTCTTCTGTCACTGCTGCATCTGCTGCAAAACATGTGTTTTTTTTTGTTTTTTTTTATCTTAAAGAGTAACAAAGGAGATTTAACAACAGACAGGAAATGATTTAATAAACCAAAACATGGCGTTATTTACAGACTCCACCTATGATTGTTTGCTCTGTCTCCTCCTGTCTGAGCTTTTCCTCACACACATCAGGACAGGGAGAGTTAAAATGCCTCTCGTGTCTGCGATCTGATGAGGATCACCTTCATCCATTTGAAAGGTGATTTCCGAGCAAAATTGTTTCTCCGAACACATGCTGCTTGAGCCGAGAGCACATTTTTCCAGCATGTTAACAAACATGTAATTTCCATAAACACGTCCAGTAATTGACAGCTTGATTTGGGTTCTGCCAAGAAGCTGACAGACACTTCTTGGCTGCTTTAACGGAGACGGCAAAGGCTTATAAGGCCTCACCAGGCTGTAATGAGCTTTTCAGGGCTTTGTCTAGATTAGACCACCAAACACAAACAAAATCTTACACAAATCTCATCCTACATTCTTTATCTTGTTACTAAATTACTTTCAGGTGGATAAAAAACTTAAAGTATCAACAGTCACAAATTTACATCAAAACTGAAATTTTTTTTGGGTAAATAAAGATTTTTTTATAGAGATTCTGCTAATATGACAAAGCTACAATCATATTTTATTTGGCTAAATTTAATACATTTTCAAGCAAATGTAATAAAATTCAGGAAATCAAGGAAACAATGTTTTATTTTCTCTGTAGATGCAGTAGAAAAGAAGAGCAGTAGTTTCTCAGTCATGGAAACATAAAATGTCGGTTTTGCCCAGTACTGAAATGCTATAAAATGTACAGAATATACACTGACTTACAGAAAAAAACTTATTCAACAAATAGCCAAATTGGAAAGTATTAAACTAACTGTAAATCTAATTCATGGTACATTTACTGAAACATTTTGGAGATATTCAATTATATATTTACAGTAAAGGTTAAAAGTATAATCGAGCATTGAAATATGTTTGGGTCTATCCCAAAGAAAATATCAAGTTAAAAGATTTGGAAAACAGTAAAAGTTTTAGATTTTGTTGTTAAAACATCAATAAGTACTAGTGACATAAGTGATATATATGTATTTCTTGTTTATTAAACTTTATTAAGTGTGTGATATTGGAATTAAGCTCACACTTCTGTAAATATTATCAAAATAAATAAATTTAAAAAACAAACAATTGTTTCCAAATCTTAATATAAAACATTTTGAGACCCCCCCTGGAGATTATGCATAAGATTTTACTTAATAAAACCATTTTTAATGCTCCTTTGCCTGTATACTCCATTTAACAATACATGCTCACACCATGGAATGTTTCCTCCTGAAGGTTTATGGAGAATTTATTTAAAAATATGTGATGCAAATAAACCATGGAGGATTTTTTCTTGTCTGCATGCCCCAGCTGCAGGCTAACTGAGGAGTCCCTACAGTATCGACAGGCTGCTTGAACATCAGCAGCACACTCAGATCTTTTTTCTTTATGAAAAGCTGTGGTTGAAGAGCAGCTCAGAGATGATGGTGAGCACAAGAGGAAAAATAGAGTCTGATAAATCTGTATTGAACACCATGTGAAGGATGTTAATACATATTAATGGTGACAGGAATATTTGCAAGTGAATACACTGGTAAAGGGGATTAGACATAACTCTCCATAGAAGGGGAGGTATCATCACTCCCATTCTGGCGTGGGACTCGGCCGTATCAGATTCATCCCCATGCACATTGCCAGCAAACACTAAGCCCTTATCTCTCCTTTGGGCCTCTCCGGAGAGTTTACAATTTCTCGCTTCGTTGGAGCCTGAGCTGAGCTTGTTACTGGCACAAAGGCTGAGAGGTGGCCTGGTTGAGAGCACAAAGCCGCCCCCACCTCTGGACGGACACATTTCCCGCAGATAACGGACAACTTGTTGGACAGCGGCACAACACTGTCCCTAAACATGAGCATGGCAGCCACACATCCTCCACGCTGTAGGACTCACACAACAAAGTCAAAGTTCAGAAAAATACATGACACACTGACACAGTGTCAGTAAAGGCTCCTTATTAATGAGATGTGTTGGAAGTGGCAGAGGGACGTGAACTCAGCAGATGTGGTCTGGTCCCTGGGAGACTCTTCTCGCTTCTGGCGCTATTCTCTGAGGGCACAAGCATCACAGACAACATCCCATTTGCAATGCTGCTTCTCCCGGGGGGATAAATGATGGGGACACGGACATGAATTTTAGGCTGAATTTGTCTTTTAACTCAAAAATCTATGTTCACCTATTTTTAGACAGCTGAACTCATTTAGTATTTAAACTTATCAGGGTAATGCTGGTTTTCCATCCCTCCAGTCCAATCTGCTCTTTATTAACTGCTATAAATATAACAGCTATGATCATTATTTTTTGGGACAAGTTTTATTAGTAGGTGAAAGCAGTTTTGAGAGATGTAAACTGATGCATCTGGAAATAAAGGCCAATGAACTTAATGAGGTAATATTTCAAAGGAGAAAAATGAAAGAAAATATAAATCCAGAGATTTAATTCCTGAATTTCACCAACTAAGCATCGTTCAAATAAAATCTGGTTTAACTTTTTTATATTGTGTATTCCCTGTTTGCTTTATTTTCACTGGCAAATGGTGAATTATTCTCATGTAAGTGACCCATATTCTTCATCTTCCATGCTCTAATCTGCCAGTCATTCATTTGCTTGAGATTTAAAATACAAAAGTTCTAGTTCTTTATCAGCTTCCTCCTGAATGTCAAAGAAGTAGCACAAATTGCACTCGAAGACGATGAACTTCCTGTCATTTTTATGGTTAAAGACATTCATCACTGTTTAAAACAGAAGAAACAACTTCTACAGATCAAATAATTGAATGTGTTTACTAATGACAGTATAAATGGACACCCACAGAAGCAGGTTGACTCACAGCACAGCAGTAACTGTTGGGTGATGCACAAAGTGAAGGTTTACATGTGGCTTTACAGCAGAAACAGCCTGAGGAACTGCTTTTTATAGCAGAGAAAAGTGTCAATATGGTTTCAGTAGATTTTAAGTTGACAAGTAATATTGGATTGCTGCTTGTCTTACAGTAGGACTCCCAGTCACAGCAATTTCAGCAGACATGTTGCTGAGACAGCTCTGGCATTGTTTTCTGGGACACAGTAAAATTCTATTTTCAGTCTTACTTGGTGCAGTAATTATCTGCATTGTTGGTGAGAATAAAGAAAATAAAGTGCATGAATATGTGCCGGTCAATTGGATTCTGTCAGTTCGAACAGAATTGGGTACACAAGCGAGCAGCTTGCCAGCTTGTAATAACGATGGTGTTTGCGTGGAACAATTTCCCCTCTAAAACAGCTCATCAACAGCAGAGAGAGTCTGTCACCCAGGGTACGAAGTGACAAGTCTTCTGCATCTCTGTCTGTTATTAACATGTCTCTTACGACAAGCTCAATTATCTGACACTGCCCGCAATTTCCATTCCTTTTTCTGGCACAATGTAAAGTTCCTCTCCTTCATTTTCAAAGCTGGTCGTTTTGGATCCAGCAAATACTGATATAAGACATGTGTGGGAGGAGGAAGTGAAAACTGAAAGAAAAACATCTGCAAGTCAGAGCAAAGTTGCCACAGACATGCAACGCTGAGGACTCCATCATTTCTGATTAAAAGAGCCCTAATCTGAAGCATTTATAATATAGTAAAGTATTGGCTTTTCTTTTTCCTTTCCTTGTCTTTTTTTTTTTTACTTTTATCGTAACATTATTTTTCCAAATGATTAAGTTTTGTTAAGGTACTTCAGGAGATGTTTATCAGAGTTATGTGAACAAATGAGCATCAGATAACTATTATAGACTTAAAGTGATCAAAATATGTACTAAAGAACCAATCAGGTTAAGTTTATCTATAAATGAGAATCATGTTTAATAATGGGAGACATAAAGCTGCCACTTTTTAATTTTTTTTTTTTTTTTTCAATTTTAGGTGTTGTTCTTGTGTTTGAATAAACTAAATAAGCAAATTTAGTCAGTCTTGTCTTGATATCTGACAAAAAAGGGTTAAAATTTTATATAAAGCTCACTCAAGACTAAAAAAAGGAGTAAGTCAACTAAACTACCTATCCAGTATCTTAGTCATTTGTTAACTTAAAATCATTTAAATGTTTATAGCATTGTTCTGTACAGAAAACAAACAATTCATAATCTAAAATTCTTGTTAACAGCTTTGCCTGCACTCAAAGACACAGCTGTGGCTGACTACAGCAATGTCTGCCAAATTTTCAGTGATAAAATTTGGCTCACTAAAATGGAGAAACTAACAGTAAATGCGGCAAAAAGTAAATACGGTACAATGCAAGGCTTCAAGAGTTGGCTGGGCATGCAGAGAGGCCAAATAAGTGTAAAGCTAGCTTGCAAAGTATGCTACCTAATGTTAGCAGGCTGTAGAGAATGGTGAACACACACATAATACCAACCTCAGTGTCTGTTTTAGGCTTTTTTGTTTCAGTTGCTTCTCAGATGCTTTCCCTTATCTGCATCAAATAGACAAGTTTTGACCCTGTCAGACCCTCAAGCATGGGTTTTCTTTGTGAGTGTCCTGGTATACTCAATTGTGTTTATTTTTCTGCCAAACGGGGTATTATTTAGAATTTTAAAGGAAATACACACCTGTCCCCTTTCTGTCACTGTTTATTCAAATGAAAAATGAACCAATTTGGCCATGTGACAAATTGTTTCATGTTGAATTGCATTATATCATATTGAGAAACTATAAAATACATATAATGTGAGTATATACAGTCGTCCTCAAAATTATTCATACCCTCCAATTAAAGAAGGAAAAAATCAGCTGTCAGTGAAATAAGTTGAAATTGACAAAAGTAATAACAAATGAAAATTCTATGAAAATCATTGCTTTATATCAAAAACAAACACACAAAAATAGAACAAGTAAACAAGCATAATGAGGCTTCGAAGAAAATATTTTGTTCAGCGACACTTTGAGGCAATGACTGCAATCAGGTGTTTTCTCTAATGTTCAAAAAGACGTCTGCACCTGTTGACAGGTATTTTGGTCCACTGTTCAAGAGCAAGGTGCTCTTACTGTATGTGTCTGGGACAGTTTTGTTTGTTTGTTTTTTTTAAATTATTATTTCCAACCACAATTCCAAAGCAACATTATAATTCACCAAATTATAATTTTGTAAATTTTTATTTATTATTAGTTTCTTATTATTTGAATTACTATGTGAATTTAGTCTTTTCTTTAATTGGAGGGTAATGTTAGGGACAAATATATAGTATACTCACAATGTGAGTATGAATAATGTGCTTGCCATGATGTGTGTAAAATGTATGACTGATTTCTTTCTGTATACAGATTTAAATAAATCAATAAAATCTACCTGTCTTAACTCTGCTGTCTCATCCTGGTCTCTTAACTCACTAAAGTCTTGCCCTCACTTGATCCATTCTGGCTTTGGTCATATCTTGAACTTCAGTGGTCTTTACCGACAAAACAAACTGTTGCTAAATGAACTGTGTGGTAGAAAAAGTCAGAGCTGTTTAAAGAAACTTGTGTCCCAATTAAAGAGAAAAAGGGAAAAAAAAAGCACTGAATGTTGTCCACATTGGTCTTAAACACAAGTAAAGCACAAAGACGTAGATGTTGATTAGTCCGGATTTCAGACAGCGGTGTAATCAGTAAGCTGTGTGTGATGTCTGTGACCTCCACAGTTTTGATTCCTCCTCTGTCTGTAGTGTAGCTGTACTCATTTAAATGTGCAACAACATTTTCTAAAGGATTGTACTAATGAAAAATTAAGTTAAAGGTGCTCTCTAGCAGCAAGTCTTGATTAACTAACTAATGCAGGAGCTTGTTCCTTTTCTGATTCACTTTAATGAACCATTCAAACAGCTTTTTCACAGAACTGCCTAATGACTATTTTCAGATTTTACAATCTTGCAATCATTTTTGAATAACCCACTAAAATACAGGATAAATGCCATTCAAATGACTAACATCATCTTCTTCATATTTTGACACAGAGAAAATATGAGAAGATGTCTCTTTCAACCTTTTATCCTTAAGAATTTCTCTTTTTGAAAAGCTTGGTTCTCAATCTGAAAAGTTCAAGCCAGATCATAGCTGGTAATAATTCTGGAAACTACTAAAAGACCCCAAATGGCTGTTAAATGTTACCTTAATGCTCTGAATCCAAAAGCTACCTTCCACTCGTGTGTGGAGAGATGCATGTAAAGTGAAAATGTTCCTCCAAAGTGAAATATCGCTGTGGGTGGGAGTGTCTGGGTTGCTGCGGGGGAACGTTAGAGGAAGTGGTAATGATGACAGCTCTAACTCAGTGCAGGTGCAGTAAAGCATGGCAGGTTGGTCAATTGCCCAGAACCCATTACTTCTCCCTGGAGACCAACCTTGTAATGTGCAAGGTACCTTCTGTAAAGGATTGACCTATTGTCAACAGGGAAATTTCTCAGGTTTCACTTAAAGACGCAAACGCTCCTCACAAGGTTATGCAGGCATGTGCAGAGTGGCTCAAGTGTGCAAGTATGTTGATTACAAACATTTCATTTTACGCAAGCAAAAAAGACTTTGTAATACTTGTTAAAGAAACTGTGTTTTCTTTTTTTTTTAATAAAGAGAACAAAATATCCAGCAACATACTGCTTTTCTGCATCTCTCTTTCATACTGGCTTTGCTTCTTAAGCTGCTGGAGACATTTTGCATTTTGTGAGAAAAGAGCTGGTAAATGAGAAATTCATACTGTTTCTCTTGTTTGTGAGGAGACTTCTGGATGTGCCAAACAACCTGTAACTGTGCTGCGGATGGGAATGGGTGACCTTGGGTGCCAGATACATCTGTGTTTCTGCGTTATCCTCAGACAGTCAGTATTTGACCACTATCTACCAGATACATTCTATCCGACACTTGTAACAATAGTGTAAATGGGACAAAAATTGAGCTCACCTTAAAGGCGGACTTCAGTCCTCTTGAAGGCTGAAAGCCCTGGATGAGCACAGTGCCCAGTGGCAGCTCAGAGTCCTTGTTTTGCTCCCTGAGACGTGTGTAATCAGAGAGAAAGTCCAGCACAGATTACAGTCTTCAATCAGTCAGTGAGGAAAATGATATGTACATCATTGTCTCTGCTGCACATCCCAGCCACTGTCAGCCTGCATGCATATTACCTGTGTCAAAGCTGCCAGGGACATGACGAGAGAAACTGAGAGCCATCACAGAGCCGCCACTCAGGGAGGGGTGTCGGGTCTTTGAGCGCGGCAGCCAGATTCAGTCTCCATGGGGACTCTACTCTGACCTCTTCTGTGTTGTTGACACCATTTAATGTACATTTTCAAATACAAAACGTCTCCTTTCATATCTCAAATCATTTTCAAGGGGTTGAAGGCCAGCTCTTGTCACCAAAAGAAAATACTGATCACACACTTGCAGTTTTTACCCTCACTCAAGTCAACAAAAGTTGAGGCTGTGCGACCTTGAGGTGCACAATAGAGAGTTATTTCAGGCTGAGTGAAAACTATATAACTGCTGTGAGAAATGGCCAAAAATTATCCTGCATAATCTTCTCACAGATCTATAATGTCATCTTATTCAATTGTCTCCTCGCCAAAAAACAGACACATACTGTGTATGAGTATAACAGCATAATGTGGGAAATTTTGATGGAGGTGTCTCATTGTTGTCAATTCAATTTTCTCAGCTGGATCTGGAAAAACATACATAGTATAAATGCAAAACAGTGGGAAGGAGAAATTTCACAATGAAGACAGCAAAGATAGATCTGATCTGAATTCCTCCCTCTTGAAATAGGACATAGTCACACCATAATTTCCTTGAGACAAGAAGTGTTTAATTTAAAACTGTGAAGGGCACCTCTGCATATAAAAAGATGGAGGATGATTTGGAGCCGCACCAACCACACGCATTACACTTTTCTAGCCAATGTGCATCTTTAAGTTTTAAGATCCACCCCAACACTGTTTGTAATGACCAGAAATACATGAAAAAATGACTCTACAAGCATGTGACACAAGCAGTTTACATAATAGCCTCCCTGTCCCACCCCAGGTAGCTAGCTGTTCACCTTGAGAAGTCCAGATCTTAATGCAAGGTCAACACAAACACTTTCTGTTTGTCTCCTCTGGTCCTGCTGGGGCTACAGAGGGAGGTCACCAAATGGTCTCTGGTGGGGAAAAAAAGAAAAAAAAAAGGCACTGACCTTCTGCTAAATTGGCCACATTCAGTAGACAGAGAATATCAGGTTATTGAGTTGATCCATGCTGTGTTTCCTTGGCTGGGGAAAATGATCTGAGCTACTGTCTGACTTCTGCAGTTGATCAAGGGCGAGAATGTGCCGGGCTGCAGAGACACGACACTTTTTTAAATATTGTCTCAAATGTCCTAATGGCTTAAGAGAAAAGCAACATCACTACCCTGCTGTAAACAAAAACATTAGGCAGGGTGGTAAGTGCTTTCCACTTATTGAAGAGACTTGCAGTTCATATCCCAAAGAAAATAAATAACGGCTTTCTGTTTTAAATTCTGTTTGCAAAAAAAAAAAAGACATATTGTAAATGAATGCAGCTGCAGAACCCCAACAATTCATTGCACTGTACTTTCAAGTTGTTGATTCCTTGAGAAAGGCAAATAATAGTCATTTTGCAAAATTGCAGGCCTATCCTTCAACAACTGGAGAAAACCGTTAAAATTGGGCACAGCTCAGGAAGAAGCAGCCCTCTTGCTGAAGTATTTCATATATTTGGGACAGCATAATGAAATAAGTCATTTCTGCCAACAGTTCACATTACCTCCCAATGCTTAAGAGCCATAATCCCAATAGCATTTTGAATTCTGCCACGCATACAGTCGAAAATGTTATTGCATGATTACAGTGTTTCTCTCCCTCTACAGTTTTTTTTTATTTATGCATTTTGCACATGAATTGGAGAAGCTGAGCATCACATACAATTACACTGCAATTTGAAAACTGAGGAAGAAGAGCCAAAGCTTTCTGCTATAATAAAAACACATAGAAAACTTGTAATGCAAGCACAGTTTGAAATGATACCCATCTGTCACAAAAAACACCAAAGTTGTATAATTGGAAAAGCTTCCACTCTTCATCCATTTTGCAAAATTTGCACCGCATTGTGCCCACAGTGCAACAGTTACAATCTACTCTTGAAAGTGTGTTGCAAAATCATGGGTGCCTCAACAATCAAAAAGTAGTTTGAAAATCCTCCCTTGATTTATTAACGAGACTGCTGGAAGCTCATTTCATTTTGGTTTTAACAGGCTTCACAATGATCTACATGTCAGAGCACAAATAGACGAGCTTAGACAGTTTGCAGACAAAGTTTGTTTGAAATCCAGGTGGTCAGATGAAATGATAGTCTGGACATTGTCGTGTTCGGTAACCACCGGATCTCCATTTCCTAACTTAGAGCTGCCGAAGAGAATTGCCCACAGATGGCAGCTTTTATCTGCATTGGCCATAAGGGCCGTGTCTCTCCCTGTTACAAGGCACTTTGTCAAGCGAGACAGTTATTTCGGCTCTGATGCTGCACAGCACTGGACTATGATTTATATCACACACACATCCACCATACAGATCATACACAGCTACTGGCAAACAATATTCAAGCAGAGGGTATAATCACAGAAAACAAATTCCGTAATCTCAGCCCTAAAAAAAAACCCCAAAAAAGTATTACCTTAAGGCTCTCCGGTTCTCAAATCTGCAACACTTCACAACTAGAAAAACCTTGATTCCCTGCGCTGATCGTCCCTGAGGTCTGTGTATCATAGATTTCATTCCTGCAGGGGAGCAAAGATTATTACAATATTCAGATTACCGAGCAGGGGAAATTAATTGGACTAATTAACATACAAGTAAATGATGATACCGTTAACACATTTCATTAACTCAAACTGTCATTCTATGTTCCTGGTGCACTTGGTATTGCATTACAATGAATTGGATTCATTAAATTATGCAAATGAAAGGAATGACAAAATGGACGAGTCCTTTTTAACGCTATAAACCACATTCACTGACTCCTTCTTTTGCAAATTGACTAAGACTTAAAAAGCATGTGCTTCTCAGATTTACTAGATAAGGCCTTTTACAGAATACACTTTGAATTATGTTACCAGACATTACAACCAAATAGGCTATTATATGCCACCATCTTAAGTCAAATATTTAAGAAAAAAACAACACAACCTGACAGAGGTGCGCTATTTAATGGATATAAAGATGGAGATGCGCAAAGTGTGCTCCTTCTGTGCAGGGGTAGTTTCAGGTTCATCTAGCAAGAAATCAACAAACTGATATTTGAGTAAATGATGGTCGCATGCAACTTTAATTATAAGGTTTTGATGGTCACTCGAATAGATATAAATCCAGGTTGCCCCTCATTCTTCTGTTGGGTTTGTTTGAAGCCATGAGGTACTACTTTGTTCCTCAGCTGCAGAGTACATTCCTGACATTTCTGTGTGACATTAACTTGCAGTTAATTGAGGGTCTGCACCTGCTGTTGGCCTCTGCGACGCCTGTCTTCATCGCAGCAGCTCTACATGAAGGAGGTCAAAGGGTCAAACATGCCCCTTGTCCTGCTCCCTTGGCTGTAGTGACATCTACTGGACTACAAACCCTGAGTGTAAGCTGCACGGGGAGAATGGACCTCTCTGACACGTCTTCACAAGGAGACAAAGCAAAAGAAAAAAAGAGAATCATGTTCAGTATTAAATGCAGTACCAGACGAAGGTTTGTGGGGGTGTGTCCAAACTTTGATAGCATGCATAGCGTGACCAAGTGTGCTAAAATCTCAACAACTTTAAAAGAAAGCAGAAAGAAAATGCAAACAAGTGTAACAAAGATTTATATTGATGTTATATATTGACATATTTATACAGAAGACTGGAGTGAAGATAAACCTTCCGTGTTTAGTAAAGAATATGAAAATGCTGCATGTTTCAGCATTTTGATGTTTGACTCAAAAACCTCCCAAAAATGACCAAGTGACCGTTATGTCAAACAAAAAACAAACAAACAGAAAAAGCAAAATAAAAATAAAAAAACGACCCCCAAATGAACAACACAGACGAAATAAAAAGAACCCACATATGTTACCGTTAAATTCACTGTTCAGTATGCATTCAATTTTACAATTGGGGGTCGAGGGTAATCAGAAATTAGATAAAAGCCATAATATGGAAAAGGAGGGGGGGGAATGTGATACAGTAAAAGCAAAACAACACAAAAACAGAAAAAAATCCAATTGCTTACATTGGGTATAACAGAGATTCTTACAAAACATTTTTACCCAAAACAATAAACAAGATTAAAGTGATGACAACAGTGCCGTTAAAGAGTACCACGTTCAGTAATCACAGATTTATCAACTGCATGATCGGGCTGATGAAACAAGATTATGGTGAGAAGTTCTGCAAAGCTGTTTCCATGACTCAAACAAGAGTTGATCTAAAAACAAACAAAAACAGACAACAGGATTCAATGCGCATAGGTAACATAGCTATAAAAAGAGAGAGAGAGAGAGAGAGAGAGAGAAAAGCATTTCTTCACAACATCCCACTATGGCCAGAGAGAGGACTGGGGTGATTTACTCTACTTATAGCACGCAGTCAAGAGTCACCCTGAGTTTGGAGTCAAATTTGGCAATTACCACCACAAAAAAATGCTCCCCACCCCGTTTATATTACAACATGTTTTTTTGTTTAGAAGTTCTCCAAAAAACAGGGTACAAAAACACATCTGAAGTACATATAATGGAACCATTTGAAATAATTCAGACCTTCATTGTCACAAATGCATTATCTAAGCGAAGCCTAATATAAATAGCTGTCCTGTCAAAATATTTTATAAGCAAACAAGGTGTGTCATCATAACAGCATTTGTTCAATGGGAAATATGATACAAAATTTTGATTGTTTTTCATTTTCACGCGTGAAACAAATTCATTTAAAAAAAAAGAACATAAAGAAAAAAACAAATTGAAGAAGGGCCTTGCAGGCAGACCGCCTGCTGGGAAGTGATGCATATTAATAATTTAAAAACACAATGTGAAAAATTTGCATGGATTTAATAACTTTACTTCAACTGGATAAAATTAGTTATGCCGTGACGTTTAGTCTCTACTAAAAAGAAAGATTAACTAATTTTGCGTACAAGGATATAATCAAAATATACTGTTAACAAAAGGCAAGATTTGCTTAATGTAGCAATGCATTTCCATGAGAACAAAAACAAAAAAAAAGAAACAAAAAAATTAACAAGATGTGAATTTAAAACAAAGTGGGATTTTACATTTTCAACTACATAATATTGTACAAAATAAGGCATTTCATTGTGTTTACTGCAATGTCTTTATCCACCTTTTTCATTTTCACTTGCTTTTTTTCCTCAGTGAAAACTGGGAATGAACAGGGACTTACTATGTCTGTGTTAAAATATATATATTTATTTATAATATTCCTTCAAAACTTGAATAAAAATGCAGGTAGGAGTATACAGTATAAGAGATGCTGTAAAAGTTCATAAACGGAGAGCACATTACTCCATGACTTCACTGGGCGCTACCGTGGTAACGAGCTGGAGAGGGATCTCTGCGTTGGCCAGGATGTCCTGGGCGCTGTTAGAACCCTGCTGGATGTTGGTGAGGATGAGGGTGGTCCCGCCTGCCGTGGTGATGATGCTGTCAGAGGAACCTGTGGATTCCATCGAGGCCACCACGGTGCTGCCAGAGTTCACGCCTTTTTTGTTCTGATGGGTTTTAATGTGCTTCGCCAGGTGGTCGCTCCGCATGAAGCGCTTGGAGCATTCTGGGCAGACAAACTTCTTCTCTCCTGCCAGAGAGAAAATAATAGTTTGATAAGAGTTTGATATTGAATATATTTGGGGACATTAAATAGTTTAGAAGAAATCTATTTAAAAAAAAAAGACACGAAATGCAATATTTAACTGATTAGCAAATAAACTACACTTAACATTAACAACAGAACTGTCACAGATACCTAAATACTTAAGCCTTAAGTTTTATAACGCACTATTACTAAATGCTGTATAACCGTGGATCAATATTAATCTGATTTAAGGGCTTAAAGCCAGTCAGTTACTGACAAAACTGACTAAGTGAGGCTAAACAAGTGAAAACAATTATCAACTGGATGCCTGGAAAGATTAAATATCCTCTTGAAAAGTTAACTGTGAATTGCAACAGGGCAGCTGACAGAGTAATGAAATGCTACCATATCCAACCTTGACAGAGGCCTCAATCTGCCAATGACATGGTGGGGTAAAACAACATCACCACGAGGAAGTATTGTTATCCCTTTAAAAGGTCTGTCCTGCCATTAAGTGTCACCACATATTCTATATCATGGTGTTTTGATACATTTACAGTCATTAAATATAAAGCAAGACTCCCTTTTAAGTCTCCTCCATTCTTAGGTAAATAACCCTCAACCCGCATGATTCAGGAGCTTGTGCACTCACCATCTGGAGTAATAACTTAAAGTTAACATTTTCATTATCACATTATCAGTCTTATTGTTGTGGAGAAACTTTGGCCCACTCCTCTTTTCAGCCTTGTATTAATTCAGTTTTTTGGGCAGTTGTATATGCACTGCACTTCTAATGTCTTTAAACATCATCTCAGTCAGGTTGAAGTCTGGATTTAACTGATTTCTTTCTTTTTCTGTTTTATGCAAATTTACTGCTCTACTTGGGGGGACTGTCCTGTTGCAAGGCCTAATTTGCCCAAGCTTTATCTGAAAGACGGACAGCCTCATATTTGACATATTTAAGTAGACAGAGGAGCTTATTACAGTGCCCATATTCTGTAGCTGCACAATAAGCCGAGAATCATCACCCCACAACCACCACATCTTATATCTGCTACGAGGTGTTGCACTGATACAGTGTTTGCTTTACACCAGAAGAGTTGGGGATGCTACACATTACGCCAGACTTCTCTACTTTGATTTTGTCCGTCAGAAGAACAGTTCCAGGAGCCTTGTGGTTTGTTCAAATGCAATTTTGCAAACCTTAGCCATGCTGCTCTTCTCTTTATTAGAGAACAGAGGTTTTCTCCTGGCAACTCTTCCAAACAAGTAATTCTTCTTCAGTCTTCTCTAATTGTACTCCCATGAACTCTGGCATTTAACTTGCTAACTAAGGCCAGTAGTCTGAGATGTAACTCTTGTTTTTTTTTTTTTTTTTCTAGCTTTATTTCTTTGAGCCTGACCTTGGATTTAACTTGCTAGGAGCAACAGTCCTGGGAAGATTGGCAGCTGTGTCAAATGTTTCATAAATGTGAATTTTTTTGTGTGTAAAATGATGGACTGGTTTTGAAATGGTTTAATAACCCTTCCAAGGTTTGTGGGTTCACTGCTTCTTTGAGCTCACTGCTGATGTCTTTCCTTTTTGGCACAGTGTCAACACACACTTCAATGCTTTAGACCAAGAAAATGATAAAACTTGTGCTTTTATAGAAATAGCCACAGTTGCTGTTGATCAAATAATCAATGCATTTGATCATCAGACTGAAAAATCAGAATATGAACAAAAACTTCACTCTTAAAAAGTACAACTCACTTCTATTGTCTTATTTCTGTGTAATTTGGGGGTTAGAAAAAGACTACAGCAGATTAAATTCTTCAAGCATGAATCACATCTTTAAAGTTACTACAGAGTCTGTAAAATGTTGATGTTTCTCACAATGTTTTCTCAATCCTGATATAAAATTCAACATGCTAGTCCAGAGGGGAACAAGTATTATACACTTTTCAGGGCTCAAATTAACACATTTTACTGATTTCATGGATGTTTTCCTGATGTGCAAACACACAGAGAGCAAAAACGAGGGGCACCTGTGTGTGTTCTCCTGTGCCTCTGGAGCTCATCACTGCGTGTGAACCTCTTCCCACAGAACATCCAGCTGCAAACAAAAGGTCGCTCTCCTGAATGCCAGCGCAGGTGCGCTCGCAGGTGCGATGTCTTTCCGTACACTTTCCCACAGCCCACAATGTGGCAGATGTGCTGCTTCTTCTTCCCCATGCTGGATCCTCTGTAAAATACAGGCACAGACATAAGACAAAGTCCTGGTATATTGTCCAGATTTAAGAACAAGTAAAATCTCCAGCCAGGCTTACAAACCTCCCACCAGACTCTTTGCAGTTAGGACATGTGCATGCCACTCTGCGCAGCCTCTTGCCCTCCTGGCCTAGCTGATCGTCATCATCCACCAGCCTTCCATGGAGGTGGGACAGGTCGCTTGTGTTCAGGGTAGAGTCTGCATTTAGCCACTCTCCTGAGTCTGGCTCTTCCTTGATCTGAATATCTAAAATGTGTATACGAAGTTATCAACACAAGCTCTGGTAGCAACTATGTAACAGTAATAAATCAGTAAATGTAATTGTAATTTTCAGTTTTCATGTTTAAATCCACACAAAGACCAGATTGACATAAAATCTATCCATAATAATAACTGTTAACATCCCCTGTTGAAAGTGGGATGGTTGCAACTACAGATGCAACAATCCGATATCTGGATTAGATATCAGGTCCGATATTGACTAGTTAGCTGGATCGGATATCAGATGAATGAGGCCAATCCAGCGTTCCGGTTCCGGTCATTTCTCTTTTATGAATGTCACACACAGCAATACCGTTACTGTGATCTAGTCTCCTCATTCTATGTTTGCAACACCAGTTACGTCGTCACGCAGAGCAAAAAAGTGATATTTATTTTTGTTGCTAATGTAAACCTTGTTATTTGTAAATAAATAATATTAAGCGCATTTCTACCCATTTATTTGTTACCTTTTTTTTTTTTTTTTAACAAGGCTAAATGTTTATGTCAAGTCTGATGCCTTCACTCACATGGCAAGGTATAAACTAATCCGGGCAAACGCCGCCAGCAGACCGTCCGCCATTGCTTAGGGAGCCTTTCTGTACATGTGTAATTAGAAGAGATGAATATCTGACTTTTTTTTTCTTAATAATATGGAGGAAATCTGGAAGGACTGTCTCATTCCTGGTTGTTAGAACAGTAGAGGAAACCTTTAATATAGTAATAAGTGAATGAGAAGCTCACGGATGTTTATTTCATGAAGATTTCTGTTGTCTGTGACAGAAGTGGACGGTGCTGCTGTTCAGTCCACTGATGTTCGTATCGGGGAGTAATATCGGACACACAGAGCAGAGAAGGAATGATGCTGCCACAGCGAAGAAAACACTGGATTTAATCCCCAACAACAAAAGTAAATTATGGTGAACACATTGATCTGACACTACATTTCACGCATCTATGCTCCCGAAAATGAGGCACTTCATAATGTTATTATGCTAGCTAATGCTAACAGAGACAGCTGTGGTCTTGCTGAGAGTTAACGAGCAATCTGGGAGATATTGTAAAATATAATGTTATTTGTGCTGATCAGGGCAATGTTGGGACCAGAAAATAAAAACAGTTTAGTCGCAAACACAAATGGATCACGAAGACGGTGTCCTGCAGCCTTTAGTTTCATCTGCAGGACATGTGAAGGCTACGTGGTCTGTACTGTTCTTAAACAATATCAAAAAGCCAAATATATGACAAAATAGAGAAGTAACGACCTTTGAAATAGTTTAATTTTTCAAATGTTAATAAGTAATCATGAGATGTTCGTGTTATTTTACATTAATGCTCCGGTCATGCCCCTTTCAGACTTCCACTGGAAAGCGGTAATATTGCGAACTCTGTCCTTTATAAAGCTGCATTCAGACGTGCATACCGGTCTTTTACCTCGAAGATGTAGCGGACATGTACCGGCTGGTCTACATGTCACAAGAGCGGAAATGTTACGGCACGTTGTTTTGGCTGAAAGCACAAGAAAATGTTCTGGACACAGTTGAAGGGAGAGTGGGGCTTGTGCTGACTTTTCTGCAACATTTTGTGATGTATGAAAGCGCCGGGACACGATAAGATCGCAAGGAAGAAGCATGTTTGAAAAAACGAGTGTTTAAAGAGCGGATGGACTTTACCGCTCATGTTCCGCAATGCAAGTCTGAAAACGGCTTTAATTTGATCTTTATTATAAGTAGGTAATTCAGCAAAAGCTTAAATGGCCAGGGCTTTACCTAAAATAGCTTTTGATAATGGCTTTTTTTGGATAAATATCGATATCGATCGATATAGATTTTTTTTTATCGATAATCTTTTTTTCTATATCGTCCAGCCCTACTCCGATGTAAAAAAAATATATATATATATGTATATATATAAATAATATTATGCGTGAATAACTCTGAGATCTTCAGATAACATACCTGTAGGTTGCCATTACATTAGACAACTGTCCAATATTGTCAATCCAGATATTCACGCTGCTTTCCATGTTGGCAGATATGAGGTAATTGGGATTGGGACTAATTTCCCAAACAATGGCAGCACCGCAAGATAGCGCAACACACAAAATGCTTGTCGGATTAGTCTATACAGTTAATTCATTCAACGGTAGAATATCTGATCGGTTTTTGGTATCGGCCAATACGCTTAGCCCAGGTATCAGACTGGATCAGAAAAAACTGGATCATGCATCTCTAGTTGCAACTGTATTACTGCCCAGATCATGTAAATGCATGATGATCAAATGAAACATGTAAACACTGTACCAGGAGCCAAAGGACCCCGAGACTAAGCTGAGCCAATATGAGACAGAGGAAATAGTGTGCGATATTGGTGTTGGTATAATCTGACAATTACTTTTTTTTTTAAATCAATTCCACAACCTATTGTATAGGCATTTTTATTCAGAGTTGTTGATATTTTACTGTCTTTTAGCTAACTGTAATTTTGTTATGTTGTTTTGTACTCTGTGTTTTGTGCTTTCATGGTTTATTTTGTACTGTATGTTTATCTGTGTTAAGGACTGCGAATGGAAATTAGCTTAACGCTAAATCTGGTGCAGCCATCTCTTTATCTTGTTGATAACTAATGTAACTGCACATGGTCCTTTAAATAAACGGAACATCTATCAACTTAGGGATCCAAATCTGCAGAGCTGCCACAATTGGATAAAACAAAAATCAAACCAAACCAAATAAAAAGTTAACAAATCTATTACATAAAAAACAAACATACAAAAGAAAAAAAAAAACGGTGTTATGCTGTCCAGCGGAGAGCTCATAAGTCCACATAATAAACCCTCAGACAGCTTCTACAACATTGCACAGCCTTCTCAGTGCCTTTCTTTGCATGGTTTAAATGCTAAACTAACATACGATGTTGACTTCTTGACCAACATGAATGGTACAAAAATAATGGAGTATTTTGCAAACTGTAATAAAATTCAATTAGACATTAAAGCAACCCTTAACAATCTTGCATTTCAGAAAGCACAGCAAAATTATTTGAATATCAACAGGAGATAACATTATTTCTGTGTATATTTCTGATAGAAGATCTACTGTACCTGCAGGGGTGTTTATGTCTCCTTCCTGTTGAGCCACTGAGTTGACTGTTACTGTCTGTAGGTTGGGGATCTGGCCTGCACTGATACTACCCAATGACAAAGTCTGGACTGGTGCCAGAGTTATCTGCTGTGGTGGTGTGGTGGGCAGCTGAAGGTTCTGAAGGTTCTGCACTCCTTGAACCTGAAAGGTCTGCCATTGTATCTGACCTGATGGTGTGACTGTCTGAGCTTGGATGATGAAGGTTCCTGGGTTGATCAGTTGCACATTTTGCAGATTTTGTCCACCTGCTGCCACCGACTGGACCACCTGACTATTGGTGGTTTGAACAGGCACCTGCTGAAGCTGAATGATGGGCTGAGCTGAGGACACCTGAACACTCTGCTCCTGATTCTGCTGGATGAAGCCTTCCTGGAGACTGGCACTCGAGTCGGCTTGCTCTGTAGCCACTGATGGTAATGAAGTGTCTTGTGACAGGAGACCAGTTTCGTTTGTTGGAAGATGCAACTGAGAGGAAGACGTTGGCACAAATATCTCAGTATTTCCATTTGGGTCGTTTACTGGTAGTGTCTGTGAAAGGTGATCATCTGTCTTTGCTAGACTCTCAGAGCTATCAACATGCTGACTCGTCATAATCAACTGGCCATCAGCAGTAACCCCTGTTGCTATCGTCTGAGCACCCGACAGACCAAGGGAGTCCAAGTCAACGCTGTTAATAGGAACAAAGGTGATGTTCCCAGGCAAGCCCACAGGCACATTGGTAACAACCTGGCCCTGGTTGTTGAAAGTGGAGCTGCCAATAGAAACTCCTTGAATCTGCTGGACATTAGCAGTCTGTGAAATGAGGTTCTGGTTGTTGTTAAGGATGCTTGCAGTTGATGTCACACTGAGACTCTGGCTACCATCAGGTAGAATCTGAATTTGCCCCGCAGCATCCTGACTCAGAGTTGGTCCTTCTACGCTGGATGTGGAGAAGCTCAGCTGTCCATCTGCTGTCTGAATCTGAGGAATTACTTGGTACTGAATGTTAGGCACTGAATTGGCAGAGGAGTCGTCTGTTCCCGACGTCACAAAGATTGGCTGACTCTGTAAGTTTTGGAGAGGCAGAACATACTGTCCATTTGATGTCAATATGCCTTGACTTTGGATTTGTATTATTCCAGACTCATCCTTTGCTGTTGTTGTGGGTGTTAGGACCTCCCATTTGTCAGTCTCAGTAAGTTGTGGAGATGGATCTGATATCTAAGAAAAAAAAAATGAGTGACAATAAAAAACATAATAAATATTTAAGCACAAAGTATATAAATAGAGCCTTTGGCTAATGGAAGACAAGGGAAATTTATTTCATATATATGCTGGTAGTCTTATACACTTTAATTTGTGGCTTTTCACACTTCTTTTCCTTTGGTCTTGCTGCATTACGACTGTAGTGGAAATATAACCAATTGCATCCTGAAAATGCATCTGAAGTCTGACAGATAACTCAAACATTATCCCATTCAAACATGTTGCATCATCAGGGGCACATATAGGCCCGCCATAGAAACCTCCACTGACCAAAGCACCCGTTTCACCTTACAGCTCCATTCTTTTATTAGTCTTCTCTGGTGCCAGGTATACCATTTCGGGTGGACTTCATTAAGGTTTTGAATGACATCCTAACAGCCAAAATTAACTTGGAAAATGGAGAAACGTACCTGAAATTGTGTCACACATATCAAACAGATATGAAGAGGAAAAGATATCTACTCACATAAATAAACTAACAGTTAAAATAAAGTGTTTATTACCTATGAATAAACTTAAGGTTTTTTTAGGCTTTAATGTGACTCTTGGACCTGTCACATCTTTCTTCATAACAAAATTAATGTTTTGATTGAGAGATTTAATAAAATATGATACACTTAGGTTGAATATAACAATAACATGGGGCAAATTAGAAGCAAAACCATCAAAAAAATCTTTTAAAATATATTTTTATACATAACTACTGAAGCTTTGATGACAGAACATAAGAAACTGAGATTTAGTTTTTTTTCCAAACAATCTAATCCAATCTTAGACTGTGGCGTCACATAACTGAGCAACAGATAATTTATTCAGTTTCCTAAAGTGATGTTTGTTATTCACAGTACTGATAATCAAAGTATTTAGGAAAAAGATAAACTCAAGCAAACTGACCAGCAGCTTTCATATCATAAAATATATACAAATGTTTTTAACTAATCAAAATGTATGGAAAAGTCTGAAAACAAATAAAGAAAACTTCAAAAGATCACAAATTCTGATTTCACAGATTTTTTGATAGCAACTAAACCCCATTTCAATCCAAATAATTATAAAAAGCACAAATGAAAGCCACCTAATAAAAGCATAGAAATCTTCTTGACCAAAGCCAGCTAAAAATGGACAGCTAAAAGAATCCCTCTACCTTTGCTCCTTAACTGATGGCTATATTTCATCAGTCATCAAGGATATGAACCAACAAAACTACAACACACAAAATATGATAAGTTTGAATCCACTCCAAACTATATTGCTGTTCAGCCTGTTACATGTGGGGCCACAGGGTTTAGCTAGACTAAACAGAGTTTAAGGACATAATGATGGGATTTTCTCCAGCTTGATATCAAAATACAGAAGCTATTTTTCTATCAGATGTAGCAGAGGTGCTGACTTACCACATCAGCGGCAGCACCTCTGTTCACCTCTGACGATGGTGACCCAACCTTAGTGCAGGTCGTTGCTAGCAGGTCGAGGGGTGATGGCTGAGTGTCCTACCCACAATAAGCAAGTTTAAAGGGAAGAAAGTGGGTGGCCATTAGTCAGGGCCACACAAAGAGTGACTCATTGCTAAATAATGAAAAGGACTTTCTCCTTCAGTATTGAGCCCCTCAGGCAGCACCTAGGATAACATCGTTATAATGTGAAGGTCCAGTCCATCACTTCTATCCTAGTAAAGGAGGCGGGGTTTGAAGGGAGCCTGAGAGGATGTGTTGCCTGAGAGGTTCAAACGAGGGTACGTTTACCCCCTCCAGGTTTTGAAATTTGTGATCGTCAGTAGGCACCACTCAGGTAACGAGATCGCAACATCGACATACAATGTGTTGTAGAATCAGGACCAAAATCTTACCTGATTGCCCCTGCCTTCCCCCTGCTGTATAAAATTGCTCTGACTGCCGTCCACGTCCAGGGCAGCCATCTCATCTGGTTTCAGCGGCTGTTCTGGCGCTATGTAACAAAAATAAGCAAAAGGTTGGCAAAGTCAGAGACAGCGGATGCTAATGTTAGCTACACATACCTGAGATTCACACGGGAGAGAAGTATCCTGAAGCGTAGGTAAATTAGTGAACAATAAAGCCACCACAATAACAGCACTTTCACCAATAACAGCGCTAATATGCACGGAACTGCAATGAACTAAAGATTTGCTGAACGGGAGATGACTGGTGATATGTCCTAAACAAGCTAATCCAGCAGGCTAAGCTAACAAGCACAGCATTAGCTTAAACCGCTAACTTAGCCGGCGATGATTAGCAATATCACCAATGAGCATCCCTGCTAGCCTGCTAGCGAGCTAATTTAGCCAGAGGATGCCCGAGATAGCTCGTTAGCTTTCGTGGGTGAAAAATAATAGATATTACGTACCGGTCATAGTGTGACTTGTCTTAAAATGGAGCGTTCCGATAGTCACAAACCACGGGACATGATAAGCAGATTGAATTGATTGTATTCGCGCACAAATAGGTGATAACTGTCAGATTTTTTTTATATTTTGATTGACGGGTGGTAGGTAACACAAAGGGTGGGGCCTCCACTGTTGACTGGGAGTATCTGCGTCACATACAGGAAATCCCACCGTTCTACGTGAAGGTGATTGGCTATTCATGTTCTCACTGTGATATTACTTGCCAGCTGACGCGTCAATCACTTTTTGTTGGATTCTTTTCCTGTTTACTATTCATGTTCAGTGTTACAGTGTAGGTGGCAGTGAAGATTGTATTTACATTGTTCTTACCAGTTAGTCAAACTGTTTTAGTAAGGTTACTAATTATAGCTTAAGTTGGGAAAGATTATTAAAAATATAATAGATAACAGTTAAGTTAAAATACAACAAATTATGGTTCTATTTGAATTACTTAAAGTTAAATGTAATAGACATAATTGTACTTTCTTTTCCAATCAAGACTTTCCATCTGTGAAAAGATGCAAATTAATGCACTGAATTTTACTGATGTTGAAATTAATAACTGCAACCTAGTTACATACTTTTCCCTTAGCTGCTATTTCTGATCACTGTAAATTTTAAATTAAATTTTATGTACCCCTGTTAACATGTGAATACATGTTTATTGGCACTTGTCATTCTTTGTGTGCAATCAGCACAAACTTATGCCCAGAAGTGCTTCAACCAACATCAACTGAATCTTAAAAGCTGGTCCACAAGTGTCCTGACAACTTCAAAAACAAACAAACAAACAAACAAAAAACAAAAACAAAGGGTGTGGGGTGTGTGTGCATGTGTGTGTGTGTGCGTCGATTGTATATAGTTGTGTTTGAAGTGAGATTCATGATTATATTTAGTATCTATCTAAATGTGAGAATTGGTGCGTACACAAGCAATGGCCCTTGCATCTTTGCACTTGCATAACACTTAAAGCATAACTAGAAGTCATAATAATTTGCACAAATAATAGATATCCCATACAGGAGTGAAGGAGGAAGATAAGTAAAAATTACACAGCTTAGAGTTCAAGCATTTCACTATATACCATATAGAGAAATTATATATTGTTACGTCGCAGGCTGTGGCCTGACCTTCAACTGACAGTTTTTTCCAGTGTTCAGCCAATCACCAGCTCATCACCATCCAACCATCTGCATCCGTTATACCCATTACCTGCCATCCTCTCATCTTTCCCTCCTGATTGGACAACAGTTCCCTCTCCACCTCTGGTTGGCTCCTGAACCTGTCATTCATCTGGTCATCACCCTCACCTGTAGTAGATAACTCCACGCCAGACAATTCCACCTTTGGGAGCTAAGAGCAGGCTGCGTAAGCAGTGGTCCCCTGATCAGCTCTCCTGGCTGATCTGCTGCTCTTTTGTGTTTTTGTTTTCCCTTTTTGGTTTGGTGTCTTTGGTTTAGTTTGTTACTAGTTTTGGTCTTGCCTTTAGTTCTGGTGTTTCCCTTCTGTGCCTTGGTTCTTTTGTAGTTTGTATGTGAGGCAATGGGTTAGATCTTTATGTTAAACTTGGTTTATTTGTGTAGTTTTGGGTTTGATTGTAAAAGAAATGGATTTGTTTTTACATTTCTATGTTTACTTTGTATTAAGTTGATGGCCCTTTAACCCCTGGGTCGTAACAATTCTGTACACTTGCAACGGTGAAAAGTAGGCTACATTTTACAGTTAAGACATTTAACACAGTACAAACTCCATCTCCACCAGAAGTTAGATTTACAACACTATCTAGGCATAAGTCATGTATGTGGAAGAAGTAGCTCTCAGTTCTTTCATGAGGGAAATCACTATAGATTGTTTGTTTGGTAAGATTAAATAGATAGAAATGTGGAATCTTCATTATCTCAGATATTTTAAGCTTTAAGACCATTTTCATTGCTTGTAGCTATACTAACTTCAAAATAAATCAGTGCATAAAACGTGTCCTCCCCCCCACCATTATATACTGCACCTCAAATCTGTCCCACTTAAATATTTTACTGTATTTAAGACTCTAATTATGGCCCCGTGTGATGCAGGATGATAAAAGAAAATAAAACAAAAAGCAAAAATTAGATTAGATTAAATTTAGTTAAATGAATGTGTCAAAAGAAAACAAAAAGATTAATGAAATTACTGATCTATAACTGCTTCTGTTATCACAAATCCAAATAACTTTTTTTATTTGCAAGCAGAAATTTTTGTTTAAGTGTTTAATGGCAATCCTGCTTTCCCCCCTTAAATTAAAATTAAGTTAATCAAATGATGCTTTGTCAGCCCTGTAAAGGCAATTATTATCATTATTATTTTTAACAGCATTTGTATAAAAAAGAACAAGACATCAATAGTAGAGACATCATTCAGTCATTGGTAATTTTAGAAGTAGGGCTGGGATAAACTATATATTTTTTAAAAAACGATTAATGTATCGATTTTATATAAAAAAATGAAAAAATGTAATATAATGAAAAAAGAACACGTATTTCTTAACATTGCACTATATTTTTATTACTCAACTCAAAATTCCAAAATAAAATTTACATAAGAGTGCATGAGGACAAAATAATACATTCTGATGTTTAGCATTTAATAGAAAAATATAAAAGTCACCCAAAATACTTAGAGTTATTGAAATAATATAGTAATGTAAACTTGGGGGCTTTTGGCTAATAGAAAAAACGCTTTTCCAACAAAATTAGTAATGAAGATAAATAACATTCAGAATTTAACATTTATATGAAGTAAAAATACTTTATTTATCCCAGAGAATAATTCCAAGATATTACCGACAGATGAAACACCAACAAAAGGTTGAGAACGTATCTTTTATTATGTACTGAGTCAGACAAGACAGCTCCCTGCAGCTCTTCCCTCAGCTGCAGTACACACCCCCGGCCAGCAGATGGAGCTCAAACAGGTCTCAAATGTTTCAAGACGTAGCGTCGATCTCACAATGTAAGCGATTACGTCGACTTGTTGTCTCAGCCCTACTTATAAGGTTAAATACCATAAACTTACGTAAAGTATTGGATTGACATTGCTTTAAAGACCCACAACGTAACTTTTCAACCTTAAAAATATGCGTTTCTAACTTGTTTTGATGGCACAACAACATTCATTATTCGCATTTATGGAGCTGTTATTGCCCAGTGGCGTCTTGAGGTTGAGAAACTACACTATGCAACTTCTCCCAATCCGTGATGTTACAGCCAACTATTGGTTATGCACCACATCATGAGCTAGCAAATGGATATAAACCAGATAGGAACACAGCGGGTGTTTTGAATGCACATCATGGGGGATTTGGCAAAGAAATGCAAGGAAACATTGCTGGAGGAAGAGAGGGAAAGAGAGGGAGGAAGGGACAGAACAAGAGACGAGACATGACTGTCTTTTACTGGCTTGAGTGAGCTCATGGTACAGGTACTGTAAGATGCAAGATGGATGCCAGTTTAGCCATTGATAGGGGGCACGTCACTGAGAAAATTGCTAAAAGTTACGTTGTGGGTCTTCAAAGCTAAGTTGGTAGGTGTGTGAGAAAATGAACAGAACTTGTAGACCAGGGATCCCCAATTCCGGTCCTCGAGGGCCGGTGTCCTGCAGGTATAATGAGCTGCCCGGCTGCAACACACCTTGTGACATGTGCAAGTGTGCTAAGTTTGCTAATTACCCACTGATTGGAGTCAGGTATGTTGCAGCAAGGGAGCTCCTAATACCTGCAGGACACCGGCCCTCGAGGACCGAAATTGGGGATCCCTGTTGTAGACAGAGGTAGAAAATCCAGGTGCCATAAAGTAAAAATCCTGCCATATTTTTGGTTCTGCCTGTACATTTAGAACAGGTGTTTTCACTAACGAGCTCAACTACCTACAGAGGAGCTATACTGATTAAATTCAGCTGCTTTAGTGATAAGTTGGAACAACTGCTGGATGGGATTTTTAATTTCTGGACCAAGAATTTTACCTCTGCTTGTCGAGGACATATTTGATTGAAATACGAATGAGCTTAAGCACCAGCTCGATACTAATAAAAACAAATACTGATTTAGAGCTCTTTCTTCTTGCAAACTAGTTATGCCTTATAGAAAAGAAATTGGATTTTTTTTATGTTGTCAATATTATAGAATAAGACAGAAGTTTGATTTGACTATTTCTTTGCCCCCATCTGACTGTGCACATTACGACATTGTCAAAGAGCATTGAAATGAGAGTCTGCATGCTATTGTGCATGCTCTGTTGCTGTGATGCTATCAGGACCCCACTTCTGAGTATTATTTGTGGTGTGTCAGTTCCTCACAGTGCGCGACCGCAGTGAGGCTATTTCTCCCAACCTTCAATTCAAGCTTGGCCCATTACAGCCAGACTACAAAAGCACTTTCTGTGCACTCAGGAGCTCACGGCAGTGAATGGTGGATATTTCCAATCACTCTGCTGTCAATCCAAGTGTCAGGTAAACACAGGCCAATGGAAACAGCTTTAGAAAAACCTTGCAGCTACGTCTGTCTTACTCCAAGACTCCTTGGAAGCGGATCAACAATTTCCACAAGACCTCCAAGTTAAAGGGAAAAGTCAAATATCCTAAAAGCAATACAAATGCAACTTGTTGATGGATGCAGTGGTCTACACGAGCATGAAACGTCCATTGTGTTCATCTTTAGATCTGTATGTTGTCTTCACCTGGTGCTGCAAACAAAGGAAATGAGAATATATTGACAAACCTTGTGTTCACCTCATGAGAGGAATCTGAAGTTTACGGAGCAATTACTCAGTGGGAGTTTCTCTGCATCTATAAAGATTCGATGTGGCAGCTGCAACCATGAACAGTGAAATCTTTGACCCGTTGCATGAATCTTTTGATCTATTATTTCTCTTTCAGTATCATGCTGATAGAAAAGTTACAGTTTATTAACAAAGCTCAATTATGGATAGGAAATTAGCCGCAAAATATTAACTCATCCAAAAGCCTGTTACATCGAACGAGCTGAGATGTCTTCAGTGGCTTGTTGCAGGCATGTGAAATGTAACTGGCTGAGACCACAATGGCTCTGAGTGTTTCGTATTAACATATTGACAGTTGTTTTCATGAAGGCCAGTCCAAGAGAGAGTGACCCCACAGAGAGAAACTGCCCTACTGGAGGCTCTGTAAATGGGACCTGTGAAAGAAAATTGAAACTGGTGCAGCATGAAGAAGTGTGGACAGAATATTAAATGTATGGTAGAGACAGGTCAGAAGCATTGGAGACAGAAAGTATCATAGTTTTCTTTGTCTAAAATCTTGAGAATCAACTGTTACAGACTGTACAGTCACAACAAAGGCTCAAAGTTGCATTACAGCTTCTTATTTTAGTGTTATTCATGAGCATATATCATGACAAAGTTAAAACATAAGAGGAAATTCTCTTTTCAGAGGTTTTGTTCCAAAAATAAATGACAGTAAACTCCCTACATAGAGCAGGCCCAAACAGCTATGAAATTTTGAGGTTTGTGGGGTTTCTCTCGATGATAAAAGCTGCCTGTTCTGTGGCATTGTTCTAAATATCTGTTAGCTGAGATAAAACACTGGCTACTATGTACAGGTGCGGATTCTGTCTGCAGATTTCAGTAAGGTAAAACAGTACAATATGCAAATCACTTCTTAAAGGTAGAATTTTTGTATGTTTGAAATATTTATGTAGAAATTATGCATAGTATTTGTTTGTCTACATAAAGTCATAGTTAATGGTGTTGTTGCATCAAATTGGGTATTTTCTGAATTGTTTTAGATATTTTGTTCCTCCCCCTCATGTATAGAGGACAAAGTAAAGAACCACTTCTTAGTATATTGTGTATACATATAGTGTACATCTGCTTTAACTCTGACTGAAAGAGCAAAATATAATTTGATCTATACGTTTACAAACATAAAGGCTTAGCCGTGCTCTTAAATTGCACTTGATTTTGCAGGTGCATCTATTCACTTTTTGACTTTTTGTCACATTGGTTATAGAGAATAAGAGAACTCAACTCCATCAAATACTCCCATCCAAGCCCCCTCTCAGCTGTTTATTGCATTCTTTTCACTCAGCATTGTACTGACAATGTGTCATCGCACTGACAGTGACAACAATAAATCCAAGTAGTATGCTGTATCATGGTCATACAGCACCAATGAGATTAAATTGTTGCATAAACTCTCATATGCAAACATTAAGTGTTATTTTTGTCAAATCCCCAATCCGTATTCACTCAGTCTCTATTCTGCAGCACAGAAGTGTCAGAGAAATCACACAATAGCAACAATTACAACATGGTAACACTTTTATTGTCGTCCAAAATAGAGATAATTTCCTCACTGTAATAATATGATACAGAGTGTTTGTAATAAACATTGAATTTCCCAACACAATCCCCTGTGCATAGTAAAGGCTCTGAAAAGTGCCACATGTTTATTTGTTATAACTCATACATTCTTTGTCTTCTTCTTTTCTTTTCTTTTTTTTTCTTTATAAATTCTTCAAAGGTTTTTGGTAAGTGTGTGATTTACAACAGCAGGCCGTGGTCTGTTTTGTTGGGTGTGTGTTTTAAAGCCAGTTTTCCACTCTGTCCTCTTTTCTGGTTTGATGCCACTGTGGTTTGCCTTGGGGCAGAGTGGCACCATTTGATTGATGGAGCTGACAGAAAATTTCTACAAAAATTCTGTCACATTTCTGGGCTCATTTTAGGATTCTTTTTGGACAGCTTTGACAATCTCACCTACGTCACCTAATAATGGCTGCAAAAACCCAAATGTAAACTTGTTGTCACTTATTTTCATGGTGTTATATTTTCATATTTAGGAGAGGACATCAAATTAGCTTATAATTTGCTAATTCTTGCCATTCCCCTGACAGCAAAATTATTGGTATCCAACCCTGAAACAGCATGTTGAGGTTGTGCTTACAGAACAAGAGACTTTTTTCTATGATGTTGTGATTCTAAATAGCTTTATTACTTGCCCTAGAAAGATTTATTGACACTTTATGAAAAACAAAATTCTCCACAACCCAGACCACTGGGAAGAACTCATCAATCCCAGAGCCTCAAAACTGCAGCAAATGAATAATCTTCTGTGTGGAGTTTAGGTTGGCCAACGCCACCACCACCCTGAGAAGAATGCAAAAACACTTTTTGTCTCAAGCCCCCATCATGCTCTCCAGAGGATTTGTATGGTTTCACTTAAAAATCAGCCAGCTGAAGACTGTGTCAGAAGTACAGCATATGAGAGCTGTAAATGTTCCGTCTTCTTTTGTCTGCTGCATGAGATGCGAGTGATTTAAATCAGTGGTTAACGCAAAGCAAAATAAGCTTAATGTTATTTGATACACACATGTTGTCATCTGTCATTGCTTTTAAATAACCACAATAAACATCATCCTATACTTTGCCATAGATCTCAGTTCTTAAAAACTGTAATCCACCTTATTTCCATGACAAACACTATGCTTTGTAGTGTTAGCATGGCCTCCATAAAACATCCCATCCAAAGCTTGGATATGTAATACTCTTTCTGTAAAATGACCATTTTTATTCAATCTTTTTTTGTTCCCATCAAATGTTTTTTTTTCCCCTCTGCAGTCTTAATGGTTACAAGATATTCAGCCAAGCACTGCTGATCTACAACTCTTTTGTTCGGACTCCCACCGAGAATACAATCTTACTCCGGAGCACCGCGGCCTCAGCCATACAATTCCATCAGCATAAATGCCTCACAAACACTTAGGCACAAAGTATAGGGCTGAGAAAAACACTACTTCAGACAACAGGAATCGTATTCTGGTTGTACTTGTGGATTGTGTCGACTTCTATTTTCATGTTGCACTGAATATCTCAAATGTGGACTTTCTGAAGGAAATACAGTGCATTTTAATATTTCTCTCGTTTAGTCAATATGCATTTGCCCACATTGGTTAGGACACTAAGGAACTGTGATTACAAACATGCTATCCTTTCATAATTTAGGGATTGTGGGAGAGTTCTGGTAGAGCGGTCAAAGATAGAAAGCATAGTCAATGCTAAGATAAAAATTGAAAATAAAAGGTTAACTCAACCCCTTCACAAATAATCATTTAAAGTGACCACTTCGGTTGGCAAAGACACCTGGTTCCTGCATGTGCCCCTCTAAAATCAGCATCACTTAACAGATTTAATTAGAATTGTCCTCTCTGTGCTACAGTCAACGTCAGCTGTGTCTTTTAATTCTCTAATCAGTGGCCGGCAGGACTGCTATCACCGTCCCCATGCAGCTTCCCACTCCATACAGACATCCCAAAACACAAACAGACTGGTTTTGTTAAATGTTTTATTGAGTGTAGACATCTGGCCTACTGTAAAACATGCATTATCTGCAGAAGGGGAGAGGAGCAGGTGGCATTGTCCCCACTGTCAGCTGTGTCAGTGCTGGCACCCGTGATGGAGATTAATGAAGTATCTGGAGAGTAATATGCTCCTTCAAATGCTGCTACAATTTGGAGTGGGGGGCTGATCCTGATCTTAAATAGCTTAGCTGTCAGAGTTTACTGAACCTGCGCTTTGGCACGTGTAGTGGGACTTGATCCTACAGGATGGGAAAACAAAATGTTTGGAAAAGGCTATCAACCCCCCTTTTTCACAAAAAAGAAAGAAAAAAAGCATTGAAACAGTCAGTTATGTAAACTTTTTTTTTTTTCCTTTGGGTCACTTCTTCTTTGGTGCATTTGGTGCGTTGAATTTGAAAAAGATGATGTCTCCATCTTCAACAATATAGTTCCGTCCCTGTTGTCTGTATTTCCCAGCTGCCTGTAATATAAGCAGACAGAAAAAAGAAAAAAAAAAGGCTAAATTAAAATAAATGCACATACAAAATATTGAGTGGTGAAAGGTTACAGATTATTGCACACTTTAGCTAGTCACTTATGAACAAAGCAGAATCCAAAAAAAGCCTTTTTATTGAAAGTAACAACATAAAGTGGAGTATTATCCACTCTATTTTGTCACCTACAATAACTAATGCGCTTGCAAATAGCATGCTCTTGTTCATCTATGCAAACACACACACACACATGCACACACACGACTGTGTTCATGTTTTGCTCATGGGGTGCCTGAATTCCCACTGAGTGAGTAATCCTCTCCTCTGCCCATTTCAGTTTCATGTGCACGAGCACAAAATGTTAATAAGCCTTTGATTACAGCACTATGAAACTTCTCAAGGAAACTAAATAAGTTCCAACATTTCTTTTGTATACAGTAAGTGTTTGTTCTCCTTCCCGGCAAACTCAAAATAATTGACTTGAAGCGCTAATACAGACAGGTTTATGCATTCTGGTTCTGCACAGTGCACAATTAATTAGAAGAATCAATGTCCCTTTAAAGGCTCAGGAGACCATTTAATCCATGCTCAATACCACCAGAGACAGTGGATGGAGAGGGAGACAGGAAAAAAAAAAATCAATGGCTATTTGTGATTCCTGAGTATGTATTAAACCAGACACGTCTAACTGGTTCATTTGCACTTGAAAGCAGCCATCTGGAGCAGCAAGCTTGGCTTAAGCAGATATGATTACTAATAATGTGATATCCCCGTACACTGCCCCTATTCAGGCAGCCTATTCCCACAACTGGCATTAAATAGCAAGAGCCTTAATGCCACAGTTAGAAATGCTCCATGTTCTTCTGAGGCTCAAAAAGGGATTAGTAAGAGAGCATGCAGTAAAGACCTGACACTCAGATCTCAACCTTGGATAACAATAGTGAAACCCCCAGAGACCGACACATTTCACTGTGTGTTAGCAGCTTATGAGGGGTGTGGACAATACACTGCTGCTGCATTAAAAATCACTTATTTATGGGAGGGGAAAAGGCTTGAATAGTTAGGAGGTTCAAATGTTTTTTTTTTTTGTTTTTTTTCAGAGCTTCCCTTCTGCACTGGTGTTCATGGGGCCTTTGTGCCACCATAATTATATTAGTTGTGCCTGTAAGTGGGTACATGGACTTGATGGTGCTGATAGAGAGATCGCGACAACATGGCTTACAGCTGCTGTTCACAAGGGTCACACACAGTGAAGTTAGTCACTTCTCCTTTCATTTAATTAACTGAGAATTCAATTAGGATTTTTCTCTTAATGGAAATTTAATTATAAAAAAGAAAAAAAAAGAGGGAAACTAAAAAGCACCCTACAGTGTTTAATAGTTGATTTTTAACTCTGTACTGTCAGCTTACAGATCAAAAGCTAAATTAAGGCTGAATTTAACATGCAGCTAAAAAGAAAAGCACATTGATGCATTCTGCAGTGCAGCTACTGGCTGCAGGTTGGAGCCTAGTTATTGTCTTCACAAATTCAGCATGAAATCAGTCATTACATTTGACAGGAGCGTGCACGTGAACAACCTACATCACAGTTAAAAGGTCAAAACAAACACTGGCCATCATGAAAGTAAGATATGCAAGTCATATTTCTGTGCTGCCCATCCATGAAGCAGTCCTTATTTGAGGAATTTCACACTTTATTTAACTTGCCGCTTTATATCACTGTCACATGCCTAGAGCGACTTGGGGATTTGGCAAGAGAGCTCTAAGCTAACAGCGCGCTCTATAGATCTGTTAAATGCCTGGAGAGGTGAAGAAGTGCTTCCTCTGAGCAACTGTGCTGAGCCACGAGCAAGAACTACCATCAGCCAGTTAAGACACATTGTGATAAAGATATGCACAGCTGGAGCACAATGGCAGTGTTTAGAGCCAGAATCAGCCGGCTTGTCAGGAGTGGTGCTGGAGTGTGTGCAGTAATTTCTTCCCCTGAGTAAAGGTGAAGAGCGGTTTTCAGAAGGAGCTGTGTGGTGACTGTCAGCTCTACTGATCACAGGAGACTTCCCCTCATCTCTTCTGGCACTCTGACTACTCACCTTGACAGCGTTCTCGCTGCCTTCCTCTTTAAAATCCTGGAATTTCATTACTTCTGCCATAATGAAGCCCTTCTCAAAGTCTGTGTGGATCTTCCCCGCAGCCTGTGGAGCCTTGGTTCCCTTCTGTCATGAGGAAGGAAAAGAGAGGACAAATGAATTGTTTTGGCGAAGATGGATTACAGCATGCGAGCGACATGGTGTTTGATGGGGTGATAGCGCTGTGATCGCTCTGGGGGTGTTTTTCAGTCGGGGGTATTCTTGCCTCAGTTCTGATTTCTGGATAGCTTTCCACTCGGCTGTGCCCTGCTAGGGCAGCCTGGACACCGATAAGGACCAAGAGCTGCTATCAATGCCTTCTGATTCCCATTCCGTGGTGGTATTGATTTCTGTCCAAGCAATCTTGCCTCATTGTGGGTCGCTGCTCAGCTCTCTGGTCATGACAGCAAGAAGACCCAGCGTTGCAATGAGAGACCAGGGTGGTATAGACCTCACTGCATCAGGCCTTACGATTGTGACCCACTAGAGTTTGGTAATTCAAATTCATTTCCAACCCTAGGTAATATTACACTGTAGTTTATACTGCAAACTGCTGTGACTTGAGTGTGAATCTGCTTTCAGTGTGTGTAAATAGAATTTTTCCAAAAACACTATTTTACAAAACACATCAACAGTTTAATAGTAATAGAAGATTTTTGTACCTTGAATCGTCTCTAATGCTCCATGACACAACTGCTGACTGATAAAATGTGCAATTTATATGCACTGAAATAATGTCGCGGTGAAATGACAAATGACCCAAATAAGTGACGTGGCTGCTGTGTATCATTATGACTCCTGCCTGTCGACCTGCTTGCTCTTTCTCTGCTCTGCAGCTCCGTGCTCGGGAGCTGTTGAGCAGTTTTAATTATGTATATAATCAGGTTGGGGTCAACATATTTCATGCCACAAGAATGATGCGTATTTAATGACTCTAATACATTACCATCTATTTGCAATCTCATTGACTGAGTACTTGTGAGTTTAACTACCATTAATCAGCATCAAGGTTTGTCTATCTGGAGAAAAAAATAGATTAAGGGAGGGATTTTTTTCATACAGCGCATTACAAGAGATCCACATTGTCCTAGTTAAGAGCTATGCAGAGCAGGCTGATAGATAATGGTCACCTCGAGGCTGCCTAATAAAGCATGTTAAAGGACTTAGGAACACGACATTACTGAGCGTAGTTTTTACAATGCAAGATGTATTGGCTTAATATAGTTACTCACTGATGCTTACCTGACTAAATGCCCCTCACACACAATCAAGGCTGCCTGTAATCACTTATGCTGAGGACAAGCCTGTTTCTGAGGATGCCTTTGAAGTGTTTTGGGACTTTTCTGTAAATAGCGAAGACATCAGTCACAATGAGATGGGTGTGTGCCTGAAGCTGGTGATATCATCTGACTTTAATCTTATACTTTTTGTTTAAAAAGATAAAAATTAAAAAAGCAAAAGCCAAATTAAAGAGAAGTTCTCCAACCTGCAGTCTCAAAGGACAGTAAAAAATAATCAACAAAGTTGAGAGGGACCCAACTGCAGTCACGATACGTCGCCATATGTCCTATCCACGCATCTGTTTGCAAGCCGCAGATAGATACTCTTAGCGATGTTTAACTAACTTCCGCTTGAGACTTCCTGTATGGATTGAATGTATGGTGGCGCCCTTGTCGGTCATTGTAACTACAGTTAGGTCCTCTTGACAAAGTTTGACTTCAAACTTTTTCAGATGGGTTTTGTTTGATCTATATTGACTATTAATGTGACATAATATTTGGTAAGTCATGTGTAGGTGGTTCCTCTGTACTTTGAGATTTGGTAGCCATGTAGTGCAGCAGAAAAACCAAATTTTCTATTCATTAAAAAGCAATCTGAACACCAGTGTTTTAGTAACTGTGTTTGGATGAAGGTCACTTTAGCTTCTTGCTGACAGTTTAGATAGATTTGTTGATAGTTTTATATAAAATTATTAACGGTAAACAATGAAACTTTGAAAGTTTAACAGCAATATAGCAATTCTGCATTGGAGATAAAATAATCCACATTTTTTTTAAAGGGGCTGTAGGAAATGTTTCTTCATTTCAGAAAGCAGAGACTGCTAGCGAGTTTTGAATAATGCGCATGCGCAAGACCAACCTGCTAGATTCACAGCTCCCTCCTCTGGACACAGAATAATGTGCATGAGCCACTCTGGTGTTCAGCAGACAGCAGGTACAGATTCTCCCACCATGTCACAAACGCAAGTAAACGGGATGTCATCTGAACGTCGCTGACTGCATAATGATGATGTTAGCTACCTGCTGTAAACGCCAGACAAGTGAGCACAGCTTCCGGGACACAGTATTGCACTAGCCAATCAATCGCTCTCATTGATCAGTCTCGCCTATTACCTGTTGAACTGACCTTCTGACCGGTCAGTTCAACAGTCAATCACTCTTACTACGGTAGTAAAAGTGATTGATGAGCCAGTAGACAAATGAAAAAATTAAGGAATGCAGAGATGATTGGCGGATGTTTTTTCCAGCCCCATTACTTTCACAACTGATGTATAATAATATTTATGTATTTAAAGCTTTTAATTAATCATAGCATATGGGGTAGTGAACCCAATTTTACAGAATATTGCAAAAATTGTTGAAAGAAACATCTTCTATAAAGCCTTTAATGCAGCTCTTTTTTAAAAGATTTCTTGTACCTCTTCAATTCTTTACTTCTGAGAGACTCTGCCTCTCTGAAAAGCTCTTTATCTCAGTCAGCAATCATGTCACGATCCAGCCACAAACCCAGCACCTAGTTAGCTAGCTAGATATATTTCCTATTACTTGTTTATGTATTTGGGGTGGCATACATGTTCCTCTGCAAAACCAGGCACAGCCCACATTTCTGCATCCGCTGCACTTGAAGGTGCATTGCGCCAGTTTAAATGCTAAATATCAATCTTTTCCTTCCCCCACATGTTCTTACAATTGTCTGATGTGTAGAATGAGCTGATCTCGCTTCACTGCAGTTGTCTCTATAGTACTGTTTCTTCATGACAGGGATTCGGGTTGAAGCCTCAGAGGTGTGCATGAGTGTGACGTGCTGCGAGTGCTTGTTCGCCAGTATTGTGCTGTGTATTCCACCACCATTAGTGCATCATCGAGACAACACTGACAACTAGCCTACTGCTAAAAGATGGATAACAAAAGACTGGAATCAAGTGTCTCTCAAACCCCAACTCAGACTCCACATAAAAGAAAAGTTTTGTTTAGTGTGACAGAGGGGACCAAACTGGAGTCTGACTGGCGCCATAGTAAGATGAGAGTCAACATCGAAGCAGCTTTCCATAAATGGAAGGAGCTCAGATCTGTTCTTGAACTACAAACCAGTGTTAGCCTGTTATTACTGTTAGCACAAAGTTAATCAGTTGACTCAAATATCAAATGGTAATGTACTAAACAACTTGCAGATTTATAAATTTATTACCTCAGTAGACATTGTGCCATCAAATCTAGGCTTAGACTGAGTGGAGTGTGGGTTAAACTGAAGACCAATGCAGCTGAAGCGGACCACGCGTGTGCACAACATTGGCGTCACTTCCACTCGTCGCCAGGAGGGGCACACTTCTGGAAAAAAGCCGGAACTTGTGCTATACTCCTCTAAAGTTAAGAGAAGTAATCAACAGCTTTCAAATTTATTTTTTGTTCCTGAAAATTTTAAATTTATTTTACTTTATAGTACATAATATAATACATTTATAATACTTATAATGCAGCTTTTTGCCTTTTTTGGGTGAAATACTGGCATATGGAAGATGATGTATAACATATGCCAGACTTAGATTAAGTGTTTCTGTATGAAAATAAAGAGAATTTATCGCAGACTATTTTACTTTGAGTAGGCTACAATGAAATGTGAGCAGATTCACATTCAGGGAACAAAACAATAATGATCTGCTTGGTGACAAGTTCTTTGATTCAATGCCATTTTGGAAAATTGCAAAGCTTTTGAAAATGTGCCTCCATAGTCAAATGGATATGTCACATTTATAGGATTGAAAGTGTTCTGTATTATGACAATTTGATTTCAAATTACTTTACAGAACGGATACGACTACATGTGATAATAGGTCACAATCCTTAGTTTAAAAAAAGTCATTCGGAAGTTACTTTACATCTCCTGCATACATAAATAAAATGTAACTTGCTGTTATTGTATCTGCACTTTTATCAGCTCAAAGAAAAAACAAACAAACAAAAAATAACTTCAATACCAACATGCAAAGCCAACATCTGTATTGATGTAAATCCTGCGATCCCATTGCACAAAGCTCTTGGCGGGCTGGGCTCAGTAAACTGAGACACACAGGGAGGAGGCGCCCCCAGCAAGGCCCACAAACAGTCGAATGAAAAGCGACATCAATTTTGGCACAGACAACCTCCGTCACACAGATTAGGCAGGCACAATGCACAGGCTCCTTATCTCCAGCGGCAGGAGGAGGGTAGGCAGATCTGCACAGGATGGAAACATTCTCATGGACGTAATGGGCAAAATCAATTGTTGCCCTCCTCAATCAATGTAGCCCCCACTTTCACCGTTCAGCAGCTCACCAGTAATTGAAGTTATCCTTGGTCTGTAATGACTAGCTAAAGCACAACCATGACAAAGTTGAAAGTGTGTGATATCAGTGAGGGTGCCAGCAGGGTGGAACATGGGATACTGTGTGTATTTGTGTGTGTGCATCTGGTACACACCCTCACTCTCACATGTCGGTGCACAGCAGGCGTCTGGCTCTTACCCGAATGGTCCACGCACGGACCTCGTCTGGGCCGGCGGTGAAGAAGTACTCCAGCTGCAGGGCTGCGTAGCCTGCTTTGATGATCTTAGTCAGAGAGCTGGTGGAGAGAAATTTCTGCTTGAGCTGGAGGGTCTGAACTGTTTAAGTATTCTTTATTGCCACATATGCCAAGACAAAGTTCACTTCAGTAGCAGAGCGCCATTCATTCCAATATAAACTCATTAACTGAATAAGATGGGTCACTTCGTTTCACATAAGACATTCAACCCTCCAATGGTTTCTATGATTAATTAGAACGCTTGTAGACTCATTTAACATTTTTAAAAATTCAATGCGATGCCTCGTTCTGTGCTGGGAGGAGAAAAAAAACCTGCTGTCACAATTTTTCTCTTCATAGAGGTTTTCACACGAGAACAATAAACTCAAAATGCCCAAGTTATAATTATACCTACAGATGACAGATGACAGTTAAAAACTTAATTTAGAGGAAAACCCTTTGACTGAGTTGTTCAGTAAGAAGAGGGATCCTTTGCTTTATAATGGTAATTACTCTGCCATTTATTATTCTATCAGCACATGCAATTAAAGGAGTGCATGGAGGACACAGCTGATAATAAAGTGTGGGGAGACAGAATGCTAATTAACCTCTGCGTCTTGTGCTCTGTGCAGTACTTCTGCCTCTCCTCTTCACTCTTGTCCTGCAGCTGGCTCTCCAGGTTGCCGCTGAAGGGGATGACCAGGGCCCCGGGGTCGTGACTGTCCACCCACTCCTTGATTTTCACCAGCCTGAACAAACAGCAGGCACAAAGCTCATTAGATCACTTGTTTAACATGAAGGTATTTGTTATCAGGTTGAAGGTGCAGATGAAGAATCATAAGGGAAGAACATGGAGAATTCCACACTTTGCAGAAAGTTAGAAAAAAGAAAAAATCAGCTAAAATATGAGTGGACATGAGGAATCAGAAACTTCACTGATGCAAATGAAGCAGTGGGAGGCTTATAATCTTTAATGCTGCATTTCAAAGTATTGGTAAAACGGATTTGAACCAGTTTTAGTGTTTGTTTATTGAAAGCTTGACCCCCCCCCCCCCCCCCAAAAAAAAAAGGTTGGAAAACAATTTTTGGTGCAGGAATTAATTAAGACTTTACTGTATGTAGTTGATGAGCTGTTCGCTGGAGCCTCCTGCACTGGCTAAATGCAATGTAACTGTGCTGTTAACACAAATAGTAGGTTTATTAGTAGATTTAACTACATACTTCATCACTGGTTCACTTTTTGGGGGCTTTTAATTATTCTCTAGTATACAGTCTGGATTTAGAGTGAAAATGTCAATTTTCTCAGGAGTTTTTTCAATTGTACTCTGGCCTGGTAATAAGAGTAAAATAGATATAAATCCAAAAGACCAAATACAGTCCAATCTGGCCTTGAACAATAGTGAAGCATTACTGAACCTGAAGATGTTTCAGGGATTAAGACAATGCTTAGTGTTAGACGCTGGCAACCTCTGTAACGATAATTGTCATATAACTAGTAGAATAAAAAACATAACATTTTCCACTGAGATGTAGAAAATGAAATTGAAAATACTTCAGAATCTTTGAACTCCATAAATATCAAAACACAATTCTTTGTGCTTTGTCTTGTTTTACCATAAAGGACATTTCATTCACCTGCTGAGTGTTAAACATTTATGGCAGAGCCAGGAGGAAGTAGAACAGCCAACATGGAGTGTTTTCTTACTTTTAAATGTCTTTGTCACTCTTTCAGCTCTCTTGTTGTTTTTTTTCCCCTTTTTCTTTCTCTGTTCCTGTCCAGCAGGACACCTGACATTGCAGGACAAAGATATCCTCACACTTAATGGTAACTCTCAGTCAGAACAATACGAGGGGGTTAGGGCAATTATGAGATTAGCCCCACAAGCTCTGGGGCTGGGATTGGACAGATTGCAAAGAACAGCATCACAAATCCATTTTCACACGGCGGCTCCTAGGCTGGATTGATTCTAAGGGGTCCCTGTCATTATGTGTAATCCTAGTTTCCTGTTTAAAGCCCATAAGAATCAAAGACTGGGAGGAACCCAACCACCTCAATACCACATCTATTCCTATAACAATGTCACCGCTTTATCACCTGCAGCAGCAGATCAGTGCTCCTAGCTAATGATTATCAATATACAACATATACAGGGTAACGAGCAGGAGAAGAGCACAGTTTTGCTTTGATTGATTGTTTTTCACAACAGTTTGAAAATGGCTCATATGCCAGTTTATCTCTCAGCTCAGATGCACATCTATTAAGAGCAATAACCTAATATTTCCCTTTCTGTTCACATTACGTATGAAGAGCTGATGGATGAGTGCCACCACAACAAGGTGGAAACCAAAGTCTCACCTATGAAACAGAAAAATAGTTGAAGCTGAAAGCCTCAAAACATGGGAGATGGAGGGCGCTCCAAGAGGGGGAAAAATCCAATCTGAGATAATAACAGCTGTAGTTTGTCACTTTTAACGGCACAGCTGTCTATTTGGTGGCACGTTATTTGCATTCCTCAGGTATTGCGTTCTCTACAGGCGAATGAATAATGATTCACAAATCACTCTCTCCACACCAGTCAAGGGCTGTGATCCTTTGAATAGACCATTGTACCTGAGACTGTAATTGGTGAAGACTTGACAGAGCTGAGCCAAGCCAGCCAAGTAACAAAGAGGCTATTGGTAGAAGGCTGAGGAATGATTTTAATAATGTGAAGCCGAGACGGAGAATGTGAGCCGCAAATGAGCACGGGGGTCTCTGGATCCTTGCACTGAGTGACACGGGACCAGACAAACACCTTGCCCAGGGAACATGAAACACCCCCTTCCCTCAACTACAGAAACAAAGCACTGTCAATTAAGAGCTTTGATGCGCCGTCAACAAGACTCCCAAAACCATTTCTGTCAGCTTCGCCGCTACCTCCTGATGCTACTCTGCAATATATATTTATGTGCCTATACCAATTATTTGCATGAAATGTTATATGAATGTCTAAGCCTGGGTAAATATTGATTTAAAATATGCTCCAGATTTTTTTTTTCCCTTTTGTGTGTCTGTGTGTGTATGTGTGTCTTTCAATCATTCTACATGTGTAAATGTGCATGTTGAAATAAAGGCTTTTTGTGCATCAAGGCCTGGACACAATTAGTTCTGCAGTATATGTCATCACTTTTTATAGCTTAAGAAATAAGTTAGACTTTTATCTTAAAATGAATTTACAGGCTTATTTCTTCCTTCTTTTTAATAAAAAATCAATCAGTGTGGATTTGTGAAATGAAATTATACAGTTTAGAACTAGAAATAAAATATTCCTTCATGTAGATCTGTGTTAAAATGATTTTACAAGTGAGAACTAAAATCAGAAAGAAGGAGTGTGTCTGGGTGTATGTGTCTTGTCAGTCTCCCATTATGTCCCAACACTGAGTGTCATCTCTCACTGCTCTGTTAATAGAAAGATTCAGCACTTTCTGGTCTTGATATCCCTCTCTGAACAAATGATGCCTGAAATTTTTATTCTTTTTATAATGGAATTCCAATGGCCTTGGCTGCAAATCAAGTGGAAATTTTTGCATATCAAGTGGGAAAAATTAAATGTTAACCACGTTTTAATGTGATTAAGGGTGACAGGGACATTATTTCTGCTAATCATTCACCAGCATGAAGGCTCAAACAAGGCTAAAGCACAAGCTGTGTTTATGCTTTTCCACTCTCTCAGTCAAATAGAGAAAGATAGTTTTCCTACAAGCACTTTCATCAAACTTCTTTTCCTTTTTTCTCTTTCTTTCTTTTTGTCAAGGAATGCTGCAATATCTGATTTGATGCGACACTGCTCTCTTCATTTATTTATAAATTTAGTCAATTCTATTATTAACTGTCTGTTTAATCATTATTTATGATGATTCCCATGATCACAGAGACCTAAGCACTTAAAATACAGTGGTATAATATTTAATTTTCTGCATGCTTTACACAGCTACAATGAAAATAATGAATCCTTGTTTACTTGCACTAATTTAATACATGTAGGGACTTTTTCTTTCTGATGCCACTATGCTGTCATTCTGACATAGAATAAGTCTATATTGAGGCAATCTCTTGCAGCTCCACATTTATCTGACATTTCGACAAACAGCTTTCATTTGTTCCTAATTTTAGATTTGATGTATTTCAGTTTAGATGCATCTAATTTAAATAACCGCAAGATGACAAGAAAAAAACAGAAAACAACAACAACAACAAAAAAAAAATCCAACTGAAACCTCTTCAACGCCCTAACTGAATGGTGATGTCCCACAGGGGGCCACCCTCTGGAGCTTATTTGTCTTTTTGTGTGGGAATCCTGAGGGGGCAATAATTCCTGTGTTTCTGCATGCCTGGGGGCTTCTCTTGGCTTTGTCAGAGCTTTGATCTGCTTAAACGGCTCAGGAGGAGAAAACAATGGGAATTTTTAAAGTACAGGGACTGCTACCTGAGACGATGACCCGGGTCTGCGTCTGACATACACTCATACAGTTTGGCTTCATTAATGAAGACTGAGCCAGATAAGCCTGTAAAAGGTGGGCCATCACCTCCAGCCTGAGCACTGCTTTCAGATGCAATTGAATGCTGACAAACCTAAGGAGTAATCCTCTGCCTACATCCTCCACAGTCCGACCATTGACACACCCACAGGTGGAGGGCCCAGTACCTGAATCTGAGCCATTTCGCATATTTTGCCTGCTTCAAACACATAAAATCATGAACCCAGAGTCTGGTCTATTTTGTTGGAACCCAAGCTACAGGGATGAGCCACTTAGGGTGTTGGGATGCTGCGGCACACAGCATAAACTATCCCCCTCTCCTCTGTGAAAGAAGACAGAAATGAGAGGTATGAGCTCATGGTGGCTTTTGAGGCTGGGAAGTCGGAGGCTCTGTGGGATGCTTTTCATCCTCCCAGTGGTGAGCTCCTGAGCGACAAGAGTGCACACGCTCTCTGCTCCCTGTGGCCATAGCCGCATGGAAAGGCATTACACATCAGTCTCTGAGAAGGGAAGAAGAAGGATTTAACGCACACACACACACTATCACCAATATTATCAACTTCTTTCAATCTTCAAAGCGATCATAAGCTGGAGGAAACAGAACACGGTGCACGCACAATGGGAGCAGCTTTAATTAAGAGCATCATCTAACATCGTATCTCAAACAAACCTTGAGGGTGTGCTGGCAACAAGCTTTTTAAAACAACTTTTCTTTCTTTGATAACTGCACCCATTAAATGTTGTGACTTTAAATGTCTACATGTGATAGATGAAACCTTAAACCACCAGCCCGGGTTTTAGCTTTAAAATGGTCATTGAGACAAGATTATCAAATCTACAACCTCGTTTAGGGCTATCTATCTGGGGATGGGGTAAAAAAAAAAAAAAAAAAGAAAGAAAGAAAAAAGAAAGGCAAACATCAGAAATTCAAAATAAAGGAGTACATACAGCATCACTCAAAATAATTCTCTATATGGGGTATCCATGCTGTCATTCATGGCAGTTGACTGGGCGAGAGAAAATAAGGGGGCTGGGGTAGAGAGGGGGAGTCATCAAGATGTGACAATTGTGACAAGAGCAGGCAAAGTGTAGCGCCAAAGAACACCACACGGATTTCTCCATCTCTTCTTTTTTTCCAGGATGACAGCTTAATGTCTACCACATGCAATATTTATTCTCATCGTGTGTCAGACTGTCGAGCTGTCCCAGGGAGTACAAAGAATGCCACTTATTAGAATAAAAGCAGAAGGAAGGTAATCAAGGACATATGTAACATCAGCCAATCATGCCCCCTTCCAGTCCGACATCTTTTTTTTCTCCGTCTTCTTCCCCATTCACAACTGTTCAACAATAATCCTGATAATAAGCTTTCAGGAGCCGTATGTGGCAACACTAAATTCATTTATTTGTCTCATTAAGGCAAGTGAGGCTGCTGGCTATGCGCTGCGGCATGCCTGTTCGGTCTTAACCCCAGAAAGAGAATTTAGAAAAAGAAGAAAAAAAAAAAAAACACAGCTCAACAAAGGCAGAGTGATAAAAATCTATCATTAGACGGACTCGATTCCCACAGACATTTCTTTTATGTCTACAAAATGCCAAACTACAGGCTTTACAGGTGAGCAATTCCCAGCGTGCCTTGGAAAGAAAGCAAGCATGCTGTCGTGCTGCAAAGGTGTCTAAATGCATGATGAACTGTAGGGGACTCACTCAGCCTTCATCAGGGTCGGGTCTGATAAACGGAACCGCTGTTTGTGTTGGATGTTGAAGAGCAAACTAGTTTCTGGGAGAGTAACGAAAGAACAAACTAAAGAGTAAAGACTCTGCCTCATGTTCAGGCGTTGTCTCATTAGTTACACTAACAGTGTTTAAACCCAGCAGATCAAAGATAATAGGGGACTTGGTACATGTCAACAGTGTCCTTTCATTACCTGAACAGGGGACAGTCAACAACCAGGTTAACCGAGCTTACAGGACTTTACATCTGTTTCAGTTTTACAGCCTCTCCTGTTATTTTCTATCACTGAAAGTTTACTGAAGGCATCCATTAGGACTGAAAATGGGATGTAAGGTAGCCTACACATCTTACCATGAGAAAGTGTTTGTCAGGATCCCACACAGCACAAGGAAAGAGGACAATTGTGCATATTATAAAAAGGAAGCATGTGATCATATATCTGACAGATGGCTTAATCCCTTAGATTGTGATTAGTAAAAACCTGGAGCCAGTGGTTTTGCACTCAATAAAGATTCAATAAAGGTTATGGGTAATAAGGTTTGGAGTTGCTGATGTGGGTTGTGGTGGCTGCCTTTATGGACTGACATTGACTCACAACAGTCCCCCTTATTCTCAGTTTCTCTTGAGTCTATTAAAACTTGAAGGGTTCTCATAAACTTTCCAAATAATTATAGGGAAAACTGTGCTTTGTTTAATTTTCTTGACTAGATTTCTTTAAAATGGAAAATGTAGGATAAAAAGTTGCTGTAAATGATCTGTTCTGACTTGAGACAATGATGGCTTGCTGCAGGTCCTCTCAGCTCTCCTTTTACTTTCAACTGTGAAAGCTCCTCCTACAGGCAAACTCGAGAATCAGATTCTCACAGTTTCTTGCTCCTCATAATTCAGCAGTAACTGGATGCTTCAAACTTACCAGAAATAATACCTTATGTTTATGCACTGGCCATTAGGGTCAATCATGTTTTTTGTTTGTTTGTTTGTTTTTTTAAATCACTGCCTACACATCCAATTTAATAATTTAATCAGTGAATTTCACTTTTTTTTTTCTTGCTTTTTCTTCTTTGGTCCTCCTGCCCTTTCGGCTACAAAGCAGTTTATTTCTGAATAAATAAAATACATATGTAACCTACTTATAACCTAAAAAATAAAAAGGCAGTCTCCATCAAAAGTTCTTAAACAAGCATAAAGGACATTTTCTAGAGATTTATTTGACGTAATTTCAAAAATAAATTGGAAATGGTGTACGATGCATCACTAGCAGCAAGATTTCATATACAAGGCTGCCATGAAATAAACTGCAGCATCAATGTTTATTGTACAGAAATAATGCAACACTGTGGTTCACTTATGTTTTTAATTGCTCCTCTGCAGCAACACTAATAAGTAACACTGATTTGTATAGTTGTTGTTCTTTTTTGCAGAATTGTTGACAAGAGGGAAAAGATTTCAGCCTTATCGTTTAATTCAAATAATGTGTAACTGTAGGAGAGGTTCATTATAAGCCCTTTGGTGAGATCAAAGCAATTACATAAAAACAAAAAAAAAAAAAACACTTCTTCAAGTCCTGATGTGCAGCACATGCCTACAGTCCTCTCAGCACCACAGTTGAGTGAGATGACTGATGTGAATTTAAAGCTTTGAAATGACTTTCATTTAATTATGCCAAGATTAAATAATACATGGAGAAAAAGCTCTAAAATGGCATGTGCACTTGATTTAAAAAAAAAGGCTGACTGGAGGAGCAGCTGTAGTATTAGTGCTGCTTGACTCAAAGATTGAGGGATACTAAGACAAAACTACCTGTTACACAGAATGGGAGGCAAATGATGTTTAAAAAAATGACAAATACATTTGAAACAGAAAACTTAAGAGAAAAATCAGACATGCTTGTACATATAACATAAACACACTTGTATACAAGCAGATAGACAAACAGACCGAGACCAACAGAGTTAATAAAAGCTCCAAGCAAAGGTACCCTGCAGTTCTTACACTCACCAGGAGAACCCACTCGGCAGAGGCACTCACAGACAGGTCACGCTTGCTGGTTTCCTTAAAGGTCAACTCATCTACTTAAGAGGCACCAATTTACTTTAATGCACATTGTCCAAAAGAAGAAAAAAAAAGCTGAAAAGGGAAATGACAAGGAAGAAAAACATCACAGCATATAGCTGGAATAATTCTCAGTTGTGTCTTTTGCCATTACTGAATATGGATGCTCTTTGTTCTTGAACGAGGATTAAAAAATATCTGATATTAAACCTATTAGAAGGGATAAAACTTGATAAAAATGACAAGGTCACATGCTTGCAAACTGAACGACATCTCAGATGACAAGTGAAAGATGCCAACAACCCTGGGCAGACTGCAGCCACCACATCATCAACAGTACAATAATGACCTTCTTTACCACACAAACTACGGTATGTGGCGCAGAGAAACAGTCATCCAGGCAGCTCCCTGACGCCGGGGAAAGAGGAGAAAGCCTCTTGATAGACTCTTGTAGATGCCATTCCCTATCACGCAATGCCTCTCAGTCATAAACACATGACAAATGCGGCCTTAATCATTTTTTACGAGCGGGGATGTGCAGGGGGCAGTTCATGGCTAGAGGGGAGAGGGGAGCGGTGAGCAGCAGGCGGCCCCCTCTGCACAGAGGAGAGGGTTTTGTGGTAAAGTCTCCTCTGGAACATCACTCGGCCAGCGCGCCTTTGATCTCCACACCGCAATTACACCAGCATCCAAATGAGCATGGAGTCGCCTCTGAAACAGACTTCAAACATGCACATGTACGCATTCTCATACACATGCACTGTATAGGATTGGAGCCATGTGCTCCTCTCAACAGTAAATGATGTTCTGTCTCCAGCAGAGAACCTGAAGATGAAAGGAGGCCTTGCTCCTCGTCTGATCCTTCCATTAATGATGGCTTGCTAAAGCTAATACTGTGTATTCTTGTCTAAACAAGGGCAGCTTAGTATGTGGTTCCCATACTCCAAACAGGATGATCTTAGTTGGTTTTGGAGGCCCACAAATTTTGATAAGGATGCAATCATCCATGCTTTTAAAAAGATGCCCAACATTTAATGATGCCATCTTAACCGTTTCTTTAACCTGTTCTTATATACACAAAACAGCTAAATTAACTTGAACATATATATCTACATAAACAAAATAAGCTTTTTTGTACATGTTGCTCAAGTTAAAAACATTAACCAACCAATTCAAATAAAGCAGCACTTGAAAAACGTATGTGAACCTGTGAAATGGCATGAAAGGGTGTCCTCCGAGACACAGATAAAATTGGCTTATTTACCTAATTCTACGATTCACCGCCTTTTTCTCAACACATTAAAGCTGAGATTGCAATTCGTCTTGCTGTTTGCTTTGAATAGACCTTAACCGTATCATCATCTCAACTGTGCTGGTGGAAAAACACAGGAGCATGGCGACAGCCAAATGGCAGTCTGGCGTCTTTGCAGCAGACTAGCTGCCATTAGGGCTGAGAGCAGCATTTATTGTACAATTAGGGCCAGCTAGATCTACCTGTAATCATCTCCATACAGGTGTGAGCTCCTCTCTGGACAAGGGAAGTGACTCATCACTTGTCAAACATCAACACTTTGATGTCGGCATTGTTCATCGCCGAGCCCTGGGGACACCTGAGCATTACTGTTTGCCTGTTTGAAACGCTCTAAGATTTATTGCATTTCACACTGTTAAAAAACACACACACTCACACACAGCATGGAAAGAAGAAAAAAACTCTTTTCCTATGATGACGGAGGTTCTCCTCGCCATGAATCATTTGATTTATGAGCGCTTCCTCCTCCCTCCTGTCTGGCAGTCATACTTTTGTGACAGACACATTTTAACAGTCATAGGTAAACAACTTCTGTTGTAAAACAACACTGCCAAGTACAGCACTAAATACACATTTTGTAGGAAAAAATAAATAAAATAAACTGACACCACAAGCCTGAGGCCAGTTGGAAAAGTGTGATAAGAATCCACGTGTTGGTGTTATTGACGAAACAGCTGTAGTGTGGAAAAGATACTAAAGATGTCTAACAGCAGCCTAATAAGATCCAAAAACATGTCTAAGACAGGGATGATGGAAACAATAAGTTTAGAAAAAGTAAAGTAAGTTTCCATTACAATGTTAAAATACAACCCATGCATATTATGCACAGAACGCTGTGAAGTAAATGATACAAATATCTTCCTTTTTGCTGTATAAAGAAAAACATGCATGCATCTTTTCATCATGACAACATTAGCCATCGTGTGTTGGACGTGGGAGTTTCATGGCTGTAAAGGGATGCTTGTAAAGCAAGAGCAGCAACATGTGAAGACAAAACCAAATATCTGAAGGAAAAGACTTCAGATAATATTTGCCATGATGATTCACTGGTTTATTCCAAAAGATATTAATCACTTGCTAGGCTTCAAATGTACATCTGCTTGTTTTGTTGTCATTGAAAGCCCTTTTTCTCTTTGATATCTTGTGGAAATGAGAAATTGTGATGGGAAATGAAGACCATATGCTAGCGTGTGCCTAATGAAGTGCAGAGTCTGGGGGCTAGCTGGGGTTTGCAGAGCTGAATGTTGTGTTAGAGTTTGCTTAGTGCCACCTCCAGGCAGATCCTCTCACAAAGATATGACCGTTCCTGCCAGCAGGAGACCACAGTCAGCTTCACATGCCAGCACGGGAATGCACAGGGGCAGGGATGTACACGCTTTGCAGCCGACAGCAGATTTAGTCAAAATTAGCTAAAATGAATGTGATTTCTTAAATAAGTAGAGGTCTTCGGTGATGATTAGTTAGTGCAGTGAATCTGCCCCTGCCCTTCCTCGAAGTACTTACCATTTGTTCTTCCTCCTTATGTAGTCTTTCTCAGAGAGATTAACGAGGTAGATCATCGGTTTGGACGTCAAAAACAAGTATTTATTCAACACTTCGATCTGTGGAAAAGACAGGCAAGTTCTGAGAATCACAACTTTCTAAAGTGGTCTTTGAGGAGAACACAGACAGAGACAAATGTAGCCAAATAAAATTATGAGCACTGTGGGGAGCAACTATGAAGCCTCTAAAAGAAGATCAGCACAGCCAGATGTCATCAGTTTGCATGAAGTAATGTCAAAATATAGCCCCCTCCTCACAAAAAAAATGGGGGGGTAATATTAATGGGACTTATTCTGCTCAAAAAAGAGGAAACAGCAGTAGGGTCTTTCAGGTCACATGAAAAGATTAGAAAGATAAATCACGTTAATAAATCTGATAGCAACATCAAAGTCTTACCTCCTTGTCGTTCCAATCGTGATAGTAGCGAACGTGCTTCTTTTCATCCACTACCCAGCTCTTTATTTTGCACATAACGTCCTGTTTGGGGTTAAAATAGAATGAACAAGAAGCCATTAAAGGAGATGAAAAAGAATAAACCCAGCAGGGTATGGGGTAATTATTTCCTAAATGCATGGCATCCTGATGCCAAAATGAACAATGGCTTTTGCTCGCATTCAGGCAGGAGTGGCCTGCCTTTGACAGGGATGGCATGAACAAGACCCCTTCCCTTCTTTAAATCCTGACAAAATGCCTTCTGGGGTGTCTGAGTCTTAGCTTTATACATCAATATTCCATCTAATGAAAGGATTGAGAAAAGAGGCAAAATTGGAAAGAGCGGGAAACTAATTGGAAGTTGGTTAGTAAGGTGTAAATTATTGGTCCTTCCTCAGGCACTTTGCAGAGTGCAGTCACAGTGAATAAGCACTCGTTAGGTACAGAGCTAATTATTCCCTGTTTCTGAAAATATTGAGCATTTCCAGCAATGTATGCCACTGACGTACTTGTGGGTTGAGACCACGGGCAAGACTGGGTCTTGACAGGATCTGGAAGGAAAAGGGTGGGAAAATGGGAGGGAGGTAGTTATAAAATTTGTAATAAAGAAATTGAGCCTATTATTGTTGATCCAGCCCCACAGAAATTAGCGGAACACATTCTTTTTGTTCCTGTCAACTTGACCTCCCCTTCATATAAAAACTCCCCCACCCCCTGCAACACTCCCCCTACCTCCTTTTCCCTCCCCAAACCCTTGCAGCACTTCACAATCATACTCTCTTTTGAAAGAACTGAGGAAAAAATCCTGCCAGAGCCTCAATTACACAATGGCAGAAAAAGCTCCACACACTGACCCCCAGCCAGCTGCATTCACTCTCTGCACATCTCTCTCTGCAGGAATTCTAAAGGCCTTTTAGTCAGGCAGCCAGAGTGCAGCCAGCGGGAGAGAGCGCAGGAAGAGCTGCATACACTCCGCCCGCGCCGGCCCAAGTCTTCACAGAGAGATTAATCATCTGTGAAATGGAAACAGCAAACGGCCGGTGACACAGGCTGAACCCGCTCCAGGTTTCCCTCATCAGCTCGCAGCCGCCGTGCAGCGCTCCTCTAACAGGCAGGTGTTAATAAAAGGCATATAGGTCCCACAGGGGTCAAACACATACGCTTGCCACCATGAAGCGCCGCTGGTGGGCCGGTTTCTTATTATTGTTTTGTAAGGATAGGGATTTTGAGGATTCATGTAGACAAAAGCGGTGAAACATTGTTCTAGTAAACACAGCACCAGCAAAATGGATTTACAACAGTGCATACATATGAGCTCTACAATGTACATGCACATAGTTTAAACTGACACTAAATTACTCAATGATTTTTCCATCTTGACAGAGAATTTTAAAGATAGAATAATTTCCAACTTTATGCTTTTCTGAAGAGACATTAACTTCTGCTGTGAGTTCATGGACAAGCGGTGTGAGAACTTCTAATTGTGCCTCCCCACTAATCACATAAGACTCCACTCTTCTATCAGTAACTCTACTAAGTTTACAATGTCAATTTTCCCTTCGGCATTTGGTTTTGCCACAACATCCTGTTTTCTGCTGAACGTACAATAAAAGGACAAAATGCTCTCAATTAAGTCACAACCACAAATATTAAACTTTAATCTTTTAGTGCCTCAGTAAGGTTTTACTGTACACTGCATAATGATACACCACTTTACACAGAAGTTATTTACTGAATAGTATTAACAAAGTACGGGGAATTTCCCTCACTGTCTTAATTTCTCTGCAAACCATCAATTTACCCTGTTATTGCATGACTTTTGGGGCGCAAACAGAAGCAAAAGGTAAATGCACATAAAGTAGTTTGTTTTTGTGATATTTGTGTGGGCTGTCATGGTCTACATTTTAAAATCTCCTTAATGACCCATATTTACAGTAGGCCTATATATCATAACGACAAGTGTGAAAGGTACATCAGCCTAAATAACATTAGATTTTAAAATGTGATAACCAGATAAGGTGCCTTCCTATTTATGTTCATTTTCATTATTAACTCTAGAAATCTTCTGGGTTAAAAACTGTTCGCTCATGACTTCTTGTTGCATACACAGACCTGAGAACAATGGATTAAACCATATTTGAACTGATTTTTCATCAGGAAAATTCTAATTTCCTTCATATTTTCCAGAAAATCCCAGGCCCTGGAAATAAAACATTGTTGTTTGGTTTGAACTGTACATTGTCAGAGATGGCTTTTGATGCTCTGCATGTAGATGCTAACATAAACATGCGTATGTGAGTCTATGCACAGCTGAGCATGTCAAGCACAGCCTCAGCTTGTGAGACAATCACACAGTCCCTCCCATCTAAAAGCTTAGTGTGCCTTTGATAGCCACCATTCTTTGCTATTTAAAGAGGTCTTCTATAGATACTTAGTTGCTGACGCGTGCACAGCCTTTGACAAGTAATGTAGATTATTTTTATTCATTGCCTAAAATTGTTAGCAATTATGGGTGTAAGCGGCCACCTGCCTAGCCTGAATGGCTCCTGTCTGTGGGGCTACAGGGGTGTTGGGAAGTGCTGCTGGTTGTAAGGAGGGGGAGGTGTAGGGGGAGGGTTATCTGAAGGGAACCAACCAGTTGTAGGGGCATCTGCAGCAGGTGAAATAGCCCCTCTCGTTAGTTTAATGAGTGGTCAGTGTGTTGGGGCCTGAAATTGGGCATGCCGCTCCAAGTTAAAGGCCAAATCTTCCTTGGCTGCTGACCCATCCAATCCTGCTCCAATGATGGAAGGGCATCATGCCACATTTGCAACCAAATTGTTGCTAAAGTTGTCCTCTTAGCCTCATTATTGTGAAGATACAAATACGAGAATGTGTGTCAATGGACATACATTTTGATCTGACATCCAGTATGTCACTTTTTTTTCCTTTGCTTACCCTACATTTGACTTTACACCTCTGAGAAACAAGAAATAACATTCTGTCAATTAATATTCTAAACATTTATGGTATTCATAGGCAAATGTGTCACCTACTGTATGGCCTTAAACAATTTCCCAAGCTGCTGTAGGAGTATAAGCATGAGCAAGAGCTGTGCCATGATTTGAGTATTACTTTAGATGAAAAGAGCTGTGTGGAAACACTTTCATTAGCCCAGTGCTGTGACCCAGGGTCAGCAGCTGAATAAGTAACTCTCTATTAATGATTTCTACAGCAGAAAACCCCTGACCTCTGATCACTTTCAATCTCAGAGAGGGAAAAAATGGGCCGGGGGAGGGGTGAGACCTATTGGAGGGAGATTAAAAAAAACATACTTTTTTTTTTCCCTGGCCATGTGTGTGGGAGGGTTATTATTTGTGCCGTGCTGTGAGGGGGAGCAAAGGGCCTGCTGGGACATTGACTCACATATTCTGGTTTGAGTTTCTTGTCACCGCCTCTAATGGCCGTCTTCTCCAGCTTGTCAATAATGGGGCCGATCATCTCCTCATCCTTCAGCCTCAGCTCTTCGTGGATGATCTCCATATCTCTGACTGGGTCCACTGTCCCTTCAACATGGATGATATCCTCATCCTCAAAAACACCTGCGGGAAACAAACACAGAGTAGGGCAACAGCTAAGAATTGTTTGTTCCAGCAAAAGCTTTGTGTGAATCCATCGAATACAAAACACAGAATCAGAGTAACAGAATCAATGACATTGACTTTTAAAAGAATGCTAAGATTCAGCTGAGAAAATCATTAGTTTTTGCTGTGAATGTGGTGAAAATAAACATCCACACAAAAGACGCACAGTGGGTGTTGCAGGAAAGCTATAACAAGTATGATCATGTCTTTAGGAATATATCTAATGCTTCTTTTTTTATTGTGAAAGTATGAATTGTGGAAAAAAAACAGCTTGAAATGTAAAAGTCTTGCTGCACTTTCAGCTGTAACATAGCAGGCTCGTCAGAGAGCATGACTGACATGCAGAGCATATGGCCATACACTCTCTACATCTTTGCACTAAGTTAGAAATATGACCCAAAACTTAGTATCATTTAAGAAAAAAATGTCATTATAAAAAAATGAAGGAGGACAGTCTTTCTTTGACTGTGACTGTGCTGATTAGGTAATGAGGCTCTGAAGCAGAACGTTAAACCAGCAGCAGCTCTCAGGACTGCTACTTTCTAAGCATGAGTGAAAGGTGGAGGGAAAAGGGGGGACGACACGAGACGAGTGTGCATCTGTCACACGAGAGCGACACCCTTTAACATTAATTGTGGCAGCAGTGGCAGACTGTTCTCATGGATACAATTGTACTACATCTATTAGTTTAGTAAATCAGATGATGCAGATACATTTTGTCTGATAAGCTCATTTTTTCTGTATTGGAGCATGAAAAGGAGATGAATGGATGGTTTTAAGAAACATTTGTGTGAATGAAGTGACATAATGCAAGACAAAACATCAACATTTTGGAGTGCATCATAGCAGGTTTTTACAAGGTCTGTTTAACGTAGCTGTATTTGGAATAAATCCATTGACTGATTTAAGTCAGTCAATAACAATGATTTGCCATCTTTCTCTCAGGCCAACTCATTTAACAAGAAAGTGAGTGTCAGGTGAATGATGGATCACCGTAAGTGTTGAAGTGTAGAGGGACACAATGTTTGGAATGTGCAGAGAGAAGTTTTAAGAAGTTACATTCATGTGTTCACACCTTAGTGTGTGATGAACAGTTGACAGTTGAGACCCTGCAAGACAACATCTCAGTAAGTTGCAGCAATGACGCATGCAGAAAATATTGATGAATCATCGCAGTGCGTAGTTATCATGGAAGGTAGCCGCATACCTGAGATTCAGGGAACTCTTTGAAATGGGCTGCATAAGAGTTGAGAGTTGAAGTTTGCTCAGTCTGAGCAGTAGTGTGTCTAGAAAATTTTTGTTGGGGGGGGGGGGGGGGGGGCAAGTAGGGTCACAGATTTGGAAAAGGGTGGCACAGATAAATTGCCAATAAAAATATGAACAGGCATTCACATTTGAGTCAAAACTGAAAGAAAGTAAATTTTATGGCTTGCCATAACACACTACCTGTCCTTTTTAAAGGAGTGATGACATAGCAGTTAAAAACTAGTTTATGTTGTTGGCATTACTGCATATGTAAATACTCCAAAGAAAAAAACGGCATTTTTTACAGCGGAGTATTGTTTTGAAACGCCAGACCTCACTTCCTCAGTAATACAGTTGGGTCCGGTGATGATATGGAGCTTTACCCGGAGACCACGTTGACTTCATTTTGATTGGCTACACCTTATTTCGCTATGACCTTATTTGGAGAATCTAGGTCAAGCTGCGGTCGGAGTTTGCTAAAGGCTAACTGCTAGCAACATGGGCACTTCAGACAGTGTGAGCTACGTTTATCAGACAAGACAGCATTTAGAAAATAAATAAACTTACAGGTAATGACAAGGTTGTGGCCCCCTCCCTCAGTGTTGCTGCAGAAGTTTTCTTTTAAATCCATTTGTTTGAAAATCCAGACCTGACTGCACAGAAGTTACTACTAGCTCCTTACACGAAGCTGAATCAGACAGGGAGGGGAGGGGGGAGCGGACGGTGCAAGGCCGTTAGGAGAGAGAGAGAGAGGGGGGGGGGCGCTGTTTACTTGATAGTGTGCTCTTATTGGAGCAATTAAATTACGTAGAATGATAGCCTGCTGTCTGATTCAACTGTTTCTGAGCAGAGAGACAAAGCTGACAGACCATAAACAGGAACTTTGATTCTCACTCTGGACATTCACATGGCCTCATCAGTGCACAACAGATCATATTATACCCCCAAAACCCCAGAAAAGTGAAATTTGATGTCATGGCACCTTTTAAAAATCTTTTTAATATAAACTGTGCAAAAATAAACTTGCATGGTAGGAAGACAGGCATTCAGGACCATTTGAAACCAGCAGCACTTGCAGTTGTGTGAAATTAATGTTTTGAAAATGTACATTTACTCAAGAACTGTACTCTTCACTAAAAATGCTTCACTAAATATCATCAGCAACTGAGAACAGGTGGACACGTGTTCTGATGACAGGTGGCAAAACAGCACACACTCACAAAGTCAACCAGGTTTAATTATCTTGCTCCCTTCCTCTCATTACTCAAAATTCTTCAAAATTATACAGCCAGGATGTTTTATATTCCCAAATAATAGTATTTATGCCCTGCGGTGATTAATCTGATGCGTTGAACTATGGACAATATAGACAAGTTTCACAGCCAGAGTCATGGGAGCTGCCATGTCTGCAAGTTTCTGCAAAGGACTTCCGGTTATTGTGGTTACAGGGTATTTTACACTGAGGACGTGCAAATTAACAGTACAAGAGCTCCTGAGCTCAATGATTGAAAAATGGATATTTGTGAAACCCCAAAAGGGTTCTGGGACATATTGTATTACAGCAGCTTGAGAAAAAAAAAAAAGTACATCGTAAAGTGAGGGAACTTACCACAGGACGGCAGCTGGAGGCTGCATAATCGACCAGGTCCAGCTATACAGGTGCAGCATGCAGCCTTCCAACAGGAATCATTCAGACACTGGCTTGGTTGAACATCGGCCTTTATGGACAATGAACTGCTGTGTTTGTGTTGGCTATCAACACACACTACATAAATCTATGGTGTTCCTGGACTCAACAAAGTATGAAAATATTTTGCTGTTTATAGCATTAGGCCATTTCATCATATTATCCTCCCAGTTCAGTGTCATAGCAGGTGAGGAAGTTATAAAACACCTTCTTTTATAAGAAATAAATTACCATTTTAGAGACATAATTACTCAATGCAAATGAACACAGATCTTATTCGACTGGAAGCGCTTACCAGAAATTGATCGACTACGGAAGTAAACTGGAAATGTCTGTGAAACTTGTCTATAAACATCCTTTGCCCACATTTTCCTTGTTCATTCTCACACACCTTGATTTGCACAACTCAATGTAGACAATGATGAGCGCTACTCATTCTTCCTCTCCCTGACAATCTTTTCTTCTTGGAGTTGTACTTTACTCTTCTTAACAATGAAGAAATTCTCAATATGTTGAGATATTTTCATTCTTGCTATTCTTTTATCTCTTTCCCTGTGTCCACTGGCTGGCCCTGAAGAAATAAAGCAAATTTTCGGTCACAAACAACTTTCTAAATGAATACTCTTGACTATGAGTCGTCAAATTCTGGTCTTCACGAGCTCCTATCCTGCAGGTTTTAAATATTTACTGCCTCAACATACCTGATTCAGATCATACAGATCTCCCCAACAGCTTGTTAATGTTGATGTAGAAAAAAAACGAAAAGAAAAAGATAAAGCAATTTATAACTTAGATTTTCTCTTCTCTCTTTTATGTTAGCTGCCCCTAGTAGCTACTGTCTATAATGTTCAATGGTAGCAATGATTATTTTAAAGTTAATTTTCCGTGAAATTTTAACAAAGTTTACCGAACGATTTAACTTAACAATGTTCATATTAGGGATGTAACGATTACCGGTAAAATGGTTAATCGTGATAAATTTCCCAACGATTAGTAATACCGTTTCAAATTTTAATTATTGTTAAAACTGTGACTGACTACTGCACTTTGAAAAACTCACTATGATGCTACTTATTGCCTTGAAAAGCATCAACAGTCCCAGTTTGCATTGTTTAATTTATGAAAACATGGTGGAAAGCAACAAAAGCACCCACATGGACAGTGCTGTAGAGATTTTTCCCCTTTAAAAAGAACAAAGTAGACGTCTAGATCCATTTTGGATATTTTTAAAGATGCTGGTGGGGTATTTCAATAATACCGCAATAATAATGATAACCGTGATCATTTTGGTCACAATAACTGTGATATTAAATTTTCATATCGTTACATCCCTAGTTCATATATTATATATATTAAACCAATGCTTGTCGTGTAGCAGGTGCTGCACTCACTTACACTTGGACTTCTCAGCTTCTCAATACATCATCTTACATTTGATATTTGACTTAATTTGATTGTGTCAGCTTGGGGGTGGGGTGGGGTGGGGTGGGGTGGGCACCTGGGATGGCCAGTCTAATTGGAAGGGTGGTCCATGCCCCTCAAAATGGCTGTTATTAAGCCTCTGCTAAAAAGGGACAATCTAGACAAGACACAGATGAACAACTACAAGCTGATCTCCAGTCTTCCATTTTTAAGTAAGATAATTGAAAAAGTAGTTTTCCATCAGCTAAATGACTTTTTAAGACAAAACAACTGCTGTGACGTCTTCCAGTCAGGTTTTAGACTGCTTCGAGTTCGCAGGGGGGGGGTCCGACTAATGTTTGGTAACAAAATATTGGTGAAATGAAGGAGTTTGTGGCAGATAAAGCCTTATTTAGAGGCTGCATGCGGTTGCCCCATCACTTCCATTATATCGGACATACGCCGATCTGGAGTTGATCTAAATATCTCCTGAAGGAATTCAAGTTACAGCAAAACTGTCTGTGTGAGTAAAAGAACATATTTCATGCTAGAAAATAGGTCCAGATTGAAAAAAAACGAAGTTCCCCTTTAAGTCTGTCCTCATCGGACATTGGAAACAATTGTACATCTACATTAGACAATTTACAGAATAATTGCTTTCTCAACTCATGATATAAAGAGCAATAAAATACAAAATGTAGTTAATTTTCAACATTTGACTTACACAGACTACATATGCGTTCTTCTTAATACTGTCAAAGGCTCTCTGAAAATCTATATGGTTTACAGTACTGCACTTTGTGTCAACTGGTAACTTTACATTTGAGGAGACAAAAACTACCAATTGAGTTCCCCAGGGCTCCATCCTGGGGCCTCTTCTGTTTAACATCATACATGCTCCCACTGGCCCAGGTTATAAGGAACAACATTATTTGTTACCGTAGCTACGCAGATGACACAGGTATATACTGTATTACAATGTCACCAGGAGACTGAAGCCCTGTACTGTACATGCTCTTGGCAAATGCATTGAGGAGATAAATGACTGAATGTGCCTCAACTTTCTCCCGTTGAACAAAAAAAAAACTGAGGTGACTGTTTTTGGAGTGAAAGAGAGACGACTGCAGGTTGCCACAGAGCTTCAATCTACTGTATACACCTAAAAAAACACCAAGGCAGGCCAATGGGTGTAGTGATGGACTCAGACCTAAGCTTTGAAAAAACACACAAAGGCAATCACTAAATAAGCCTACTATCACCCAAAGAACTTCTTAAGGATAAAAGATCTGATGTCTCAGTCAAATCTGGAAAAATTAGTCCATATATTCATCTTTTGTCAGCTTGCTTATTCTAACGGCGTCTTTACTGGTCTACAAATCACTTAGACAGCTGCAGCTGTTCTTTTGTTCTTTTGATTTCAATGTCTTATTTCCTTTTGCACCCAGCTGCAATGCATTTAATGTTTTATATATGTTCCATGTATAATTTAAATTCATTTCATTTAAATATAAATGGTCCTGTACATTCAATGTGCTATACAAATAAACTTATCTTGCCTTACCTTGTCAATAGATTCAAAATAAGCATATTCAAACTTGCCATAGTTTCAAATTTTGCATGTCATTTTTAGATAAATGTCAGTTAAATAAAGGGTTGCAGTTAACTGCATCTTGTCCTGTTTTCTTTGGGAATAGAGCTGTATTTGTGAAAACTCATGCAGGTGGTATTTGCTAACACTCCAGTATGTTTTCAGGAGTGATTGTCAGTCTATCAGTCAATTAGTTGTGGATGTATTTGAAGAACTAATGCTGAATGTCTTTAGACTTTTTGGGATGCTAATTTCTAAACAGATCTAATACAAGCCTTGTAGCAATGTTTCACACGCAGAAAATTACAGAGCTTAGAGGGTTAAGGAGGGGTTCACCTGATTTATCATAAAAGTACTCTGCATGGCTTTTAGAATCGAGCTAAATGGCTAAATAAAAATCCACCATCCTGCACCTTATTACTCATGCAAGTCAACAGAAGCTGTAGACTTTTGTGCAAGCTGTCATCCTGTGCGTTGTCCTCATGGTAAAATGAACTTATTCAATTACTCTTTGCCTAATCAGGCTGTTTTGGTTCCTCTCCTCTTCCAGAGGTACTCCACAGTATAAACAGTTCACTTACGCCACACAGAAAGGGGCTAATCAGTGGAATTATTGTTTTGCTGCTCCAATTTAGCAGCTCCCTGTTCAGCACTGATTGGAATGAAAATGTGCTATTGTGTCTGCATGAACCCAGAAAATATAATGCAAGGTAATCATTTTGTTAGCTGCAAGACTATACATACATTATAGACAATTATGATGCACAGTTTTGATATACTGTGTTTGAAAAAGAAATTGCACAAGTCTACTGTTTAACTTTCTAGATATTCATTTGGGTTAACGATTTACATGGTAAATGGACCATGGCTATTCTAAATTCATAATATATTTTTTTAAAAAGATTATTTAAAAGTCAGTCCATTTGCTTTGAGGGTTAAAACTCAGAGAGGAAATCCAAAAATTCTATAACCCTGTTTTAAAGAAACCAGTAGCTTTTAAATTAGCTTAAAGCACCTAAACTACCAACCCCAGCCCCCTCCCCAAAAAGCAGCCCAAAATAATGACAACAACAAAAAAAAAACTGGTTTTTCAAAATTTTAAATGGGCTTTCAAAGAGCAAGTGCAGCTGATCACACTATTTAATCCTCTCATTCCAAAGTAATTTGCTTCAATTCATTTCGCTTAATTTAACATTCACATCTTTCTTACCATCTTCCCATTCAAGGCTTAGAACTGGACAACAAATGCATGAGGAGAAAGAGGGGAGAGATATCTGATGGAGCAATTTTTTTTTACAATTACTCCTTTAACAGCTGGGTTGGAGTAGGGTGCAGTGAAGACGGTCTTTATGAAACTGCTGCACCACACAAAGCCACATGTAAGACAATGAAAACACACAAAAAAGGGAAGAGGGTAAAGCGAGTCAATGTCAGGAGTCAAGTCTATCTCACAATTCTGGTGTTACTGCTTAAATTCAAACAGTAAGCGTCGACGTGTATGAAAGGCACTATTAACAGGTGCTCCTCTTCTAACAAAACAATAGGATTAGTCTCTGGAGAGTGACTGGCGTTCAAAGGCCTGATTAGGAAGAAAGGCTAAGTTGTGCAAAATTACAGCAGCACTGCAGACAGGTGTCGCCCAGGGAATAAAGTGAACTGACATTTACAGTACAAATGAAAGTGATTAGCAGAAAGAAAACAAAAGGAAGCAAGTGTTAATTTCAGCTTTGAAATGTTCATTGCTACCCTTTTCTTTTTTTTTACACTTACTCTTCTCAGTTTGCACAAGTTTAACACCTAGAAATATCAAGCAAGCTTGGTTAGCTTATATTATCACTTTTCTGTCAGGGACACAGACAAGGCAGTTATCCGAGTCAAGACAAGATCAATACTGATTGAGCTGCCTCCTCTGAAGTTGCTACCTGGGAGGATATGTGGTCAACATAATTCACTCAAATTACAGTATTCATTGACTTCTTACTTCCTGTGCATGTTTTCACATGCAAGATGGGTAAGAGCACATCTAAAGAACTTGCATTCCTAACGCTGCTTTTAAAATGTTCATGCAAACTCAGTGCCGCAATTCTCCTGGTATTCAGAGCAGTAAAAGCTATTTTATGAGTCTGTCAGGAAAAGCACATTATGTATGTCTTCCCAGCATAAAAACATTGGCAATACACATAAAGGTATTTATGTTCATTCAGGATTTATCTTTTTGACATTCACTTTTAGGAAACATGAAATTGATAGCAATTTGTAGTACACTGTTCCTGTAACAGAGTTTGTGGAATATTCAGCCTTGTTTTTCTGCGTATGGCAATTATGGCAAATACATTGGCTGCTAAAAAGCAGTTTGACACCAGAAAATGGAGGGTTGGAGTCCTTCAGAGATACACTCATGTTTTCTACATGATCCTATCTTTCAGAATAGATCACTGTGAAATGACAGTGTTCGAAAGTATGAATATAAGAACCTCACAAGGTGTCACCAATTCACGGGTAATCTACTGACAGCTGTGTCTCATCCCAAACTGAGTTTTAAAGGTGCATCTTTCTGCTATGTTTGACATTACTTGCAAAAAAAAAAAATGAGACAAAGATATAACTCTATTTAAGGTGTTCAAATAAGGCAGACTTGTGCGCAGCTGACAGTTGAAAGTCATTGGGAAGTGTGAGGTGTCCCTGAACTAACAACATAGAAAACAAAAGTATTAATTCCCTTATCATTAGCTTAACCTCTGTCAGTCCATTCATTTTGTTAAAGCACTAAGCATGAGAGTGCCTTGATTGAAAGGAACTGTCATATGCAGACCACTGTTGTCCCACATCATTCAGAGAACAAACCTTTTCAGATCCCTAACTACTATAGTGCTGCTGATTGCACCGACACCAGCAATTTCCTAACCAACCGCCACCTGAACAATGATGTGTTCAGCTTTCAGGCCCTCCAGCCTTTCAAAGGTGAATCATTTCACAGTTTGGAACGAGATCTCCATAGCAACCCCCTTTTGAAGGGTGTAGAATCACCATCCAATAATTCTATGATCATCGGGCCTTGCCATTCCCAGTGGTTCTTTTCACAGCGGACAGGCAAGGGGGGCATGAGGAGGAAGCAGGAAGATTCTACAGTCTATTTCAAGCAATTCATCTTGCAGGCCCATTAGAATTCAAAATATTGCGACCTTCAATCACCGAGCATGTTATCTGGAGCTGTGGCGATCTCCAGTCAAGATGGGGAGACATTTTTCTCTAATCATCCACGATGAGTGGAGGCTGACAAAAACTCTTCATTTTCCCTGAAGCAAAATGCTCATTTAAATGCTGTGACAGCACCTCAGCACAGCCTGAAAGCACACAAAGGGATGATCCCACCACAGCCAAATGATTGAGACTTAACAGTTCGAGTATTGGTTAAAACAACACCCAACACAAGCAAAGACCCACGTATAGCACAGGGCAGATGACTTTTTTTTTTACCCATTTGTGATGCAATATTACAATTTGTACTTAACTATAAACCAGGAGTGAAGATCAGCAAAAACAGTGTATTTGTGATTAAGTGTAAGCCTTGCTGTTTCCTATTTCTTTTTCTTTTCTTTATTAAGATCCCCATTAGTAATTGCAGCAACAATTACTATTCTTCCTGGGGTCTATTTAGTTAGCTTAGACTGTGTACATGCCATTTAATTCATATAATGCAGGTTTATTCTCTTTGTTTTGTTGTGTTTTTGGTATTTTGGTTGTTGCTACGCTTAAAAGTCAACATCATAAATAGAGGTGGAAGTACAGCAGACTGGAAGTCCAAACAACTGATGAAAATGCATTATTATAGGCTGTGGAAGATAACTGATTAGAGTCTCTGAATAACTGACAAATAAGTCTTTAACAAAACAAGCAACTTTTGACAGTGTCTCAGAGACAAACAATGTTTATCTAAATATTACAGTTTCCATAAATATGCACATGAATTATGTAGATATAGGAAAATTCCCAGTGGGTTTATGCAAATACTCACAAAAAACAAACAAACAACAAAAACACTATGTAAGCCTGTGTCAGGGGTCCACTTTTACTCAAATCACTTAAAGGTACTAGAGAAGAGGATGGGCATGATTGTTGAGCCAGCTAAGTCCATGCAGGCATTGATGAATGATAAAACATGATATAGCTAGAAAAACAGTAGCAGTCTGATATACAGTATTTATATATTTGATATTTCTGTTTCACATACTGAGTAAAAGTGCATGCATATAAACAGTATGAAAAGTGGCACAATAACCAGTCTCATTTGTTGGCATGTGAAGGTCAGGCTGTGGGGAAGCAACAGTATACTGTTTTCTGTTTTGCATATACTGTATGGCTATGATAGACACTCAAAAATAAACTAATGAAAAACAAATCTGAACTACATTCAAAGACAACTAAGAACTTAAAGTTGCAGATCTCTGTCCATGAAAAATTAAAGCAAACACTGCAGCAAATTGCACTGCCTCATCTAACTCAATTAATGTGTAAACTTTTACTTCCACATTACATTCATAAAAAAAGTCAAGCTACACAGAACCTCAAAATCTTCTTTATGTTATTCTTGATCCGATAAAATAAAGAACCTTTGATGGCTTTTGACTCATTAGTTTCTTCAGTGTAGCACTGACCTGTTGATAGGGAGTTATTGCTGCCAGAAAACAGTTCTGACTTCCCAAGTCTGAGGTTCATTAAATACAGCATAATGAGTTTTCAGACTCTGACTTATCACATACTGCCTTTTTGTCAAGACCCCTTGGTGCCACAGATCAACGCAGGAGGAGGTCATTGGTTCAGGTTTAAATCTGGCAGGTAAATGTAAAATTGTCAGTATCCATGCAGCCAATCAAGATTGTGTGGCCATTTGTTTTAATCAGCACCAATCTATTTGTGTCTACTTACTCCAATGAAAATGCACATCAACTTGTCATTGTTGAGACATACATACATTTTTATCACAGAATGACTTCATCACATGCTCAAAGGGGTATTTCTTGAGCAGAAATCTAAGCACTACTTGTGCTAAAATCAGATGAGGATTAAGTTTATATTATTCACTCACAAATGTAAACCGACAATGTTACAAGCTATCCAGTCGACTGTTATCGATTTAACTGCTCATAAAACATCGGCGCACACGTCCCTGTGCTCTGAATGTGTGGTTTCGGATGGTGTGTTTTTTTTTTTTTAATGTAGCTTGTTCAAACCGTTTTTCGAATTTGCCAACCCTAGCTTTAAGTCTGTTTGGTGACAATGACATTATTTGGGTTGATTCTCAGCTTGTAACAGTCTGAGGTTCATTGATCGCATCCTCACTATGAACTATGTTAGCAAGTTTGAATTATGATTACACAAAATTCACTTTAAATTTTGGCTTTAAAATGACAATATTGGTGCATGTTTTCTATCTTTTTGAAGCAGTTCTACATCAGGATGAGGTGTTCTGCTTTTATAGCCAATACTGACTGTTAGACAGAGAGAGCAGCGTTACTGGCGTCAGTGAGTCATAAATCAGTTCTGTCTGAAGAGTCGATGCAGTTTGTTTGTAACGCCTGTTCTTTTAACAATCAGATTTTTTCGCCTAGACAATATTTAGTAAGCGTGGGATGATGTCTGAATAATGTAACAGAGAAGTATTTCCAGAGAAGTATACTGTATTTCTGTCACTGAAAGATATTTTGATTTGATGAACACTTGTTTCACCACCAAATACTGAACCAAAGTTGTTTTTTTTTTAAATCCTTAAAAAGCAGTTAAATAACTTAATAAGTTTGTTTCAGTTGCTGTTGGTGTCTATCTTGAATTACAATCAGGTGAAAGACACATAAGTGCATGTTTTTTACCTAAAGGACATATAGTAAACTCTGCTGTATGTGACACTGCAATTGTCATTGCAATTGTTGCACAGGAAAGTTGCAATCTGTCTAAAATACAGTAATCATTCATTGAATTAGAGTTGTTGCTCAGTGATTATTGATCTCTAGGCTGCTGCCAACAAAGCTATGCAATTTGCATATTCGTTTTAAAAGTAGTGGATGAGATGACTGATTGTCCTGTCATACACCACCGACTTCATTGTAAATATAAAGTTATTACAGACATTACATCGTGTTTTGTCACATTTGAAAACAATGAAATGTTGGTTTATGGGCGGTTGTGTGTTAGAATATTTGTCATGTCATGCATATCTCTCAGAAAAGAATCACACCTGAGGCAACATTCAGTTAAATTACAGTGTACTCTGGAAGTTGAAAGCTGTTGGTTCAATTTCCATTTTCCCGGTACACTGACATCTATTATGTACATTCCTGGAGCCGTTCTTGCTGTCCAGCATCCCGAGGCTGAGAAACCACACTTTACAACTTTTGTCTCCAGCCCGGAGCATCATATGAGACTTATATTTTGCTTCACAGTATCATAACATATGCCAGCAACTGGATATCCACACACTGGGTGTTTTTGGACATGTACCATACTGTAACTGATTCAATAAAGAAACCCAACAGGACATTGTCGGAGAAAGTGAGGAAAAGAAAAGGAGAAAATGACAGAGAAAGAGATAATGATGATCTCATATGGTCCTGCTCAGGTCCTCAGCCTAAATGAATACAATTTTAGATAGACACAAACACATTACACATTACACCCTGTCAGAATGCAAAAACAGTGTGTGAAAAACTAAATACACCCTTCCACGTGATTTACATGGATAAGTAGCAGTCAGTATTGCCAATCTAATGTACTTTATTGACTGAAAATTTCCAAGAGTCATCACTTCTGTAAAAGCTAAAGTTTTGGCAGTTTGCTGGTCTTGAGCATTGAAGTGTGCCTTAACGCAACACCAAGGAAACACATCAGCAGTGGCCTTAGAAAAGTAATTGTTGCTGCTCTTACTTATGCAAAGTTCAATCTGAACAAACCACAGGAATTCTGTAACGATGTCATTTGGACAAAGAAGACCATAGTGAGGATGTTCAGCAATAAAGACCAGCCTTGTAATTGCTGAAAACCAAACACAGCGTATCAGCCAGAGACCGTAAAAAAGGGGACGAACCTTTGGCTCATGTGACCCATTGGTTTCTGAAGAGCTAAAAATGAAGCCCGTTGGGCGTTCCCACCGTCACCATCTTCGCCTAGTCACGTGAGTCGTCACCCCCAGAAATTTCAAAAATGGGCAAAAAACAGCCTCGGGGCAAATGATTGACAGCTGACGTACTCTGGGCTAAACGCTAACCGAGCTAACTTCAAACTAACAGGAGCTAATGAAGATTAGCCCCCTTAGTGGCGGGCTAAAGGCAAGACACGCTTAGACTTGCTATTAGCTGACTAAAAACCACCATCGTGCTCCCGTACCGCGAGCAAACAATGAGCTAGGAGCCACTGGTCAGCAGGCCGGCATCCAGTCTGCGGCCTGTCAATCAAAAGGACACGCCCCAAATTATGTGTAAGTTCAAGATTAAATACCATCTAAACGGATGAGTAAAAAAAAAATCACCCCTCTCACAGTTGACATGAAGGTAAACTTGATCTATCACACCTAAAATGATTTTTTTGAACCAGGCTGTAAACATTTACAGCCTGGTTTATTTCTGCTGTGAAGTTGGCCTTTTTAACATGGGAGTCTATGGCGATTTGCAATATTATGAAGAGAGAACTACAAATATTTCCTTCTTCCAGATAGCTTCATAGTTGGCCATTGGAGGTTGCCGCAGGGTATCAGCACAAACACATCAAACTAGTAACTGTGCAGCACATAGGTGGAGGAGTAATCATTTGGACCTCATTCATAGGCACAGCTACTACCTTGTAGTTATTGAGTGAACCAAAAGCGCCTCATATGAAAGTATTCTAGAGTGAAATATGAAGCTATCTGTAAAACAACTAAAATCTTGGCTGAAAAAAAAAAACTTCATAAAAAAGGTCAATCATCCCAACCACAGCTGTAAATCTACGACTGACCAGAAAAAAAGTGACACAAAACTTCAGTTGAAATTAGACAGCACGATTTGGACAAAAGGATCAAAATTCTTCCACAGCAATGCAGATGACTGCTATTGTCATATAGAACTGCCTACTTCAATTCATTGTAACTACAGCTGGTTCTGCAAGCTACTGAATCATGGAGCACAGATAGTTTTTAACCTAGTGCTTTCGGGTTTAGTTTTCCTTAAATCATAATGACAAAGTGTAATACATTATGTAATGTTCACCTGAGGTTGTATTTAGCTCATTTTGGGAACTGCAAAGGCACTGGAGGATCAGTTCTTTTTATTATTATTACTTCATATACGGTATATAAATATGTCAAATATGATCTGGTTTGTAAATCCCTGGAAATGAATCAATTTTTTTGATTCATGAAAACAATTAACTTTCTTTCACTAAAAGGTTAATCTGAACCTTCAAACAATAAGAGGAATAAAGGAAGAGTCTCACCTTTACCAGAAATTTAGGTGTTAAATGCATGTGTATCACAGTAAGAAAAAAGTCTATACCAAAAATAACAACCGCTTTCAACTTGGCCGCCCACAACCACAGAAAGTCCCTCAAGATGAAGTGTGCTATATCATGGTATCTTAAGGCAGATTCTTGGTGAGTGTCATGTAGCTGTAAATAAGTCCTCATTAGCTGTGAACTAGAGGCTTCCAGCAGTGACAGGGGGCACCGTGTGAGCATTCAAACATCTAATTGCTGCAACCAAACATCTGGGAAGAAGGCCAGGTGAGCTGGCAGAGTTGCTAGTGGGAAACAGAAGAGTGGATGAAGTAGAACATGTCTGTGTCTTGTCTCAGGCAGGTAAACGCCTCAACAGCTTTCCAGTCACTGCAGCGGCAGTGAGAATATTTCACTTGAAAACCATTTTTGTTATGAGACAGGAAAAAAAAAACTTACATTTCAGCTTTCGGTATGTCATTGTGTATTTGAACTGTTTTACTGGAGATACTGTTGAAAGAGAATCCTCTATTAATGCACTTTTTAAAGTAGGCAGTGGGTCTGTATGACATTAGCAGTCATCTCCATCGTTGTAGAAGAACTTTGATTCCTTTGTCCGAATAGTGTTGTCTCATTTCAATTGAAGTTTTGTGTCTCTTTTTTTCTGGTCAGTCATAGATTTACAGCTGTAAGTGGATGAATAATTTAATGTGCAGAAGTTTGCCTAAGTACGCCACAGAAAAAGTAGTAATTGCAACCCAGAATTGACCAGAAGACTGTAAAATAAGTCCTGAGAAGTCCAGCAGAACTTAATGATTAATATGCTTATAAAGACTTAAGGTTTTTATCAAGTTGAGGTAAATTGCTTGAGTTTTCACTTTGAGCCAACAGTCACACAACAGCACTGAGCTGTTAATAAAACTCTCTGTAGTATACAAACCCTTCTATGTTCTTCCAGACAAAAAACATACCACTCAAGACACAAAATAGTGTTATCCCCACAAGCATATAATCAAGCTATATAAAAGCAGTGGCTTTAGCATTGCACTCTGCTTAGATATATATAATTACCAAACAAAAGCAGCTATGTTGAATGCTTAACTTGAGAAACAGACCGCATTGTTTCTAAAGACTTGACAGGAGTGAAAACAATGGCATGCCAGAGCAGATAGTTGCACACACACATACACAGAAGAAGCTTTCGATTTCTATTTCCGATTGTTGGGAATGTTTGTCTTCTTTGAGTAAGCTGAAACAAAAGAGTTGGTTTTGGGTGAGGATCTCACATTTGGTTCAAGTGAAAGACTTGTTATGTATAAAATAGGGTAAACAAAAATACTCATAACCCACAAAATACTTATTTACAGCATATATCACAGCAGGATGTATATTAAAATCCCCCCCCCCCCCCCCCCAAAGCATACTGCAACTTTTCCCTTTGTGACATCTCCAGCACTATTCAAATAATCTGCTAACTACCATATCCAGTTCCAAAAGACAGAAATAGGTCAACCCATCGGCAGTTGGCTCTGGACATGGGTCAGACAACCCGATGTCTGCTGTACACAGATGGTATTAAAAATCCATCAGTGAGCCACATGTTCGCAATGATGGAGACAGTCTGAGTGCTGAAAAAAAAAAAGAAGCTTGCACTGGAACAAGCAAGGATGGATGGATGGATGCTCATTACAACTTGTGAGCCAAATGTAAATGTTTGCACCATAAAGCATGACTTTCTATTAAAGAAGTGATGAAATAGCAGTATAAACTATTTCATGTAGTTGATACTGTTGCATATGTCACTTCTCCCAAGAAAAATTACATCATCTTTTTAAGGGAGGATTGTTTTGGCTTGCCAGATTTCCCTCCATAGTCAAAGGGTTGGGTACGGTAATGATATGCGGCTCTACTCAGCTTGACCTAGTTGACTTCACTTCACTCTGATTGGGTACGACATTATTTGAGAAACTGGGTCAAACAGCCTGTTGCTAGCAGAGTTCGTTGGCTGATATGACTATATAACATGTTAGCATCATGGGCTCTTCAGACAGTTAACGTATGTTTATCAGACAAGACACCAAATAAATATACTTATGGGCAATGACAACGTTTCCACGGCTTTGGTTAAACATGTAAATCAATGAGCAGACCGCAACTCCTTATTTCGCCAATGTCATGTCATGGAGGCTAGCTTTGCTAAAAGCTATTAGTGCTTAGCCATGCCTCTTTAACATCCAATATTTACATAAATACACGTCTGATTAACTTCTAACTGCACAGAATTACTTATTTTGTCTTGGTGTGTTGTTGTATGGCAAAGTAACTTGAAGTTAAGGTCGTGTCATCAGCACTTTAATCATAAAGCAAAGAACATACTTTCTTCTTTATTTTGTGTTTGGGTAAGTGCCATCATAAGTGTAATTGTTCACATACTTGCTTGTGTACCACACTTGATGCTGGAGGATTTAACAAGGGGGTACATCAGAGAACTGGTATTAGATAGAGCTGCTGAATATGTTGGATGTGAACAAAACATTAAACATGCCAATGTGACAAGGTACGCAATGAGGGCCTGGGTGGGATTCAATCCCACAGACTTCCGGGTGAGAGTCATGTGCACTTACCAGTCAGCCAGAGGGACATCCCTGTGGCCAAGTTGCCAGGGCACATGATCTATTGGAGGCATAGTGACAGGACCCCCATACTGTCACACCAAGAACAGAGGAAGTTAACATCTGGTTAATTTTGAGATGACAGCTAGGTATCATGACACTCAGCTAGCCAGCCATGATCAACACTGTGTTGAAGAGCAGTAGAAAGAAAAAGGTATGGAAAGCTCTTCTTTGTAATGGTTTTTTTCAAATAAATTTAGTCTTTGTTGATTTGTAATATCAAGTTGGTCTACTCTTTAGCTAGCTTTACACACACTTCCTGTTTCAGGTTTGTCCATGTGCATTTCAGTTAATTGTGCATCCTGTTTATGTTATTTCACATCTGTTTTGAATTAGCTGACTTACTGCAAACCTGCTGCCCTAGTCATTTTCCAGATTATCTATGTACTATTTAGTTTCATTTGAGAGTTTTCTTTTGGTGTTTAAATCTTACCTGTTCCTGTTTCTGCTTTCATGCAGGTTCACCAAGAAAATCCTGTTTTGCTTGGTATCTGGACTCTTGGACACATCCATGTTTTTACCATTTGACTATGATTTATCTGCCTCGTTTGCCACTTGTATAGTTTTCTGGTTATTTTACTTGTATGTGTGATAGAAACTTTGCATTTTGGGCATTAACAATTTGCTTACTTGGTCCTCCTGAATCTTTCACATCTGTAGTTTCTCCCATCTTGTATTTCCTGCTGCACTCGTCTTGCACACCCCTATACGCTTCACACCAGTGCCTCTAGTGCTCAGCACCACCAGCTTCCTGTAGTTTTGATTGGGGGCACTCAGTGGATTTCTGAATGTCTCAATGATGTCCAGTTAGGATACTCTTGTGACCCTAGACACTTTTTGTGTACATTGGATTTAAAATGCAGTGCACTCTTTCAAACAAATGGGGCTTTAAAATTATTGTTGCATAGATCCAACTAACATTGATTAAATTGCTAGATACAATTGTGTGAAAAAGTGTTTGCCCCCTTCCTGATTTCTTACTTTTTGCATCTTTGTCACACTTGAATGTTTTAGATCATCAAACAAATTTAAGTGTTAGACAATGATAACACAAGTAAACACGAAATGCAGTTTTTAAATGAAGATTTTTATTTTTAAGAGGAAAAAAAATAGTAAGGGAGGAAAAACATCCAAACCTCCATGGCCCTGTGTGAAAAAGTGACACAGGGCCATGTAAAACATAAATTAACTGTGGTTTATCACATCTTTTGAAAGCTGAGTTCAATTACTCTACCCACACCCAGGGCTGATTACTGCCACACCTGTTCTTAATCAAGAAATCACTTAAATAGGACCTGCCTGCCAAAGTTAAGTAGACCAAAAGTTCCCTTCTTTTCTCTTCTCCATCCTCAAAAGCAAGACATCATTCTGTGATCCAAAGAAATTCAGAAACAAATGGGAAACAAAGCAAATGACGTCTATCAGTCTGGAAAAGGTTACAAAGCCATTTCTAAAGCTTTGGGACTCCAGCAAACTACAGTGAGAGCCATTATCCACAAATGGGGAAAACATGGAACTGTGGTGAACCTTCCCAGGAGTGGCCCGCCGACCAAAATTACCCCAAAAGCACAGCAACGACTCATCCAAGAGGTCACAAAGACCCCAGAACACCATTCAAAGAACTGCAGGCCTCACTTGCCTCAATTAAGGTCAGTGTTCATGACTTCACCATAAGGAAGAGACTGGGCAAAAATGGCCTGCATGGCAGAGTTCCAAGACCAAAACCACTGCTGAGCAAAAAGAACATAAAGGCTTGTCTCAGTTTAGCCAGAAAGCATCTTGATGATCCCCAAGACTTTTGGGAAAATACTCTGGCGTAAATTACATCTGGCGTAAAAGTAACACGGCATTTCAGAAAAGGAACATCATACCAACAGTAAAATATGGTGGTGGTAGCGTGATGGTCTGCGGCTGTTTTGCTGCTTCAGGACCTGGAAGACTTGCTGTGGTAAATGGAACCATGAATTCTTCTGTCTACCAAAAAAATCCTGAAGGAGATTGTCTGTTCGTGACCTCAAGCTGAAGCGCACTTGGGTTCTGCAGCAGGACAATGATCCAGAACAAACCTGGCTTATAAAATACAAAATGAAGACTTTGGAGTGGCCTAGTCAAAGTCCCGAGTTGAATCCGACTGAGATGCTGTGGCATGACCTTAAAAAGGGGGTTCATGCTGGAAAACCCTCCAATGTGGCTGAATTAAAACAATTCTGCCAAGATGAGTGGTTCAAATTTCCTCCACTCCTTACTGCTTGATTGCAGTTGTTGCTGCTGGGGGTGGCCGAACCAGTTATTAGGTTTAGGGGGCAATCACTTCTTCTCACAGGGCTATGTGGGTTTGGATTTTTTTTCCTCCCTTACTCATAAAAATCTTAATTTAAAAACTGCATTTTGTGTGTTACTTGTAGATATATCTTTGTCTAATATTTAAATTTGTTTGATGATCTCAAACATATAAGTGTGACAAACATGCAAAAGAGAAATCAGGAAGGGGGCAAACACTTTTTCACACAACTTTGGGTTGTGCGATATACTGATATGACATCGCGATATGATATTTAAATGAGAGAGATATGATATTTACACATATCGTTATATCGTGGTATTAGTTGCGCAAATTTTTTTTGCTTTATTTTTTCATAATGACCCGGCTGCACCTCGACTGACTACAAAAGGGGTCACCTGATTATTCAAAATGGGTGGGAAATAATATCGATACACTGTCGTGATATTTTCATATGCCGATACATGTCTATATTTAAAAACGTGGTATCGATATATTTTACTAATGATATCTCGCAAGATATTATGGTTTTGTCACGAAATCTCATGAGATTTCACGAAATACCACAAGATTTTGTAACAGAACAAATCAGAACAAATTTGTAACAGAATCTCATTTCATCAAATCTCATGAGATTTCGTAACAGAATGATATCTCGCGAGATTTCATTAGTAAAATAGATCGATACCACGTTTTTAAATATAGACATGGTATAGGCATATAAAAATACCGCAATATTTCAGTGAATCAATATTTTTTCCCACTCCTATTATTCAAACTGTCTGGAAGACAATCCTCCCCAAGACTTTTACAAAGAAGTCATTAAAAAGCAGCCGACTATCTTTAATTACTTCGATTTAACAAACATTTCTAACTAGTGGTTTGTCAGTTCCATCACTGCAGTGTAGCGATATACCTTTACGCTAAACACGTTTCAATACTAAAAAAAACAGGTGTTTGATATTAAATGAAACTTTCAGGCAAATTAGGATAAAAAGACCAGTAAATATCATATATCGTCATCTAAAATAAATATATTGTGATATGATATTTGGTCCATATCGCCCAGCCTCAACACAACTGTATTTTAAATGGTAAAGAATCTTAGCTTAAAAAGTTTGCCTGAGCTCTGAAAGCAAACAAGCTGGTAAAGTAGACAGAACCACATACCTATGCCTGTGCAAGTACACCTAAGCATTACAGGAACTATTCTTGGAGAGAGAAAAATTAACTGTGAATTGAGCTGCTATTAATTAAACTGTAAGGAAACTCTGGGACTGAAAAATGAAGCCAACATGGAGGCTGCTTGAATCCTAAAAGCGGATAAATCCCCAAAGATTCTTTACAGCTAATTTCCCTGGTAATAAGTGTGTAGTGGTTGGATTTTTAAATACCTCATTTATTAAAAGACATAAAGTTATGCAAAATTAAGGTATCTATGTGATTCATGTTGATGTTAACAGTGAATGCACAGCATTTTCAGGTTTTCAGTCAGAATTATCTCTCTGACATCAGGCCTGACTCAAAAGACCTGAGACATCCAGTCTTATTCCAAACCAAACTCAAGGATTCAATGCAGTAGCATATCAACCAAAGGGTAACAATATGGTGACTCTTTGGTAAAGTTTATGGAAGTAACATGTCAGTCAGTGCAACAGTGTGGCTCAGTGAAGTGTTTTTAATTATTTTACAATAACAATAAAGCTCAATGGTAGAGAGGAACAAGATAAATGAAGCTTTAGAAACACAAGCAGAACCATTACGAATTAATTTATTGTTGGTTTTAGTCTTTTCATGTTGGACTATATTTAAGGATCAATAAAGGGACTTGAGGCTGACTGAAAGCCACAAGAAAATTTAAAGTATTTAAGTAAGTTTCAATTATTGTTTTGTGGGATCTGTTGACAGTCAAAAAAAAAGGAGAAAAGAAATAACAACCTTATTTAATTTTTATTACAGGGAAAGTCATTAAAACCTTAACTTACAACAGTTGGCCTTAACAAAGTCATATTCTGCTTTGTAAATCATCACTAACTTTCACAGTAGGTGGGTGTCTTTCAAATACACCTCTAAATAAAAGCAACATTTGAAGAAACATTACTTTAGAGTTGCACTGCAACAGATGCAGGATGTTTCTGATACATAAAAACAGCATAGGGAACAATATAGAGAAATGGCCTCAATCTTAACCCTTGCTATCTATCTCCTCTATCCCTGTAACCACAGACTCTAATCAGAGCTCTTTTCACATAGTGGAAAAGTCAATAACAGCCTATAATCAGCAAACAAATTCAAGGATTTTTAAATTGGCCTCTGCATTAATTTCACTTGCTGCAATTTGAATTATTCTAGCATGAAACACTTTACCTGTCTAAGACAAGAACCGTGTCAGAGACACAGTGGAACCTGAGCCAGAGATAGTGATTAGACAGTCTCACTGAGGATAGTACGATAAAAACAGGCAGCATTTCCAATATAATCAAAAGAACATTATTAGACATGTGAAATGGAAAAAAAAGATTGGACAATAGTGTACAAGAGCAAAAAGGGATCAGAGGAAAATTTACATGTTTATCAATATGTCACTTACCTCCATTATGCTCCTTTGTAATAAAGCAGAAGTCGGGTTAGGGATTACTTAAGAATAACATGTGGTGCTCCTTCTCTACATTAAAGGAATTGTTCAGCCATAGAATGATTTAACTATATTTTCCACTTACCCTCATGGTGAGTAAAACTCTGGAGCCCTTTTTTAATATCTCAAATGCAATCGGTGATCAGGAAGGCTTCTTGTATTCCCCCAACTTTCATATAATGGAGTTCACTGGGGTCCGAGCCAAAAAGGTCCATAAAAGTGCACAAAAACTTGTCAATATTCCTCCATACTGCTCGTCCAGTGTTATCCAAGTGCCCTGAGTGGGTAGCGTCCATAGTTTACTCGAAACTACGTAAATTAGTATATTTCTAGAGCCTAAACAGTAGTACATCGCATCTCTAGGAAGCACGCCGATGCACGTTCACGAAACTACGGAAGCCACGGCAGACGAGATTGCACATTCTCCTTTTCTTTCTTTGTTTTAAATCAATATCCAACCCGTCTTGGACCCTCTTGTGTTTGTCTCGGTTTGTCTGCAGCTCTGGCGCTCTTAGCACAATGTAAACAACGAATTTCTTCTTCTACGCTTGCATTAACGGCAGAGTAGGCTCTGAACGGCGAGGCTTCCGTAGTTACGTGAACACGCATTTGCATACTTCGTGAAAGCAAGATGTACTACTGTGTAGGCTCTAAAAATATACTAAATGATGTCGTTTCGAGTAAATTACGGACGCTACCCACTCAGGGCACTTGGATTACACTTGTGCACTTTTATGGACCTTTTTGGCTCGGACCCCAGCGAACTCCATTAAATGAAAGTTGGGGGAAAACAAGAAGCCTTCCTGATCGTCGGCTGCATTTGAGATATTAAAAAAGTGCTCCAGAGTCTTACTCACCATGAGGGTAAGTGGAAATTAAGTTACATCATTCTGTGGGTGAACTATTCCTTTAATGTTTCCTATCCTCAGAATGTGCCAGTGGTTGTGTGAACTTTAAAGCCATTCCTGGGATTCTCATTCAAGGATCCTCCCCATAGGAATGTGAGGTTTAGTCCGTTTACTGGATGTAGAGTTTGGCACCTACTGCAGATTCCCTGCTAAAGCTCAGTAAAACTATGACCTCTGCTTTCAAAGATCTGGTGGAGTGTCAGCAGGACCAAATGTTGTAAATGGAACCACTTTAGAGGCAGACAGTAATACTGGATAATTCCCACATGTTTCAGGTGATTTGTTAACATTTTGTGCATTGAGGCAACTCACGTGTCATATGGAAGATGCTGTCACAAGCCCCAATGTGAGACAAGAAGGCATTTCCCAGGCCTTGGCCAGCATGAGCACCTTTCACCAGGCCAGCAATGTCGACAACATTAAGGAATGCTGGGATTTTGCTGTAAAAGCAGAGAATAAAGATATATTTTTTTTCTCATTTGTGCTTAAATTCAGTACTAATTTGAGGTGAACAGATTTTAGAGAGGCTTTAATTCGTTCTCTAGATTCACATGTTGTTTTGGACTGCAGCACAAATATGAAGAATAATAGCCTATGTATTACATCTCCAATTGTATATAAGGGGCAAAATAACTGATTCAACACCACCACAAAGATTCCAGTTTATGATTAAAAAATAAGAAAAAAATAAAAAGCAGCTCATAATATAGCATGATTTTAAGACAGATCTGAAATTTTAGAGGGTAAGAACATATGTTGTTTTCCCTATTTTTATCTGCCCTTATGAAATGTACAAACTATAAATGTATGTGTATGACTGAGTGATGACATGACAGATCAGCAAGCCAGGTGTTGGAGTTTTCCTCTGGGTTTTTTTTAGAGCGTAGTTTAGATCCTGAAGATCAACAGCAGCTCAGACACATTTCCATCTAAAAAATGTTGTTGTTTTCCCAGGGCTTATTTCAATCGAATTAATGTTATTTCACACCATGCTTGTCTGCTGTCTCATTTCAGTCTCAAGGCTACGTATAATTAAGTATATTAGTCTGCTATGGCAATGCAAACTCATGACCATATAGTATCTACATCAGGTCCACAGGAAAATATGTAACAATCTCAAAATAAATTGTGAAAAACTGGCTGCACTGTCACCACACACCAACAAGTCTCAGTTTGATCGTTGGATGGAGTCTTTCTGTGTGGTGTGTTCTCCTCATACATGTTTGGGTTCTTTCCAGATACTCTGGCTTTCTCCCACAATCCATAAGTATGCATGTTAGATTATCTGGTGATTCTAAATTCACCCGATGGGCGAGTGTTAGCATGAGTGGATGTTAGTGTTCATTTGTGTGTTGGCCCTATTGAGGTCTGGCGACCCATCCAGAGTGTACCCCACTCCCCACCAAATAGCATATGGCATTGGTTCCAACCCACTGTTTTCATCAATTCTCTTACACATTACAGCTCCTGTTGCAATGACATTTCCACTCCTCTCTCGATGCTTGCAACACAATGATGTCACTAGTTGCCACTTTTGACGTGGACAACAGGAAGAATGGGGTATGTGAGAGCATTGAGGCCACAGCAAACAGAAAGAATCTACATTTCAACTGCATTCACCTCAAATTCTGGTAAAGAAGCTCAGGCCACATCTACACTAGCAGTTAATGTTATACAGGGATGTTAACTCCCTTTTATCTGCATCCATACCATCATTTATGAATTGTTTTAAGGCTTGACTCAAGCAAAATACTGACTGTCCATTTGCACATACTGAGCATTTGCCACATCACAGCCAGACTGAGAGTTTTTGTTATTTCCTGGAGAATCTCCGAGAGAACAAGACTTTTTTTCTTTTGGAGTGACGATGAGGTGGCGTCGTTGCTAAGAGTAATAAATGACTATAAAACTTTTATGGCAAGCAACTTTTCTGCTGAGAGTTGTTTGGGCAACTTTTCTGTGGCGCACTTTGCTATCAGTCTGCGGCGGGTTTTGTTGTCGTCACTTCCATTCATTAATCTGCAAAGTTATCAATACGAGGCTGCTTACCCATCGGCTTGGCATTTACACCCCCACCCCTTTGCCCGGCTAGAAATAATATGTGATCGAGGGACCCTTAAATGCCAGTTAAATGTGGACAATAGGGGGTATTGGCTAAATGCGTGGACTTTTAAGCACTTACATTGCCTGGTGTAGACGTGGTCTCATTCCCGCAAAAATGTGCTAAAGGTTATATGCTACGGAGCAGGGATCTTCAACATTTTACAGGCCAAGGATCCTCAATCAAATGCAGATGGAGCATATAGCTCCATCTGTCACCATCATATAGCTGAATATATCTTAAGTTTGTTTAGCTAAATTAAAATGTCAATGAAATATGCAAGTTTGGTGATCCAGACGTTGTCATGGCTGAGTGCAGTTAGCTCTATGTGCTTTTGGAGAGGTAAAAACTTCCAGATAAACTAACGCCATTTCAGCACACGATAGCACTGTTTCACGTGAAAGATATCGAACCTTGAAGTGGTACAGTAGCATAGTGTTTTCTTCTTCAGCAAGAAAGGTTAGGAAAAAGATGCATTTAGCAAAGCACCTGTGTGACAGTGGGATATCCTGTCACGATGCCTCTAATTGTTCATATGCCCTGGCTACTTGGCCCCAGAGATATCCCTTTGACTGACTATTAAGTGTGCATGACTCTCACCTGGGAGTCTGGAGATCAAATCCCACCTGGGCCCTCCTTGTGTACCTGCTACACCTACTCTGACTATACTGACACTTTTCTCCTTCCACCTTTAGTGGATTTCTCTCTTGTGCTTGTGGAGTGTTTTTGTTGTTGTTGTCAAATAAAAATATGCATTTTTGCTCATAACAATGTCCACATACACTGCCCTCAGTAGTTGGCTGTTGTGGAGGAGAACTACCATGCTTTGGACAGGAATATCTTGATTTTCCCCAAGATCCCTGGATGAAGTAAATGATGATGGTTTCTTTTCATTAATTCAGCTTGTGTGTTTATTTTACAAGGTGTCTTCATTTCAAATAATATTGGGGTGTTCCTATTTATGCTCCCTTTACATAGATAGATAGTCTATCTAAAATGTCACTCCTATCATGCGCTCTTTACCTTGTCATGGCTGTTAGGCATTACATCCACCAGAGGGCAGAGTGGGGTTCAAAGTTCAAGTCCAAATTCCAACATCATTTTTAGTCAATAGCAAACACAGTGCCGAGGAGAAGGTCATGGTAATGTTCATTCTCATAGAGAGAGAGAGATAAGGAGATTCAGCGCAGTAGACAGAGCTGGTCTATGTCAGGGGTGCCCAAGTCCTGTTCTTGAGAGCTACTTTCCTGCAAGTTTTAGAGCATACCCTCTCCAGCACACCTGAATCAAATGGTTAATTCCCTCATGCACATGTCATTCAGCTCTGCAGAGGCCTGATGACAAGCCATTAATTTGATTAAGGCGAGTTGGAGAAGGGATGCAACCAAAATCTGCAGGACAGTAGCTCTTGAGGACTGGTCTTGGGTACTCCCGGTCTATGTAAATCATTGACTGTATAATAAAAGATGGACAAGTCCTCTGCTGCGCCATCCATTGATTTCTGAAAAGCTCAATTGCAGCTTGGTGGGTGGTTCCCACTGTGGCCATCTGGGCAGCGTCGTACATCTTACCACTCCCAGAAAATACAAAAATGGGAAAAAAGAGGAGCTTAGAAGGGGGCTGCGAGTGTGGAGTCGAATAATTGACACCCAACAAACTCTGCCTGTGGCTAAGAGCTAACCAAACTGACCAGGGCACTAATAGAGAAAAGCTTGCCAAAGCTAAGGTACACTGTCAGCAGGCTAAAAACTGCGGTTGTGCTACTCTGCTACTGGCTGAGGGCTTCACGGGAGCAAGCAGGAAGCTAGCTTCTGGCCACCAGCACTAGCGCTGACAGACAATCTGCTGCCTGTCAATCAAAAGGATACACCTCTAATTATGCCCAATTTCAAAACTAAATAACATCTAAACAGATGAGTAATAACCCCGCCCCTTCACAGTTGTCATGAAGCTAAATTTAACCTATTAAACCTTTTTTGAACCAGGCTGTAAACATGTTTATTTGTGTGGTCAAGTTTGCCTTTTTGACATGGGAGTTAATTGGGATTGACTCCCTTTTGCAGCCAACCCCTAGCGGATGAGAGGAGAACTGCAATTTTCAGCATTTCCACTTCAGTTTCACTTGCTCCACAGTCAGTGCCCCATGGTTTCTGGTGGTACAGCCTGTTTGATGTGTTATGGATGCATTTGCAAGCTCACTAAAAATGGACCAAATTGCACATCTAAATGATGCAGGAAATGGACAGAAGGTTTCTTAACTGTCTTTAGCATAGACCATTAATGGACCCTTAATCTCATGTTGTAAGCGAACTGGTGCCCAGTTTGAGAGCTACTGTGTCTTGCTGAATATATTTATTTCTGACTAAAAGATAACATCTATTTCCTCCATTTATCCATTCACTACAATGTGCTGGATTTATATTAATATGTACTTGAATTTGTGAGGAGAAAAAAAAACCCATAAAAAATTGTCTAATTAACCAACTCCCCTGCAGTACCTCTGCAGACCCCTTGGGGATTTAATGCCCTTTTTGAAAACCTCTGCTTTAAAGCATGTCATGGTAGAAATAAGTTTTCTTATTTTAAAGGAAATGATTTTAGTCAATCATTTCTGTAACAAACTGCCCACTCTGTCTGACAAAGATCACAAGCAATCCAGCCATCTAAGTTTTTTACTTTATCTTGTTTATTTTGTATTAGCTTTAGTGTCTGTTGTTAGATTGTAATGATGTATTGCTAAATTCAATGTTGCTTAGTCATCATTAATTCCACCTAAGAATTGCTCACTTTGACAAGTCAAAACAATTCCTATGAAAAGGCTTGCGTGTTCAGCTATCATCATGCCCTCAAGAGCTGGGCACTTAAGATTTTAGCAAAACAAGATAAAACAAATTTTGACTAAGTGTGAACAAGCAGGGATTTCAGCTCTTACTTTGTGTTGAAAACTGAGTGACATTTGGTTTTAAGTTTATTCTTTTTAAATTTGCAGTTACAACATCAGCTGTAATAAAAGACAAGTGAGATGTGGTCTACACATAGATATAATCTATCTGAGTCCCTTTATGCTTTATATGAATTTGTCATGAATCTATATTTTTAACACATCTGGTCCCTCTTCAGTTCTTACATGATCTCATTGCATCCTTAATGCTTACTTTGGGTTTGTTACTACACAGCGGCTTGTTCCTCCATAGTCACCTTAAATAAATGTAAGGTACTATTAAAATATGGAATTATATAGATGGCATCCTTCAGGAGGCCTCAAAAACATTGTCATGAAAGCTGCTGTATGCGAATAATAAACTGCAGTTACTGATACTGTAGTAGACATGCAGCTTCAGCTGCATTGCTATGGAAAAGCATTAATCCCTGCTGGCATCTCTCTCTCTCTCTCTCTCTCTTTTTTTTTTTTTTTTTTTTTTTTTTAGTTTTGTTGCCTTTTTTGGTGAGCATCTGGCACCTGAACATCAGGTTGCAACTTTTGAATATATAATATGATGTTTTTGTATATTATTAACGTTGGAACAAAAAGAAGGTTAAAAAAAAAACAAACTTGCACATGCATATACCTCCTCACTTCCTCACAGTGAATACTTTTTACAGTCCTCTCATTGCAGCAATTTTGGTTGAAAGTCTCTTTGAGTGTCTCTCTTGAATTTTGCCAGACCTAGCCAGTGAGGTTTTTGCCTATTTCCCAACTAAAACTGCTCTATGATGGGTTCTGCTGGTATTCAGCAATCTTTAAGTCGTAGCACGGATTCTCTGACGGTTGAGCTCTGGGCTTTGACTATAGGTCATTTCAAGACATTGAAATGTTTTTCCTTAGTACTCAAGCATTACTTTAGCAGTGTGCTTATGGTCATTGTCATGCTGAAAGGTTCAGCTCTGACCAAATTTTAATTCTTTGTGTGACTAAAATATGTTTTTCACAAGTATTTGTCTGCATTCATCACATCCATCATTCCTTCAATTCTGACCAATCTCCTAAATCCTCTCAATCAATAGCATCCCCACAGCATGATGTTTCCATCATCATACTTCACTGTGGGGTTTTGGGGATAATGATTTGCACCATTCACAGAATTTTCCTCGATGTTCAAAGAGTTCAATTTGTGTCTCATTTGAGCAGAGTACCTTCTCTCATATGTTCGGGAAGTGTCCCAAATACTTTATTGGGTTATTTTTCTTACATCAAGAGCGTTTTTTTCTGACCACCCTCCAACAAATGTTATCCTGATGTTGCTGAATTCCCATTCTTCTTTACAACGTTGTGTCTGTTTATGAGAATTTTATTTTAGAAATTGCAAGCATTTGTTCATGTGCGGCTCTTGAAGACACCATCAAATTATCAAGATTTGACTGGACCATTGCAGAATCTTTTGTTTCTCAGCCATCATGAGCATGGTTGGGATCTTGTTCCTTTTGTATGAATCAGTTTTGGACAAGCTTTAGCTGAGATGCAGATTATTTAACTTTAGAAAAATACTGACAAAGAGACTCCCTGGTTGCTGTAAAAGAAGCCTCATAAGAATCACTAAGGATGTAATTAAAGGTAGAATTCAGTTTTTTTCCTTATTTATGTTTGTAAACACTATTCAAAAGCCCCTTTTCCTCCAGCGGGTCTGGGTCGGGTCAGGCCGTATTGGTCCACGTTTTTTGGCGTCTCCACAGATAAAACCTGGGACGGGTACCCTTATATCCGACCTGACCCGGCCTACTTTTTCGTTACCCTTCGGTAGGCGTACTGATCTAACCGATCCGGACCAAAGAGGTGGAGCTAAGCCCCGTTTCCACCCGCGGGTCTGGGTCAGGTCGGGCCGGGCCAGGCCGGATCGGGTGGGTTTGGGTACGGATGTGTTGATTTCACGCTGTGTCCCCACAGCAACCTGTACCCTTATTCTGGAGGCGGAGAATTAGCTGGACAGCGCTGCTACGTGATTGTGTGACATCATTGCCGTGTAACGCAGTTTAACCAAAACACCGGCGCCACACGTGACAGAAACAGAAAGGAGTCACCCCGGCTTTGTTTTTACGCTGGGTCACGCGGGAAGTGGCGGATTTTTCAATGAATCAGCTGATTGCTGTGTATTAGCTCCACCTCTTTGGTCCGGATCGGTTAGATCAGTACCCCTACCGAAGGGTGCCAAAAAAGTAGTCCGTGTCGGGTCGGATATAAGGGTACCCGTCCCAGTTTTTATCTGTGGAGACGCAAAAAAACGTGGACCGATCCGGCCCGACCCGACCCAGACCCGCTGGTGGAAACGGGGCTTAACACACTGCAATCTCTTGATTCGCTGAAAAATCTGTCACTTCCCACGTGACCCGGCGTAAAAACAAGGCAGGGGTGACTCCTTTGTTCCGTCACATGTGGTATGGCATTTTGGTTAAAAGGCATTGCATGGCGATGATGTCACTCGATCACGTAGCAGCACTATCTGGTTAATACTCCGCCTCCAGGTAAGGGTACAGTTTGCTGTCGGGACACAACGTGAAATCAGCATATCCTACCAAAACCTACCTGGCCCGACCCGACCCAACCCGACCCAGACCTTTGGGTGGAAACGGAGCTAAACTGAGTATCCCTCCCCTCGGGCTAATGGCAACATTGTTCTTCAGCCCAAGCATCTCCTTCAAAGCTCCAACGCGGGTGAAAGCCAAACCAATATTAACCCCGGTTCTCTTTCATAATATTTCGCTCGATGTCTCACTGGGATGCAGCCTCCCTGCAACTCTCAGAAGCATCAATCCCATTATGCCAATCCTGATTGGCGGTACCACCTCATTCAAAGACCTCTTCTTACTCTGAGCATATTTACCGTCCTGGGCTAGTTGGCTAAACTGTCCACAGACTGAACTTCCTGAGACGAGAATAGCACACCACTTTCTCCCCTCCCCAGCTCGGACTTGCTCGATGCGTGCAAACGCGCGGCCTCCCGACTGGCCATCCCCTAGCCCGCTGTCGTAGCTGAGACCACCAGGTCCCGCTATGAAGAAAAAAGAAACTGCCCTTGGCCCTGCAGGGAGTGCTGCAAAGCAACTTCTCCCTGTCTTCCCAGAACTGCTGGATGAGGTGTCCTGCTCATAGAGAGACCGCCCTTACAGAAGCAAGAGCCCGATTCCTGGGGCCTCATCCCTCAACTGCGAGGCGATGAAGAGCCTGGGCCTTCAGTCAACCCTGACCGAAAAGACTTACAAGGCAACGGCGCCTTCAGCCAGAGCACTCAATGTCCTCTCCTTGCTTACAGCTTACCAGGCTGAGATGTGAGTATTTTGTGCAATCACAGGACCCTGCAGCATTGGAGGAGATACCCGTCATTACAGACTTGTGTCTACGCATCCAGCGCTGTGCTGTTTAGGGCACAGAAAGAGTGCTGGGGACTATGGTGTAGCAGGAACGGGCGTGGTGGCTCAACCTCACCAGCCTGTCAGCCAGAGAGAGATGGACAATATCCTGGATATGCCCATTGTCCCGGAGGGGATGTTTGGTTCTGAGTTGGCCTCTATGAAGCGGCGATGTGAAGCCAAAAAGAGGGAGAATGAAGCTCTCCAGCTCTGCCTCCCTCGAAAGCCCCCTGCTTCCCCTCTGCCTACGCAGCGAAAAGCCTCAACGCCTGCTGCTTCAAAGTTTTGCAGCTTAAAATCCCTTAATCCCTGGGCAGAAACTCCATCCCGCTGTGCCTAGTCGGGCCGGCTGGTCCAAAAAAGGTCCCTGCTTGGCAGCTTGCCTGTGCAAGCTGCCACTTTCCGGGTCAGGAAGATGAAGTGAGCAGCCTGCAGGCCCCCACGGGTGCAGCTGGTAGTTCCCCATTTGCCTGCATCTTGGGGTCCCCTACACCCTCATCTCCTAGCTGCCATGGACTGTGCCAGAGCAGCTCGACAGAGACGGACATTTTACGGCAGAGGGTTCAGCGGTTTCCCCTCACCCATGTCCACAAGCATGCACACACAGTTTTCATAAAGAAAATAAAATGTGTTCTGCTGCAGCATCTAGGCTAAGTGCCAAGGGCGCAGCTAATAAAATGTCTTCCAGGGCTGAAACGCACAGCACCGCCCGCAAGGAATTTCACTGTTCCACCATGATAGAGCACCACCGCACCACGGATGGCGTCTCTCATGGGGGAAGAGCTGCGGCGCGTGTCCCCACTCCCTCTCAAATGAGAGCAGCTCTGCCTTGGGTGCTAGAAACAACTTTGAAGGAGTACAGGTTGCACTTCACTACCATACCCCCACGTTTCACTGGCATATTACACTCTCAGGCTCGGGGGGAGCCGGCTCGTGTTTTACAGGAAGAAACCATCTCCCTGTTAAACAAAGGAGCCATTTGTGTCGTCCCTCCCGCACAGTGTCAGAGTGGGTTTTACTCCAGGTATCTTCTGGTCCCCAAATGGAGAAGGGACGGGATTCGCCCTATCCTGGACCTACGTGCTCGGAACAGATATCTTGGGAAAAGCAAATTCAGGATGCTCACACTCATCCCTGTTGTATCTTGTGCGACAGAACAATTGGTTCACTTCTGTCGATCTGAAAGACGCATATTTCCACATCCTGATTTATCCTCCCCACAGAAAGTCCTTAAGATTTGCTATCTGGGGGATCTGCTACGAGTACCAAGTGCTCCCTCTCAATCTGTCCTTGAGCCCACAGGTGTTCGTGAGGTGGCAGGGCATCTGCTTGGCCATGAACCTGAATGATTGGCTGCTTTTGGCTTAATCATAACAGGGGGCCAGGACACACACGCGCATTCTTGTGCGCCACCTTTCCGACCTAGGTTTCGTGATAAACACGAAAAAGAGCATGCTGTCCCCAGCGCAGGACATAGTCTTTTTGGGACTATTCCTGGACTCGGTGTCTTTCACAGCACGCCTGAGCAGAATGAGTAAAAGTTTTCGGAACATGCCTAGTGTTCTTTCGTCCAGCCAGTTTTGTTCAGTTCAGACTGTGTCTGCGATTGCTTGGACTGATGGCATCAGCCATGCTTGTAGTCCATCTGGGTCACCTCCACATGAGGGAGTTCCAGCTTTGGGTGGTCTCATGTGGGCTCAATCCCGTGCTTCATGGCACACAGAGAATGCTTGTCACCCTGTGGTGCACCAGGACCCTGCGCCGCTGGTGGGCTCCATGCCTTCTGACCAAAGGAGGGTTACGCTCCCGTCAGTTGCACATGCTGGCACGCAAACTGATCCTCTGGAGCTGTGGCTGTCTCCTCTCCTTGAGAGCGACGCATGTCCCAGGAGCCTCGAACACAGATGTGGACCTGTTGTGCAGGGGTGCGCCATTGTACGGGGAATGGAATCTGAACCCAGAGATTGTGGAACAGATATGGACATGTTATGGCTGGGCCATGGTGGATCTGTACGCATCAAGAGAGAATGCGTAGTGCACACTGTTTCACTCTCTGTGCAACATGGAGGCTCCCCTGTGTGTAGACGCACTAGTGCACATCTGGCCGCTCAAGCTTCTTTACGCGTTCCCTCCCCTGGCTTTGATACCCCCCACTTTGTCCAGACTGAGGGAGTACAGCCACACCCTGACATTAATAGCGCCACACTGGCCTGCCATGCATTGGCTGGCGGAGATATAACGGCTGCTGCGCGGTCAGTTCTGGCAGCTTCCGCCAAGCAGGGACCTGCTACTGCAGGGGAGAGGGACTGTCTTCCACCTGCATCCAGAACACCTAGCGCTGTGGGCTTGGCCCCTGAGTGGTTCAATCTGTCAGCTGTGGGACTCCCACAGCAAGTGATTTCCACTATACAAAGCGCTCGGGCCTCATCCACTAGATCATTGTATGACTGTAAGTGGAGAGTATTTGAGGAGTGGTGTCACAGGAACAGTCATGTTCCTTTTCAGTGCCCTGTGTCATTCTTACAGGATCCGATTGACAAACAAAAAGCCTTCTCCTTGATTAAGGTGTATTTAGCAGCCATTGCTGCCTGCCTCGTGGGGTTTGGTAAACACACCAGCACCTGCTGGTCTGCTGCTTTATGAAGGGAGTGCACAGGTTTCTCCCTGTGTCCAGACCACTGATACCTCCTTGGGATCTGGCTGTGGTTCTGGAGGGGCTCAAGAGCCCTCCCTTATAGCCACTGGAGGGAGCAGACCCGAAGCATGTGCCTCTCAAGATGGTGTTGTTACTGGCTCTGGCTTTGGCTAAATAGGTGAGTGACATTCATGCGCTTTCGGTGCATCTGTCATGCACTCAGTTTTTCCCTGGAGATGTGAGGATGATTCTGAAGCCCAACCCAGCTTTTGTGCCGAAGGTGGTGGGCTTGATTTCTCCTATTGACCATGTGGCTTTTGCTTCCTCACCTGGAGAACAGCGGCCACATGCTTTATGTCCAGTCCGTGCGGTGCACACTTCCATAGATAGGACTAAGAGCTTCAGGAAGAGCAATCAGCTGTTTGTCACTTTGGTCACCCCTCATAAGGGAAAACCTGTCGTGAAGCAGCGCCTGTCCCACTGGGTGGTAGAGGCGATTTCTTTGGCTTACACGAGTCAGGGTTTGTAGCCACCTGAGGGTCTGCGAGCACACTCGACTCGAGGTTTGGCTGCATCCTGGGCCTTATTTAAGGGGGTCTCTGTTCAGGACATCTGTGCTGCAGCGAGTTGGTCCTTGCCTCTCACTTTCGTCCATTTCTATATGCTGGACGTCTCCGCTTCATGCGTGGCACGTGCGGTTTTGCTGTCCTAATATGGAACAGAGCCTTTTTCCCTGTGGGTTGGTGGATGATAGATAAGCTCGTCTGGCAATCCGGGAGCTACCATATCCCACAGTGAGACATCGAGCGAAATATTATGAAAGAGAACTTAAGGTTATTTACATAACTCCGTTCTCTGAGTAATATAAGTGAGATGTCTTACCAGACAACCCTTCCTGCTTGGGCAAGTGCAAAGAGGTGCTTATCTTGAATGAGGCGGTACCGTCCGCACGGGCTACATATAGAAGGTGGCACTACCTAGTGCGGGCGGACGCGTTCACCAGCCAATCAGGATTGGCGTAATGAGATTGATGCTTCTGAGAGCTGCAGGGAGGCTGCATCTCATAGTGAGACATCTCACTCATATTACTCAGAGAGCCGAGAGTTCTCAGAGAGAACTATTTAAAGTTCTTTTCACTGCAGAATGCTTCCTTTTCTTCACTGTGTCTGCCATTCTTTTTTTCGAGAATTTGAGTCAGTCTGGTGTCTGCTCCAATCAATGAGTTTATCCCTACAGAGCGCTACACCCTTAGCTCTTTCATTGGCTGTAGAAAAATGTGTAAATGTGCTCCCAGAAACATCCCGAACATACCAAAAACAAAGGGAAAAAAAGAAAATACAGTCACACAGGGGGAGAGGGAGTTGCAAACCAAGTCACCGCCACACAAGAGTAGAGGCCCAAAGATACGGATTTAGATGGATTTCTCTTGCTAAAGTCTAGTGTTTATTTTCAGGGGGAAAACTCTGGAGTCTACCTTTAATTTTTGGTAATCTTCTTTGTTAGTTTGGCTTAGCTTTTGCTAAATAAGTATTAACACTGTGTTAAATGTTTTTTCATTGTTTATCTCAGTTGTTATCTTTTTATCTTATTCTTTGTCTTATTCTTAACTTCACCTAATTTTAAAACAGTTTTAAAGAATTGTCTCATTGTAGTTTCTGGTCTTTCCACACATTTTTTCATAACAGACGTGTAAAATGTTGGCAGGTTTATCTGGTGAGAGAAATGCAAGTAGACAAGCTGTAAAAGAGCTGAAGACTGCACAGCATTTCATTCCACAAATGTTTAAATTTGTTCTCTTACAGCCCGATATGAAACCTATATCACATGTGTTGAATTATAGATCATGTATGACATAGTACAACCTTGAATTTAATCTGCTTAAACAGCCTCTGTAGACATGAATGAAAAGCCTGTTTTTTCTATATCTATGAAAGGATAGTAGAGCTGCAATCTAACATCATACAGAGCCCATCATACAGCTACATTTCAGCAACATTGTTACATGATTTCTCATACCTATAGCAAGAGGGCCATCAGAAACCGCAGATGTGAGGGGTGCATAATGTGTGAACGATGAGACCCCATACCTGGCAGGTTTGTGGAATTGGCAGAGAAAATCATAGCGTTCATCTGGAATGGGCACTCTGCTTTCATTTGGGTCAATGGTGCAGAAGGGGAAATTTTCAGCTGCGGCCTGACTCTTTGTCAGCACGTTGAAAAAGGTTGACTTCCTGAAAATAAAAACAGCAGTTAGGTCAAAACACCTGAAAGAGCCGGTGCGTAGAGCCTGATGCTTTGATAGAGTGAACATGAAATACTCCAGTAAATTATGCAAAATGTACATTTTCAAGAAGAAAAACAAAAAAGGGGAAAAAGGGATTATAATGGAACAAATATTTAAGCGCTTGTGTCAAAAATACTTTGTTTAATATCATACCAATCACAACTTTAGATAATCCCAAAATAGATCAATTGTAGAATTCGGGAGGCGATTTAAATTTCTGATCGCAGCTGTTGAGGAAGATCAACAATATGCTGCCTCATGTTGTGATCACAGAGCGACTTATTTTCTATGGCATAAGCTGCTCAAGTGTACTCAAAAGCTACAGACAATAGCGAGCAGTAATGGCAGGGCAGTTAACTATAATCCAGGACTTTTCATCTTCATCCTTTAACCAGTTCAAATTGAAATGATTGTTTGCTTCATGTAAGTCCCACAAGGGTAAAGCTGCTTCAGACTTCTAAAGTTCATGTATTAAATCCTCATGCAAATGCAGATTGATTTTTTTTTTCTCCAGAAAGGAAGTCAAACAGCAGAAATGGTTGACTGAAAAAGAACAAAGAAAATGTGTTATTTGTTAACAAGCAAATGAATTTGGTTAATCCAAAAGGACAAAGTTGATTGTGTCCACAAAAGTAAGCAGAGATCATCAAATCAAATCTAAATGAGATTCAAGTAAAAGAGAAAAGTACTTTATATCAACAACAGCTTAAAACTTGGTTATTAATCAGCATTCCAACCCATCAGTATTATTGAAATACTGCATCATAAAAGTAGTTCATGCCCACATTCTTGGCTTCTTTGAATTTGCTCAATACCCAGATAATGTTCCCAGCATGATGTGAAACTTCTTGTAGTCTCTGATGTACTCTTCCTATGAGCTGTGTTAGCCTAGGGCTGAGGGATATCAATGAAGATTTATTACAAGTGGAACAAAAGTCTATGAATTATGGACAACTCACTGCTAAACCCCACCCATAACAAAGATTTCTGTCTTGTTTCTACTTCACTGCTACAACGCTTTTGTCAGATAAATACTTAATGTGCAACAGACATACCAACACATTTTCACACTAGATGTTTTATGATAGAGCGTGGTCAATTTGAACAAAATTTTCTTTGCAGTATCTGCACCTAATTTCTAGTTACTGTACGATGTCAAGTTTCCAACTGGTTCTGGCATTCAGAATATGATGGAAGCATTTTGACATCAAAGACAATGAAGTGTTTCAGGTGTTATTATCCAATTCCTTTTTTTGCCAGAGGTGAGCAGCAGAACTGGAATACTGTCATTTATGTTTCAAATTCCTCCACATATTCTATTAAAGACAGATCAGAACTGTTGAGCAGGACATTGATACAACCCCACACCATCAGAGAGCCTGGATTTGAATTGTTGCTAGCAATAGTCTTGATGTTATTTTGTTTTTAATTTATTTTTCTTCAGTGCATAGCATCCATTTCTTTATGAAAAAATGGATTTTTGTTATTGGTGTGGACCTTTCAGTCTTTTTTGGGACTTTCTGTTAAGATTAAATGATTAAATATGTGGGTTTACGCATCCAAGCCAGCCTCTCCAAGGCACTGTTAGACTCATTTGTGGTGAAAAGCTGCATCTTAACAAAACATTCAATATTTATTCACATTGTGGAGAAAGTTTGCATGGTTTAACAAGTTTTTCAGCAAAGTAATTTATCACGTTACATTGGGTGTAGCCCAACATTAAAGATGTCCAATCTTGAACTAAAGGATACTCGCTACAGAAAAGATGCAAGTTAACAGTAATAGCCTACTGCATTTCTATTCACATTTTTCTCTAAAATCTGTTTCTAATGGCTAATATTGCATCTATCATAAACGATGCCTCTCCAGCCTCATCATGAGGAGGTTTTTCTGCTTGATTGCCTTCTTAATCTCAATCCCCTGGTTGTCCTTGTGCAACCTGTCGGATTCAAATATCAGGCTAGATGCCAAATATTAGATAACTTGAATTACATGTTGATTTAAGACATCAAAATATGCACAAAGTTACTGTAGAAAAACACTTTAAAAAACAGTTTCATGATAACTTTCATAAATCTGATACACAATGCAAACGGTGTGTGTTGCTACATATCTGTAGCCCTGAGCTCATGAAGTGTGTGTGTGTGTTTGGGTGGGGGTGGGGGGGTGGAGGGTGGAGATTTACACATGTTTCCATAAGGGGTTAAATACACACAAATAAACTTTTTCCTGGACATGAGAAGAAGAGTGGCAGCCAGTTTCATAAATGGGAGACATGTTCAGTTACACCCAAAAAAGCAGCTGCTGGCATTTGAACACAGTTCATTCATGAAGAAACCAGGAGAGCTGGCTAGTTCTGCTTTGACATAAATGTGTTGTGGCAGGCCACAACCTCAGTGAGTTCTACTTCTTACAGCAGGAAGAAATTGTGGTTTCAGTGTGGTAAGAAATGAAAACACTGAACAGAGAGTCAGATCTTTGTGCAAAAGTCACCAAAACTTGGCAAAACAGCTACAGTACCAACACACAACGCATGAATATTGGAAAATGGATCTGTATGAAAATTTCATCCTCTAGTGAACTATGTGAATATATGTTAAATGACTGCTGAAAAAACACTTTGAGCCTGTCATTTGTTAAATTAAAACACTATTGGAGCCTTAATTTGTTACAAACAACACAGGAACTGGTAAATGTTTCAGCATCGTGGACATTTATGCCTGCTAAGTTTCCTTCTAGGCTGCTTGTAAAAAGTTTTTATCCAAAAAGGAAAAAAATGACCTGCAGTCACACCTGTAACTCAAACGAGGCTGTCACCAGACCATGTTGGATCTGCCCCGTGATGGCTTTATATCAGAGAGCCTTTACAGCCTAGATGCTGACAGAAAGAACTTTCTGACCAGGCCTGACCTGCAAACAGCATTCCCGCCTGTGGACTCAAAAAGGCCTGAGATTTGGGTGATCAATGACTCACACTGTGGCCAGTGAGTGCCGTGGTGACTGATAATTGAGCATTAAAAACAAATGGACAATAGATTTTGTTGAAATGTGTCATTGATTTAGCTCAGCTGTCTGCGATAAGACAGCACAGATAGGAATGATTCAATTTTCACAGTCGTGCAATTTATCATATATCAAAATATGATAGAATTCAATTAGTCTTTTTGTTTATTTAGAGAAACTAAGAAAAAAGTGCAAGACTCATAAATAATCATGATTTAAAAATAATAAGATAATGGTTTTTGTGTGAGTTAGCTTTAATCAGTTACTGTAACATATATAAAAAATGATGTAGGCAGCAAAAGCACACAGTGAGAAATTTAATATGCATGTAAGGAAACACTTAGGTTGTGGAAGACATATGACTCCTGACACCAAGAATCTTCAGGAACACAAAATCATAGGCAGCAGGATTTTTTTTTTGTCTTGGTACATTCAAATGAATAAGGATTACAATGTTTCTAGTTTTAGTTTGCAGTGTAGTATGGTCAAGGCAAGAAAGGTCCCAAGAAGCTTTTGAACCATGATGTGCATTGTGTAGTGTTTCAGTTCTGACTTGGATATGTTCATATCTGTGGTACATGTTGGTTAATGTGGTGAGAAGACCATAAATTCCACATAAACAAAATACTTACCCAACATTGGGCAGGCCAACAATTCCTATTTTCAGTGAGGTGCCAAACCTTCCAATCAGCGGTGGTGGCTTTGGTACATCATCTCCCTTGGCCTAATGAAGACAACGTGGAGATTTCTGTAGTCAGACGGAGCACTTGCCATTACATAATCTTCAGTGCATGCCTACTTTTGAACAGATCCATCCCTGAGCAAAACACACCTTTTTTGGAGCCATGTCTCACACTTTGAATCAACTTCTACAGCAGATCACAAACTCTGAAAAGCACATTCATTTGCAGAAAATGGACTAAGTCCTCAAATGTCACGAGCCAACAACACTTCAGTTAGCAGACTCTCTGCATGTACTCAAAATAGAACACACAGCCTCTGGAAATGTAAGCTGACACTGAGCTGGCAAGCTGACCTGCACCTCCAAATTTAGCTGCCGATAGCATAGATGCAATCTAATGAGCGACCATAACATCAACCTTATGCAGTCCTGTCGTACAAATGCACAGTTAATCCTAATCAACAGCTCGACTCGTACTGTCTGCTTTATATCAACATCTATTCACCAGTCTTGACTGTGATCGCACTGAAGATTTTACATCAGTACCAACACATCCAAGCAAAGTTTTTTAGTAGGCTTAAGCAATTCAACATATGCTGAATTTATTTATTTTTTTTACTTTTATTTATTTAGCTATAGTCTTTTGTTTATTGCAACAAAAAGGCAGAGAAAGTGTTATTAATATATATAAATCAACCAATAGAAAGTAAATTAAGTATCTAAAAAATATGGAATAAAATAAATTTTACAAGCTTGAAATATCCGTTTTAAAAAAGATACATAAAGAAGACGTTTCTTGATGGTCTACATACTTGGGTCTACTTTTCTCTTTAATTGCATCTTCTCTGATCCACAGAGATACAAGTGGAGCCATCAGATATGAATGTGCACAAAAATAATTCACAACATCCTCTCACACATACTTTGCTCCGGCCCCCTTTGAGAGGAACAGGTGTAGCCACATGAGCACACAAAATTACAACAATTAGTTAAACATCCTCAAATAAACTTCCCTCTGCAGACCTGCAAATTAAAACACACCGGGGTACATCTAGAAACCGCTGTCCAATCCAGCAGCCTGTCTGGTTTAACATGCAGAAAATGAGGCTCTAATAATCTAGATTTGAGGCAAGTGAGGGTGGCTTTGCAGAAAGAATCTAAATGAATAGGTCTGAATTAATCATTTATCTTTTGTTGATGGATGCACCCCCACTTAGACTCATCACAATAGATGCAGAGCGTTTTGTTCGACCAAATAAATCATTCCCATTGTTTAAGGTACATTGATCAATCTAATGGCTTGTAATAGGCTCCTAATTGCCACAGAGAAGTGCTCACGAATGGAGTTCAGAATTACAGATTCAATGCTGAATGTTCACTTGAATGACAAGGAAAGATCATGTTCTCCCTACTTGTCCTAAAATAAAATCCTCCGGTGATAAAAAAAAAAACCAAAAAACAAAAAACAAAAAAAAACCTGCTGATATTCTATTCATGGATACATTTCTTAACAGATTATTTGTGTAAAATATATTTTAATGCACAAGAATGCAAAGATGACACGAATGTGTTAGGATTTAAATCTGCAAACTGTTGTTCATTGAGATGTAATACTGAGGAAATGATTGTGTACACAAGAAAATAAACACCTGGAGACAGAGCTAGATGTAATATGTCTCTCTTATAAATACTAAACAAAAAGGACCACCCCATGTTAGTCTTCATCACGTATCAAATAAAAAAGTGAAATTTAACTGAATAATGACGCAGTTTTGCGATTTGTTTTAAATGAATTATATTGAATTCAATTTCCTTAACGTTCATATTAATTCAACTTCTTTAGCAACAATCAACACACTGCTTATGCAGAAAAGCCAGTTAATACTGTTAACGGTTCTCTGCCAAATTGTCATGATTGCAAAATGATTCAATTTTCTTGGCAACGCTCAGTTGTTGATGAGACTGATTTTTATTCACCCTTTTCCAAAGGTGGAGCTTCAAAAAGTATTTGAACAAATTGCGTCTGTGTTTACTGGCAGCGTTCATGTGCTATAATAGAGCATTATTTGCACGTTCTTTTGAATACGGTAATGCGCGTTTTTCGGGCAAGCCTTTCTTAGGAAAATTACTTTAACTTTTAAAGGGACAATGAATCACATCAGAGGTCAATTTTACATTATGCCATTAACTCTAAGCGTTTCAACAAGCAATGGAATATGCGGGCTTATTGAATTGTAATGGCTATTCAAAGACGGGGCTGAAAATGTGAGAATCTCGAGTTTAGGAGAATTAGTGAACACTGCATCTTCTTCATTGTCCGCTGTTTAATTAAATGCGTGATTAAGGTTGGCGCTAAATTTTATTTCTCAGCTACAAAACAGGGATCGCGCCTCCAGTTAAATGTTTTAATGGGGATGACTGACGGCCCTGGCAGCAGGAATAACTTGCTGGATGCTGAAACTTTTTTCCACCGAAAAAAATCTTGTCTTTAAACGAAGATGTAGCCTACCACAAGCACTGATAAGGTGAGCTGTCATTTTTAATTAACCCCTCACGTGCACCAATACCCCCCCAACAAGTAAGCGGAGGATGCGTTGCGCGCGACATTTAGCCCACAAATCAACCAAATTCATGCTGATCTCAGCTAAGTTTTTTTAAAATTAGTTGGACTATTTGATCGATTAAGACTCAGTCTGTTTTACTGGCAGGTGTTTTCCCATCAGTTCACTCGAACTTGCGATGTGCAGGTGAATTTTATGACGTCAGGCCTGATTCTTGACATGATCGCTAAACTTCATTGGTGAATTTTTTTTTTCCAATTCAAGCCCATTGGCTTTAAAATAAAAGACAAATTGCTGATTATTTCCTGCCCTGCCACACACACACACACACACCAGCACTTAATGGCAAACACGTTGCATGAATATAAAGTCATTTCCGAGTTGCCTCTCATCCTGACAGTCTGTGCTTAAGTCAACAATTTCTCAGTGACGTGTTGCTCATGATCTGAATATCGAAAATGAGAAGGGAAGCCACAGACCTAAAGCAAAGCCAATATAATCCACAAAACGCTCAAAAAATAAGTTAAAAAGCTTACCTCATGGAGATTTGACGTGTGAACTCAAATCTGCAACGAAAAGAGACATTGCGCCTTCGAGTGAGAATACATAAAAATAACTCTGCATGTTTAAAAAAAAGAAGAAGAAAAAAAAGAAAATCATGTCTTGTGTGACAGTCTGAGCGGAGGCTGCACAACACATGATTGACGGCGGTGTTTTTGGCGTTTCTGTCTGCGGTCGTGTCTCTCATTGGTTGTCTTCAAACCCCAGCCACGAATGCAGCTATTAGATTGGCTGCGCATCCTCTCCAGCTGTACTTCAAAGAACACGCTCGCTACAACTAGGTAGTGTTGGGAGCGGCGAGCCAAGGAGAGAAACCGTGTGACCCGAGTCAACACGGTGAATCTGAGTCAATTTGGAGCCCTATAGCGTTGACATCGCCAACACTTTCATCACGGCACATACCCTGGATATGGCTACGTCTATACTTGGGGTAAGTTTGGATTTACGCGCAAAAAAGTTGTGCGTAAAGTTTTGGATTTCCCTCTTTCTTGTGCAAGAAAGGAATGTTTCGCGCCTGCCGTGAAGAAGTACTAAAATATTATGAGGATTGTAATATCTAAGTTAATACGGAAGACAGCCTATTTACTTTTATGTTAATCTTTATGGCGGACAAAGTGTATCAGCTTGTTGAACAAAATCTGTTCAAACTTTGTGATGGCTTTAAATAGTCTTAAAGGAGTTAACTTTAAAATTGTTTATATCCTTTATTTAAGCGTGTTTTGTTGCACGGTGCAGTTCCATTTGATTTAAAAAAAATCGTATGTCTTCTCTTCAAAAAAGTTTGCTAAAAGTTAACAGTAAATTGTATGCTTTTTGTACTTTAGTTGTAGCCATGTTTTGAGCTTGACATGTAAAATCGCACCCAATTTCTCTTCACCTAATTTAAGTTAAACTTTTCTCTGTTTTCTCAGGAAGAACCACGGTTTGGAACTACACCCCTAGCTATGCTGGCTGCAACTTGCAACAAAATCGGCAACACCAGTCCTCTCACAACTTTACCTGACTCCAGCGCATTCTCAAAAGGTGGATTTCATCCGTGGAAGAGATCCTCGTCCAGCTGCAACTTAGGATCCAGTCTGCCCGGTTTCACGGTTGCAACGAGCCGCGCTTCGACGGGACTAACACCGACCAGTGGCACAGGCAACAGCGCCTTTTGCCTAGCCTCCACCTCCCCGACCTCGTCCGCGTTTTCCACCGAATACAGCGGTCTGTTTTCCAACTCTGCGAGCGTATCAACACAGGAGTCTGGCCAGTCTGCTTTCATTTCCAAAGTCCACACATCAGCAGAGACTCTGTACCCGCGGGTTGGGATGGCACACCCGTATGAGTCGTGGTACAAGTCGGGGTTCCACTCCACCATTTCTGGTGATGTTGCCAATGGAGCGTCCTCGTGGTGGGATGTCCACACTAATCCGGGGTCGTGGTTAGATGTCCAGAATCCCGCGAGCACCCTCCAGACCTCACTGCACTCCGGCACCCCTCAGGCAATCCACTCCCAACTGAGCGGCTACAATCCGGACTTCTCCTCACTGACCCACTCGGCGTTTAGCTCCACTGGAATCAGCCCGTCGGCGTCTCATCTATTGTCCACCAGTCAGCACCTGTTAACGCAGGACGGTTTCAAAACAGTCATCCCCACTTACACAGACGCTTCCGCTGCCAATGCCATGATTTCAGGGGGCAGCTCAGGAATAAGTAGCACCTCGAGGTCATCCAGGCGGTACTCTGGAAGAGCAACATGTGACTGTCCGAACTGCCAAGAAGCTGAGCGGCTTGGACCCGCTGGGGCAAGTCTGCGGAGAAAGGGACTTCACAGCTGTCACATTCCCGGCTGCGGTAAAGTGTACGGAAAGACATCTCACCTCAAAGCGCACTTGAGATGGCACACCGGCGAGCGGCCTTTTGTCTGCAACTGGCTTTTCTGCGGCAAAAGGTTCACTCGGTCTGATGAGCTCCAGAGACACCTTCGCACCCACACCGGCGAGAAAAGGTTTGCGTGCCCGGTGTGCAACAAGCGCTTTATGCGGAGTGACCATTTGAGCAAGCACATCAAAACACACACGGCAGGTGGAGGAGGCAAAAAGGGGAGCGACAGTGACACCGACACCAGTAACCTCGAAACCCCGAGGTCCGAATCCCCAGAACTCATTTTAGAGGGGGTAAACCCCAGAATCACTGTTAAAGATCCGTCTCCTCACGACGAGTCCTAAAGGCTTCAACTAAAAAGAAAAAAGGAGCAGAAACTAAACTGCACAGCAATGAAAACGGGTCCTATATTTGACAGACAATTAAGGAAAAAATATTTCCAGAAGCGATATTGAAAAACTGAAAGAAAAAAATATATATACTCCACTGGCATAACGAGTGTTTCATTCGTAAATTCATCTTTTGAAAAAAGAAGGGGAAAAAAACCTACCACGAACAATAACGAAAACTCAGATTGATTTACTGTAGGCTTTTGGAAATTTTTAAGCTACAACTTGAAAATGAAATGGATGTTTCCTAAAGGTGCGCAAAACCTGTTGAACTGTGGGTGGACAATGTGAGCTACATCTTGTATATTGATGACTAAACTACGTGTTATTTTTCATGTAAATGTTAGGCTATGATTGTTTTTATTCGTGTTGGTATCCTGGAAATCAGGGAGTTTACTTTGGACGCACTTTGTGGATATGTATGTACACAGCTTTTTAAGACTTTGGTTAATCATTTTATTTCTTTGCTTAAAAAAATCTATATATAAATGTTTACTTGTATAAAGTCACACGTATAAGACTTTCATTTTATCGTAATTAAAACATCTAAAAAAAAAAGGCTGCTCATGTGTGATGTAGATTTTATATATTTTTTTTGTTAGATTTTAATGTTTAAGATATTTAATTTTACCTGCTCTGACTTTTTTTCTTTTCGTCCCTTAAAATTACCTACAATACCTTGACTTCCACCGTTTCCCCCTATGGAATAAATCAATGTTTAATGCCCCGGAAAAGACATTTCATGCCAGAATGAAAATCTTGTTAAATGGTATTAATTATGACTTGGAGCACATCGCAGCCCCATGTGTCTTGTATTTGCGATTAGGGATTCGTGTCTTATCAAATATCTAATTAATCTCCGCGACATCTTTTGTTCAGCTTCACTTTATCGTGGGGTTTCCACCGGGGGGTTCTCTGACAAAGGTCCCCGAATATTTATTCTAATTGTCCAAATTAACTGCTTTTCATTTGCATACCAATCGATAGACCTAGAATAAGGATACGGTTTCCTACTCCTTTTTTCCAGAAAGCGCGTAGTTAGATGTTGCGGGAACATTTTTTTTTAACTTAAGAAAAAAGGAGGGAGAAGGGGCAAAGAGTCACATGCAAATGCTGAATTTTAAATGCTCTTTGCACGCCGCAGTCAAATGGTGCCTGCGTGTTATTTGAATATCAGTGGCCCCGTATTGAAAGGGTTCAAGGATGCTCTCTGACTTCTTTGTGCTTACCCAGTGCAGCGTCCGACTCCCAAAGAAAAAGCCGGGGGAATAATTACAGCGTGAATTCAGGACTGGGAATACGTCATGGAAAAGCATCTCATCCAGACAGACTCTTTTTTTTAAAGAGGCTGTTAAATTGACCAGAAGGCAATAGAGGGAAATTATTTTCATTTCCTTTTGTGCAACAGCGGCTTCACGGAAACCGCCAGATAATAAAACTATGACATTAGGCTTTCAATTTGAATTTAATGAAAATATAAAAAGAGTAACTAAAGTTTACCTTTAAAAAAAAGAATTCGCTTAATAAATTTGTTATACCCAAATATATCAAACTACTGAGAATTTAGTAGATATTGTTTGCGATTTGAAAATAAATGTTTTTCTGAATCTACATAAAATACAACGTAAAACGTTAAGATTTAACCAATAAACAGCAAGAGAAAAATGTTAGTGGCGCCATACATTTTTTTATTTTAAACCCAAATCTCAAGAAACAAAACAAAACCAAAAAAAAAAAAAAAAAACAATGGCCTAAAAACAAACAAAAAAAGGAGCATATTTTTTTCCCGTCAACATCAGATTGTTTGGTTTATGAAGACAAATATTTTCACTTTTTTTTTTCCAGTGTTGATATTCTGTGGTCCAAAATGTTAGCCTCCAGTAATTTCTTTAATTTTGAGTGTCCAAGCATAGTGTAGCGTATTGCAGTGTGAGAGGGTTACTGTGTAATACATCATCTCACCTCTGAAACAATCAGATTCTTTGGAATTGAATTTTAAAAAAAAAGAAAAGAAAGAAAATAATGTAAAAAAAAAAAATGTGCACATTGACATCAAGATGTTTTCAGCTCTGTGAAGGAAGCACAAACGGCAAATATTTTTTTTTTACTTCAGTTTGTTTGTTGAAATAAAATAAAAATCATAAAATAACATAGCAAAAAAAACACCTAATAAATAGTTCAGTTTTGATTTTAAAAAAAGAGAAAAAAGAAAAATCTTATTTTTCAGGAATTAACATCCAAGAACATCTAATAGCAACCAAAAATAAAAAATAAAAATAAAAATACAACAGAAATTTTCTGTCTAGTGAGCAACTGAATGAAAATGGGTCCAACATTTTCCCATCATCGGTTCAGCAGCAAATTGCTTCAAATGGTAATTAATTTGGGCCCTTTCATACAAAACAAAAACAGCATTAGAGAGCAGAAGCCGCATCTAGATATTGTCTGTCCACTGCTTCCCTCTACTGGCACGAAAAGAGAACATCGCACTATTTGTCAGATTTAATCCTGCAAGATTTTCAAAACAAAACTAAAGTAGCAGGAAAAAAACATGCACAGAATTTCTACTTCTTCCTTTGTATTATGAAGGAAAATAACATGAAAAAAAAAATCAGTGCTCTTTTTTTATTCTGTCTGTGCTTCTATTTCTTCCCTCCCTACTCCTGCTCCTGCTTCTTCTTCTCTCCCTTTCTTCTCTCCTCTCTCTGCTTCTGCTCCTCCCATCAGCTGTTCTTCCTCTCCTTCCTTCTGTGCTTCTTCTGTTCCTCTCCTCATCTCCACTGTGACGTCTGACTTTCCTTCGGTCCTCCCTGCCTCTCTCGCGGCTCCTGCTTCTGTCCAGGCCAGTGCTGGAGCTGCAAGGCTTCTGCCTCTCCCTGCTGTGGTGCCTCTTTCTCTCTTGACCTCCCTCCAGCTTGATCTTGTTCTCGGGGCTGCGCCATGGACTCCTGCTCCTTCTCCTCTCTGTCCATCGTTGCGTGTAATCTCCAGTCTCCTCTTTAGGCCACTTCTGTCCATCGCGAGGACTCGGTGACCTGCTCCTGTGAGAGAGGGCCTTTTTTTGACTCTTGACTCGTCGCTCGCTCTCAGAGCTGTTATCCCGACAGGACTCTTCTTTCTTGTTTTTCTTCCTCTTCTGGCTCTTAGTCTTGCGACGACCGTCTAAATCTGAGCAGCTATCACTGCTGCTGCTGGAGGAGTCGCTGGAGCTGTCGCTGCTCTCCTGCTTTTTCTTGTGCTTTCTTTTGCTTTTCTTCTTCTGTTTTTTGCTCTTCTTTTTCTTGGCCTTTTGCTTTTCCAGCCGATCGAGTTTCCTGGCAAACAGAAAAAAAAAGCATGAAGCCAACATTCTGTGACAGACAGCAGATCATTAATACCAGCAGGAAAAATTTAAGGAATAGCGTAAAATTTTCATTGAGTCTTTCAAGATAGAAATTGTGAGAAAACCAAAAATCTGGTTCATAAGAATCCAACATGATGTAAATACTGAAAAGCCACAAAGATTACAGTAACCTTGGCATTTATGAATAAAAGGGTATGAGCTGTTTTCATCAAGATAAAATGAATATAATGTTGGCTCTGTGTTACCATTCCAGGGGTTTTGGTTTTAGCTGTTGCACATTAAAATTGGCAAAATGTGTTTTACCTGAGGAGTTTCTGTTTTTGTTTGGTTGTTAATGACTTCAGAAATTCCACCTCAGGATCATCCTCCTCATCACTGGCAACAAAATCCTGTTAAAATATAAACATTAAGATTTGCACTGCAGTCAGAACAATGAGCACTAAAACACGACTACAGAGATTACGTCAATTTAAAAGAAATTTTTTTTTCTTTAATTATATCTTTCACTTCACTCAAGTTCTGTAAATAATCACCTACATTATGGCAAATGTACTTTTATGTTGTCTAAAGAACACAGTTATAGTTTATTGTTCCATTTCTCTCAAGGGTGCGGTTTCTGTATATGCGAGTGTTTGTACATTGACCTATCTGCAAAAAGATGACAGTGTGTGACAGACAATTACCTGCGCTGGATCACAAACAGTAGAATTCCTATCAAGGACACATTTTTTCAGGGCAAACCCACTGTTTCGCATCTCCGCCATTAACTCAGAGGGGTGCATCGACGGACCTGTTGGCACAAATCACAGCCTCACACTCTCATTGATGTCGAGCCCATACCATCCACTATCTCCACAGTGGGAATTTCAGAGGCGGCTTTGTTAACAGAATGGGACATCAAATCAACTCACTCCACTTCCGGCTGAGCAAATCATACAATATCATTCCCTGCCAAAGCAGCAGTTAGGGGAATCAGAATACACAATAATTACATTTTTTCTCCTGACACAGGAGGGGAACCATTACCGCACTCCACCATCAACCGCACTGACTGGACTCTCCCTGGGTAAACATTATTACTTTTCTACTCAACTCGCTGATTGCAGAAGTCAGAATCAGTGCGGGGCTGGGAGCTGTAGCTGAAGCCCGAGAGGGGCAATACAGTATGTGAACCCACTAGCACAAGCATATTCCAACCAACTTTAAAGCCCCAGTAGCTTTTGTCTTTTAAATAGAGTTTTTCTCTTTGGGACCCCCTACAGTTGTGGGTTGTAATAGTACTGTCATCAAATTAAATCACAGTCTGCCCCCTGCACATGTTAACATGGGAGCGAGGTGTTTCACTAAAGCTTTATTTGTGAGACAGGGATGATAACAATGTTACATCTTACGTTTGAATCTCTGATAACATAACAAGGAGGAACACACTGCGGTAATCTTGTTATATACACCGTCAGATGTAATCCAGAAGACTAAAGTGGCGATTTTATTTTCAGTCTCTTCATTTACAAACTATGTTAAGCAGAGGGAGAAATAGTCTTACAATAATTTTTCAAGTTTATAAACCCAAACATCAACAGCTTTAATGACAGAGCCAAGGAAAGGAAAGCGTCACAGAGCAAGAGAGCTCATCATGTATCACTTACAGACAGAAAGAAAACAAAACTTACTGTTGGTCACCCTGTTTTGGCTTTTTTTTAAAATTTCCCTCTCTAAACGCTCCAGCAGTAAAATCCAACAGATTGTTAAATCTAGTGGTGTCTTCTTCATACACTTCATCTCATTTGTCTAATTTTCTCTGTTGGCTTTAAAGGTGCACTTCAGAGTGTAAACCACACCAAATTCACAAACTTCTCCAGTGTTGCTTTAACAGAAACATGTCTTCAGCAAACCAATTCCAGCAAATACAAAACCTCGTATGTCCACATTTTATTCAGCTTATGTTGATGTAGCAATAGATAAATAATATTTGGGGTTTAAAATATGTCACTGGCATTACCTTCCACAGAAAATTCTTCATAAAAACATAAAGAAACTGCAGGTGGGTGTTTAAGATGAATGAAGTTCTACCTGCTCCTTCCTCGGTGGCGACAGAGCTGGCGTTGATGCCCGACAGACCAAACAGGGGACACTCTCTATCCGTATTCACATGGCCCCATTTGTGACATTTGATGCATCTCACGTTACGCACCTTCAGAACAACAAAAATTAGACATCCCCAAATAGTGACTAAACAGACACCAAAATAAAACAGCTCATAGTTAAGTTTTAATCGAAAGACAAATTACAGTATATTTATTCATTTAGCTGTAAAAAAAACAAACAAAAAAAAAACACCCACTCCCCCATAAAATGAAAAAAAAAAAAACAATAACAACAAAAACATAAGCATTTCTGTAAACCAGATCTGATTTATATATGTGCATATTTGGTCAACTACTTATAGAACTAAAAAAAATGTTAGAGCAGTGTTTACACTTTTGGCTTTTGCTCCCATAAAACAAATCTTTATTGACCTGAGAGCAGGTTTGGACACACTTTCATGTTAAATCCGATGGAAAAGCGTGTCCAAATTTTGGACTGGTAGTGTATGGACAAAAACGACAAACACACCTTTTCCCCAACACATAAATGAGTACTTATAAGAAAGGATGTGTGTATCTTATACATCATTCACATGTGAAAAAGTAATTATTTACTTGGAGGAGGTCAAGCCTGATATGCTGGTGTGTGGAAAATGGTAAAACGCCACAGGACATTACTTTATTGTTCCTGTTGCGATTCCTTACTGTTAATGGGGGGGGGGGGGGGCTAAACACACATGCATTTACATAACACTGTGAAATTCTGTAGATATTCATATATCTATGGTTTTATCTTAAGATAAACTTATTGTCCTGCAGGGGAAATTTGTCTTGGGCACAGCAGTACAGATACAGCTGCATAACATTAAATGACAGATATATTATAGGATAAGACACCAGTGCAACAATATAATCAGTACCAAATAAACACAGTAAAAAGTGCCGCGTTGTAGAGCAACACTGTGTATGACAAAGTCCAATGCAAAAGGGGGAAAAAAAAGAAACTATATCCTCCAATGGATATGAGTGCAGTGCAGTACATACTGTAGCAACTCATTAAGGGAGCTACAGAGCCAACAGACTATTATCCAAAATATTGAAATAGTGAATAGGTAGAGGGACGAACGGATCTTATGTTCTGTAAAATATTCTTTCTTTTAGCGTTTTACAGCATTAACACTTCTTTCAAATGTGAGTTTTCTGTGTTGGCCCTGTGATAGACTGGCAAACTGTCCAGGGTGTTCAGGCTCCAGCCCACATACAACCCTGAACTGGATGAAGTGGGCATAGAACATGGATGGATGATCTGTCCCTTGCTTAAAACCCTGAACAGAATTCCCAAATATACATTTCAAGTGTATAAGGGCTTGATTCTCATTCCCCTTGTATGATGTGATGTCTTCCACTGTTGAATTGAATTCTGGGTCTGTTTTTTTGCTTTGATAACATGCACTACTCACATAAAGTTAGGGATATTCAACTTTCGGCTTTTGGAGAACAGAATGATGCAGAATAAATATTTAACCACTGAATCACTGGGCGGCTGTAGCTCAGGTGGAAGAGCAGTCGTCTTTCAACCGGAGGGTTGTTGGATCGATTCCAGGCTTCCCCAGACTACATGCCGAAGTGTCCTTGGGCAAGACACTGAACCCCAAGTTGCCTCCTGATGTGCCCATCGGGGTATGAATGTGTGTGATTGTGTGTGCGACTGGGTGAATGTGATATGTAGTGTAAAGCGCTTTGAGCGGTTAGCATGACTGGAAAAGCGCTATACAAGTACAGTCCATTTACCATTTAACAATGTACATGTGCATTGAAAAGTTTAGAGAAAGTTTAACCTGGAAAGGTTGTAGTGGATTTTAGGTTCATTCTGACATCGTACAAAAAGCAAAATTTCCTTAACTTTTTGTGAGTAGTGTAGTTTGCACTGAAGATTTGAGCGCTGTTCAACTCTTCAAGCAACAGTGCTGGCCACAGCCAATCAAATTACTTGACTAACTGTATGTTCAATCTTGTAACTAACTGCTGCTACAACCCCAAACCTAAAGCCAACCATAAAGCATTAAAACCTTCACGTGTTGGTGAAGGAGATTTACAGAATTGTCAGCCTCCACTATCTTTTTTCTTTATAAATTCATGATTACCAGACTGAGACTAACAAACACATCCTTTTCACCTCTTCTGTAAATGTCTTTTTCCTTTATGCAATGCTCCATGTCCAATTTCAAGCAAAGAGCATGTCTTTGTTTAATGAAGATGACACTGAAATGTGCACAATTTAATAATGGCAGTCCTAAGTGTGCAAAACATAACTTAAATCCAGTTTCACGTATTTGGCCATAGGTTAGGAATAGCTTAAGAAGTGTATGAAATAAAATAAAAATAAATCATGACACACCTGGATTCCAAATGGTTGATCTCTAATATTCATATCATCCTTCGCATACCTACAAGATACAGACAATAAATTAATAAAAGCATGGAAGAATTAATGCATCAATGGTCTGACAAGAAAATGCTAGATTCTATTACTTCTGCTGCCTCTAGGCCAGGACTCCCTTGCAAAAGAGGCTTTCAATCTTAACTGGACTTTCCTAGTTAAATAAAAAGTAAAAAATAAACTTACTTCTCTCGAGGAGCTCCCTTCTGCCACTCAAATTTGTAATCTTCTTCTCCCTCCTAAGAAGCAGAAACATTTTCATTACAAATAATCAGAGCATCATCTTAATTTTTTCAAGGCTCACCAATTATACTGGGAATCTGACTACCGGTACTTAATTTGATTTTCAATTTAAGTAGTACAATTTAATTTTCTCTCCTTTACCTCTTTCTTATCCTCTTCAGTTCAGAAGTAAGTTGTAGAGAAGGGGGGGGGGGGGGGGGACAAATAAATGTTTAAATGTTACAAGAAAAAACGGTGTCTTAGGAAACAACCAATTATCACAATTAAGGGCAACATTTAATACCAGTGACAGCTACTTTGTATGGAACATGATTTACCTTTGGATGCCCCAGGTGGAGCCTCGTACATGAAATTGAGGCCATTTTTAACACGATCATCCCCCATCAAAAGCCTAAAGATGAGATAGCAGATTGAATTTTCAAACACTTTTCACTGATTTAGTACATTGGGATATTGGGAAAATGTCATCTGAACTTCTTCACCAGTTAATGTTGTGTAAAACACTTTCTAAATATTTAAAATCACAATCTTACTGAATCATTTTTAAAAGCAATTAAGAGCCTATGAAATATATATCTGACCTGTTGTTGTAAGTGTCCTGCTCTTTCAGATATGCCTGCATAAGATCTTCTTGCTTCTTCTTCTCGAAAGTTAGTTTCTGTTCGGCTATCCATACCTAAAACATAAAGGGACATGGATAATCAGGGCACACATTTTCTCCATTAGGCGTGTGAGTAAGGTTTACATGGAAGTTATGATTCCAACTCCTTTGCAGCCCATACCCTTCAATGAGAACAACCTAATTTCCTTTCATGAAATATTTGTTTTGTTGGCTTCTTATTGAAAGATGAAGATGAATGATAAGAACATAATTTAAACTGAAAACAGTACACCATAATGTCTAAAAACAACTGACACCTGCATTATATCAGTTTACACTATAGACTTTACAGCAAACAATGAAATCAAGTCGATACATTTGTGGTTAACGGTACAACAGAACAATTTTCCTATTTTTATGTCATTCGTATAAAGCGTACATTTACAATACAGTTAAACTACAGGCATGGCTCAACAATGGTAACTGAAACGTAAGGAAGATTCAGATGTTCATGGTGCCAAGTTTAAGGCTTGATTATCACTTGTAAGACCACGACAGCAAAATAAACTGTTAAAATTAAACTTATACCACATCCACTCAAAACCACCCTAGTTGTTGTTTTGGGTTTTTAATTCCGTAAATGTTAAATCATTGAACAATAAAATAAAGACAAGGGGACACTGAACAAGACATTTTTGTGTTAAATCGAAATGCAATGTTAGGTTTCATTATGTGGAAACTTGGTAGAAAGCCAGAAGAAGCTGATGCTATTAGCTAAAAAGCTAGCAGGCTAAACGGACGGCCTCTAGCCTAACAAAATCATGTTTGCTGAAAAGTAGCACTTACCTTTTTTATATTTGACTTAGACGCAGGATGGAAATCCTTCTTACACATAAAATTAGCAAAGGATTTCCCCATGGTTGACGACCAATATCGTTGTCTCAGTGGTACATAAAATGTTACCTCAAGCTAACAGCGTAGCTTCCCCCGCATGTAAACAAAACCGTTCAGGGAAGATGGCTTCGCGTTGGTGATAGCCCGTCACAGATTTCGTCCTCCTGCATGAAGCGTCATGATAGATATTTCATTTAGTTAGTTCGTGTAACTGATTGAGAATACAGGTTTTCCTCAGTTGCAGACAAGCAAAAAAGAAACCGGTGAAGTGGAATTTGAGATTTTAATCAAGTCTAAAATATAAAAATATTCGACTTCATTTTGTTGATAGGAAAGCTATGAAAATCAGCACATATTTAACAACGTTTTTAAAAAAATAAAATACTTATGCAATTGCGAAAACTTAAATTGTTAGTGTCATGGCATGTGACAGGAGTTATTTAAGTGAAATATTAGTTTCTGATGTCTCCCCAATCTTGAGTGGGCGTTTATCCTACGAAAGTAAAACGCGCTTCACATCAGTCACGTGACCGCGCTGTTTCCGTGTCAGTGACGTTGGCTGTGACCGACGAAATCTTGTGGAGCCAAGCAGAAATACTGACAGCGTTCAGAAAGACTGACGGGGTGGTAATAAGTAAGAGTACACACGACTTTCCTTTAAACATCACATTTGTAGCCTTTGCTGTAAGAAAGTGGAGTTATTTGTGTTTAGTTGTGTTAAGGAAAATGCGTTCTTTACATCTGAGCACAATATAACTTAACTTGTCAATATCCATTATATTACTCTGTCACCCAGCTAGCCTGTGACTGAAATGCATCCTTCTTCCTGCGACACTTTTGTGGCCCTGCCTCCTTCCACTGAAGGGCAACGCATCATCTTTGGGAAAAACTCTGACAGGCCCTGTGATGAAGTCCAAGAGGTTGTGTTTTTGCCTGCAAAAGATTATGAAGCAGATGAGAAGGTTGAGGTAGGTGACACAGCCTGTAACTGCTGGCCAGCTTTCAGTTTTCCACAGTTATGACTACCTTTTGTTGATCTTCACAGTTGATAATTATTAACATCTCTGCCTATATGTCCTGTTATTATTTTTTTTTTTTAATGGAAAGTGTACCTACATAGAAATTGACCAGGTCGCCCACACATATGCAGTTGTGTTGAGCAAACCAGCCTGGTTATGGGGGGCTGAGATGGGAGCAAATGAGCATCAAGTGTGCATTGGAAATGAGGCAGTGTGGGGCAGAGAAAATGCTAATTCTGAGGAGGCTCTGCTTGGCATGGATCTAGTCAGGTAAGCCCTTTAAAATTAAATGTAATCCCAAGTTTCTGTTTGCTGTTTAAGTATGCATGTCTTAGAATATGATGAAATTAAATTTTATCAGAGAGAAACTCATAATATATCATTTCAGTTGTCAACTGTAAGTTTGTTTTTTAAGACTAAGATCAACAGACAAAACCTAAATCTGTCATCCTACAAATTTCCAGGCTTGGACTCGAGAGAGCTGATACGGCTGAGAAAGCTGTGGATGTTATCTCTGAGTTGCTGGAGAAGTACGGTCAGGGAGGACCATGTATGGAGGATGATTGTGGCTTCACCTACCACAACAGCTTCCTCATCTCAGACAGGAAGGAGGCATGGCTGCTGGAAACATCAGGAAGCTATTGGGCAGCAGAGAGAGTGGAAGGTAATCTGAGAATAACAGAGATTTGCAACAAAGTGAATGAGTTAAATAAAGGCACTGATCTAAACAAAACAAAAAGAAATATGGGTGTAGATTTCTCAAAGCGCATGCTTAAAAGTTTACCAGCAGTTAGATTTAGAAAATTTGAAGGCACAAAACGCTTAAGAAGCCTACACTGCTACCCTAAAGCTAAACATGAGACAGATTCTAATCAAGTGAAATTGCGTTACCCTGTATTCGCTAAGCACAGATATATTAGTATTTATGGGCCATTGATAGGAAAATGAGGTATAAAACAACCGTGTTAACTGTGTTTTAACAATTGCAGATTTTTTCCTCAAGCTCTGTGCTTCAGAGCACTAAAGTGGAATTAAGATGTGTTAAATAGCTAAACAATCAGTCAGCCATCAATCTATCAACAAATAAGTAAAGAAAGTGTGTTGCATACAGGTAAAATAAATAAATAAACCTTGGCAACCTCAGCAATGACAGTAGAGCCCACCCTTGATTCCCCAAACTCTGCTTCCTCATCAGGAGACTTTGATTGAGGAGGTCTTCAAAGTAAGTATTCCTTCCACTGACCCACAATGTCTCCAGTCGAGGTCAGCAGCTTACCATCAACACTAGTGTACACAGTGCCTATGGTGCACCGCTTACCCCTCCTCAGAAACCTTCTTGGTGCCTTCTGGAAGTAGTTCTCCATAGTTTCTCTGGACTCCTTCCATGTCCGAGTCTTTGCCTCATCAACCGCCTGAGCCGCGCTCCACCTAGCCTGCCGTTACCTGTCAGCTGCTTCAGCTGAATTCCCCCTTATGAGCTGGTGGATGTGACCGGGGAGAGGGAAGTCTGGGCTTCCCAGCTTAGTCAGCTGCCCCCACGACCTGACCTCAGATAAGAGTCAAGAAAATGGATGGATGGTTGGATGAATAAAACCAACCAATTTAAAACTCTTGCATACTGTATATGTTAACCAGTTTTTGTGCTTAATTTTTTTAAATGAGAAAGTATTTCACTTAATCATTTGACCACATTTTTAGGGATTTTTATATATATATATATATATATATATATATATATATATACATATACACTAGGGATGCAACAATACATGTATTTGTATCGAACCATTCAATACAGGTGTGTACCGAACTGTGTGTCGAATATCGAACAATACAGAATTTTTAAAGTTATTTTATTAGCTCGCCTTCTGAAGATGAGCGTTTAAAATGGGTTTAACGACTGGTTCGACCACACTCAGGTCTGGTGTATGGAACTGCTTTTGGTATTTATGTTAAGTATAACCCCTATGGAAAGCCGTTGTGGACAAAAGTCCAACAGTTAAAAAAGGTATGAACATTTTTTTCTATTCAAAAAAAAAAAAAAAAAAAAAAATTCAAATCGAACCGTGACACTACAGTTTTGAACCAAACCATAATTTTTTTGTATCGTTACACCCCTTCTATAAACCAATTACTTACAATTTTCTAAAAGGCTACTTCTTTCTTGTCTTTTTTTATTGCAGTTAACATCAAGAAGCTTTAGTGGTGGATAAATATGGATGGGATTAGATTAGATTAGATTACACGGACACTGGTTTTCATTTAGTTGTCCAACAAAACCTTATTAAACTTCTTAGCCTGCTTTCAAATGATGTAATTGTATACTCTCTTTAGGTGGATATCGCAACATCTCAAACCAGTATGGCATAACAACCAAGATAGACAAAGAACATCCAGAAATGAGGGAATATGCACAAAGCAAGGGCTGGTGGGACGGAAACACGGAGTTCAACTTTGCTACAGTCTACTCCTTTTTGACTACAGCCAGAATAGAGTCTGCTGGGAACCGATACTGTGAGGGGAAGAAGTTGTTGGAGAAGAGTGACGGTTAGTTAACTCCAGACGGCACTATAGAAAATTGGACTCACAGTAGGAAAAAGGTTACTTCTTCTACAGTATGTTTGTTTTGTTTCATGAAGGTTGCATGACTGCTGAGGCAATGATGGATATCCTGAGGGATAAAGAAAGTGGCATCAACATGGAGGGCATGTTCATGACAACAGGAAGTATGGTGTCTGTGATCCCCACAGACCCTGCTCTGCCAGGGGTTCACTATTTCACAGCAACTCCAGACCCTGAAAGGTGTCACGCTTAAGCACATAAAGTACTTTAGAAATGAATTTAGGCAGCAATAATAGATGATTTACTGAGCTGCTCTTTTCATTCAACAGGTCTGTTTTCAAACCATTCATCTTTGTGCAAAACGCTCATCTGCTAAAGGAGACTTCTTCCCCCAGTTTTGGTCCAGATGATCCAGTAAAAACTAAACCTCGCTTCCAGAGCAAACCCGATCGCAAACATCCACTTTTGGTCAAACATGAGCTGGCAGCCGCCATCATCGAATCCTACAAGGTTTAAGTGCATATTTCAGACCTGCAGTTTACCTCACTTCTTCACTTAGCATGGTGATGTCTGCTAAAAGTGTATTCAAAACTCAGGTTTAACATGCTTTTTTTTTCTTTCTTCAAAGGATAAAGGAGAGAAGATCACTGAAAATATGAGGCAGCTAGAGAGGGAGGCAGTAAATGAGATGGAGAAGATTCTTACACAAGGCATCGAGGACCCTGATGATTTGGTGAACCTGTTTTCAAGTTCTGTCCAGAAGGAATTGTCCATATACGGCAAAAGCTAAGAGGCCTGTGACCCCATGGAACCACACAACATGCCTGCAGTGTGTCAGTAGCTGGCTTTCCTTATGGTTCGTCATTTACATATAGCGGAGACATGCTTGTATTATAAACAAGTAAATACGAACAAGGCGGAAGATATCTGATTTGAGCTGATAACTTAGTTCGGCATAAAGATCTATGAATCCCACTTTCATACGCTTTCAGATGTTTAAATCTTGCATTTAATTTACTGTTGACCAGAAATGTCTTGGTAGAAAATTAATCATGTAATGCAATTTAAAGTTTGAGAAGCAGTTTAATTTTCAAAGAGAAATTCTAAATTACATACAGGGTTTGACAGTGACACACACTGCATTACAGTAATTATATTAAACCCAAAGACTTCTCAACATTCCCAGTTAATAAAAACAAACTTATAGTTTTAAAAGCACCCCAAAAATTAATCAGTCTGAATTTTTCTATATCATTTTCCAAAAAGGAAAAACAAATAGTAAAAACACTTTACTGTAGCAGTATTAGCATTTAGTTCTTGTGGTTTATGTCATGGAGGAAGTCAAGATCAATATTTTCATGTGCACACACCTGGGGCCTGTAGTAGGAAGCAAGATACAGAATGAACCCTGTTTAGTTTTTGGTTTTAAGGCCTGACAGGATCATGGTTAGTGGTGTGATGATACTGCTTATCAACTTAGTCAGAAAATCAGTTATATGCACATTCATTTAAAAAAGCTGATGGGAGCAGCTGAACAATTATGAAAACGTATCTACAGCTTTGTATTTGTTTTATAAAGTAATCAGTAACCAACTACAAACTGTATAGAATTTAGTCATATAACACTATTCATGACCTGTCTGTTTTCTCTGTTTATCTCTTATAAACAAACATAAATATGTTTATTTATGAAAGTGGTATGCCCCAAGAACATTGGATTTTTACTGTAACTCATGAAAACCCTGAGGTAAACCCAAAATGATGGTGGTGAAGACCCAAACCCTGCTTCCCAGTACAGGCCTCTGACTTCTTTAGGTGATTGGGCTGTGACCATATTATGCAAATAATATATGAACACAAAATAATTTTATTAATAATTTCTTTGGTAGGTTGTTTTTAATTTATCAAATGACAGCTTGGTTTTTGTCATCATTAAAAGAATGACTGAAAAACTAAATCGCCAGTTTGTTAGGTTCTGTGCTACATAATCCCAGAGAAGAATCTGAACCAAAACTGAAAGTTTGTTAAGCAACAATACTTGCCCCCCATGCTACATTAGCATTAAACCAACTGGTAACAAACATAAATGTTAAAAAAAATAAAATAAAAATCTAATCCTATATTCCTTTTAGTCATTGAGACTTTTTTTTAAAGAGTGATTGTGTGTGCAGAGGTGTCTCAGTAGGCAATAATACATTCAGCAGGAAATGACCAGACTGGTCAGTGAGAACACCTTTTTGTGCTTCATCACTCATAAATCAGCATAAAATAGTATACAAATGCACATTTGTTTACTTAACAAAATATAAAGCAAAAAAATCTCATTTCATAGACTTTCCCTTTTAGTTAAATCCCTTGTTTATCCAGTGTACCAACGAGTTGTTCTAAATCCAGTTTCTTCCAATCTATGAGGGGTAGCTGCTCACTTCCAGTTTCACCTGCAAATAAGTGGTTCTGAAAAAATATGGCTTGACAGAGGTTTGCTGTACATGCATGGTCAACACACAAGTCATTAGCCCGTGTTAAAAAGACAGCTGCAAATTGACATCTCAGAAATGTTAAATATCAAAAGGAACCCTGACTAATACCACTGCCACGACCTGTAAGGGCAACACTGGCGTCTGTAAAATAGATGGCATTTAAAAAAAATCAAATTGGAAATATTAGAGAATAAGTTTATATTCCTCTATTGTTTATTCCGCAATGCATTATGGGCAATGCTGTCAACTGGCCGAAACATTTCTGGTCTCTGAGCCCCGCAGTGAAATAAAGAAGATCTCTGTTTGGTATCAGGATGAACCCCAACCACTTTTGACGCATTTGTGGTTCGTTCAGCTGTGTTTGAACTTTGCCATAGTTTTTCAACTTTAAATGGCTGAGAACAGAGTTGTGAGTTCTGTAGGAATCGGCTGGTCTTTATTGATGAGGTATGTCCAACAAGGATCAGATACTTCTTTTAGCTCTTGTATGTACAGCACAGTTTAAAGAGCAGATCATGTCATAAAGATTGCATTAAACTTGTCAAGTGCAGCGTTTGAGACTGCATATCTCATTCATGAATCAGTGGTATTTGTAATAATTACTCTGACAGCAAGCAACACCCATGAGTTCTTTACATTTGACTCTACTGACAGAAGGGAAGATGTGGTGCGAGCACAGCTGCAAGTCTTTCAGGAAACTGCATTTGGGAAACTTGTTTTACTTGTTGCTTTTTGACAAGAGACGACAGCCAAAAGCAGCACCATGTGAGGTAGAACTGATATTTTTACTGCTTGAAGGTAAAAGATTTTTGGAAATTCTAAAAATATTTCCTGCATTTTTAACATTGTATTGAAATAACAGAAAGTAATTCAGGCCTGTGAGTCTTATTAGTCTGGGTTCCTTTTAAAGCCTAACATGGTTTTAAAAAAGAAAACTGAAAAACATTTTAATTCCCTTTAAGACTAGTTCCACACAGGGTACAGTGTCAAACTCTTAATTTCACAGTCTGCTGTTATATGCCAACACATAAGCGTGAAGTCACACGGCATGCATTGTCTAGTGCCGCACTGTACAGAGTTCACAGAGCAGAATTTTCTATTTGAACTGAACTGCACTTTACATGTTTTACATGAAATTTGCCCTTTAAACCTTTTGTTTATTTAATGAAGTAGTAATAAAGCTGACTGTCTTCAAAGCTGTATTCATGCTTGATGTGCTGGAGTACACCTCCCTGCTGTAGCCGTGTCCCATAGAGTACTGCTTCACCACGGTCCTGTGCCAAGCCCACCTGCTGAAGCCACTCCACAAGTTCACAGCCAAGAAAACAGTCCACCACAGTCTCCTTTCCACACCTGAAAGTCAACAAAGGGTTCAGCTGCTTTGAAGCTGGCAGGACCAACAAATCACAGGCAAAGAGCAGGAATGCGGGTTGTGGATAACTACCAAGTATGTTTCCTGCACAGGTCCAGGGAGTGTGTTTACTCAAGATATTTTCTCATCAACCTCAGACCAAATCCAGGTTGTGTGCTCTCACCTTCTCTTTTTAACAATGTCATGACAACATTGCTGCTTGTGGTACTTTGTGAACTGAATGCAGGTCACTCTGATGTCATCGGGCAAATCAGGCTCCAGCTGCTCTTCTTGCTTCTTTCTAAACCACCGACTGACCAACCTATAAAACAGGGAAAAAGCAAACACACAGATACGTTACTGGACTCGTATATATTACAGTGTATGCATGTTTTAAGCATGCTTTAAAGTGTGACAAAGTTTCATGACATAGATGCTCTTTACCTCTTAAATGGTAATAAAATCAAATGCTTGTCCAGCCCAAAAAGTGCAAAGGAAATAAGCCCCTGTTAACAGAAAAGACAACTGGAGTGACTGCTGCTATGTAAGAGTAAGTATCACGATTTAGGCCTAAAATATTTGTTACACTAACCTGTCCAAAGTTGGCTACAGCACAAAAGAACTGCAGCTCCAAGTAGAGCCTCCCAGGGTTGTGGTTATAGAGCAACCAGAAGCAGCTGGATAAGTTCTGTTATTAGAGAAGAGAAACTGTCTAAGATGCCTGTCAGTCCTGCTCAGCACACCAGCTTGTGACGCTAGCTGAATTAAATATGCTGCCATAGAATACTTATTCTGTTTCATGAGAAAAACATTACATGTGCTGAAATGTCATCATATTTATAAAAGTACATAAAAGCCCATGCAATAATAAAAGAATAATTTAGACGTGAGGATTTTTTAAAGGCATTTCTGAGCAGATTTTCTTTAAGTCTGACAGGAGCTGGAAAATAACACAGTCCAGTCATTTGTATCTAATTTGGTTGGTGATGCACTAAATATAATAATGCAGGCAGATGAAGGCGGACTTCCTGTCACTGCAGAACTGAAAGGTGGTGGTTTACTCACAGCCAGCAGGCAGACAGTCAAAAGCAGACACAAGAGCACATGACGGACCACTTGTCTATCTGCAACCTGTTGGAGCTCCTCCATGTCAGTGAGGAGGCAGTCTGTTGACTCACATCCATTCTCACACTGACCTGAGGGGGGCAGCAGAGCAGAAACTGAACATGAGGAATTGAACAAACTACACTAAAGAGCGGCTTAACACAAGAAATGTACATTCACGTTCCTCAAACCCAAGGCAAAATGAAATCAAATGAAAAATACTTTTAAAAAAATCACAGAAGGGAAATTTTTAAAAGAAGAAAAACAATTTAAAATGATAGAGTTAATGTGATTAAAGTCTGTGGTTTGCTCTGTAGGTTCAAAGCAATTCAGGTTCTTAAAACAGAAAAAATGCATTTCAGCTGCTGGTAACTGCATTACCTGTGAGTGTGGTTTGTGTGCAGTTCATATTTGTGCTGATGATCATGTCAGGCATGGGCTGGGGTGGAGCACACTCACATATGAGGCCCTCTGATAAAGAAAAAACAGTAAAAGTGATGCATTTCCTTCCAGCTCACACAAAGAGCGGACAGTATATGGAATATCAATCATATTCACGTGCTTTCTCTTTGACTGACATGAGAATAAACCCCAAATGTTATGAGAATTTTTTTTTAAAGTGTTTATATCATGAATTTGTGATACATTTACAATGTATTTCACCCTGCCTTTAAAAATATCTGTCTTGCATATTTTTTTAAGTAAAGTTGTGCAAGATCCAGCCCATTTTGTTTCCTCTAAATAAATAACCCACAAGTTTTTGTTCAGCTTTTTTTTTTTTTTTTTTAAGTGTTTTACTTCATGATTTTGTAACCACAGAGGCTTTTTACACAGATACATCTGTAAATTCTTTTTAGGATAATATCATCATTGCATGGATACAGTGAGGCAAAAGCCGCCTCTAAGTCATTAATTCTACATTTTTACAAAGGTGTTTATGCTCCTGCGATTGCTTGGTTACTCTAATCATCAGCCGTGAATATTTTGCGGTCTTGTTTTTATTTGAAAGTAACAGGAACAAATGTTGACTTCTTCAGATAATGAAAAAAATTACTTCAAGTTAAATGTTGACAAGAAAAAGTACCTCTTACTCCTGCTGTGCTGGCTGGCAGAGCACAAGTATGCATTTCTGGTTCTGCTTCAGTCATGCTATCCTCTGGAGGATTGTATGAAAAGTTTTCCTCTGGGTTTAGATCGTTTTGGGCCCAGCTTCCTCTACTGAGACACACAAGAGAGCCTCCCCCCAGAAGAATGCTGACGCTCACGACAACTGTGGTGCAGATTATCTAACGGATAACACACACACATATTATGCAGGTTGTTGTGTAACTTTCCATAGTAACAATAAATGATGAAAATGATCCATTTGTTTTGTTACCTGTGCTTTGCCATAGAAGAAAGGTGCATCAATGGTGTCAGGCATGTTTCTCCCAGACATAAGCAGAACAGCCGTAACAAAAGATGGAATCCTGTTCCAAAAGAAGTTAATTCATAGTATGAAGGATCCAATATACAGTACTGTAAACCAGTTCAGCAACTCCACTCTGGGAAAAATCCTGTGATGGTTAGTTGCGTAATAAACTTAAGAAAGTTTTTTTTAGAAGCCATGGAAAAGCAACAATCATCACAGTGCTATTTGGGTACATTTTCATGGCGTAGTTCATGCTTACAAATCTAAACCAAAGTGTTGGTCATCTACTTATGGGGCAGAAACTTTTATCTTTTTGTGGGTCAAGAAACTAGCTTGGTTTTAATGTGTGTGTTTACGGGAAGTGACTCACCCCCAGCCTGCAATGACCAACATGCCTGATGATTCTTTCAGATCGTCGTATCTTTTCATTAGCACAATTGAAAGTGCTATTAACCCTGAAACAGCAAGATGTATTTCACAAAATGAACTTTTACATCCCAGAGGGCAACACAGCAAATAAAATCAGCTCAGTGTGGTTTGAGTGTCCATGTGCAGCAGCGTGCATACCTGGCCATATGTAGGTACTGTAGAGGGAAGTACATAATAATGTGAAGGTCAGGACCTGGAGGATGAAGTTATCCGTCTTCACCACAAAGTTCCACAAAATCATCCCAATGCAAGTCAACAGCTAGGGGGAAAAAAAAAACGCCATCAAAGAAATTAAAAATGTACAAAAACTATGAATGCAAATGTATTTAGCTTAATTCAATGTGAAATTAAATCTGGAGTGACATTTCTACCTGGGCCAAGAAAAGGTTGACAGTAAACACGTGAGGTAGCCTCTTGAACTTCTTACTTAAAAACATGACTGCAATTGTCCAAACCTGTCAGAGAAAAGGATTTCAAATAATGTACTTGTACAAACATATGCAGGATAATGAAACTAGTTATTTTAAAGAAAAAACAGATGTGACAATGTTTCATCACTGCAAAGGGTGTATTTTAAGTTCCTTAAAAGAAATACAGAAAGTGAGAATGAGGAAGTAGGTCTGAGTAAGTGAAGCTCTGTGAGGCCATACACTGAAAATCTCCTAAAGTTAAGTTAAAGTTAGCCTGTTTTGGAGGGTCAATACATCTTATAAGAAACCATTTGTCTTTCTCTGTCACTTGTACCAAATGTTGTAACATCAGTAGGAAAGGGGATGTGTTATATCAATAGTGAATTGGGTGTAGTTATGGAACAAGCCTTTGACTTGAAGAACAGCAGCTCAAACTGCTGCCACTTATAAAATGGACATGCTACAGTATACAATTCAGGCATCACAGTGATCTCACTTTCCACATCCAGAGACAAAGCAGAGTACCCAGAGGAGCCAGCTGATAAATGTCAGTTATGAAAGATTAGCCAACACAAAACCTGCATATGCAACAATGGGGTTTTAAGTTGTGACTCACCAAAGCAACCAAGCTCACAATGCTTATATCAAAGCTGACATTCTGAAGTGAATTCTTTAAAAGCTGGGGATCCATCCAGTGGATTGTGAGTAACCAGGCCGAAACATACATTATTGGAGCTGAGAGAAAAGTGCTGATCACCATCCCGGAGGTTATCTGTTAAAAAAAAAACAACAACAAAAAAACCCATATACAAGCAGGTTTAAAGAAAAAAAACAACAAAAGGTACTTAAGAAGCTAAATGGCTGATAAAACAGGCAAGCAAATGTGAACAACTCACAACTTCCAGTTCTGCATTATAATAAACTGCATAGATGGCCACACTCGGTGCAGTAGGAAACACTCCATAAAGAAAGGCGTAATCGGAAAGGCTGGAGTGGTTCAGGGCGCTGCTGTTGCTGTTGTCCAGCAGATCCACCATGTCCTTACAAAGAAGAGGCATAAGCAGCCTAAAAGACAAAGACGAATATTATTCAAAAGGCTGTTCACACTATGATGTGAAATACAAATTAACTTAAATATTCATATTAAGTAGCTATCATTGTACTATGCAGCCTTGAGACCTTTGAATGAGGTAACGGCTTGTTGTGGTCTGAGAAAAGCCTGAGTCATCCTAACCATCAGCACAAAACAGCATGTTGGGAGCACTTTACAACTCCACTTTACTGACCCTCTCATACACTCCGATGCCTTTAAAGAACAATGAAAATGGTATTTTATACCACAAATCATTTCATATACAAAAACAGTCCTGCATGTACTGTGCAAGCCTTAATGATTCCACTTACAGTTTTGCAGTAATGAGTAATATCAGTGTCACGACTGTGGATCTTGTTAATTTCCTCAACTGGCCCACCATGGACAGACCCAGGTAGAACAGAGCGGCTCCGCCAAAAGAGTTAGCCAAGCCATCCACAAACTCAGCCATGAAAGCAGGAATTGTCTGGTGTAGGACAAAGTGGGCGATGATACCAATGACAACCATGAAAACAATGGGGTTCTTTAGGACCTGCCAAACTACAAGTCCCACAAGAAGTAGTTTGCTCTGTTGGTGGTTTCCCTCATTCTTCCATTTCTGGATCTCGCAGAGTGCAAATCCAATGGGATTTAGGAGCATCAGGGACACAGGTGCAACCAGGTAGATATACTGGAGGTACTCTGGGTAGGTGGTCTGGTAGAGGGCTTCAACTAAAAAAGATGAAAACACATGGCTCAAACAAAAAGTCAGAGTCAAAAAGAGAAAGAGCTTTCCTCTAAATTCAGTCCAAATGTTGACACTGAAACAAAACTTGACAATTATTATCTACAGTAAATATTAAACATGATGCCTGGTAATTATCATGACAAGATTATATGAGCATAAACAGTTATGGCCTTGAAACATGTTCATCCTGCTCCAACTGTTTAACTGTGCCATTTTAAAAAGACCCTGAAGCTTACATATATGTGAGTTTTTTTTTCTTTTTGTTTGTTTTACATGGATTTGCTTAATTGAAGCCTTAGGCCTAGTAAAAACATTGATTTAGATATTATGGTCTATACCTTGTGGGTGGTATGATACAAGGTTTTGCACTTACCTATTGGATATCCTAAAGCAAAGTCATTGCTTTGGGTGGCAAATATTGAGAAGAGCCCAGCCTTACTGTAGCGACTGTCAGGACTGGCAACTATCAGAGTCAGGATGCAAACAATGCAAAACACAGACACTTTGGCGATGAGGATGCTCCAGAGAAATGGCCAGATGACATTAGCAAAGTCCAGCAGCACCATGTTCTTAAAAAGCAGGGCTGGAAGAGCGAACTTGGATACAAAATTCCCCAATCCTTTGGCCTGAGTGGAGGTGATGATGTTTGTCCTCCCGGCGATGTAACCGCACAAAATGATCCCAAAACACTCCAGGAGAGCCGGGAAGAGCTTATCTATGGACATGGTGGAGGTGAGATCTGAAAGATCTGAACTGTTGTCTTTGTATGAAAAGTTGTAGCTGCCCAGTGTCTCCATCATGCTGATATTCCCCGTGGTGTCCACTGTCATAACAGGCTTGTTGTCATGCTAATGTTGGGTCCGTCCTTGTCTGGAGCAGCCAGATACTAAAGGCGGAAGAAAGCGAAGCACACTTAATATTTCTCCTGATCGCATCCAATTGATACAAAGCACTGATTACGTTGGTTACATAACACCATCACGTAATTTAAATGATCTGTTTTCAAGAGGTTGTGAAGTTGTCGCGACACTGTAAACAAGAAGCGTGACTTCTTTAACTTATGTTACTCATATAATGGTAAATAACGTCAATATAGAAGGTACGCACTTCTCTGACAGCCGCTTTGCCCTCTGATGATGTCCCATGTGTCGGTCAAAGTTCGTTGGGAGCAGCTGTTAACATTTAGCACGCCACCTAACAGTAAGCTGGAGGCACATAGCTAAAACGTAAGGCTACATACAAGACCAAAGTTTCTAGTTTGCTCTACAAACGTATCTAAAACAATTAAAGTAGCGCAATACTGCGGCGTTAACAGCCACATTGCTTAACGTCCCTCCCAGCACTTTTCATAATCTCTGATTTGTCAACACATCTTCACCAATCACAGGCGAAGGGGGCGGGGCTTAACCTGGTCCACCCACTTGTCCTTCAGTGCTGGATTAGAAGCATACTACACATTATTACTAAGCATAGCTCCTAACTTTCTTTCTTTTTTTTTTGTTTTTTTTCCTGTCTTAGCACCTGGATCTATGTCATTCCGTAATTTCATCCCAAAGTAAAAGAACATATTCTTGGGGGGAAATTCATGCATGACAGCTAAGTAGACTTTATGCAGTGGGGAAAAAAAGCAACATTGTTCACACCCTGTTCTTTTCCTTTTCTTTGACAAAATGAAACTACATTTCTCATCTGTGCTTAGGTTTTAGTGTTCAAATGATTTAGCTAAGCCAATAAATGATTGCTTTATTTCGTAAAAGAACTTATTGACAAATATTAAGATGAGACAGTGAAAGCATTTGAAATGCTGTTAAGGACAAAAAAAAAAACAAAAAAAAAAAAAATGCCAGAGGCAATCATGAAGATCTTGAAATTCCAATTTTAACATTTATACCAATTCTTGAAACAACCAAAAGAAGCCAAAAACAGAGAATTAATAAATAAATGGCACAAACTTGTTGAACTAAGACAAGGTAATCAGATTTAGGCTGAGTTACAGTAATCTGGAGTTATAGTGTCAGCAGCTTTTGCCACAGGCTCCACCTGTGAAGGTCAAGGAGTTGTCCACTTCTAAAAAAAGACAGCCACTTTTCTGGCTTTTCTGAAACAACAGCAAAACAACTTTCTCAGACGAACATTCTTTTAAAAAATGTCTTAGAGAACAAGGAAAAGCTATTTAAGTAGCTATGCAGCATAATAGTTTATTTATTTTGTTTATTCCTTTAAGGATAAGGACCACCTTTGAGTGATGAAACATGATGGAGTTTCTATCATGCTGTGCAGCCACTGTACTTAACCAACCATCACAAAATCATTATAGAATGGGCATTCACAGTCCGAATGGCTTATAAGACCTGGAAGAGCATCAACGTTACATAACTCGTCACTAAAAACAGACACATGAAATTATTTTATAAATTAACCAATGAGTGTTTCTGTTCTTGTTTTCACATTGATTCGCGATCATATTTGCAGCTATATACAGCTGTGTGAAAAAGTGTTTGCCCCCTTCCTGATTTCTTCCTGTTTTGCATATTAGTCAAACTTAAATGTTTCAGATCATCAAACAAATTTAAATGTAAGACAAAGATAACACAAGTAATCAGAAAATCCAGTTTTTAAATTAAGATTTTTATTAGTAAGGGAGGGAAAAAATCCAAACTTAAATGGCCCTGCCTGAAAAAGTGATTTCCCCCTAAACCTAATAACTGGTTAGTCCCCCCTTAGCAGCAACAACTGCAATCAAGCATTTGCGACAACTGGCAGTGAGTCTTCTACAGCGCTGTGGAGGAAATTTGTTCCACTCATCTTTGCCGAATTGTTGTAATTCAGTCACATTGGAGGGTTTTCCAGCATGAACCGCCTTTTTAAGGTCATGCCACAGCATCTCAATTGGATTCAGGTCAGGACTTTGATAGGCCGCTCCAAAGTCTTCATTTTGTTTTTCTTAAGCCATTCAGAGGTGGACTTGCTGGTGTGTTTTGGAGCATTGTCCTGCTGCAGAACCCAAGTGCGCTTCAGCTTGAGGTCATCAACAGATTCTCCTTCAGGATTCTTTGGTAGACAGCAGAATTCATGGTTCCATTTACCACAGCAAGTCTTCCAGGTCCTGAAGCAGCAAAACAGCCCCAGACCATCACACTACCACCACCATTTTTTACTTTTGGTCTAATGTTCCTTTTCTGAAATGCTGTGTTACTTTTATCCCAGATGTAAAAGATCCAAAAAGTTCAACTTTTGTCTCGTCAGTCCGCAGAGTATTTTCCCAAAAGTCTTGGGGATCATCAAGATGCTTTCTGGCTAAACTAAGACGAGCCTTTATGTTCTTTTTGCTCAGCAGTGGTTTTGGTCTTGGAACTTTGCCATGCAGGCCATTTTTGCCCAGTCTCTTTCTTATGGTGGAGTCATGAACACTGACCGTAATTGAGGCAAGTGAGGCCTGCAGTTCTTGGATGTTGTTCTGGGGTCTTTTGTGACCTCTTGGGTGAGTCGTCGCTTTGCTCTTGGGGTAACTTTGGTCGGTCGGCCACTCCTGGGAAGGTTCACCACTGTTCCGTGTTTTCGCCATTTGTGGATAGAGGCTCTCACTGTGGTTCGCTGGAGTCCCAAAGCTTTAGAAATGGCTTTGGAACCTTTTCCAGACGGACAGATCTCAATTGCTTTGTTTCTCACTTTTTTCCTGAGTTTCTTTGGATTGCAGCATGATGTCTGGCTTTTGAGGATCTTTTTGGTCTACTAAACTTCGTCAGGCAGGTCCTATTTAAGTGATTTCTTGATTGAGAACAGGTGTGGCAGTAATCAGACCTGGGTGTGGCTAGAGAAATTGAACTCAGCTTTCCAAAGATGTGATAAACTACAGTTTATTTATGTTTTAATAGAGGGGGAATCACTTTTTCACACAGGGCCTTGTAAGTTTGGATTTTTTTCCTCCCTTACGAATAAAAATCTTCATTTAAAAACTGCATTATCTGTTTACCTGTGTAATCTTTGTCTCACATTTAAATTTTTTTTAAAGGTCTGAAACATTTAATTGTGACTAATATGCAAAGAAGTAAGGAATCAGGAAGAGGGCAAACACTTTTCACACAGCTGTAAGTCAAAGGTGAAACTAATTGATAAAGGGAGTAAACAGTTGAATCATCCTTGCAAATTTTAACTCACTGCAACCTATCACTGTTTTTATAAGTTTTCTAAATTCTCAAGATTTCCTGCAAAGTTAAAACTGACCATTAAAACTGGCTGCTTATCATTCTCTGGATAAACTACCATTTATAAATGATACATTATAGAGGTCAAACATTTTGTTTGCATTTTAGATTTCCTCATGTGATTTTGCAAAATTGTAAATTTCATCACGCTTGCATGTTTATCAAAATGTCAAAGAAAACAAAATGGTAATACTTTGTGTGTCTTGAAATGTTGATGTGAAGCGTGACCGGGGTCCAGGCGGAAGCTCAAAGGGGACAGAGCTTTTGCGTTTGCAACTCAGGAATTCTTTTCCAGCGCAGGTAAGAGAAGTCCCATCATTGTCCATTTTTAAAACCTGCTGGAAGACCCTTCGTTTTTATGAACTGGCCTTCAATCCAGCATGAAAACTGTTGTTTACAGTATTGTTTCTTTTTTACCTGCTTTTAATTCTTTTATTGATTTTATTGTTTTCTGTTTGCTTTATTGTTTTATTGTTATTATTTGCACTTCTTTTTTTAAAATTTTGTGTCTATGCTGTGTTTAGCGCTTTATTTCAACTGACATCATGGTTTAAGTGCTCTATAAATAAAGTTGAGTTGAGTGTTTCTTCAAGCTTGAAAGGTTAAAGGAGCACTACAAAATATTTTGACTTTAAAACCTCATGCCTCTGACTCATGCTGGCGGCACAGTGAAATCTATCATGCACGTTCCTGGAGCCACTGTTGCCCAGCAATGTCCCAAGGTGGAGAAATTGCACTGAATAACTTTGTTAGGGGTCCAAGCCCGCGGAGCAGCGCAGGGCCCGCGTTGCAGTGCAACGCGGTTCCCAGCACTCCAGCGTGCTGGAACCCTATTGAGTTTGCTTCGTTTTTTATTATTATTATTATTATTATTCTTCCGACACAAAAACTCCTTGGGGAGGCTAGACCGCATGAGAACCATAAAAAGTATATACATGGGCTTGGACAAAAAGGGTAAATGAACCGAAATAAGGAAAATGACACATGTCAGACACTAGGGGGCGCTATACCAGGGGGTAGTACGTTTTGGCCTCTAGCGGGCAAACCGCTTGGAATAAATTTATGGGACCTGGATGAGCAGATTCCTTGGACCCTTCCGCATCTCCTGACATAGGCCACGCCCATTTGCGCCTAGATAGATTTTTTGCTAGGGGGCGATATAAGCAAAACCTATTTTCGTAAACTCGTCCTACAATTTTGACCCGATCAGGCTGAAAATTGTACCACATATAATAGAGACATAGACAAACAAAGTTATGTAACAGATTTTTGAAATTTTACTCGGTTACGAAATTATGCGCATTTAAACATTTATGAAAACCTAGCTAAAAACTTAAAAGGCCATAACTCAAAAACGACAACACATAATTACAATTCCTTCAAAACCCCAGTGGGGAACTTGATTTTATACAAATGTACCGAAGGAGGAAATTTTTCAAATCTAGGGGGCGCTGTTATCCTAATTTTTTTATATTGGCAAAACCGCTGGTCCGATCTGCACGCCGCACCCATGGTACGTAGATAGAGCCCCTGTGAGCATAATACTAAAAAATGGTTAGGATTGGACCACGTGGGCGTGTTTTATTAGTGATTTTGTAACCCAGGGGCGGAAATCAGCCGAGGGGCCCTGGACCGCTATTTTTCTTCCCCTGACCCAACAAAAATGGCCAGGGAGGCCAAATCAAAGGTGGATTTATATAGCCACTTACAGGGATGGTAGAAGAAAATTTTTGTGAAATTATAAAAGAGAAAAAACTCATGTCAGACACTAGGTGGCGCTATACCATTGGGTAGCACGTTTTGGCCTCTAGCTCGAAAACGGCTTGGAGTAAATTTAAGTGCCTTATATCTCCAGATTCCTTGGAACCTCCCGAATTTTATAACATAGGCCAGGCCCATTTCCGCCTATAATTTTTTTTTTGCTACAGTGCCAAATATGCCAAACATTGTTTATTTTATTTCTCGTAGATTTTTTTGCCCGATCCAACTGAAAATTGTACCACACAAAGTACATAGCAAGAGGAAAAGACTGATCAGAGGGATTGTTGGATTTTTGTTTCGTTGCGGAGTTATGCGCATTGAAACATTTTTCCAAAGCTAGCTACGTACTTCAAAGGCCATAACTTTAAAACCACATCAGATAATTCCATGAAACTCCTACACCAACACGGGAACGTGATTATCTACTCATGTTGCATAATGAAAATTTTTTAAATCTAGGGGGCGCTATAACACTTATTTTATTTCACAAATGATTGATCATATATATATGAAACTCACTGTGTATGTTCATATCATCACTCTGTGCTGATTCCTAGAGGATGGCTATGATTGGACAAAGAGGGAATGGTTTATGAGTGGGCTACACCCCGATTTTTATTACATTAAAAATCAGCTGTTTGTCCTAGACAGCTAAAATGTGATGGATATTCCTTAAATCATACTGAACATTTGAATCCATCCAGCCTTCACTCTATATTGATTTTACACCCTAAGTTTTGGCTGAAATATGCAAATTTGCTCAACAAAAGGATTTCCATAACAGATAAATCTATAAAAACCAATCTTGTTACAGTTAATGTCAAGACAGTCCTCATGAATGTCAAGCAGTTTGGCAAAGATTTTTAATCCTGCAAATAGCAATGTTGTCCAAAGTTCACAACTGCATCTGTAGTGTGTTTGTCTTTATTTTTACATGGTTATGTCACTGATCATTTATATATAGGGCTGTAACGATACCCGAATGGAAATAAAAATTGTGATCCTCAGAGCCACAAGCCCATCTTGCAGTGGGAGAAGGCAGGATCGTGACACCTTCCAAGCCCAGTTCAGATGGTCTGAAACTTCTCAGATCACATCACACTGTTTCACTTTTTTCTCCATCAAGCTACAAACTCTTGGAAGCATCCAGTTACTAATTAGACAACACAACACAACACTGTCTTAGAGTCACCAGGTATGGTGTTACACAAGTTTTGTTCCCTGCATGTCAAATGAAACTTGTCAGTTTTCCATGGGCACATAAACCTTTAATCGGAATGATCCACGTACACGCATGCAGCTGGGGAGTGTGTGAATGAGTTGCGCAATGGCAGATCTTTAGACAAGGAGAACAGTGAAAGGAAAGAAGGAGAAGATCCTGGTCGTGGTTGGCAGGCCAGACGCACGGGCGTCCAGCTGGATGTTTAAATATTGATGTCTGATATTCACCGTAGTGTGTTTGTCTTCATTTTTACATGGATTAGACATTGATTATTCTAACTGAAGTATGTGGTCAGTCCTGCTGGAGCAAACATATCGCCACAGATGTGTGTGCATGTGCGAATGTGTATTAACATCTGTTAAAACAGAAGTCCTATTGTATTGTAAGGCTTGTGGTGAAGTTTGAAGACAGAGAGGATCTGGAGTGGTTGGTGGCTGTTAGTATTCTGTGAATGTTGGTTGACAACAGGGGTGTCCAGTGCTGGTCCTCAAGAGCCACAAAAAAGCATTAACTGGGATTTTTAACTTGTGCATGTCCAATCTTAAAATTTCCAACTGTATAAGGTAGGTAGTGTCAAATATAAGATAGGGAAAGAGGTTTGGAAGCAGTTTTGGGTCTGCCCTGTGAAGCAGCGGCTTTCTTTTCCCCAATCGCAATATCTCAGCGTGAAAAGCATAAAGTGGGATTTTCAACTTCTGCATGTCCAATCTTTAAAATTCCAACTTTATGGGACATAGGTTATCGGGGTATGTCGTCATGACATCAGACTTATCGGAATGACATCATAATGTCCTGTTATCGGCCGAATGATTATCGTGCATCTAAAAAAAAACGATCTTCCTGCAGTTAATGTCAAGATATTCCTTATGAATCCCAAGCAGTTTGGGAAAGATTTTTCATCCTGCAAATATCAAAGTTGTCTAAAGTTAACAACTGCATCTGTAGTGTGTTTGTCTTCATTTTTACATGGTAATGCCATTGATCATTCATATATAGGGCTGTAACAATACCTGAATTTAAATAAAAATCGTGACCCTCAGAGCCACAATCCTGTCTCGCAGGAGAAAGCAGGATCACATCACCCTCCAAGCCCAGTTCAGATGCTCTGAAACTTTTCAGGTCACAAAAAACTATTTGACCTTTTTTCTTCATCAGTCTAAAGACTATTGTGGTATGAATTTTCTAACTCAACAACACATCTTTCTTTAAGGCACCGGGTAGTGTCGCGCATATTTTTTTCCCCTGTGCAAACTGATTAAACTTGTCAGTTTTCCATATAAACCATCGACCGAGATCAGTCACTCGCGTGCCTGCAGCTTGGAAGATTGTGTTTGAGCTGGGTGATGGCAGGTTTTTAGATACTGAGAACAGTGAAAGGACAGGAAGGAAGAATCCTGGTCGTGTTCAGCAGACCAGACACACGGAGGACAGCCAGCTGGATGTTTGAATATTGATGTCTGATATTCACCTGCGGAACATCTGTTAATACAAAGGTTCGATGGTACTGTAATGCTTATGGTGAAGTCTGAGGACAGAGAGGATCTGAGGTAGTTGGTGGCTGTTAGTTTTTTTTTAATGTTGGTCTACAACAGGGGTGTCCAGTGCTGGTCCTTTAGAGCCACAATACTGCAGGTGTTACTCATTTTCCTGAAAACTCAGACAACATTACCCATACACACAAACTTCATGCTGTACCAAAATGAAAGACAACAGGTTTTCATGCTGGGCAAACCTTCTTTGCAAAATAATCAAAAATCATCCCTTTTTTCTGGAGGGCTACAAATCTAAGTGTTTGTGGAACAATGGGAGACGGGGCCAGGGAGGGCGGTGCGCCAGGGGAGGCGGTGCACGGTCGGGCTTGGACCCCGTGATAACTGCTTGCAGTTCTAGTTTGTTTTTTTTTCTTTACCCTGGCGCGTGTCTTTCCGGCAGGATTTGACTTTATTAAACCACATTGCATACAAGTGATATCAACACTTGCTGACTGTGCAAAGAAAGCCAAGATAACATTATCAGCGGAAGTGATGAAAGAAAGAGAAAAAAGGGACAGAGCAAGACAAGAATCATCATCTGGCACCTTTTACTTGCTGGAGAGAGTTTAGAGAAGACACAGGATGCAAGACGGATGCTGAACTAGTCCTTGTTAGGGGGCACCATAATGAGAAAATCTGCCATAGTTCCATTATTGGGGACCAGTGGATTTATAGATAAATATATGACTCAAATATCAGTTTTTGAAACTTAGCGCTAAAACAGATCTGTTTTTTCATAATTAGCTGTATTGAACAAATTAATTTCAAAACAAAGTCTATGTGTGATGCTGGTACAGCCATCTGTAAGGGTTAAGGAATACATTGCATTAAATGGGTTAAGGAAAAAAACTGAATTTCCTGAGCAAAATAGTCTTTATAATGAAGAATAACATTCTGTTTCAGCAATAAAAGAACATGGTTTTCTTGGTAAGTAGCTAAACAAATATACTACAACTAAACAGGAAAACAAAGAACCTGCATGTGTATTTGAATGCCAGATAGACAGAACTCTGTGTACAATGCAAATTGTCTGGTTGGAAACAAAGCAACTCCATGAGGACAAGAATGACTAAAAGGTTCAAACACAAAATTCACATTATTTTTCTACTTTCTTATAAATCAGGAGTAAGTTTTTGCCAAAATATCACAAACATACATAAGAGTCAATATAATTTTGACAAGCACTGTACTGTATAATATTATTGATGTCCTGCAGTGGTCAGTTTGACAAAATCGTACAGCATGTTTATCATAATAATAATAATGATAATAATAATAGTAATAATAATACATTTTATTTTAAAAGCGCCATCTCAAATCACCCAAGGACACTACCATCAGGAATTCTGTGATACACTTTATTTAATAGGACACTTCAGTCAAATCAGTCACCTTGTTACTGGCACAAACTCTTTATAAAGATATGGATTATAAATATATCAAACATAGCATGCATCCATCCCAACAAAAACAGAAGTGTGTCAAAATACACTGGAGATGGAGGCTGCTGCATACAACATATTTGTATATATATAAAAATATGACAACACTTTAAACTCCGAAAACCAAACACACACACAGTTCCACAGGTACAAAGTGTAAATGTTGGAGAGCCTTAGGGTTGCTTCAAAAATAAACACATGTAATATGATTTATATTAGCCAACAAAATTCTGAGCAGTTGAACCATTAAACCATAAAACACAGTCCTTTAAAGCATGCTCAGCTCAATGAGGCGGCCTGCAAACACGCCTAATGTGCCTATGAGACATACAGCCATGAATACACAAAGCAGGATATGATCCAGCACCATGGCCACAAATTTCCACTCCTCAGCTGCCTGGTAAAAAGAGGAAGAGACATATGTGTTACATATGCAAAAACCGGGCACAGAACAGAACCACTGTAGAAACACTTTTCTTAAAAGGAAGAATTACATTGTTTGATTCCTCGTCTGATTTCATGGTTTCTGCGATGTACTTGACTCCTTCAATGGCACTGCGGACATCAGGATTCTTGGTGATTGGCGACTGGTAGGTTACAGAGGAGATTTGGTTTCCAGAGATCTCTGAGATGTCAAAATCAGCACCATAAATGGGTTTGCTCTCTTTCTCTTTCCCTGGCCGTTTCATTGTAGAGAAGAACATGATGTTGGGAATAGTTTCAATAAAAACCTGTCATAAAAGACATAAAGGCATATCAGGTATTACATCAGGCAATCAAGGCAACAACAATTGAGGCAGAGTCTTTCTGCTACCACTAGATGGCAGCATAAGTCAGAGGAAAAAGTTCAGTGGTGGCTCTCCAAAGCTTGCCAGCCTTGGACAGTTATTTGCACTTAGAGATCTCCTCAGACAAAAACCTCCCTTTACTCCCCCTTTGTACTCACCTTACGGACCCAGTCTGGCATTGTATGAGTACTCGGAGAGCGGTGGTGGGTGTTGATGACAATGACAGTGATGATGATGGATGCAATGACAAACACCATGGTGAAAAGCATGTACTTCCCAATGAGCGGTACAGCACTGGAGGTAGAAGGAATTAGCTCCACAATGACCAGCAAGAACACAGTCAAAGACAGCAAGACAGAGATGCTGAGAGTCATCTTCTCACCTGGAAAACAAAGCAAAGCATTTTCAGCGCCGAATCTCTCATGTCTAATGTCACCATGAGGTACACAACATCAGACAGCTACTGGCAGTTGCAGATGAAGACATAGAAGCAATCAAACAATAATTCACAAGTTACGGATGAATGGTCTTCTCCTTATAGGTTCATAAGTAAATGAGATGACAAGAAGTATCTCAATTGCAGCTACAATAAATACTGAGGGCTTTAGTGCTTCATTTTTTAAAATCTCCTTTTGCATAGGATATACTGGCCCACCCTTTTTTGTGAATAAAGGAGATAAGTGTGCCCCACAATTAGTTTTAGTCACAATCTCGAAAGTGATCTTTGTTAAAGTTACACAGCTGTTGCATAATTCATGTTAACAAATATGCAAGAAGATGAACGTGAGCAAGCAGTGATAGCATCTTTCCTTTTCATGCCCTTTTCTTTACTTTATAACGGACATGATAAGACATGATATTTTCCATTATAGCTCAGTATACTAAAATGGTTTACATTAAGCAGCAACACCAAAACAATAGTGAAGAATTCACTGGACATTATACCTCGTGTGTATGTTGTAGAATATTATTCAAAAAGTATAGTTTCAGTGCCGCAACCCAACATCTCAGACTGGTTTAAGTGTGGGTGGAGTTTCACTGCAGCATGATCATTTCCTAAGTCTTTTTGAATGTGTCCTATTTCTACTCCACCTCATGATGGTTGAGAAGAAAAAGGACACATTCATGAGGACTTAAGAAAAGAGCGACTCAGGTACTTTTTTCATTATACATTTGTGGTTTCCATAAGATGTCAAATTTAGGGTGAAATCAATTGAGAATATTATGAGGAGAGGAAAGCAGAAGAAAGTGTCATAATACTATTTTAAAGTCCAATTAGAAGCACAGTCTTTATCATCAGATGGATTTGTGTCATGTGATATAATGAACTGCTTTAAAACAGTCCCTAAAAGGACCTTGAGTAGAGTCCAAAATGACAAAGTAAAAGCCACACATTCTTACTGCCAGTTTGAAGAAAAAAAGCTTGGACACCCACTATTTGGACATCATTTCTGTGCAAAACACCGGGGAGTTGATTGAACTATAACTAAACTTTAACAGCATTAGGAGGGCAATAGCAAATCTTCTAGTGTACCATGTTTTCCCTTTTTAGAAAAAACATACTGGAAAATGTGGACCCGTCACATTTAACTGGATGTTAGCTCATAGACATGTAGTCTGACTCCACTGCCACCAGGGAGGGCTGTTTCCATCGACCTGGTTTCTGAGTCCCAACAGCCAGTCAGGAGTCTATTTTGCTTTATAAAACACATTTATCACTCTCCTCACTCCTCTGTAAAAATAACACTTACAGAGGAAAAGGCACTTTTGGTTTTATAAAAGCAACTATAGAGCTAACAAGCTGAATCTGAAACCATTACACACTCAAATAATGCAAGGCATGTCTTCTTGTAGTTGTTGCTGCTGCTGCTCAGAAAAGGCAGTTATTCCAGAGAGAGCATCTTTTGGCAACCACTTCTCTTTCACACTATCCTGTCAGCAGCCATATCAGAAACAGGGATCAAGTGATGTATTATACATTAAAGCAAAGGCCTGTTTTCAGACATGACAGCACAGAGGGACACTGGGTAATGAGGCAGGCCTACACACTGGGAACACAGCCAGATGTGAAGTTTCTGCAGCGGCTGATTTCTGCAGCTTTAGTCTGATTGGAACTATTAGATATGACGATTTGATAAACATCAACTAATATTATGAAACAAAAGTAAATATAGCATATATAGAGAGATATGTGATCTCTTAATTAATTTACAAAATCCTACTTCTATGGTGTTTTGCATGCTTACTCTTATTGACACACAGAGGCTGTCTAATGCCCAGACGACTTGGTGGGACATTTCAGAAGTGATTGTGCGTTTTACATAAACAGTATGCAAAATATGTGTTAATATGTGAACTAGAAGTCAGCTTAGCTTAAAAGTAGAAATGAAAAAAAGGTGAATATACAGAAGCAAAACTGCAAAGCTCTGCCATTCTTTTTTTAAAGATAAGGGCTTATAGACTTGTTGAACATCCACAGCTAAGTTACAGTCTGTTGATGTTATGCTATGGTAAGCTAACTAGCTGCTAAACATAAGGGATTTCTCATGCTCTACTTGGAAAGACTGTGTTGTATAATTCTCAAAAGGTTAAACTACTGCTCTCCATGTACTAGTTTTAATGAACATTATACAAAAATAAATTGAAATGTAATTGTAAATGTAACTTCAATTATACACAACAGCAAACTGCTATAAAGAACTGAACTGCAGCTCATGACTTCCAGTAAAACCTTTTGGTTGTGAGAAACTTACTACCGGTATAATTATGTCAATGAATCATGTTTTTGTGTTGTGTGTTGTTTTTGAATACACATACCAGAGTCTGTTGGAAGATAAAAGACAAGGCCAGTGAGGAAGGAGAAGAGCATGCATGGGATGATGACGTTGACAATGAAGTAGAGTGGAAGCCTCAGCATAAGGAAGTGATAGGTGATATCCAGGTAGGGGGTGTCTGGGCAGCAGGCGTAGTACACCCAATGTTTCCAACCACGGAAGTCCTTCATCACCCATTCCCCACTTTCCATAAAGTTACTCAGATCAGGGCGGTCGCTGTCCTGGGAGAAGAAATAAACAACATGTTTGTTGTCCCCCCCTTTTTTAGGTAGATGTTTGAAATGTAAATAAAAGCAGAATGCATAACTTGCTAATTTAACCCCTTTATTTCAATTAAACAACACAGAGACACTCAACTCTTTAACTGAAGGTTAATTCAAACATTTTTCAATTTTGATTAAATGAAGTGCAATTCTTAAGTCAGATAGCCCCAGGATCAGTGTTATGAGCTAATCCTAGTGGTCCACTCAGTTCCTGAAAAACTGAGAAACTGAGAAAACTGAAATTTGCATAAAACAAGTTATATGCATTATACAGTAGTTCTGTTCTGTTCTGTTATGTAATATCATGAAATGTTATGTAATGTTATGTAATGTTATGTTATGTTATGTTATGCATTAGACTTACCAACAAATCTAGGTCTTTACCTGACAACTAGCTACAGTAGCTATTCCTTTGGCCTTGTTAATAGTAAAGTATCTTTCTTGAATGCTATAATTTGCAGAACTTGGGCTGCCTAAATAGATTCGTAAGTAAAATGAGATAGATTCCACTTGTGAAAACTCAAGCTAAAACCTAAACCTCAAATGTTGGAGGGGATGCACACCAGCTCAGAAAATAGGATTTATTCTTGTTTGAAAGACTCAATTGTTACTGCAAATCTGTTTTCTATTGCAGATGCTGGAGAGGTCACACACTTGAGAGGCAGCCAACACTTTTGTCTTGTCTATGTTGACAGAGAGTTGAGAATCATTGTCAACACCTGCTTTATTTATCACCAGGCAGTCCCTTTAACCATGGCGAGTGGGGATTAAGGATGTACTGCTTCCTTCTGGTGCTAGCATGCACACATCTGCCAAGACATTGGATGTAAGTTACTCTATTTAATTTTACTGTAAAAACAAAACCACATATGTTTGCATCTTTCAATTGACTTTAAATGGAATCACCTCATACAGTTAGTTAAATTCACTTTTGGTACGGATGTAACATTACTTGGTCCACGACTAGGAAGTGGCAAAAATACTTGTTTCCTACAGATTGTGTTTGTGATTTCGCATCTAAGCTGTTTAGTTCAGTGTGGCGAATAAAGCTGTGATTACCCCTTAAGTACTGTTTCTTTAAACTGGTCAGAGAGCTATGAATCATTGCCCTCAGGGAAGACATTTCTCACCCAATTTAATCATGAATTCAGAAGATTTTTCTATATACTTGACAATTTTCTTATCTATTCCTGTTTAACTGCTGTCTTCCTGCTGTTATAATATTTTCTGTAATGTAATAAAATAAATAATGCAAACCTATTTCTACAATTATAATTCAAGGATTTAGATATTAGCTAGATTTAGCCTTTTATCTTTAGATATGAGCACCAGTGTCATTTTGTGATTGGTAAACAAGCGATTATGTTGGAAATACTGAGGCTTACAGGATTGACAACAACCAAGTTTCCATCGTAGGTCCAGGTACCCAACTTCATGCTACAGTTCTGGAGGTCAAAGGGGAAATGCAGCACAATGATTTCACAGTAGCTCTTGAAGATGGCTGGGGGGTTCCATGTGATCATCCCAGTGTGTTCCAATAACACTTTGGTCTCATGAACGATGGCAAAGTCGCCATCAGCACTGCAGATACAAACAAACACAGGCAGCATCAGCACAGATGATGATAACTAAAATGTAAATGCAGAGAGACATCACTGCCTGAGGGTAGTTGGGGTGGCCACAAGTTGTTACTGCAGCAGAGCTGCTGGTCGGGTGGGGAGTGGGAACGGCAGTGTGTCAGATGCAGCGGAAGGTGGTGGTGGTATTTGGGGGCTGCAATACAGACAGGCCAGATTTAGCCTGATGAAATCTGATCTTTCACTCACTACATAGCGCTGTATAGGAAAGTTTGCTTCAAAATATCACATGCAGTGGTGTGGATTGTTTCAGGGTCAGGATTTTTGGGTCACTGAAAGCTGAGTGTAATGAAAAAATAAGCTTTGAGAAAAAGAGAGAAAGAAGAGACATGGCACAGATCAAATACAGCCAGATAACATACTTATTGTAGAGAACCAGATCTGGACGCCAAATGTCAGTGGAGGGAACTCTGATCTTTTTGATGCCACCATAATCCTCTGGGTTCCACTGCAAGTTCACATCTTTCCATTGCTGGAGAATAAATAAATATCAGACAAAGCATAGCCAGAACAAAAGGTCTTGATTCTAACCTTTGTAAACAAACATAAAAAGATATCAGGAACAACAACAGTGGATTGAATCAGGCAGAAATCATTCTTCTTGAAGGGATTAAAAAAAAGTCTTTTGCTAACAACAACAACATTAAAGCAAAAACCCTCATCTGAATCTGACTTTACCTCTAATAGAAAATGCAAATTGCTTGTGTGCAATATAGTATTTTTTAGAAAATTTGTTTAAAATCCAACTTCTTTTTAGATCTTTTTGTAATATAGTGGCTTGTCAAGGATCAGTATGAAAGTTCTCTTTAAAAAATCTCAAGATGATCCAAAATACTACAACAGGAGTACCAATGCGTCACATCATATTTCTTCAATCCAGTGTTTAAAATGAGACCATATCCATCCTTCATTTCTAATCCCCTCTTACTTCTCTGTTTCACTCTCAGTCACTGTTTGGTTATCCAACAAAACTAGCTCGATTTTGGTGGCCAATTTATTCAATAAAAGCAACTTGGTTTGAAAAACCCTACAAAAACATGGCTAATTTCTTTGACAAAGTGCCTTTAGGTGATGAGGAACACCAGTCTCTCTTGCTTGATTTCACCCTGGTAAATGAGTCCCATATCAGTATGTGGCAAGGCACGCAACAGAGGGCCCGGGCGGGCTTTGAACCCCAGACTCCCGGGTGAAAGCCATGCGCGCTGACCATTCAGCCAAAGGGACATCCCTGTGGCCAAGTAGCCAGGGCACATGATCAGTCGGAGGCATAGTGACAGGACCACACTGTCACATCTCTCCCCCTCTTTTCACAAGCACGTCCTCGTGCTCCACGCAGGCTGCCACCAATTATGAATCCATGGACCGTTTACCGGCATTGCACATGGATCCTGCCGACAACGCCAGAATGTGGCAAGGCACGCAACAGAGGGCCCGGGCGGGCTTTGAACCCCAGACTCCCGGGTGAAAGCCATGCGCGCTGACCATTCAGCCAAAGGGACATCCCTGTGGCCAAGTAGCCAGGGCACATGATCAGTCGGAGGCATAGTGACAGGACCACACTGTCACAAGTATTTTTTTTTTGCTATTGAAATTAGAGGTTTTTAGAGGAGCCATGATGGACTGAACCTCTGCACAGCCAGAGCTTCTTCTAAAACACCAGTGCATGTCATTATCTTTGTGTCCTTTCTGTCTTGTTTGTGGTTTTCCTCTTTCATTTCTCTACATATTTTTCTGTGGGTACTTCTGGCTCCAGTGCTGTCTTTGATCTGTGTTCACCTGCCTGTCCTTTGCTTTTTTTATGTTTTATTATTTTCATATAATTTCTCTTTTCACTTGTATTAGAAGGGAGTTTTTCTCTATGTTGCCAGATGCTCCATGATAAATTGCTAGCTGTTTTAGCTGCTCTTTTATACATTTAGTGAAAAAAAAATGAATAAGTACTGTAGATGTCAGAAATCAAACTGAAGTCTGTGTATTTGGTTTGAGGAAACAAAAAAATCAAACCTGTTTCAGTCGCACGTTGCTGCTGACAATCTGATTGACCTCATCCTGTGGGTTCAAGCATGAGAAGCTGATGAAAGTGAGTCAAAGCACAGACGGGGTGATATTATTTGACAAGATGCCTCACCACACTGATAAGCTGGATGAGTTGAAGGCCCACAGTAACAACTACAGGATCCTTAAAATGATTAACAGGACGGACAACCTTATTGTAACCGGTGAAAAGGCTTTTAACCAGAAGGGTTTCATCTGAAGACGCCCAAGCAGCACCTGGAACAACCCAAATAATGCAAAAACTCAGACTTAAAGCTTGTTAGGGATGAGTTTTGGAGTGATTTGGACAGTGAGATAACTGTATATTTTATCTCCTTAAGTTGCCTCTCAAGTGTTTTGGAAAATGATGTTGTGCCATCAGGCTGAATTCCTTCAAGGCCATCTGATCCTTGTGGTAGGTTCATTGACTTGAAAATAGATGTGAGAAGCATCATCATGTAAGGGTAACATGCTGCTGAGTTTAAGTATGCAGTTAACAAGCTGTGATCAGCTTTTATGTGGTGAATCTTGTCAAGCTTTGCAAATGTTTGTATTTGAGAAAACCTTTCCATACTTCAGGTTGGATCTTTAACACAAAAACGTATGGAGTTCCCAGAACAGGTAGCAGAGATAACAAAGAAAATGCATGTTCCTTAATCTTTATGCTTGTACTTAGTGTATTAACATCTTCTCAGCAGGTTGAAAGAGTCTAAATTTAGCAATACTTGATTTAAACATGGGATGGCACCTCGTGGAGAACTGCTAATAGAGATATTCTTATACTATTTCCACAACCGATCTGCCACAAGCCTGAGCAGGATCCCCTTTCACTCTCAGCCAACCTTGAGAGGAAGGTCACTTTACAGCGATATGTTGTTTGAACGCTTGAATGATTCTGGAGATGCTGTAAACTAATGATTTCCAAACAATAAATACACAGATGACCTCATGTGCTGACAGATAAAAGGCTGAAAAGATAACAGCCAATTTGTCAAAGAGCCCCTTTGCACAAAATTTGCATTCACACGTTATTAATGTTTGAATTGGCCAGCTTGGCTTGACTGACTTGAGCCACCGGGGAAGGCGTTCAGTTACTACATTTACATGCAATCATATGTTTATAAATTTCAATCCAACACACAAAGGTTTATTTCAACTCTCCAACATGTTTTACTTACCTACTAGAACGACCAGGAGAAAAGAAAGATATATAGATTTCATTCTTGCCAATAAAGTCAGACATCCAAAACCAAGATTGAGCTTCGGCACGCTGTCCTTTGACAACTTGAAAATTAAAATGGTTTGACCCCCCCTAAAACTTTCTTTCAGCACTGGCAAATGACTTACTGTACAACCTCCGGGCTCTCCACTGGCAGTCTCATTATTATTGTCTGACAGCGGATGTAAGTAACAGCCTGCCAATGCTTGTCATTTGAGATGGCTGCGATCCTTGTCATCTGTTATAAGATCAACATACCAGAGTAATCCACCACTGAAATATCTCATTGTGAACTTGGCTACACACATCCTGGAGGTGCAAATGCACAACACATGTTTGCTGCGCTCAGTTTTTCTTGTATCAGTTATTAACTGTTATTAAAACTCTAATATTTATATAATTGCACATGTGATATAGAAACTAAGAATATGTATCCACACTGAAGAAAGATATTTGATAGGAAATTGTTAAATGGGAAAATGTTGAATGAATTTAATTCTGGCGACACGTGACGAACCTCATTGACTGCAAAAAATTAAGTTAATTGAAAAAACTCTTTTTAACCAGAAAAAGCATGTTTATGTTTAATTTTCTGGTAATTTAACTACAGGAACTACAGTAGAAGGCTAAATGCTTACAGTTATGAAGTAGTTTTGCTCAGGAAAAGCATGTAATGGAACAGAAAGCTTTTCGTAGACATTTGTCATTGTGTATGATTCAAAATTTTACTTAACTTTCTGAATGATTCTGCATGCCATTTATATCAATAACTGTGCACAGCACTGATCTCATATATTAGTTTTTAATTGTGACTCCATACCTTCATTGTTAGAATTAGGTTTGCAGAAAATATAATAAATCCTACCTTAATGTGTTTCCTTTGTTGCTTTTCAATAAGCCATCATAGAGAAGTAAAAAGTGAAAGTGTCTTTTTATTAATACCGTAATCATCCACTTATTTTTATGATTCTTTGCTAAATGAAATGAAAATTAAATGAAAAATACTTTATTTATCCCAGAAGAGAAATTCGACAATGTAAAAAAGCTCTCTTTTTTTTTTTTTCTTTTTTTTTTTTTTATCGACATTGTTTCATGCTTGTTTAAACAAAAGTATTTCACAATCTATTACAATTAAAATATTGAGAAATTGTGTCAAAATAAATTGCAAAAAATGTGCAGCATTTGTGAATTAAACCTGCAACAATTATTAACATTTTACATTTGTCAAGTGATATTTGATAAATGGCTTACAACACAAACTGTATGGTGTCGCTATCACCATGTATTTCATATCAATACCACTTTTTCTACTTTTTCTTGTTGCTTAAAATCCATGCATACAAAGCATTGCTTGCAAGATGACCTTTTTACGTTTTAAGGGTTATAAATTAAATGAACATGCAGTTTTATGATTTTATATATGTGGATGAGATTGTGAAATTTCCGATAATACCTCTTAAACCCATTTATGTACTGTTGATATTAGGGGAAAATAGTTCTGTTCGAAAAAAATCTGTTTTCCAAACAGCTTATGTTTCCCAGAAACCAGGTGTTACAGCCATATATGTTCTCTTTTCTAAACTGCCCCGCCCCATTGGGCCTGTGATGGGTCAAGCAACTCAATTTCCTCACATCCCTGATCCATTCAATCAGCCAGCCACTCAACCACAAGCCTCATTCATCTCACTTAGCGACAAATGACCATTTTGGCAACATTTGAATTAAGAGAGATTTGCCTCAACCCTCCCCCTCCTTCCTATCTGCCCAGTCACTCAGGCCACCTGAATTTACACCATGTTAGCACCACTTTTGCCTTCCTCCAAATATGTCATATAACATCCTTTATTGTATCAACCTCTTTGTGGATGGACACTTTTTGGTGCTCTGCTTGGTGTTAATTATAAAACTCTGAAACCTCACACTGTGATTCCACTCTCTGGAGGACTATAACCCATGTGTTTACATCTGCTCTGTAAGTGATTAAATGTTCATTGAATCTGAATGAAAGCATCTATGTAATGTCTGCAGGGGGTTGATAGAGAGTGGACATATTGGGCGTTCATGCCTTGATGAAGATTAGGAAGATCAAAGAGCTTTTATAGAGCAGATTATGTGCTTTGAGCAACATAAATTACACAATGGTCCAACATAACAAAGGAAACATCAGTATTATTACTGAAGGGAAAATCCTTTTTTTGGTTATCTTATACATGAGATTTATATTTGTACATGTACTATATGATTTCTGGGGATGTTTCTTAATGTTGGGTTATTAAGCACCTGCAATTATAAGAATAAGCAATACCATTTGAATTCCCTCTGCTCAGGTGAACTGACTATTGCTTTGAATTTCATCATCCAGGGATGTATTCAGCCCAGCTTCTGCAGGAAGACCATTCCCATCCAGTTCAGACAGAAAGGTCAGTTATCTCGCGGATCACAGCCGGTCAAATTTACTCTCTTTGCTGTGAGTAATGCACATCCAGTGCACAATACATTTGGCAAACACCACTCTTGAATGGTCTTATCACAGCATCTGACTGTGAGACAGAGAGCTTGATAGCTTTATTGGTGTGGTTTGCCTCCTTTCACAGTCAATGCCCATTGTAGATTAAGGTATGATATATTTAAAATGCCTGATAATGGAGGGGGAGGCTAAATGGTTGGATGAAAATCCAATTTTACCACACAATCACAAGAGACAAGTCTGAGTTTGGCTTACATTAACTTGATGCAATGCGGCCACAACACTGAAGTGATTAAATGTCAAGCAGTGATTGCTTCTTGAATGCTTTCTTGTTGAATTTCAGGCACACAAATCCCAAGAAAGGCTCAAAATGAAGCTGCAAACAATAAAAGCGGGTGAAATATTCATTCAATGAGAAAGCTCAAATGTTTAATATTAACAAAAAACATTAAAGAGACAGTGACATAAAGCCACTGGAGAAAAGGCTTTTATTTGTTCTCTAAGCTTCAGCGGTGTGAACTGTGATCATATAATGAGCCACCCGATGATGTGCATGACTGGTTCTTGGAAATTGCTTGGAAAGACATAACCTGTGGGTAATTAAACCTGAAATTCATTAATTCTATGTGACATTGTTTGCACATATATTCAGTAATTAACAACCTCTGATGAGCACAATGGTGCTGCCTTAGGTGATGTGGGTTTGGTTTTCATAAACTGAGAATCTAAATGTTCAAGAGTTTTCTTTACAGTCATGTGACATGTGGCTTTCAGGCAGAAGCTGCCAGTCTGAATATATAGACTGAAAGACTGTCACTGTGCAATGCTGCCTTTATGGTATCGTCTTCAGCAGCATTATTAATCATCCTTTTTGTTTTGTTTTGTTTTTTTCAATTTGAAGGACTGGTGTCATTATATATTAGGTAACACTGATATTATTATATATTTTCATTAGAAATTTTTATGTAAGGACAGCTTTGCCCAATGTTTGTCTTTGTGAAACTTGTTTGGGACAACAAATCTAAATAAGTCTATTTTTTGGAAGAACAACTAAATATCCAGGCTGCTTTTTCTCCTCACCCTACTCTTTTTTTTTTTTTGTCTTGCAGTCTTTGGTAGCCTCCTCGAATGTGAAAAGGTTTCAATTGTGGCACACTGACAGAGAAGAGCCCCCCCATCTGCACTTTACGTGAGTAATATGGCAGCACCAGTAGGTCAAAGTTTGAAGTGCACCTATTGGTGTAACTTTAATGTAAGTTTCTATCAAGTATTTCATGAAGATATTTAAAAATCTCCTTTTAAAGGAAACAATTTTTCCAGTTTTCAACAACAGAAAAATTGTTTCCATATATTCTTTATATGGAAACATATTCTTTAGACCCAATGTAATCTGGTCACTTAACAGTAAAATGGCATAATGAAAATATATTCTAGTTTAAAAATGACTCATAATTAACCTTTCACTTCGCAACTCTTTCAACAGCTTTGTAGCACTATTTGTATACTTTGGTCTAGTTCACTTTAATGCTTTGGTTAACTTTTGTTGCTCTTAAAGAACTGCTTGCAGATGTCACAGAAAATTTAAAAGCTAAAACGTACAGTAAGTAAATACTGGGCTCACAATCAATTGGCCACAAACACCAGCCACTAAATTCATTGCAACATTTGTGGGAAACAATCAGTTACTGACCTTGTAATGTCAGCTAAAGATTTACAAATCTTTTCCCTGCTACCCCTGAATGGCCAAAAAATAAATGAGTTTATTCAATCTGTACCACAAATGTAATGATTTCATTTCATCAACGACCCATAAATTGTTTAATGTCTCAAAGTAGGGTTTAATAAATTAAAGTGATCATGCACAAGTTGTGTACAAAAACATTACAGTACAAAATTAATCTCACAAATAATGCTGTTCAAAACACAGTAAAAATGTTACTGTCAGGAAAATGCACCAGTGTTTACGCATTACAAGGAAAAGCTCATTTAACTAAGAACTGCAGTTGACTTACAAACATTTGAGGGGATAAAAAAATACAGCATTGTAAAAATTACCCCAGAAAAATTAGTAGCTTATTTTTACATCAACTATACAAAGTTTCACAGAAATAACTGCGCAGCAGGCAGCTAGGAATGTGGACAGTGATTACTACAGAAAAGACAAAAGCAAAAATCACAACGCTACACAATCTTGACACATGCTGGGTTACCACTACTGTACATAGCAACTTAGACCTCACACCATGCATGCTGGTCTGTCAGCCTCTGAAAATCCCCCGACAAAAATGGGGAGATGTAAAGTACGTACAAGTGTAAGGGTCATCATCCACACCCAGCGCAGGAGGAGGGAGGGGGCAGACGTTAGATCAGCACTAGTCCATACACAAGGCCTTAAAATAATGTATCGATCAGTGTAATACAAAGAGTTGTTCAAGTCTTTAGATGAAATAATTGTTAGAGAACTGATCTACAAAAGTCCTGATGGGGGTTTAGAAGAGAACCTCCTCATTTTTAATGAGCACCTCCACCACTTGTCTCTGGTAGCGGATGTCATTCAGTGCTGTTATGGCGTCTTGATCGGGTGCACGCATGAGAGTGGGTCCAAAGACAATGCCGAGGTTCTCTGCGCTCATCAGGTTGAATTTCTCATTCTGTGTCACTCTGCAAAGTATGTTACAGTCAGAAAAGTGCACACCACCTTGCAAGAAATCATTGAAATGATCTCTGGTGAGGACACTAAAATTTTGTTCTGCTTTCTGGTAATACCTCTAACATTTCTATTTATACTTTTCTGGCCTCTTCTACTGTCCCCTTCGCTCTTACAGATTTAGTGGGATCTCACCTTTTTAAGTGAGCCATGAGGTACTTGAGAGTTTCCCTGTGTGATGGTGGCAGCAGCGCCAGTGCTTCACGGAAAGCTTCCAGCTTCTTCTCTGGGTCTGTGAGCTCTGGCAAACACAAAGGCAGTTGCGATTAGCATGAAAAGATTACTGAATGGGTCCTCGGGGCACAGGCTCTGGGCCTCCAAATGTAATCTGAACCCAGACCAGAGCTTTCATTCAAATCTGTTTGGAAGTCAGAAAAAAACACCAGAGAAAGACTCAAGACAATAACAATGACAAAAATACCCCCAAAAGACCGTAAAGATGGAAAACAACAAGAACGAGACACAACACTACTAGAGACAAGCAAAAAAACCAAGTAAATTATGACAGATGAACGCTAACAGACACAGTGAGGCATTAAAATGATTGCAAACATACATGAAAATAAACTAGCAAATGCTACAAAAATTCTTGAAAGAAAAATGAATATGATGACAAAGAGACTGATGTTTACAAAACAACCATAAAAACAAAAAGCAGCATAAAGATACAGTAAATCTTCACAAAGGCACAATGACTTAAATCCTACCAAAAAGACAGCAAAGGACAATAAAAAGAAACAAAACCTCAGTCAGAAATCAATGGAGTTACTTCCTGTTGTGTACAAACATAGTGGTATGTGAGGGGGAAAGAGTCTTTATTTCCATTATATATATTTTATTGAGTCTATGGCTTTAAAAGTCCGCATATTTATGTCCATGTTGCTCTTTGTAATCCTGGCTGCAAATTAATTTCCCTTTTGGGACAATAAAATCACTTTGACTTTGAGAGCAAATGGGTGGAATTTATTCATTTATTTATTATCTGAATTTAGGTATACAGTTGGATTTGGTGTACGTTCAGGTTCTATGATGAATAATTAGTCATAGGATTTAGCTGTGTTTCCACATTTTCATTTGCCAGCTCTGGCTTTGTTGTGTAAATAACTGGAGCAGCCCACTGAAGGAGCATAAATTCAACCCCTCATTGACATGATTAGAAGAGGTACTGGAGATCAGTCACATCTCATCTTTGTTTTTGTTTTTTTTCTTTACACCAGAATGTGTCTTTATTCACAAAGCAAAACTCCACTTCCAAGCTTAAAATTGCTCCATTTTGCATTACACGGAGCTTTCACATCTGTGCTGAATTGTATTGTAGAATTAATACATTTTTAAGGCTCTGAAATTGCTACATTCCTATGTTTTCCCTTTCAAATTGTAAGATTTAGTGTTTATATTTTGCTGTATGTCATTCTCTGAGTTCCTCCCACAGTCTAAGAGGAAACATGTTAGGTTAGTTGGTCTCTAAATTCTCCCCAGCAGTGAGTGTAAGTGTGAGTGGTTGTTTGTGTGTTGGCCCCTTATATTGACTGGTGAAATGTCGATTGCCCCCTGACACTACCATGTCTCAGAGAAGCAAACAAATGTCCCTATTAAATGTTTTCTTATGGGACTGGGCTACTATGTTTCTTTTCCTCCACCCTCTTTAGATAAGTAAAAACAAATAAAAAGAAATAGAACTGAATGAATCACTGTAGGTTATGAAAACGTTTTATTTATCACCAGAGGAAAATTGTAATAATTGTAATGTTTGTATTTTGACTCATAACCACTTCAAGGAAAGTCAACAGTGACTCCCAGTAAACACAGGTGTTTTTCCATTGATTTGTTAAGTTTATGACATACTTGCAGCCTCGATGAACCCTGGGTAAGCATCATATGAGATGACAGGAACTGGCAAATCCCTGAGGTACAGTTTCAGTGCACTGGTGATGATATTGATGTCTTCATAGGCATTTACTGAGATGTCTGTCTTCTCTCCATCTGTAGAGATGTGAAATGAAATAAGGGAAACAAGAGGAAGAGAGTGAGAGTTTTTCACCAAAGACGGCACACTTCAGTATTTTCACGTCACAGAGTGAACTGGGGAATGAAGATACCGCGTTACGGAGGTGGAACTCTGGCTCCATATTTTTGCAAAGCAGTGGGTATCATCCCCCTGGCCTGTTTAATTCTGACTTTCCCTTGGTTATGCATGCTTTCCAGAGGAGGCCATGGCCTACTTGTGCAGGCAGACTGAACATCACAGCGCTGTGAGCTGGAATGACACTCTGTCATGGATGATCTCCCTTATGCGGATCTGGCTCACAGTTCAGTCCACTGCTGCAAGGTTTTTCATACAGTTAAAATTCAGACTGCACTGGGCCAAGACAGGTTTATTCTCACTAAGTCGACTACTGAATCCCAACACAGCCACGTTTAAGGCAGTGAGAGTACATCCATGGTTTGTAACCCCTGAGGTCCCCCCCTGTCTGTCCACAAAGTGAAATCCTCCATGAGGGGGAGATGTCAGTACGGGATCTACATTCCCAGAAAGCCACTAATCCTTCACAAATGTGTCAATTTTTGATTAATCTGAAGAGCTCTGTGTCCCATGTGGGGATGTGCAGGCATGCAATGACTTCAAGTGTTATATTGTGAGTTGACGACTATGAAACACAGAATACAAACCTTTGTCAAACCCCATTTTGACTTCTTCCACAGAATCACTAAATCCAGATATTCTGTAGAGGCCCTCCGACTTCAGTCCTTGAGGAGGAAAACACAAAATAAACAACCTTCAGACAATGTAAGAACTGTCAAAAGTAATGCAGAAAAAAGTTCACTGGTATACAAATAAGGAATTCAGGAAACTCTTGAATATACATAAGATGTTAAGGATAAAATGTTCACAATGTCACACAGTGGAATAACATGGGCTGATGCAAATAGTTTTCTGCGCCACTGGGCAAAATAATAAAGACATAAATCAGACTTAGCTACAGATGTACATTAGAGGAAAGACAATGAGCGAGCTATGAGTTTCCTACATAGTTGAATGATCTAACTGAAATGCAATCAGCTAAGGCAGCAGGAAACAGAGTAATATATTCCTCATTACACATTTACAATTACCAGCAATCTCATCAGTCCTCTCAGCCACCCCTCCCAAAGCAAAACAGCAACTCTGTCAGTAATTGAATCAGACTGTCAACACCTCCACATAAGTAGTACATATTACAAATCACTTAGTATAAAATCCACATGAATCTCTTTTATGATGAGTGTAAAACAATAAGCAAAAGCTGTAAACCTACGTGGAAATACATGAAGAAATTATTTTTGTATTATCTCAGCAAGGAATTTTAGAAATCTTAACAGTTCAAGCTTTTGAATCAGTTACTTTAAAGATGCGCACATTCAGCATTATAATGTAATATTTTTAACATCCAATACTAAAATAATGTCTTTTAGATGTAAAAACTGGGATGAATTAAGATTTTCACTTCATTTGTCATTCCTATTCATTATGTCTTCCTAAAACCTCTAGATAAGTATAGTGGAGCTGACTGGAGTTCATTCAGCAGTGAAAAGAAACATTTTAGCTGCGGACTCAAAATGAGTTGAGATACAGTAAACATCCACTACATTTGTCAAAGGAAACATTATTCCTGTTTTCATATTTGCATGTGAAACAAATAAAATGAACAGAAACTGACCTCTGGATTCAATCTCTCGTATGCACATGTCCACCACCATGGGTCGGGCTGTATTATAAGCTTTCACCAGGGTCGTCAGGTCACAACTGTACACCTTACGGATGTGTCTCAGGTTTGGCTTGCAGTCGTTGGGTACCAGAGATGAGCACTCTTTGTGCACATTCAAACCACAATCTACAGAGAAAAACACAGAATGTAAAGGAACAACGATGTAAGTTTCATATTTGCACAATTAGTCAACAACTAAATAAATTCTTGCAGTACATTTTATCTTGCATCAGAGAGGGACGGCACATCATTCAACAGCAAGTTTGTTTGTCCTCATGTGCTTTGGCTTTTAGAGGAGTGTTAATCCCTCTGATCAATATCTGCCCCTGAAATGTCACATGACCCTGGAGGATGGTTCGTTTCTGCAACACATAGCATTGCAGTCACCTTGAGTGCTGAATAGATCCAAATTCACCTCCAGATGGCCACTTATTAATGAAAAGCGAACCAAATAATCAAGTGAAAGAAAAATGAGGCACAGCTGAGGACACTGATGGAGCATGTGGTCTGATGTTTAATCTGATATAACCACAGAAGAAAATGAAACATTTGAATTCATTTCAAGACACAAAATGCACATGAATCATTCTCTTAGCACAAATTGTCCATTTTTCAACAAAACTTGTTTCGGGGCCGGGATCACCTTGTCGGGAAATGATGTGTCCACTGAGAGCAGATGCAGAGACTGACTGCAGCTCTGCTTTGTAACAGAGATGCATGCAGGGAATTAGAGGAACAGGGAAAAGGCTGGTGCCCAGAGGAGGGACAGTCAGCGCTGCTGCGCGCCCTATTCTTTTCCAAATCCAAGCTCACACACAAAGGTTGTGGAAGCAGTGAATGAGGCGCTGCGGGCTACAGAAGACCTAGTTTCCCAGACTAAAATGGGGCAGCTATTCAGGCTCTTAGATCTTAGCTGTCTCCAAGTTCTGAAATGTTTTTTGTTTGAATATTGTCATGTGCTTTTTGACTCTAAAACATAGGGGGAAAAAATAGATACCTCATATTTTAGATAAAAAAAATAAATAAAAGAATCTGTATTGTAAAGTTTTGGAAAGCTTTGCTTCTTGAGGACATCTGGCCATATTTTGATTGATATTGGTCCCAGCTGGAAAAATTCACACAGCCTGAATTTACATTCATTGATGTAGAAATGTAATTACCTTAAGAGATTATTCTCTTAAGGACACGAGACAGGCAGTAATAATGAAAGGCATGTCATCAGATACAAGCCTGCTGAGCGCTCCTTGTCAATGTGAGCAGACTGATGTGCTCTGGGTCCCAGGTGGAATGGGGAAGCCCGAGGGACACCGGGAGCCAAAAGAGAGTGGATGCTTACTGCACCGCCGGCCCCGTCGCGAGGATGCTGTAGCTCCGTGTTATGAGGATGTTTTATGGTGGCTGGTGGCTCTAATCAGCACATTTTCATCAAGTCTGGAACTGAAACTGTTCTCTGTCTAATCAGAACTGATCACAGAATTTGCTAAAGCATTTTTCGTTTTTGTCCAATGGAATGTCTAAATTAAATAGGGGTTGAGATTGTGACCCAGCTCCTTGGTTGAAGCCGGCTGAATTTTAATGTGTGTGGAAACAGAGCTCCTTCCCAACACTCCCAGCACTGCTCCTCATTAAAGAGACATGCCAGCTTTGTTTTCCTTCGTGGGCATGATGGGATGAGGCTGTGTGGGGGGTGCACTCTGATGAGGAAATGTGCCACAACAAGCACAAGCAGAGGCTGGCTCTCTGGCACTCGGCCAAAACCAGTTCACACATACAAAAAGAAAAGGGGGTAGAAGAACATTTTTTGGTATGCAAATGTGAGCATCGTGTGAGACTTTGCTGCCCTAGATTTTACTGGCTGGGGTTCAGTCTGAAGAAATGGTGGTATATATATATATATATATATACCAAAGCTGATAAAGATTGGCTTTTACCATGTGCCTTTTCCTTTTTTGCCGTCAGCTCTCAACAGTAAGATGTTAATAATTGATATCCAAGCTTCCATAGAATTATATGACACACTTTGTTGCATCGATAAAACATCAAAGACATACATCAGAATGTATTATAGTGCTATTCTGGTGTGGGAAGTGAATTCTTACAAGAAGTAAAGTGAAATTGAATAACTGACAAGCAAAGGAGTAAATACAGTGGAACCATCATCCCTAACAGGACTGAATGTGCGTGTTATTTTTGTCTCAGAGAAGAGAATGAAATACAAAATACACCCATATTGTGGGTGATTGATGATCACAGGGAGCCGATAGCAACATAATGCGACCGTGAAAATGATGTGAACTGAGCTTTAAAGCACATCAACTGCATTCGACTTATTGTGTCGTTTCAGGCCTTGAATGCTGCAAATGTTCATCTGTCAAATCATCAGAGTGGAAAAACAGAAAGCTTTTGTTACTGCTTTAATGATGACGGGATGCGAAGCCCTGAGCTAAAGTATCTTTTAAGAAAAGACATTTTGCTTGAAAAGCAGCACAGACAGCCCTCAGAAACTCATTCTATTATATCTTATATCCCGATTCTCCAACTCACTGAAGATAAAAGTGGGCCAGACATAAGGCTTTTCCATCATGTAACACATCCATGACATCACAGCCATAGAGCCCCCATTTCATTCTGGTCATTCTGTTGTGCATAATCCTCAAACTACTGTTGAGGTTTTAGATTAAAATTCAGTAATCCAGCTCCAGATGCAGTGTAAGCCAAGTAACCCATATAGAGAAATGCTCATTTTGTACACTCCCAGTGTAACAAAGGAATGATGTAAGGTCTTCAAGCAGTTTATATAAGAGCATGATAATGCTTAGAACAAGTCATACCTGCACATTTAACCCCTTGGGCCATCAGTCCCCACATGAATCTGGCACAGTGTTCGCACCAGTGAGGCCCCCGAAAGGTGTGGACCTACAGCAGGGAGGACAGTGACAGACATTAGTAATTAAATTTAATACACAACAGGAGAGAAAAGTTGCACTAATTTCTTCTGCCTGTTAGAAGACCGGCAGGTACAGTGGAGTGGAAAAGTATGGATATGGATCGCAGCTACCGTAGTTTAGTCAGTCGTAAGACTTCACAAAAAAGGTGCGATTTGTTGTGAGTGTTTTCAGTGGAAATGGAAGAGGAACGGATTCTCCCACACTCCAGCGGGTGACAACAGCTCAGCCAATCAGGGAATCCCCTGAACTGAATAAGAACAAACCACAACTCTCCCAGTATTCTTGCACTGAGTTAAATGAAGACACAGAAGGAAAAGTGTTTTGGATCCAACAGCTCACTGATGCTGTGAAAAACACTCTGCTGGTGTTAAACAGATTTTTCCAATTATTCAGAGTGATGTCATCTGTAGTGTTTTTTTATGCCCCAAGTATCAACAGATTTGCTTTTTAATATCAAATATATGATTTAATCTAATTTGATAAACTGCCGAATTGCTCAGTTTGTTAAGACAGAAACAATTTAGTGGCACAATTTTATAGTGCTACACATTTATTGTCCTACAATCCATCAAAATATCATAACTTTGATTTCAAACAAATTATAAACACTGCCTTGGTTCCAAAATCACTTAGAGGCTGAAATACAACATTCAGCAAAATAAGAGAACAAAGCAGCAGAAATGGGTAAGCATCATCACTTTGAAAGGTTGGACAGTAATAATTCTCTTCCTGCTTTCGATCCCATTTACCAAAGTATGAAGCAAACAAGGAAACACTCCTCTACTGTTTTCCCTCTCCAGCAGTGTAATCTCCCCATCTGGTGCTCTAACAGCAGTGGTCCACAGCCCAACCAGTAGATTTTCTTTTGATAAACCCTCACTGGACAGACCAAAACAGCTCTGTTTTTCATCCCCTGTCTCCAATTCAGAAACACTCACCCCTCCCCTTCTATCTCCCACAAGGGGGGCAAGAGAATCAGCCCTTTGGCCACATATCATGACATTAAACTGCAATTCTGGAGATGCGACAGCTGACAAGTACGCTTAAAGTTGGCTCATTCTCACCTTGAAGTTGTGGACTTTCTCAGATTTGGGTGTGCAGTCACTTTCCTTCAGCGAGGCTCTTCGAACCAGTGAGGTGAGCTGCGAGTAAGCTAACAGTTTAAGTGGTTGCCAAAAAGTGGCTGAAGGCTTCTGTGGCCCCATCCTCATTCCCAGAGCTGCCGCCAGAATATCCTCCTGATTGGCCTCTCGCTTGGCCTTTTGCACCAAGGGCTTCTCTTTCTTTTGAACGTCGTAGGACTCCCTGGATGGCATTGTAGAGCTGCAGTCTTCCAAACCAGATGATGAAGAGAACCAGGTGGAAACGTCCCAAAAAATTAGGGTTTAACTCCTTGATGTACAAGGCGAGTATAAGTTAAACAATAGTACTTGCATTGTCCCTATCAAAAAGAGTGTAGCATCACTGACTAAAAACTGGACATTTGAATTATATAAAAGAGTCTTTGAATAATTCAAAAGACTTTAAAAGGAGGAAAAAAAAAAAGGTTTTCCCCGAATCTTCTCACAGCAGTGACAGTAGATCAAGTGGAGCCTCTGTGATAGGAGTGCCAGGTTTTATTTAAAAGAGCTGCAGCCTTGGGTGCTCATGTGGTTCTCTGGGAACGTAATTGCAGATGAGATGAGTGGTTGAGCTAATCCTCTCCTCCCTGTGCAGAGCTGATATTCTCCCTGGAACGGAGACAGCACACTGTTGTGTGTGGATGCTGTCAGGGCGGGCAGAGGAGGGGGAGGAGTATGGGGGTGGACCCTATAGTAGCGGCAGCAGATTAAATGGATCCCACCAGCCAATCGCAGCATGGATACACCAGCTTTGTAGTAGCCCCCACCCCGCCCCCACACAGCCATCAGATATCCAAGCAGGGGGAGCCTGGGTTGGATGAAATGAGAGTGGGATGGTAATGAGCAATGAATGAGTCATGCATCCAGAGTGGGCTTCTGCCTGGAGAACTTGCGACAGCAGTGGGCCGTTAGAGAGGGGAGCTATTTTCAAAATCACGTTGCCACAGTAACTGGTCACGACCGGGGCCACAAATAGGACAACAACACAAAAGAGGCAAACATCAAACCTAAACTAAATGGGATTTTCGTGGATGCATGTCGTCATAGGAAGTGATGCAAATACGACCAGTTCTGCTTTAACCTCTTTGGGATTCAAATAAGCCAAAACAGACCATGAAATTGATAAAAAATAATGAAAATAAAATTAACTCCTGCCTGTGGAAGAAAACCCAGGGTGAAACCTACCGAAATCACACACCAGCGTTTTGCTTGCATTATTGTTTATTCTTGCACCATGAGATGTATGCATGAGGAATAACTATGTAAACACCCCAAATAGGCGTCAATGCAATTTAATGCCACAGCATTACAAAAGGGGAATATTTTTGTGTGGCTTATCAGTATTCTTTGTATGCAGCTCATTCTATTCCATTACATTATGATAAAATATACAATAAAGAATTAAACAGCATATGTCTGTACCAGGCATGCGATCTGGCAGCTGGGATCCTTTTCTTTCTTTGCAGTCTTTGTCTGAATGTTCATTTCCTTGAGGTATACACTGATGTAAGCCTGCATGCAAATGAAGTATCAAATATAGCATCATGATAGCAGTGTGCAAGACAGGATATGCAGCCTGCTTGTGTTTTCACACTGCAACACAAATGTGATTATTCTCCCACGTCCCAGACTCTAATTCAGACTCAGTATTCACAGAATGTACTGACTGGAGGCTCAGCAATCAATGATTGTTATAGCTATTGCTGCTCCCATCTGATTGGAGAAGAATCTGGAAGATTCAAACCAGCAGAGAGAAGCAGAAAAGGTGCTTTGAAGATCTCTGTGTTTATGTAGAATGGCATCACAAACCATGGCGTCTGACAGGGACAGGCTTCAAACATGAAAGATATGACAGAGTGCTTCCAGTGTAGCTACTCTCTCTCATGCACAGTGGCAGTCTTATGCACAGGGGGGTATCTGAGAGTTGTGTAGATAAAACACAGTAAGAGCCAGTTCATCCTCTCAGACCTCAAGCCATTTCAGGGGGTTTTGCAGTGTAATTGTGTTGCCTGCTGTTGAGTGCAGGATGACTGTCTCCTTCCCAGGATGTGGTTTACTTTCAACACAGCTCTAATTGACACTGATTGATCTGCTTGTTTTCCAAACATGCCCAGAGATGGGACCCTTGAGGAAAGATGCATAGGATGTGGTATCTTTTACATCTCTGTAAAGTCCATCTGTGCTAAGCCTTCCCATGTGATCCCATTCAAATGCTGAGCTCCTCCAAATTTAGGATTTAAACCAAATTCTTGCCTATTTACAAATTAATTCTGATTTAACCCAGAAAAGAAACGCAACCTCAAAACTTTCTTTCTTTAAACTTTATTCCCTCTTTCGCGCTCAATCTTTTCTAATCCATTAAGCTGTGGTTGTGTAGTCCTGTCGGGTTAGAGGGCTGTTACATAAGGAAATGTGCTTCTAATACATTACTGACCCCAAACAACATAAAGACCCATTAAGAGGACAGAAGCATTCACTCTCATGATCTGAATGTGAACTCTCAGGGCTAGAGTTTCAATGCCAGACATCACATAACGCTCTTTGTTTGTGTTAAACAAGGAACAGACATAATAATCCATCAACACTCATGGCCAGGGCAGATGACAAGGCAAAAACAGCAAAAAGCTTTGAATTGATTCAAAAGGCTGTTGATCTACAAAGCCCATCCTCGAGCAAAGCTGTAGATCTTATGTAATGTTACATACAGCCTGATGACAAGTCTGAGATTAAACAAAAATACAGTTTCAAAGTGGAGAAATCTGCACACTGAAGCCTCTCAGTGCAGCTGCATATGATTAAAAAGGCATTTTTAAATCTTGTTATGTAAGTTTTGACGAGAATAAAATGCCACTGGTGGGTTTTTTTTTTCTTTTTCTTTTTTTTTTGTTTTTTACCCCTTTCAATGCTTTCAACTTTAAAGTGGCATCAAAAGATTGGGCCTTCAAGTTAAAACTTCTGTCACTTTGAATTATGAAGTGGAAATGCTCAAAAAGAAAAAAATAAACATGCATTTTCTTGTTAGGATCTATTTTAGTGTATCATCTTATTTTGCAAACATTTTGAATAAGAAAGAAAGGGAAATCACGCAAAAGATTAGGCACCTTAACCCATATATTCGTTAGGGTGCCATATAAAAAAAAAAACAATAAATAATAAATAAATAATAATAATAAAATAAAAAGTCATACTTCTAACAAACATATTATGGTCATATATGACCATAACATGTTTGTTAGAATAATGTTTTTTTATTTTTCTTAAATAATTATAATAATGGATCAGATTTATATCACCCTTTTTCTTGCAGGGCACTCAAAGCGCACACAGTAGATCTTTTTTTAAAGTAAACACCTGATAAAGTAATTTTTAAAACCTTGACCTAATGCAGCTCTTTTAGCATTTCTTTGGTACTCCAAAAGTCAAATAATTTGTGACCACAAAGCAGGAAACTTAAAAAAAATGGCAAAGTGTGTCCTTAGTTCATATAGTTTAAAAAGTGGTGAGCAACAGCAATAGTTGAACTAGGCATAGAACGGTAAAAATTACCTTCTGAGAGACTTGCTGATAGGTCAAACCCCTGTCAAAGTGTATTACACCATCAGCAAGATTTTGCAAACTTTGGATTAGTGGCTCACTGTGTATAAGGAGGAATAATCACAGGAAGCCAGGCTAAACATTTATCAATTTTAGACATAAAATCCATGGAAAGGTGATGTTATTGTAAAATATTGCAAATTATACCCATTTTGGTGAAATAAGCAAAGATATATTTAAAAAAATAAGTATAGAGTTTTTCTGACCAGAACCCTGGTAGCTGCCATGTCTGCTAGTTTCTGCTAGGACTTCCAGTTAATTCAGCCACAGGGTATTTTCCACTTACCACCATGGACTCAGCAAAGTATAAAAATATTTTGGTAGTTGTAACATTAGGCCATTTCATCATATCTTCAATGTAAATGAACGCTGCTCTTACTTGACCGGAAGCACTAGCAGAAATTGATTGACGGTGGAATTCAACCAGAAATGTCTGTGAAACTTGTCTATAGTACAACAGTTTTTGCAGCAAGGTGGCTTGATCATGCTTCAAGCTTGGGAAAAAGTTTTGCTGTTAGAGGGAAGAATAGATTTACATTAAATCAGTGAATTTTGGAGGCAAACTCTCTACAGCCATTTATAAAACCCTGGAGATGAAAAGAGGAATGCTTCAGTGGGATAATGATCCTCACAACACACGACCTCATTAGGTTGGTACTGAGGGTTCTTTTATTGTGTAGAGATTTTTTCTATTACATGAATAATATTAGAATATGTGAACAAATAACAGACAAGAAAACCTGAGGATGTGAGTTGTTGGCTTTTGCAGGGAAGATGGAAATCCCCCAAACAAGAGCTGAAAGAGACTTTTACAAAAGAAAAAAAAAAATTGACCATAGAGTGTGCCTTTTGTGCTTATATTTATGAAGAGAATAAATATGTTTTCTTGACTGAAATATTAGTTCTGTCTTATGAACACAAAATATTTCTTTGTTGGTTTTGTTCTTCATAGTTGCAGAAATGTTGCCAGTGTAAGTCGGAGGTACAGAAGGCTTCTGCTTGGTTAAACCGTCACTGATGGAAGATAACACATACATAAAATGCTGCACAAAAGGCTGCTTTTTGCTGCTCCTGCAGGGAACCTGGAACAAATGACACCATATTTGAGCAGAACAAATAGATTACCTGGATGCTGCTGGAACAGTCTGCACTTTGACAGTGATTTATGGTGGGCTGCTATCACATTTTGCAATTCACACTGCAAGGTCACCACATTTGTAGGACTCTTGATTGCATGTGCACAATATGGTATGGGATTACAGTTTCAGCTGAATTTTAAATGGTAGATGTTGTAGATGTTGCTAGATTTAAAAGTATACACTAAAAATAAATGATTATCAAGGATTATTTGCTCTTATAACCAATTTGATGCAAAGAATTTATTTTTGCAATATAACACAAAATTCTGAATCAGTCTGCTTTGTGGGATACCTATAAGGTTGTGGAGGACCAATCCAGTCTTAAAATTCCATCTTAAGACAGTGTTTAGACCACAGACTAGGAATCACCCACTTTTATAAAGAATGACTGCAAGATGGATTGTGGAAATTGAACTGGTTCTTTATCGTGTTGTGTGGCTCTGAGAACTCTTTCCCCTAATAACAATGTTAATATGTGTTCACGCGTGATGAATGGCTCAGTGTTCATGAGCTATTTTGGCAACAGAGAAATGAAAACAGGACTGGATGAGATAGTCAGTGCCTCAAATATTTAGTCAGATCTGTGGGAAATAAAAAGCTTAAGTTAATTTTCTTTTCCATCAACAAAAGATTTTAGGAATTTAAGTTTTTCAGCATGTTTCTTTCTTTGGGGGGAAAAAGACGTTTTGATTAATCATTCAGGCATTACTTCAATTTTGTTTTATACTTTTGACATTTTAATCCATAAGTGATAAGCTTGCCCCATTATGTACTGATGATGCTGTGACAAATTTCCTATAAAGCTGATCACAGTTTCTTATATGCCCTATAAACAGGAAATTAAAATTATTAATAAAAAGATATTATAAACAATAGCTTTACATATTATTAAGCACTACTAAGTAAAAAGTAAAAATCAAACTATCTGCTGCAGACTGGGAATGCACAGCTTTATACTGCATATTGTACTGTGTCTATGTGTGGGTGTTCAGTGATAAATAATTGATTGCAGAATATGACACACTGATAGATGCAGCAGCTATATATTTTTCATCCTTATGTAACTGTACCTCACTCCTCCACATCTCTGGAGAGACAAAGGCTGCAACTTCCTGTAGGACAGAGAGTGCTATGATCAACTCAGTCAACTTAGCTTCTTATCAGTAACAGGAATACTTTCCATTCTCATCACACAGGAATTACATGATACAGAGATCGACATTAATATGCTTTACAAAAATCCATTAGACATTAGCAACTGACTGTGCAGCAAGACATGGTTGAAAGAAAACCTAAACGCCTTGTGGACCATTATTTTATGGTCAATGTTATGTTTTGTCATTTCCAAAGTCATGTTACATACGGTAAGTGAAGACATGATACTATTTGCTTGCTCAAGGGTTGAATGAGCACTGGAACACTTGAGAAGGAGCAGTATTCTGCATAACCCTGGTTCACAAAGTATACACATTTCATGTAGTCCCTATATGAAAAAAAGGTGCAGTCAAGTATATCACAGCTCTGTAAATACCCAGTTTGTTTTTCTTATAGCAACAATATTACAAAAGAAAATTGTCTCTAGTTATACTTTTAATTTCATTCACTTCAATTGACTGAAAAAAAAATCTCAATTTGGAATAATTTATCTGTAAATATTTATACTCATGAAATTCCCAGTTCTGAGCCAAAATGAATTCACATCATATTTAATAACACTTCTATCGTTATATATCTTCGGTGTCTTGATACTTTAACACTCTTCTGTGGACTATGAATGAATGATCCTTTTTAATGGTTTTCCTGGAAGATGATTACATGGTTTATGGGTTTTAGACCCTTGACTGTGTTAAGACGCTGCTGGAAACTATTTTTTCTCACTGGTTTTTAGTTCTAGTTTAGCGAGATGTTTCAGGTTTTTGTTGTCCCAAAAAATTTAAGTAATTTGACTAGTGTTTTCTTTTTCATGATGCTTTATTGTTTATTTTAATTAATATTAGGGCTGTCAAAAGATAACTCTAATTAATCACATTAATTTTATCACTTCTAGAACATATTTTGGATTAAATGTGTCTCACCAGGAATTCTGCATTTATCTTTAGTGGACCACACTACTAAAACCCTGTCCTTCCCATACAGCAAAGTTTGGTTGAAAAGATGTTGCAAAAACATCAAGTCCATCCATTGAAAACGTAAAAACAATGTTTTGATTTGGTTGAAAAGTGAAAAAGTAAAGTCTAGAATACGACCACGTCTGAAAGGCATGAGGATACTGTATGTCGGATTTTGAAGATGATTTCAAACTTTTTTCATCAAACTAACTGTCACCATGTCTATGAACTGAAATACACTGGCAAAGGTAGTAAGCTGGGGGCGGCTGTGGTTTAGGTGGTAGAGCAGGTCAGCCAATGATCAAAGGATCGGCGGTTTGAATCCCGATCCCCCAGCCATGAGTCGTTGTGTCCTTGGGCAAGACACCCAACCCTCCCTGGCTCCAGTGGGGGCACTGCTGGTGTGTGAATGTGTGTGAATTGCTCTGGTGGTGGTTGGAGGGGCCGTAGGTGCGAAATGGTAGCCACGCTTCTGTCAGTCTGCCCCAGGGCAGCTGTGGCTACATACGTAGTTTACCATCACCAAGTACAACTGAGGAGTGAAAGAATAATGGTCCTACTGTAAAGCGCTTTGAGTGCCTTGAAAAGCGCTATAGAAATCTAATCCATTATTATTATTTTTATAAGCTGGTAAAAAACTAGTTCCTCAATATGTAATGCAAAATTGGTCATACAAGGCTAGTTGTACTTGTTTAACACACGAGTTTACTAGTTTAACACGACATTTATACAGATAGGCTTACTGAATTGACAAAAATTTAAGTCTGTTCAGAGGTTTAAGAGAAAATTAAATGTATGTGTTCTTATATGGGTCGTAAACTTATGTCTCTATGCTCACGATGTGCTTTTTAAGACTGAAGTTTTGACAACTGTTTGTCATTCTGATGGATTTGCACAGCAGCTTTTGCCGCTGTCAGCAGTTCATAAAATGAACCAAACCTTGTTCTTATACTGTACAAGCAAGCTTCTCATTTACTATGAACTTTTGAGGGTTTAACTCGTCATCTCTGCATGGCTTTACTTTTTACTTGCCCCTAAATTGATATTGATTTAAATCACAACAATGATTGAACAGCACAACCCATTAGTCATTATCATTATTACTGTAAAGTTATCCGTTTAATAAAGAACGAAGCTTTCCCCTGTGCAGTATTTCCACTTATTTTGTACTCACCTATGTCAGGTGATGAAAAAAGTGATTAAACTGTGATTTACTGTAAAACAGTAAATATTCTTCCCTACGAGAGAGAACAATGACTGTGATATTTTACTTACAGCTACTGTACTGGTATTCTCTCTCTTAATCACCTTGGCAGGGCAGATCTCATGGGGTCTAAAGTCAGACACCTCATGCAGCATCTGGAGGAAAATCCAAACGTTTCCTTGATTCACTCCTGGGTGTACCCCGCCTCTCGCCTTATAATAACTGGGATAGCCTCCAGCAACCCCTGTGACCCTGAACTGGATAAGCGGTACAGAAAATGACTGAATGAATGAGTTTACAACATCATTAAGAAATACAAGGTGTATGACGAGGGAATGACCATCTCAGTGAGATGCATGTGCTGCTTCTAGCTACATCAAACTTGCAGCTACACCAAGAAACAGCCTGAAAGTGCAACTTCTACAAACACACAGCTTGGACTGCGGTTAAAAACGTCTCATGGTCCCTCAAGCTGCAGAAACGTATTTTTCCATGTTGCCATGTCATCCATGAGACATTCTTTTGCACCACCTATATTGAAGTGTTGTGCCAAGGTAGTTAAACCTGATCAGAACTGTATCTCCCCAATGCATGAGTGCGCACTTGTTCGGTAGAACTGGGTCCTCCCTACCACTGTGATGAGTGAACCTCGGGCTGGTCTTAGTAAGTGAAAGAGAAAGACAGAAAAGAATGAGCAGAGCAGCTGCAGGTTGGGCTGAAGCACCTGTAGGGTGAGGGAGCAGCAGTATCAGGGATGGAAGCAGCGCAGTCAGTAGTTAATAGTGGCCATGAGTAGATGTGAGTGATTCAGATTTTCAATGACAGTCAGCCAATCTATAGGGTGGGAAAAGTAGATTTAGGGTTAGGTGATGGTACAATCAGTCAAACTCTGGGGAGGGAATGGGTTATGAAGAGTAGATTTAGAGTTAGGTGATGCACCCTGTTATGGTGGCATGTGTGGATTAATTGTGTAGGATTGTTTTTCTTGCCGTTTTTAAGCTTTTTGTGGAACTTTGTGCTTAGAGGAACTCCTTTAAGTGCAACATCCTGCAGCAAGTTACAACACTGAAAGGAAGTAACATACGCAACCAATCCACATAAATCGCTGTCAGGCAGGCAACTCTGGTCCTTGAGGACGAGCATCCTGCAGGTATTAGGAGTTTCTCTGCTGCAACACGCCTTGTAACTTCTGCAGAACTTGACATCAAGCACTGCACAAGTCTGCTAATTAGCCATCGATTGGAATCAGTTGTGTTGCAGCAGAGAAACTCCTAATTTAAACACATATATCTACATATGCATATGTGTTCAAACTATAGTATATCATACAAATATGTTAGGACAAGTACACCTACTATAGTTCTGCACCATGCTAACATAAATGCAAATAATGAAATCAGATTAACACAGATAATAAATGTAAGACAAAGTATGTTCGAGCTTAAAGAATTTACTTAATTCAAGAGTGTAGGTTTGATTTTTAACATTAGTAGGGAAACAAAAGCTTCAGCCTCTGGAGGACAGGTGGGTTTAAGCAGTTATGACAGGTTTATTGGCAATATCTTGTCCCACAAATTATAGACGGACAACGTAACTTTCTGACCTTAAAACTTGGCATTCTGGTCTTACAGTGTCATCATGTTCATTTCTGGTGCCAATTCAATGGCAACAACAGAAAATTATGTTTCAAAGCCCCATTGTACTAATGTTTGATTTTTTTTTCCATCTTTAATGATGCTATAAAATATTTTAAATAAAAGTAATACTTTCATTCTGCACCCCAGACATTCTGTGGATGTGTTATTTTTGAAAAATTGATTATTATTCAGGTATCAATAGTTATACAAAGTTATAATTATATATTTGTGTACACACACACACACACATATATATATATAAATTTTGATATATATTTACACACACATTTATTTGTATATATACAAAATCTTCAATTATCTTAATTATTTGTTTGACACCAAAACTTCAACCACAGTAAATATTTCTTTGCCTACTTAATAAATGCACAAGAGCGTCATTAATCTGTCTTGGTGAGTCATGTGTGACTTTAATATTTTCACTCATTTCTGGATTAGCAGCCAACTTGAAGCCTAAAGTTTCCACTACATGAAGAACTAGGGGCAGAGAAATGGCATCAGGTAACGAATGCCATCAGATTGGTGGTTAAATGTGTGTCCAGTCAGGACTCTGGACTGTGACCATTTTAGTCGCATATGCGACCAAAAATTTGCTCAGGGCGCCTAATTTTCTTCTTGGTTGCACCAATGCGCCTAACATTGCAGGTGCAGGTGAAAGATTTTCTGCAAATGTCTTTTCTGTGTTTATTTTTGTCCTTACAGAGCAGAGAATAACGCTGATAAAAGCAAAAGCGGAGTCTCCATCTCTAACTGGCTCTGATCCACACTCAACACAATGCATCTTTAGTTTGACATAAAGACCAGCGGGTCCACGTTAGACTGTGGTCAAGAACGACACCGACAAGACCCGTGGAAGCAATCAATTGTAAGATGTGGAATATGGTGTGTTCTGCTCATATGTGGTTGTCATCAACTGTCTTTGTGAATTTAAGAGTTTTGTCTGAGCAACATGAAGCAGAAAGCCGGATGAGCGTTGATGCGCTGTGACCTTACCTCCAAAGTCCTGCTGCAGGTCCAGTTTTAGACTACCGATCCGCACCCATCTGAATCTGATTTTATGATTACAGTACCAAACCCGACCCGTTTCCACGGTTATCTACCGGTCAAATCTGGACCCGACCCGTGGATGTAGGCTGGAACCCGCGACCCGACCCGCAGGTTAAAACATTAAAAGGGACTAGAGGCAGGAATTTTAAAAAAAAAAAAAACAAACATGCATGTCCATTTTTTTAATACTAATGGGTGATACTAAATACCAAAAATAACTTTTCCACCCACGTCTCTCTCCGTTGCCTTGAACAGGCTGTGTGCTGCAAAATGTGCTGCAATTCGGTGGCCAAATTTCCCACGCTGCCCTGCGGACGTGACGTCAAATGACGCTACATCCGCAGTTTTGATACAGGAAGAAGACGGTCGTGGTAAATTCAAACACTGTACACGCGATAGTTATGGATTCTTCTGCGGTCAGCAAACGATCCAGATCAATTGAAAGACCAATAAAAAGTGTAACTACAAAGAAAAAGTGTAGTAAACAACATCATAGCTTCAGTTTGTGCACGCTCCCGTGACGGCTTGGCTCGTGGCTGCAGTTACCTGAAGCACCAATTGCGAGTTTCGTTTCTCAATCTTGCCTCAAGTCCTGTTTAACTGTAAATACTCCTCATCACTCCTTCACTGAGTCAGATACTTTTCTTTATTTGTTCTATTATCTTTTGTGTTCTCAAGGTTATTTAATAGTAAAAATAAAGAAATCCAACTCTAATGAGCTCTAGGATCTGAAAGAGAAGCTCGGGATGGGCGATGCTGAAATTTTTCATGTCGATACGATACCAGTAGTTTATTGTACCTTTTTCATTGATACCAATACTGATACAGACACTTGATCCCTCAAAACCTCATGACTGCAGTTTGCATTAATATCTTGAATCCAAGGGGCAATATTAGATATAAGTAAAACTTGGGAAACAACAATAAATTATATTGATGAAGATATTAAACAAAAATAAGATAAAAAACTGATTTTAGATTTTAGTTATCAAGTAACTTAAGCACAGGTTAAGATTATTTAAATGTTTTCAGTGGAAAATGTTCAAATATAAAATGTAATAGTAGTATCATAAATTCACCAAAACATAATGTGCAATAACCTGCATTAAAGTACTGAAAGATACCAAAACATCATCATCATCACTAACAGTAGCATTATCATTATGACATCTGATAGGCTACTACCATCATGTGATACAGAAGCTAGAATGGTATCGGAATACTCAAAAAAGTATCGATTCATATATTTTGTCTGGCTGGTATTGAAGTAGCAACTCCAGGGTATTGATATGCCCATCCTGAAGCTTCACAGCCTCAAGACATTTCAGTTTAAATGTTTAGATTCATGAAGTTCAGTGAAGTTTCCCCCTGAAAATGTTTTTTCTACTGACAACATTAAAGATAAACAGTCTTCTAAACCTCATTATTGTTCATAATAACTTCAATAACCATCACTGTCTATGTAAAATTATTAGAAGAAAATCCTTAAACTGGATTAAAATGAGCTGCATACAGCAATGATGGAAACAATGAGGTGCACTTAAACTTTTTGCTGGTGCACCCAAATTACAAAGTCAGGCGCACCGGTGCAACCAGTCCTGAAAGTCTGGAGCCCTGTGACCATCTCAACGTGAGACACAGATATCCACATCCATTTATGCAATGGAAAGCCAATCTGTACATTTTAACCCCTCCTCCCCGTCTATTTCCAAATGTTTTCATACAGCGGAACTTCTCTTCAACTTCTCTGGATCAATTGTTTCCTTTAAAGCTACAATAAATCTTTGTATTAGCAAGTACTCAGTACTCACTGCTAACTTATGATTTTATAATCGGTGTGAAAGCCTTGTCATTTGTTTTTTATCATATGGCACCGAGCTAAAGATGGCCCAGTGGAAAACAGAAATGAATCCATAAGCTCAACAGCTTTCTAAACACTTGCTGTGGGTGCTGGATCGTAAAATGAAGCAGTTTATGGCAAAGGCGTCATCGTGATCAAAGCATAAAGTCCTTTGCAAGTCTTCCATTGTGCAATTCTCTGTCCCCATGTCTGTACAAATTCTGGCTGCAGTACCCTGCCTTTTCTCATCTTCTGAAAGGAAATATCTAGCTATGACTTTAGGATTACTGCTGGTGGAGTAACCCATCCACAGCCCCATTCACACAAATTCCATACTATGGAATTTGTGCTCTTATAATAAACTCAAGCCATAGTATGGCTTGAGTTTATTATAAGAGCCCACATGCCAAACAAAGTTAAGCCTGGGATTGTGGTATAGTCGATGCCCGAGATGATTACGCTGTCTCGACTCAACACCTCTGGGATCCAGAATTTTCAGTAACTGCATAACTGTGTTCTGGGTGACAAAAAATCCCTCCTGTATGCATCTAAAGCCTGGCATACACTGTGCGATTTTTGGCCATTTTTGAGCGGATTTTCCAGTCCTGCAACAAGTTTGGTGATCGGGCCGACTCTTGGCCAAATCGTGTGTCGTGTGTCGTGCAGTATATGGGGGGTCACGAGAGGCGATTGGCACCTCACAACGAGCTCACAATCAGAAATCGTGAGTCGCAAGAAAATGAAACCTGTTTGATATTTTGGTCGTGGCTCGTGAGTGAATCGCATGTTGAAGCGGCGCCACGACCAGACAGAGAACTCTTTCCCCTGAGATTTTCACATTTCGCATGCGCAAAACAAAAACTGAAGTAAGCCAGAGGCAGCATGGCCACCCGGCTTGTCGTTTGGATGGAGATATCGTTGTAGAACCGGCAGACTGTACAGCCCACGTCTGCTCAGACAATTCCTCGTCCACACGCGACGTCGACGCCTTTTATTTTGGGCAAATTCTTCACAAAGAAGAGCGCAAATTGCCAAGGCAGCGCAGTTTTTTTGGGTGATAGCATAATGTTGCGGCTGCTGTTGTTGCTGTCATAGTCATCAATAGACCGAGCATCAGTGGGTTTGAGATGTGCCGACAGAGCAGCCATCTTGGGTCAGACCAGGCTGCCGTCAGAGTGAATGCGTGCCTAGTGAAGAAAGTGGTATTTCTCATGTTCAGACCTGCTTAACACGGAGAATTTTCAGTCGATTTCCAGATAAATGGACTGACTGAAAATGCCACCCTTTTACGGGCTGCACAGGACTATTTGACTGAATTAAAGGGCTCCTTTTTTCGAAATTTGAGGATAATGGCCTGATACAAACAAACCCCCTTATCATATAAATATTATTCCCTCTATATTTCAGTAAACTCCAACCCCTCTTAGGGGGCCCCCTGGTTTCCCAGCCCCCCTCCAGCCTTTCTTCTCTTGGGGCAGAGGGATAGGGTGTGTCTTAGAAGTGAGGCGGGACTGTTTATATTCAATGATCTTCTGTGCTTTCTAAATCAATTGTAAGGTTTTAACTATTGCATAGCTTTATATATGGCATTTTGTTTATGTATTGACAGTAGCAAACCTGCAAAGCATCTCCACTTTTCTTCAAATAGAGGAGTATAAACCTGATCTCATGTGATTATATGAATTGTATACTTATATATATAAAATGTATGTGTGTATGTTTTATTTATCCTTTTATTGTGTTATTGAAACACTATAAGCCTGACACAATAAAATTTAATCAATAAATCAGTTAATGATCAAGTAATTCATTCACATTCATTAATAATTAATTCATAATGTGTTAATTAATCCGTTGATTATTAATTCATTTTTAATATTCATTAATAATATTTACTTATTAATTAAGAATTGATTTATCAATCATTCATTCATTTATTCTAAACTTTGTTAAGAATGTACATGGAAAACATACAAAAGAGTAAGGTCATTACAAAGGGAAAAAGAAAGAAAAAGTAAATAAATAAAATCCAGTGTCAGAACTTTGCATAAAGGCTGACGAGTGATTCCATAACTCTGAATCCAGTTTGAATCACGTGAATAAAGTTTGACTTTATTCACTTGAGTTTAAATTGTTTTGATTCTAAATAAATAAATGTTATCCAAATAAAATAGTTTTTTTCCCAGTTTGTACTGGTTATTGAAATGGTAGAGCAATGTAAGTGCTCATTGTGAAATTTTGTTTTATTTTTGAGTTATCTTACATGTGATTAATATGAGATCTGAGGAGCCTCCCATTCATTCTGACAGCAGCAGCCTGAACTGTGGTCTGACCCAAGATGGCCGCCCGATAGGCACATTAGCCTAGCGGCCAGCAGCGTTCAAAGGGGTGTCTACGTATAGACAAGCTTCATGGCCGAAACCATGGGAGCCGCCATGTCTGCTCGTTTCTGCCAAGGTTACAGGATATTTTACACTGAGGACATACACAAATCAACAACACACATAGGAAGAGCTCCCGAACTCGATTACTGAAAAGTGGATATTGTTAAACCCAAAAGCGGTCTTGGACATTTTGTGCCGTACGTTGCTGCAGCAGCTTATGAAAACAATTAAATATGAACCTTGCAAACTGAGCGAACTCACCATAGGACCACAGCCACGCAGCTACGTGACCGACCACCCAGTGCAGCCCGCTGTCTCAAACTCTCCATTCTCATTAACTCAAAAAAAAGATCCACCGTAACCAGCACTCAAGCCTTCTGACAGGGCTCATCCAGACACTGGCTCAGTGTTAAACATTTGTCTTCGTGGACACTAAACTGCCGTGTGTGTGTCGCTATCAACACACAGCCAACTGCGTCACTATGTAAGTCTATGGCGTTCCTGTTTATCACCATACCTGCAGGACTCAACAAAGCACAAAAATACATTGCTAGTTGTAACATCAGGTCATTTCATCATATTATCCTCCCAGTTCAGTGTCATAGCAGGTGAGGAAGTAATAAAACATGTTCTTTTGTAAGAAATAAATGAGAATGTTACCATTTTAGAGACATCACTATTCAGTGTAAATGAATGCAGATATTATTGACCGGAAGCGCTTGGCAGAAATTGATTGACTGCGGAAGTAAAACGGAAATGTCCATGAAACTTGTGTATATGATGTCTATGGTTGCTGTTATTTTCTTCTTCTTCTTCTCCGCTTTCTTCTTCTTCTCCGTTTTCTTCTTCTTCTCCATTTTCTTCTTCTACTACTGGCTGTATTCATTGCGTTGCATGTCGGGATTCTTCAAGACCCCAACGTGTCTTTGAGGACGCACAGTGTGAGTAGTCAGCTCGCATCCGAGCGTGGGTTCATACACTATGAGGACAAACATCGCAAGCTGTGAAATTTTGAACTCTGCGACTGATTCGCACAATTTGAGTTGGAGCTGCGCGCAACGATCAAAAAAATCGCACAGTGTATCCCAGGCTTAAGATGTTGCAGCTTGTATCCATGAAGTTTACCATGTGTTTGAAGCTGCTACATAAGAAATAATGTAACTTCAAGAATGTCACTTTTGTTTTTTCTTCTGAAGCTTCAGTGTTGACAGAGTCCTTTAAAGTGTCTGACGACTGATCACTATTCCATCAACAGAGCTGAGTGAGAGCAGAATTTCTTTATGGTTTAATCCCATTGAAAAAAATGTCTTAATTAAGGAATACAAATGTGATCTGTCTTCAACCATGAAAGAATTCAGTCATTGTTTTTCGTATTCCTCTCAAAATCCCCAGACAGGAATCTTGTCTAAACTTCTTGGTTGGACAGCCATCATCCATGCATTCATACTCAGAGATGTCATTCTGTAAGCACAACAAAGTTATTGTTATTGTTTGGCTTATTTATTTCTCCTTTGTAAATAAAGGTTAGTTCAACAAAATCAAATTAACTTTTCTATGCATTAAGCACAGGTTGTCACCTTAAGACTCAAAGTTTACCTTGTCTAATGTTTTTATATGTTAGTTAAATGTATTTTGTTCTTTAGCTTTATTCTTAGAAGAATAGCTGTTTATAACTGTCATTCAGAGGATGGGCAAGATCAATGTTTAAACACAAACAGTAAAATGAGAAAAATGCAATGAAAATGTTTTATACTAAAATCATTCTGTTTTTAGTGGGTTCAAAGACTTGATTTTAACTCTGACTGTGTAATAACTTAGATGGCTCAAAGCCGTTTCACTGTTACCCTCTGGTTAAATAGAGCGGAAAACATTTGTGATACAAAATTTAATGAGTCGTTAAAGTGGTTCAGGGAACAAACTAACAACAACGAAAACAACCAAAAACCTCAAAATGCAGTGTGTCATACCGACAGGACGCATCACCCCCCAAGTAATGCTCATCAGTTCCGATAACATGATCAGCTTTGGGTTTTACTTTGGCTATATTAATACACATCAACAGCTGACATGTTTATTATATGATAACGAGATGAATATATATTTTCCATTCACTTTAAGGTAATGGCAACATCATAAAGTTCTGCATTGAATGCTTGGGGTTGACGCATAATTAAATGTAAAGGAGCATAACCTTATTAAGTTTAACCCGTAATTGTGGAAGACAAAAGTATGTTATGAATATTTTATGCTTACAAGCATGAAATCACGATTTCATTTAAAGCTAGCTCCCGTTCATGCAAGTTGTACTGCACCAAAACTCTGTTAACTAGATGCTAACTTCATTTAAGCTAAGTGCTTCATTCACTCATCTGTGTGGAAATGCGTCCCTCCGACAGATTTCTACCTCTTAAAAAGGCATAAAGCGGCTGCATCTTCCTCTCCATCTTCTTCTCAGTCGCTACTTCAAGATGAAACTTTAAATATCCTGCGAGAAGGTGACGTTTTACTTCGTTGATGAGAAAGATACAGTTGCAATATGTATATCATGTCTGTGGCAGTTTCCGTACCCTGACAACGAATTATGTCTTGCCGACGTTGGCTCAGCGTGCGCCTGCCCGATGCAAACACCTCGCTCAGATGTCTAATGGAGAGCGGTAGCTAATCGGCAAGATGTTTAGTCCATGGGCCAAAGTCAAAAATTTCACTTATCGGTACCACTCAGGGTGGCAAAATCTAGTAACAATTTTTGAAAAGGTGCATGTCCATATTATTTTTGATATTTTGGTATGATGACACATCCTAAGTGGTAGCTTTGTCATGGTTATCACCACATGAAGTTCATCAACCCCTACAAGAAATTTGACTCTAGGCGCTGGTGCATGTTCTAATTAAGGCTCATTTTTCAGACCTTTCCTCATTTTTTATGTGGACATATTTGGTATCATTTTAAAGGGGAGATTCAAATCTTTCATTTAAAACCAGTTTTGCACCTGTTTAATAAATATAGAGGTCACAGGGACTCCTCAAACTGTCAACAACAATTATTTTTTCACAATTTTTGCCTAAACTGTTGTCTGTTTTTAAGTATTGTGAGAAGCAGGAACAACCCTGACACCAATAACAAACACTGAAATACTCACAGGACTGCAACAATTCAGGAAATGTATAATCTTCCCATATTATCCCAATATTAGGGATGACTGTGGGACTGAGAGTAGAACATGGCCCAGGCGAGAATTTTCACCTGCATCACCCAAGGTGGCAAATTCTAGTTTTCTATTTTTTATAAATCCTTTATTTTTAGATATTTCAACTTGATAAACCTTCCCAAGGGGTAACTTAGTTAAAGATCACCTTTTAGTAACACTGATATGGTTTCCAATTTGTATTTATTATTTTTTTTCACTGCTAATCATCGTCATTATCATCATGGTCTTCTATGGTCACAGAAACGTCTGCATCCTCCTCTTCCTGCTGGTTGGTGCTAGCCTGGTTCACCAGCCTGACTATCGTTATGTATGACAAACACAACAAATCACTGACTTGCCGTGTATGTCATACATGGAGATGGTCTGGCTGGTGTACCATGCTAGATTGGTGCAGGTTTGTAGTTTGCACATTTCTGTGCATTTCAGTTTGTTGAAAGGCAGGAGCAGGCTGGTTGATCTAAGATTCTGCTTTTTTTTTCATTCGATATTCATGCCAGACATCTCAATATCGATACGATACGATATGACTACGGGTTCGTTGAAAACCAAGCACTTTGGTGGGAAGTGCAGTTTTGTTTGTGACTTCCAGAGCTTTATATGCAGGACAAGCGCTGGGAAATCTATATCTTTTATATAGTTGCTTTGGCGATATATCTTGAATGTCCATATCTCGATATAGATACGATAACGATATATCTTTCAGCCCTAGTTTGCTATAAAAAACACAGTGAGCAGATGGGCGTGTGTGTATTAATCAAGTGCCTAACCTTAAGTTGCTCTTTACATTTTACACAGTAGCCTGGTTACTCCTACCTGCTGACTGTGAGCCTCCTGCTGCAATGGCCACGCCCAATTTACTAACTTGGTGCGGACAGTTTTTGCCATGCTGGATTAACCAGACAAGCTTCTTCAGAGAGACGCAGACTCAGTGACAGATTTAAGTATTGTGGCTGGTGCAATGGCTCTCGTGCGCCGAAACTCCGCTGTGATGAGGAGTTTAATAAGATGTGGGATGTGAAGCAGCCCAGAAGAAGAAATTTTACTTCTCAAAGCTTTCTTTTTGGCATCTCAGGAGACAATAAGGAGATCTCATCTCAGCCTCATTCAGGTTTCACACGGAAAGGTACCGAAAACAGGTACTGTTGCGTACCAGTACCGATTCATAGGTACCGGAAGTTAGTACCATTCAATTCAAATGTGAACAGTACTCATCCCAAATAGTAATGTGTCAGATATCTGGTTCAGTTCAGCTTATCATAGGCGAAACATCATGGAATAATGGCTCTAATTGCTTCAAGATGCATCATCCACTTTCCCTCGGGCGGGACTTTACAACACGTCTTTTTCGGCGTTTTAAATTGGAGATTAGTCTCCAATGGAGAGAGCCCAGGCTGACTTGCCATGTATGTCATAGATAACGATAGTCAGGCTGGTGTACCAGGCTAGCACCAACCAGCAGGAAGAGGAGGATGCAGACGTTTCTGTGACCATAGAAGACCATGATGATAATGACGATGATTAGCAGTGAAAAAAAAATAATAAATACAAGTTGGAAACCATATCAGTGTTACTAAAAGGTGATCTTTAACTAAGTTACCCCTTGGGAAGGTTTATCAAGTTGAAATATCTAAAAATAAAGGATTTATAAAAAATAGCAAACTAGAATTTGCCACCTTGGGTGATGCAGGTGAAAATTCTCGCCTGGGCCATGTTCTACTCTCAGTCCCACAGTCATCCCTAATATTGGGATAATATGGGAAGATTATACATTTCCTGAATTGTTACAGTCCTGTGAGTATTTCAGTGTTTGTTATTGGTGTCAGGGTTGTTCCTGCTCCTCACAATACTAAAAACAGACAACAGTTTAGGCGAAAATTGTGAAAAAATAATTGTTGTTGACAGTTTGGGGAGTCCCTGTGACCTCTATATTTATTAAACAGGTGCAAAACTGGTTTTAAATGAAAGATTTGAATCTCCCCTTTAAAATGATACCAAATATGTCCACATAAAAAATGAGGAAAGGTCTGAAAAATAAGTCTTAAGTAGAACATGCACCAGCGCCTAGAGTCAAATTTCTTGTAGGTGTTGATGAACTTCGTGTGATAACCATGACAAAGCTACCACTTAGGATGGGTTATCATACCAAAATATCTTCTATGGACATGCACCTTTTCAAAAATTGTTACTAGATTTTGCCACCCTGAGTGGTACCAAAATCTGGTCCGGCCCATGGACTAGTTGGGAAGATGTTGGCATTAGAATGATGGCCGAGCATGAGCCAACATTAACCCGACATAACAATGACCTACCGGCAAGGCCCCGTGAGAGCGAAGAAAACATTCAGACGCCTCACTCCCTTTGATTTCAGTTTGGAAGAGCTGATTTTCAAGCATGATTTTCGAGCATTTCCAGCAATGCAGCGGAAAATCAGCCGTTCCAAAGTTAAGTCAAAGGGAACGAGACGTCTAAATGTTTTCCTCGCTCTCGTGGGGTCGCGCCGTTATGTTTAGGTCTTATTTGTTAAGGCTAGATCAAAATCTAAGCTTATGTAAGCTAATGAAGACAGATGATTCATTTTGGCTATTTATTTTCTCAAGTTTAAGAGTGAAGTGTGAGGACCAAAGATGGACAAAAAAAACACAATATACATGCATCAAATACTATACAACATACACAGTAAAACTGTGTCCCTGATGTGTATTAAAGGCAAAGTGCGTTGGGTTGAAGACTGACATACTTATATAACTGTATATATATATATGTGTGTGTGTGTGTGTGTATGTGTGTATATATATATATATATATGTATATACCCTGAAATCAATAAATATTATCACAAGTATGTATTGCACCAGGTTGTGATCTAGGATACTCTGCAGTGTTACTATAGCATGTAGCCTACTATAGCATGTTTCACAGCTTGCAGGAAGGAATTGAAAATCAGCAGGTAGGAGTAACCAGGCTACTGTGTAAAATGTAAAGAGCAACTTAAGGTTAGGCACTTGATTAATACACACACGCCCATCTGCTCACTGTGTTTTTTATAGCAAACTAGGGCTGAAAGATATATCGTTATCGTATCTATATCGAGATATGGACATTCAAGATATTAATATTGCCAAAGCAACTATATAAAAGATATAGATTTCCCACCGCTTGTCCTGCATATAAAGCTCTGGAAGTCACAAACAAAACTGCACTTCCCACCAAAGTGCTTGGTTTTCAACGAACCCGTAGTCATATCGTATCGTATCGATATTGAGATGTCTGGCATGAATATCGAGATATGAAATTTTGTCCATATCGTTCAGCCCTATAGCAAACTCCATATTACTATGATATAATATTATAATTTACATATTACTGAGACCAACTTCAGCTAAGAACCACATCATAAGTTAAACGTGAAAGTGATAATGGTCAATCAAGGTTTTACTGTGTACCTTTTGAAGCTGCAGACCAGAGATCTGGAATATGGGGGTTGCTGAACATTGCCTGTGGAACAAATAATGGCCGCGTTTCCCAGTTAAGATTCTTCTTTGGATTAAAGAAGGCCTCAAGGAAGCTCTTCCCAACAAAGGATCGCAAAGATACGCCCGTTTCCCAGATTGCTTCTTTCACGCGTTCTTATTTCCTGAGAAACGTCTTGGCTACGCTACATCTTTAGAAGGTCCTAACAGAAGCTATCCACTTCCGGGGGTGCTGAAAAAAGCAATCGAGGTCAGGTATATCGTTCGACACCATTCATTTAGTGTGGAGGTTATTTTCCGACGCTGATATTGAGCCCATTTATACGTTTATGTGTTTGTGCAAGAAGACAAACTGTTAAAAATATGCATGTGATTTCCAGTGATTGCAAATATTCATTGAAAAGCTCATTGTATATTGTGTAATTGGCCAAATTGTGCTAAACAGGTGTAGGCGATTGGAAATTTACAGATGCCCTATAAATAATGGTCATTCTGACGCTATTTGTTGACGTAATGGCTGAAGGGAACCCCACCAAGAGGATGAAGCGCTCTCCGGCCTTCACGCCAGAGGAGATGGTGATTCTGATTGAAGAAGTGGCAGGTAAAAAAAAGCATTCTCTTTGGAGGGACAAAGGGGAAAAAAGACATAAAAGCAAAGGCCAGGGCATGGCAATCAATAGCGCTGAAAATGTCCCCATCCAGCCCTTGCAGTGTGCGCGACTGACACCGACGCCTTGCTGAGTCCGGTTCCATCCCCCACTACCTCCAGAAAGCTCCCCACCGCGTAGAAAGGCAACGCAGCCAGGCACTGTACCTCTGGGCTCAGAGCAAAGTTGCACCTTGTGGGCCTCCTGATGTGTGGAGCAACTATTTGAATGATCCGCTCGATTTCGTCGCGCGGTAGCCTGTAACGCATCTGAATAGCGCGATCTGACAGCACATCTAGAGGACTGAAATGCTGGCGCATGAAAGCATGTACATAAGTGTCACTCCGTCTACGGCCTGGGATATACTTGCTGTGGACGCAAACGTTCACGCAAGCGGTCTGCGTCGTCTGTGAATATACTTGCTGCAGCACTTCGCGGCTGAAACGCTCAATACCGGAGGCCACCGCTAGGAGGAGTACACAGCACTTCATGAGAATGTAAAAAGGTCAGTCTGCCGGTCAGATTGTTTTTCCGGGGCATACGTGAACGACCCAGGTGTATGTGGAAAATAGACAATGTTATTGCTCTCGAAGAAGAAACGATCATTTTACTTTGCTACTGCGAAAGAAAAAGAGGTCGCTGTGCAACGGGGAGGAAATATCATATAAGTGTCTGTAGTTTCGGACCAGGTCCGAGAGACGCTCTTCAAAACTACTCGCCGACGCCATTGTGTTCGCCATTGTGTTTACCTCTGACCTCGTGTTCACGCTTTTTGTACGCACGAGCACCTCTAGCGTTCAAGTCAATATTGCACCACGCGCATGCGGCAGGTTACCTCGCGTCAACGCGAGCGACCTATGTGCCGTAGGTACGCTGGGAGCGCGTGGGCGTCATGATGCGTACGCGGACGCGTCGCCAACAGCAAGTATATCCCAGGCCTACGGCGACGCTGTTGGTTTGCTACCAAAATTTGCTGTAAAGCAGCCATGATGTCTGATACGGGTATGCGTAAATGGCCATGCTTTTATTGAGCGAAGCAGGTGCATCTCATCATGAACAGCTGACAAATGCGTAAATATGACGTGAGTCCTCATAGATTGCGTATAATTTGCGTACAATTCCTACCGCAATGTTATTGTTTCTGTGGTTGATACCCACAGCTTTATCTAACGTAAGCTAAGTATAGGGAGGCCTATCTTGCCATAATGATTAAACTTAACCACAATATTTTCTGTCATTCACTCGGTAACTACAGTTTTCTTCCATCATAGATGATTGACATTATGACATGAGTGAGAAAACATGACTCAAAATACAACAACTGATCCGTGAATAGGTCCATTTTTAATCATTTCCATTTTCAACTTTTTTTTCACGGGAAATAGTGTCGTTTCCAAAAGTGACCAGTAGATGGGCCTGTTGTTCCCTTAGCAGGGGGAACGTTAAAGAAGGGTCGAAAGAGTGGGTCTGGCCGCTCCTGAAAATAAAGAAGCTACTGAGTTAAGAGCGCATCTGGGAAACGCAACGTCCAAACAAGGCACCTTTAAGAAGTGACTTAAGGAGGGACCTCAGCGTTAAGAGTGTCTTAACTAATCTGGGAAATGCGGCCATTGTCGTTTATTGACAATTATGAAGACCATGAAATCAATAAATATCACCCTCTTAAAATGAATAAATTCATTAATCAATCAACAATCCAAGCAACACAACAAAAATATGAGAAAAGACCGTAAAAATGGAAAATATATTTGAGACGTACA